>JAINUG010000093.1:2674944-3274944 GCA_029706075.1 Aldrovandia affinis | reverse complement strand
TCTTGCTTTGGGAAGATGCTTAGACACATTCAGATTTTACCTTCTAAGTGTGATGATATTGTTCTGAACCTGTTCCATGGTCCCATGCAGTTCTAAATGTGGGTCTTGCAGTTCTGTGTTGTCACAGTTTTCAAACTGCGTTGCCTTTAACTAACCATTGCATGTGTTCATTTGCCCTGCTTTGGAGTAACCTCACTTTTATTAATGGTGTTGCAATTGTTTTACTTGTAAATGTATGTATTACCAAAAAATCTAGATTCAGATGAAAGGTATCTGGTGAATTACAGTCATGGACATTGTCTCCCACAGCAGAATTCACATATTTTACAGAGCAAATAATAATGTTTTCCACAGAGGGGCAAATTAATTAAGATCTTTGTATTGTTCAGGAATTTGCAGTCTTTATGTACATCAACATATGTTGGTAACATATTTTTTTATGCCTCAACAGCAATCTGGCAAGTCAAATTGAAGAGGCACCATGGACCATTGCAACAAACAGTGACCTCCACATAAAACATCAATTAAACAAAACCCTCTTTTACAGACACTTCTATACTTTGTTAATGTGCATCTTTGATTAAATGTCTTTATTCTTATTATGATTTGTACAGGGTATTCCAGAACAAAGTGGAGGGCTGGATTGTGGGGTCTTCATTGTGATGGTGAGAGGGTTCTACTTAATTTCTTTTTTCTTTAATAGAATATATTTTCCAAGTCAGTTACACTGTTTTTGTTTTTGCAGTATGCAGAAGCATTATAAGATGGTATAAGGTGATTTTTGAATACAGATAGTACAATGTGGAAATAAAATGTATTTTTTCTCTCCTATAGAGGGACATGCCTGCAATCAGGAGGTGGTGGTGCACCATCTTGTTGGACCATTTTGACAAATGGTATGTTCAAGAAATGTCCTGTATGAAGATTGTACTTTTTACATGACTCCTTTTCATTAAAAAAAGCCAAGATGGTACTTCCGTACAGAGAGCTGGAGATGGTGCCCAATATCCACACCAAAAGAAAAAGCTTGTGCAGTCTTCCACAATTGTTGCAGGTACTTCGAACTCAAACTGGTTGCAGACAACAGCCACATACAATTAAAACAACAAAAGAAGGGCCTTTTAGCCAATGTAGTCCACTCCAAAATCTTAATAACAGATTGAGTAGTACTTCAATGAACGGCACATGAACACAATGAATTAGACACACTTAAATATATCTTTAACACTACACAGTTATGTTAATGTTTTTTTCTTTCTTTCTTTCTTTCTTTCTTTCTTTCTTTCTTTCTTTCTTTCTTTCTTTCTATCAAGGTGTTACAATACCAACTGGGTCATCACAGAGGTATTACAGTTTTACCTTTAACCTTGTATTATGTTTCAATGTTTACCCAATGAGTAGTGTTTCGGCCAAAAATAGCCGGGGCTATACAAGTCACCTCAAAATTGTATGATATACACTACCGTTCAAAAGTTTGGGGTCACCTTCCATCTGGACTATGGCTAATCGGGCACTCCTTCATTCTTCAGCAAGATAACGACCCGAAACACACCTTGAAGTTGTGCAAGAACTATCTGGTGAAGGAGGAATGTGAACAACAACTCAAGCTAAAGACCTGGCCTGCCCAGTGTCCAGACCTCAATCCCATAGAACTTGTATGGGACAAACTGGAAAGGAAGAGTCAAAGCAAAGCAACCCACAAGTTTCTCTGGGAATTGCTGCAAGATAGCTGGGAAAACATGTCGGGTGATTTCCTGCTAAAACTTATTAACCGAATGGCCACTGTTTGTGAGGCTATTCTCATGCCAAAGGGTGACTATTTTGAGGAATCCAAGATTCAATTTTCAATATAATTTTCTTGAACATTTCTTTGATGTTCATTTTGTTCATTGTTACATGTGTTTTTTGTCATTTTAAAGTATTTACAGAAATGTATACAGTGTAAAGCATTGTCAATTATGAGATTAAAATAGTTTCCAGCAGGTGACCCCAAACTTTTGAACGGTAGTGTATATATTTAACCTCCTCAAAAACTAATTATTTGAAATTATCATCATGTCACCCGACTATCATTACAAACTTGACCAGATATTTCAGTTTTATGTCCATATAGGACAGGTTTCCCTTGATATTACACCACTCGTTTTTCATTACAAAGCACACAAAATGTACTAATTATTCATTAAACTGGCCATGATGGTCATAATGTGCTTTAAATAAAATTGCTGGCATGTTTTTAGTATCTTTAGTATGCAATGTTTGTCTTGCATTTGATGAGGGGCAGATTTGGCACAATAATATCCATTATGACCTGTAACCTACATCAACGGATTGACGGACTACAATGAATCAGAGGATGATTCATTGTAGTCCGAATTACACTACACTACAACACCCCCATTTTCCAGTTTTTACAGAAATTTAAGCAGTTCAAGTCCAGTGAATAACCTGAAATGGTACAAAGGTAAGCGGTAAACTGCCAGAGGTTAAAAAAAAGTTTAGGTTACCAAAAACTGAAAAATAATGTAAAATTCAGAGTTATAAAAAAGGCCCTTTTCAGGGAACAAGTAATGGGTTAACGTGGGTTAACAGTCACTCTGTGCAAGTCGCCAACTCTGGATCCAGCAAAAGAGCCCCAGACCATCACGCTTCCTCCTCCACGTTTGACAGTTGGTGTCCTTTCGCCTATTCAACGGCATACAAAAACCCTGCGTGATGAACCAAAGATTTCAAATTTTGATTCATTGGTCCATAAGACCTTCTTCCAGTCTTTAGTAGTCCACTGGTGGCGCTTCATGGCCCAAGCAAGCCTCTTTTTATTATTTTGCCATCTTAGCAATGGCTTTCTTACTGCCACTCGACCTGTCAAACCTGCAGCTCGCAGTCTTCTCTTTACAGTTGAAACTGAGACTTCCTTACTTCAACCAGTGTTAAGCTGTGCTTGAAGCTGTCCTGTGAGCTGCCTATCACGCAAGCTGTTGACTCTCAGAAACTTGTCTTCTGATTTTGTTGTGGCTTTGGGTCTGCCAGACCTCTTCCTGTCAGAGTTTCCTCCAGTTTCCAAGTGCCTTTTGATGGGGTAGGAAACTACTCACTGCCATAAAATGTACATTATTTTTTCAGTTTTTGGTAACCTAAACTTTTTTTTTTAACCTCTGGCAGTTTACCGCTTACCTTTGTACCATTTTAGGTTATTCACTGGACTTGAACTGCTTAAATGTCAATATAAAATGGAAAAAGGGGGTGTTCTAAAACTTTTGACTGGTAGTGTATGTTCAACATTGTCCTCAGTTTCAGACACTTCCTCCTCTATTTCACTGTCATTATCATTGTCTAAAAGTACAGCGAGGGCTTCACTGGCTGTACATGAGTCTTCTGCTCATGTTCCTCTTCTGACAATTGCTTCTGAGTGATTGAGTGAGTAAATGGTGAGTGGGACCTTTTTATATCAGTGTTACCGCTCTCAGACAGCAACAGAGTGGATTCCCACAACTTAGATCTGCATCTGTCTCATGTTATGTCTATGAGGCATTGGTAAGTTTTTGAAGATAAAATATATTTATAAATATGCCTTTAGTTCAAATAAAAGTAAGAAAAAAGATTTGCATCTATTTGGGATAGTCTTTATGCTTGTGGTGAGAACAGAGTATGTGTGTGTGTGTGTGTGTGTGTGTGTGTGTGTGTGTGTGTGTGTGTGTGTGTGTGTGTGTGTGTGTGTGTGTGTGTGTGTGTGTGTGTGTGTGTGTGTGTGTGTGTGTGAGAGAGAGAGTGAGAGTGAGAGAAAAACAAAGTGTCCCTCTTATTTATACTAGCTGCTAGTTCATAAAGGCCTATTCTCCTTTGCGGCTAAAAATGGCCGAAACATCAAAATGGGGTGCAAAGTGCATATAGAAATAAACAAAATCATCAAGATGTCAATATTCTGTATAGAAGTTCATGACCCCAAATTAGGCAAAGTCACCTGGCCTCAGGCTAAAACAAGTATGTTAACCGGCCTTTTTGTGATGATAAACACCTAAATCCGGGTCAAATCTGTCTGACACAATACAAGGTTAAAGTTGTTTTGTTTCTTCCAAAATTCACAAAGTCAGTATCCTCTGTCTAAATGTAGGACCAAGACAAAGCTCAGACCTTTAATTTGGGTGCTCTTTTTTGCCTCATAGTTGTCAAAAGAATTGCTCCACGAAGCAGGAGCTTTGCTCACACTGTCTCTGGTGTGCAGACAGTTCTGAGACATTGTCAGCACACCACTGTTTAGAAGATAGGCTCACTTTGCCTGGCTGGACAGTAAGTTCTATCCTTTACATAGAAATATATTTATTTACCTTGTAAATCACTCTGTGTTATTAATCTATGTCTGGGGTCTCAAACTCAGTGCCACGGAGGGCCATGTGTATGCTGGTTTTTACTGCAGCCTCCGCTTTTGATTAGATAATTAGTTCCATTATTTGCTAAATTATCATGTTGGCTTGCACATAATATATATAAAGTGAAATTAAATATTTTTGTTATCTAAATAATAATTGTTGAGTATATTCTGTGCTTTAACTTCAAGAATGCACAGAGGTGCATGCATATGGCTAAATGAGTAGTTGAGCCAATTAAGGCAGCAGTAATTGGTTGGAATGAAATCCTGCATACACACGGCCCTTTGTGGCACTGAGTTTGAGACCACTGCTCTATATGATGTTGAGCTTATTTATTTATTATGGAAGTTGCATTTTTGACAACAATTTTTTCATGGCATTAAACTGTGGGCACTGTACATTAACATTGCTTGTATGATGTGCACTATAGATGCATTCCATTAATTCAAAGATTGTCTAACACTCTTAAATCAGACATTTCCCTGTAATTTTACATTTTAAATTTTTTGTTACAGGCTGTGTTAACTGGGAACGTTACTCAGAGGAATTCATAGAAGAATACTGCATCAAGTACCAGGTCTCAGAATGTTTGCAATGTGGTACAACTTATAAAGACATTCCCAAAGGGTTCTGTGGCTACGGGAAGAATGGGGTAAGTAAGTAAAACTTTATTTCTATAGCGCCCTTCTCAGCACGGGTGCACAGAGCGCTTTACATCACATCAATACAATTAAAAAACACAGCAACAACACAATAACAGATAAGACGGGGACATTACAATCAAAGTAGGAAAAGAGGGGGGGAGTAAATATTCCATGCCAGAACGAATCGCCGACAAACTGGCGCCATTCTGATACACAGGAAGAACACAAATTAAAGGGGTGGTGGGGGGGAGATGCGGAGGCGGGGGAATCGCTGATGTGCATGGGTGCGTGTGTGAGTGTCGATCAATTAGTCCGTGTGAGCGTGAGTGTGTGATTCTGTAAAATCCTTCCTGATGTGAGACAGAGTTCAGGCGCACTTCGCACAATGTTCCAACGATAGCAGGTTGCTACGGAAACGCCCTCGGTCGTCTCCTCAGAAAGTCATCAACAGAGATTGTTGGGGTTGGGAAGATGCGGGGGCAGGAGAGTTTCTCATCCGTCTGTAGAATTCTCAGGGGAGGTTTGACGCACGGCCTTGCCAGACCGATTGCAGGGGAGCCAGATTAGAATGTTTGGGTTAGAGATGCAGGGCAGCTGCTTCCATGCTGCGCCTCATTCTTCCCCAGAAAAATAGTTTTTGGTCTTCAATGTTTGCACCTCGCCATGTAGAATGTTGAGTTTCTCCAAGATGTAATCCAATTTCCGATTCAGGTCAGCAGTTGCCGCCATCTGAGAGCCCAGCGCTCTACCCATCTCGTTTAATATGACGGGCACCTTTTGGGCGTTTTGAGACGATGCCATCATTCCAATTTTCCGATAAACCAGTGCCATGCTCAATCCTAGGAGCAAATGTCCTGCTATCATGAAGCCAAAAAGGTATAAATCCTCATCCGGGCAGACGGGCTCCCCCGAGCCTGTCTTCCTTGTTGAAAAGATTGTATCAATTGCATTGAGAGACCAGCTTATTAATTCCATTATTAGAAATTTAGTTTCGAAAAAACACAGAGAGAGAGAGAAACGCCAGAGACTTCAGGGACACAGTGAGCTGACAGACGAGAGACAGTGAGGAGAGAGAAAAAATGCGACCGCCTCCACCAAGGACAGAGATAGAAGTATGGGTTCTATGGGTTTTATTCTTCCATGGACTTTGCAGGGTTTTGTGGCTAAATTGCTGTTCTTTCAAAACTACTAGTACCAGTATTACTCTCCCAGTGTGGGAAGAGGTTTGACATATTTATTTTGACTATTTATTAATTTATGTTCAACAAATTAACATTTTTATTAAAATTCACAAGTGAATCTTTCTTGTGCTTTTTTCCTCAACATTCATGCTGAAACAAGGGCAGCAATTGGCTGATTGCAATATTTGATTTGTACCTGTTAGGCTGTATGTTGTTCTACGTGTGTAAGCTTACTGACACCCTGATGTTTGATAATTGTCACGCCTCGTGTTCGTGTTCCCCGTAATTAGGTGTTTTTAGTTTATTCCATGTTTTCCTGGTTGTCCGGTCCGTGTTTTCACTTTCGCTTACCTGTTTCCAGTCTCGTCATTGTATTATCGTTTTCACCTGTTCCTCGTGTGTCTGATTGCAGTTAGCTGCATTCGTGTTAATTCCTGATTGTTTCTCGTTATGTCTGATGTATTTTAGCTGTGCGTTTTCCCATGTTCATTACCAGATTGTCTCGTCATTGTATTATCGTTTTCATTTATTCTTCATGTGTCTGATTGCAGTTAGCTGCATTCGTGTTAATTCCTGATTGTTTCTCGTTATGTCTGATGTATTTTAGCTGTGCGTTTTCCCATGTTCATTACCAGATTGTCTCGTCATTGTATTATCGTTTTCATTTATTCTTCATGTGTCTGATTGCAGTTAGCTGCATTCGTGTTAATTCCTGATTGTTTCTCGTTATGTCTAAATGTATATAAGCTGTGCGTTTTCCCATGTTCATTGCCAGATTGTCTTGTGCTTTGCTTATGCCTACACAACTGTTGTTGTTGTTGTTGTTGTTGTTGTTGTTGTTGTTGTTGTTGTTGTTGTTGTTGTTGTTCCCTGTATTGCCCTGATTGCTCCTGTTTGACCATTGCCTATTGTTTTCGCAATAAAGAACATTATTGCATTCCTGGGTCCGCGCCTGGTTTTCCGACACCGATCCTGACAATAATAAAATAATATTGTAATATTTCATTTTTCTAACACAGCTTAATTCCATTTACACTTAACTATACTTAACACTTAACATGGCAACCAAAACACTGGGTGTTTTTGGAATTCAAGGAAAGGATAGAAGGTGGACAGATAGAGAGAAGGGGTCAATCATGGTCTTTGTATCATGATGCCAAAATAAGATCTGTAATGTGCGCCTCTATCCATGAGACAGCCTTGAGCCCTGGACCAAAGTACCCTGTTGGTTCCTCAACTGTGTCATTATATGATGGCCAGTGGACTCACACAACACATGTAATACTTACTGTAACTCCACTAGGGTGCTGACTGAGGTATGTAAATACAAATGAATATGATCAGTATTGTTGAATAGTGTGGAATACATACAGAGAGTTATTAAGATTAAGTAAACAAAAGACATACATAGGTCAAGAATGAAACATCAAGGTTATTAAATCTTTTGAAATTACTGAAGTACCGATTGAAGTCATGAGGACCTGGGTTTTCATGTTCATGAATGAATGGATGCTTTATTTTTACATCCTGTCATGAATAGATGGCCCATCCTATACATATTTGTACTTGTAATTCATACAACTAGTAAGTTACACATAGTAGACACAGGTGTGATCAATAGGTGCAGGCTACAATATACACTTTATTCTGAGCACTGAATCATATAATGTGATTAATACTTTTCGAACATCAATTTGATTTTATCACTATCATCAAACCCCCAAAAAACTTAACAGGAAAGAGACGTCCATCAACATCATAAAGAAAGTACAGTCAGGGCTCTACTTTGTAACAAAGCTTCAGTAATTTCATGTTTGCAATATAATGCTGAATTTATATGAAGTTATGAATGTTAACTTTTCATGCTGCTGGAGTAATGTGCTATACTGGTAATATGGACGAGGCTATCAAAAAATCAAGATTATATTATTGGTCATGATCTATGGGACATAAAATCTGTCTTGATATGAATGGGTTCAAAATCAAAACTGAAAGAAAATCCACTTTTACTCAACACAATTTCTCAACGAAAGATAATTAGTCTGGTGTGCAATCACCATTTGCTGCCATTTGCTGTTTACAACAACAGTAACGATAATAATTTAGCCTAAATAATGTAAAACATTGCAAATTGAGATTGATTGTTTCAGTGAATGGTTATTAACAGTGGCGCCTGCAGGATTATCTCTCCAGGTACGCATGCAGGCGTACGCATGCAGAGTACGCAGCCTCGAGGTTTTTATCTTTTTTTATTTTATGAAATAACATATCGGACAGGAAAAACAGAAATGCAACTGAATTTGAAACAAAACGACCCAGGCGTCTTCATTTAATTGCAAAACTCTTCTATAACAAACTATTTCACGTTATCTATCGCACCTGCGTACCTCGGGAGAGAATCCCGCAGGCGTTCCTGGTTATTAATGTTATTTTTCATGTAAACGCGAAGAGGATTCAGTAATGAACAAGAATAGGCTACATTTTATTTTGAACATGTCATACAGCACTCGCATCACAATGTAGCGATTAATCTAACAACGAAAAAAAGCTTTGGTAGCTGAAGGTTTGTATGAAAGAGCATTTGTTTGGTATAAATGTAGCGGTTCTCTGCGATTGCACCGTTTCTGAGACGTTCGCAGTGGAAAATAAAGAAATATATGAACATGCGCGTCTTGATCGGCGATTGAAATTGGATAACGCGAATAACTGACGGAATTTCCGACCAGTAGAAATATGGTTTCGATATGTACACCAAAAATGCTTTCGATACGCCTACTTCTCTAGAGAATGGTTTTTATTGGATAACATTATATAACCGGCCGAATTATCGACTAATGAGGCTTCGGACCAATGGGCAGTCCCCTATTGTTGCTAGTTGCTTGCTAACATAACTGGCCCGCACTGCGCATGTGTGCCAGACTAGGGGAATAGTCTGGCACACATGCGCAGTGCGGGCCAGTACCGCGTTTACGTCACTTTTGTCCTCTTTTATCTGCCTTCACGAGCATACATGAGACACAAAAAAAACGTCAGAATGATTTCTGAGGTAAGGAAATCATTAGGAGTGTTTCACTAAATCGCTGAAACACTCCTTTAATTACATAATTTATAAGAGTTCCAATTTGAGCTAAAGTTGGGTTAAATCTGTTATTGTTCTGTTACCTGACAGTTCCAGGCACAAGAAAGTTGGGTGATTTTTTACATTATTTTGTTTAAAAAAATCAGATTCTATGTAGGTCTACTGGCTGCAATGTTGCTTTTGATAAAACAAATTGGGGAGGGAATATTTTTTTGATTCAGAAGAAATTAATAAATAAATAAGCTTTTATAAAGTTATTAGTTTTTTGTTTGATTAGATTTATTTAACTGAATATCAATCATTATAATACATTACATTACAGGCATTTGGCAGATGCTCTTATCGAGAGCGACGTATAACAAAGTGTTAACCGTAGTCAAGAACAGTTTAGCTGAAAGCCACCCTAGCGGGAAGTACAGTTCCAGGTCCTAGGAGCAACCATATAGTTAAGCTAGGACCCTGTAGGTAAATCTGTAGCCACAATTCAAAGGCAGCAATAAAACAAACAGAGCGGAAAATAGACAAAATAATGCCTAAACCTAATCCAATACATAAACAAGTAGATAAGAGTGCAATACTAAACAGCTACATCCCTAAGTTTACAAAACCGGACTACAGGGAGAGGTGCACCCTGAAGAGGTGAGTCTTCAGTCATCGCTTGAAGGTGGCCAGGGTCTCAGCTGTTCTGACTTCCACGGGAAGGTCATTCCACCATCGAGGAGCCAGAACCGACAGGAGACGTGACCGGGAAGCACAGGTGCGGAGGGGGGGAGGTGCCAGGCGTCCTGAGGTAGCAGAACGGAGAGGTCTGGCAGGTGTGTAGGGTTTGAAGATCTTGAGGAGGTATGTTGGGGCTGATCCCTTGACTGCCTGGTATGCTAGGACCAATGTTTTGAATATGATGCGAGCGATAACAGGCAGCCAGTGGAGGGTAGTGAGCAGGGGGGTGACATGGGAGTGTCTGGGAAGGTTGTAGACCAGGCGGGCTGCAGCGTTCTGGATGAGTTGCAGGGGTCTGATGGCAATTTAATACAAATTTAATTAATTGTCATACTTTTTGAACAGGTTAGATATATTGGCCAATAATATCATTATTAGAAAGGTACTAATACCTTGTCTTTTCTATTTATAAAGACCGGATACTGCAGGTAAGACTGCAGTATCTTGGGTGGAAAAAATAAAAAGGGACTTGACTTGACTTGACATAACCTGTGACTTGACTTGACTTGACTTGCCCAAGAAAAAATGACTTGGGACTTGCTTGAGACTTGGACCAAATGACTTGAGACTTGGGTAAGAGGGACTTGGTCCCATGTCTGCCAGCTTCACAGATTCACTCTACCCTATTGTCAGCCACACAATTGCTGTAAGCCTTCATCTAATATCAAACAGTTAAATGAAGGGGAATTCCATACCAATTAATATTCACAGGAAACGCAGATGTTGTTCACCACAATTTTAAATACAATTAATACCCAAACACATATGTGGCCCCTACTTACAGGACTTGCAGTTCAGACAGAACCCAAATAGTCCGTCTGGAAATATACCAGTCTGCCGCTTTCCTGAATGCTTGCATTTTCTGTTCCTGAATCTGAAACATTCATGCCTTAACCAGCTGAAACAAAACACACTCCGGATTTGAATCCTCCCTTAAAGTTGCTCATTCAACTTCTGAGCAAACAGATTTGATGAACTTTGATGAACTAATAAATATGGACTGTCCTCCATCTTGGGCCATAGTGTATCCAATTATTGCTTTAAAAATAAAATTCATTTACTTTATTGGAAAATACTCATATAACATTATGTTAACATACTCATATTAACATTACTCATATATGTAATGAATTTAGAATTTCAATTAATTCCATGAATTGACTGATTTGAAATGGAATTGACCCCAACCCTGCTAGCTAGACTGGAAAGAGAGCAGAATTAGGAGTACTGGAGGACTTACAGTACAATTATGTATTGGGCAAAAGTCCCAAATTCCCAGATCTCTTCTATAATAGGTATCAAGTATGCCCCACCAACCAGTAATTTGCAGATGGCACACCTGCCATCCCAATAAGTTTCATTACTGAATTGATATATTGGATGGTGTGTCCTCAGATAAGATTTCAACTGGAACTGCTTTGTTTGCATCTGGAGCTACTAAGACTTGGGGAATTCATGTCCAGGTATTTACTATAGTTGAACTATGGCTGGAAATAAAAAAGATAAATTACAAGTAAGGAAAGTGTAGTATATTATATTATCTACTATTAATTAGTTTTGCAGAATTTATTTTGCTTTCAATTGATAAATATTGGTCTTAAAAGCCATCTGATACCAATTATTTTCAAAATCTGCAATTCCATGAGCTTATGATGGCCATATTGTTTAATGCAAAAATGTATTAGAAATTAAGGCTGCTGAGTGGCTCGCCCTGTTTAGGCATTGTTCTAACATGTGGATGAGTCTGGCATCAAATCTAGTTCTGACTGTGGCCAGCAGCCCCGTGCTTGTCTACACTCTCCCGAATCGACAGTGGATGTTTCAGGGAGCACAGTTTACAATACAAAGGGGGAAAAGCATAAAAAAGTTACAAATAATTCAAAAGAAATGTGTGCTCACACCAAATTGCATGATTTGGGTAAGGACCAAATTACTGGACTGGCCAGTATAGTTGCAAAATACCATTGTGAAGCTGAAATATGGTGGAAATACCATTTTACCTATGAATACCATTTTTATGTCAGTATATCAAATACTTCAGAAGCTCATATGGTACTTCAACATTTTCATAGTTCTAAATGTGCAATTGATGACATGTTGATTGCCAATGGTGGACCATTGTATTCTAAAAATGTTATTACAATATGTGAGGGCTGGTAGGGGTGAGGCCCAAGCGCGACCAATAGTGAATAATAAGGAAGACACTAAAACCCAATAGGGAGCGAGGGGCGTTAACCCACGAGAATTAGTTACAGAAAATAAAGTCAAACTCCCAACGTACAACGAAATAATAACTACCCCAATTAGAAAGGGCGAAATAAAAGCGGTCCGCGAACGGAACCGAACGATAGTAAAACTGAAATACTGACGTGTAGCCCAACACCACACGCGGAGGAAAAAAGGGAAATTAAATAACTTGTCGCAACAAGCGAAAAGAAAACAAAGCTGGAATAAAACCCAGAAGCCTAAGACGCAGTTTAGGAAACGAAACAACGAAAATAAGTGCCCTGGGTATGTCGGTAAATACCCCGAAACACAGACCAAACAAAATAAGGAGAAAACTAGACTTCCGTAGAAGTGGCGAGAAAGTTAGAGAGAAATACGACTTTCCTAAATAAGTATTTCTCAATAGTTTTTCTAAGTAAGATTTTTCTAAATAAGTTTTTCTAAATAAGTTTTTCTAAGTAAGTTTCTCTAAGTAAGTCTCGAAGACAGATACCGTACCGGCTTCAACGCCAAATGAATTAGACACTGAAGCACAGAGTAGTGAAAGCAGCGAGCTTAAGTAGGCAGAGAACACCTGAAAACAATCCGCTAATTAGCTATGGAGATCAGCAGGAACGTACTCACAAGGATAGAAAAAGAGTACGCCCACACGGGGCTAAACAGGCACTCAAACCATGACACAATATCAGTCAAAATCAATCAATCAAACTGTATTTGTATATCGCAATTTACAAAACATTCATCACAATATGCTCTACAGCAGATCCTGGCCTGAACCCCCACAAAGTTAAGCCTAAGGCAACAATGGCAAGGAAAAAGTCCCTAGGTGGAACAAATTGGACAAAACCTTAGGTTTGTAATGACCAACAGTGGTCAATGAGTCAATGTGCAAGACAACTCAATATGGGACATTTATTTCTAGGCAACTGTAACCAGTGGACCTGGGGTGGGGTAATGGCTGGGACAAGTGCCTGGCAGGTAGATGGCGGGTTCTGAATGTGAAGTAGGCTCGGGACTCGGAGCAGATGCTCGGGACTCGGAGCAGATGCTCCAGCAGTGAGAGATGGAGACAGAAACAATACGGGGAGTTAGAGAAAAGCAATACATGTGTATTGGGACAGATAAAATATGAGGGCAGGTGACAGGTGACCCCATCAGAAGTGAACTATGGTAGCATAGCTACTAGGACAGAAATAGAAAATCTAAGCAGTCATGAGAGGGGCAAGAAATAGACCCACACCATCAAGAGTGTGCCTGAGAAAAGTGGGGTCACAGCTGTTGAGAGGTGACAGTAAGGCTGTTTCTGCCTCTTCAACTTGAAATTGACAGATTTTTCTATTTCAATACCAAGATTCCAAGATCCTGGCATAAAGTATCTGACAGAATCCACATTATGCTCAAATCTGATTCCTCAGGCATTAGGCTACATACTTGTATGCTCATAATCACAAAGGCATGTTTCTTTATGTATGTCAATAAAAGTTCACTACTAAGTAATCAATAGTAATGATGTACATCAGTTCATGTCAGGAAACTCTGTATGAGTAATTTCATCCAGACACACTTAACATTTACTTTATTAGTGTAACCAAAATGAATACACTTTTACTAATTCATAGCTATGTTATATTTTGATTATACTCATGATTTATAAGAACATAAGAACATAAGAGTACATAATGATGAGATTATTATATTACATTATAAAACACCTGACCTACAATGTATGAATGTGAACGGAAAAGTACCCTCCACAAATGCTTCTCCCACCCCCAAATCCCTTTAGCAAATGAGTATCCAGTATCTGTGAATTCAAATGATCAAAATAGCATTTCCCATTGATATGGGTGGAAAGAATGAGATTTTCTCATTTTTCATCACTTCCGTTTTGTCAGCTGTTATAAATTGGTTAGTGGACTTCAGTCTGTCACTGTTCCTCTTCAGAGACCAAGACCGCCTCTCAACCTACCCAACACTGCAAGCCACAAGATGACACCAAGGCCACACTTCCTGTTCACAGTTCTGGCTGTCTGCTGTTTTGTTGCAATCTATGGTGAGATATTTGTCTATTAAGAAACTGGCATCAAAGTTGGTTTGAAGAAAGAGACATTGTGCTTATTCATCAGATTAGTTTCAGCAAATATATCTGTGTTTTACTAGCATTGGAATTGAGACTGTAATTATGTAATATAATTAATGTGGCCTCATTAATTTATTTTATGTATACATACATTTATTTAAGTCTACACACATTACAGTAATTACATCATGAATGTAAAACCTACATTATACATGGAAATATCCAGAAAATGTAGACACATAGTTTTGCAGAAACCATATATACAATAAATAATATTATTATAATATAGCATTTATGTCTGTCCTGTATTTCACTGATAATAGAATGTGCAGAATGTACAGCTGTTATGAATATCAAACTGTATATAAATGTTGTATTATTTTACTTCATTATTGGAAAACATTTTACACACTTTACTACATACTCTGAATTATGGCCACAGTGAAAAGTGAAAAGCTTGTATTTCACTGATAATAGAATGTGCAGAATGTACAGCTGTTATGAATATCAAACTGTATATAAATGTTGTATTATTTTACTTCATTATTGGAAAACATTTTACACACTTTACTACATACTCTGAATTATGGCCACAGTGAAAAGTGAAAAGCAATCTGTAATAAAAACTGAATTATTGAAAGTGAGTTGGGCTGGCTGCTAGTGAGAAATGGTCTCTTCCAAAAAAGGCTGGCATGATATTATGTTATTCAGGCTAACTAGACTAAAAATAACAATTGCTTTGAAAAATGTTTGCAAAATGTTGGATCCTGATTAACTCCCAATGCATAGATGTGATGGGATGCGCGCTATCCCTCGAAGTAAATTACCAATGTAATTTCGTTCCCAGCTTTTCCAATGGACGGGTTTGATACCGGTGTGAAATGCCGCTGCTTGAAAACGTCCGCCACCTTCATCCATCCGCGACTTTTCAAGCGCCTGGAGATGATTCCACTGGGCGCCCACTGTCGGCAGGCTGAGATCATGTGAGTGGAGCGGACTTCTAACCACAGCGCCTCCGATTAAAGCTCAAAAGACGCTCAACAAAGGAAGGCAAGCTAGCAGCAGGTTCAAATAAAGCGTTACTCATCAACTGTCTTCGCACACGTTTATGCGGGTTTGTCCACCTACGCAACTCTTCACACTGCAGTAAAACGATATTTTCCTTTGCTTTGCACGTAGAAGTGAAACTATTCAAATGAAGAATATGATAGTCTTAAGTCCCACTGTGTCTTATTATTATCGTTGAGCGTAGGCTACAGTTTAAAAAAAAGTTACATCAGAAATCTGAAAAGCCCCTGAGTTTTCTTTTATAGCTGTAAGGTTTTGAAGAAACAAAAATCGTCATTTACACTTGCTAATCTAACTTTTCATACAATAACAACTTAACTTTTTACCATCTATTTTATTTCCCCATCAGAATAACAATGAAGGACAACAAGACTGTTTGTGTGACTCCTGAGGCACCGTGGATCAATAAGGTCATCAAAACATTGATGGGGTAGGTAATTTACAATTTCGCTACAAATTCTGTTTATACCTTACACAGCTGGTCCTGTACGAATGTGAGCTGCCTATCAGCGAAGCGGTTGGAAACCCGTCTATGACCAGGTCTCAGACCAGCCCTGGCCGTTAGCCCCATCGGGGGCAGCATTTATTGATAGTCTTCAGCCTCATTACCAAATGATTCTGTGTATGACAGGCTATTCAAAAGGTTATTAACATTTTTCATCTGTCTTGGAACAGAAAGAAGAGGAATAGGAGACCTGAAGGCAACTACTGATGCATCCAGAAGAAAGTGAAATGTTATAGGCCTACACCTTAAAACTAAATTTTTCTTGTACGTTATATGAATTTTTACAATTAATACAAATGTATTAAATATGTTGGCTGTTCTCACTAAAAAGCTGTGGTGTCAATTTTACACTGTTTTACTGAACAACTGAGTGAGATAATTGTTGCATTTATTACAATATGTATATATTTTATTAATTGCGATTATTGATTATTTATCAATTTTTCATGATGGAATCTCAAAAACAGCACATAAACTGGATTTTTTTTTCCGCAAAATTATTTCGGATTTTATTATTGGCCGGGTGTCGGGATGCTATAAGGTCTTAAGTAACACTTTCACGGAACGAATTATAGGCTATCCCTTTAAAACTAGGATTCTCTTGCAACATTTTCATTTCCTCACATCCTTCAAAGTAGAAACCTATACACTGTGCTGCAGATATAAAATAGATCCAAAAAAGCAATGAAAAAGAAGTACAATTTAAATTTTTCAAGTTTTCAAGTTTTTAAAAAACCCTGCTAAAAAGACATGCTAAAAAATACACATGTAGCTACATTAGCTTTGAAGCCCATACTTACTTACATACAAATAAATACATAAATGAATCCTTAGACGAGATTGTCTCACAATAAAAAACTATTTCTGAACCACTGAACTGGGATGGGTTTCTTGAAAACGTTGCACGTTAGAGACTAATGTGCGACTTTACAATGAAAGTAGGAAAAGTACGTAGTACTTCTACGTCAGTTTGCCGAAAGCCGTCGTTCGGTGATATTTTACATGTGAGTTTAACTTGCTTCTTAGATAAATCCGCCCCAGCACCAGTCTGGCAATAAGCAAAGCAAGTTGATAATCAAACAATCGATTGATAAATCTCTGCAACATATAATTCGTTTTTTTGGGACATTGGCATGATGTAAATTAATTAGAACTAGTTACAAATAATTATAGCCTAATAGTACATTTTGAATAATACAATTCAGAGGTGCCATCACAGGTCTTAAAGTGGTATGGCAGAAAATGTCACCCCCCAAAAACCACGCGGAAAATTTCCAATACACATCAAGTAACATAACAGCTCTAATGTTGTTTTAATAACATGTTTTATCTGACCTTGACATTACAACAACAAAGCTGTCTTTTAATTTCAATACGGAAATAGGGTATGCGGAGCTAATCAGCAGTTGGTGTATATATTTGTGTAAAATCAGAATCCCTTGCCAACTTTGTATCTTGGTGGAAAATGACATTACATTGTAGTTTATTAAGCCAAAAACTAAACACAAGGTATTTGTTCCAAAACAAAAAATCCAAAACAAATAGAAAATAGCAGAAACATGATACTTATTTTCCCAGTAGTAACGCACAATCACAGTACAATCACACAACCAATAATTGTTACAGTTCAGCATACCCCCTTGCATACAATGTGTAAATACTCAAAACTTTCTGTTTTTCAAAACTTTTTGAGTTTTTCTGTGCTCACACAATACAGTGCAAATAATATATTCAACATAGAGCCTTATTTATAGAGTTCATTTGAAATATGTTGTATTAATGATAATTCATGTATTTATGTGAATATAGACAATTGAAATGTTCTTTCCTTGTACAACCTTTTTGTCTAAGAGTATAAGGATTCAAATGACACCAATATTGTTTCTGTACTATGTTTAAATCTGAAGTAACAAAGAAAAGTAGAAAAAATTCCACGGAAATGTTGAGGGTGCCTGCTCCCCACACACCAGGCCGTTGTCGCGATCCAAATCGGTTGGGAAAGTTAGGGTTAGGGTTAGGTCAGAAATAAGTCAGAAACAGGCTAACTTGCTACCCATTCATTTCAATGGCAGCGATAGCGGTGGTGTGACATTTTTAATGTAGCGGCAAATCTAGCGGTTTAATCCATGTAAAACATTGCTGGGTATTCGCTTTGATGTCCCTCCTCATTAACCAGGCTGTTGTCGCGGTCCAAATCAGTCGGGAAAGTCGTTTAAAATAAGTCGGAAACACGCTAACTTGCTACCCATTCATTTCAATGGCAGCGATAGCAGCGGTGTGACATTTTTAATGTAGTGGCAAATCTAGCGGTTTAATCCATGTAAAACATCGCTGGGTATTCGCTTTGATGTCCCTCCTCATTAACCAGGCCATTGTCGCGGTCCAAATCGGTCGGGAAAGTTGTTTAAAATAAGTCGGAAACAGGCTAACATGCTACCCATTCATTTCAGTGGCAGCGATAGCAGCAGTGTGACATTTTGAATGTAGAGGCTGGTGTCAGCTGGTGAAGTTAACCGCCGTCGCTCTCGTCACTGTTGGCTAGGCACACTTTCGTTTGAGAACACGTTATCAAGCCGCTTTCAAAATATAAACTGCTGTGGTTTAAAAAGTACAGCATAAATAAACATTCTGTAAAAAGGCATCTTAATATAGGTAGTCCTCTCCCGTTTAAAGTTTGAATGGTATGGTCGGTATGATTTAAAATAAAGGAGCTGTGATAAAATATAAATCGCCTTCTATTCTTCTTTTCACACACAGCGTCATATGCGACTTAACATGGGAGTGTATTTGACTGTTAGACAGCACTCTCTGCCTTTTGGGCGATTTATTCAAAAAACGTGAGTCCTGTTGGTGTATGTAGGCATCTTTGTCCTCTCTCAACCAATGTTACTTCCACTGAAATAGGACTCACGGTTTTTGAATAAATCGCCCAAAAGGACAGAGAGTACAAAGAGAGTACTTTTTATTTTGTACTTTTTCACAATTTCCCATTAATTTGAATGGGCCCAAAAAAGTGACGTTTTCGCACGAAGCGATCGCTAAGAAAAGTAATAGCACACGATTCCTGTTCGAGGTGCACGTTTTGATGTATTTCTTGCGTGTGTGCTGAAATAAGAAAAAAAATAAGTATGTGGAATAACAATAGGGTGCTTCGCACTGCAGTGTGCCCTCTTTTTGCAAAGCAGGCACCCTAATTACAACTCAACTAATTTGAAGAAGCATCAATACATTTGTTTAGAAGGCACTTGCATTGTGATCTGCAGACTCAACCTGACGTAACCTTCCTTTAACTGGTGATCCCTGTTAAGATCCCAGCACATGTGGACTTCCTATTTTCTCAGCAAGAAAATGTGCAATACTGTTGTAACTACACACTGACATGTTCCCATTTCCCCCACAGAAAAGAAAAGAAAACTGAGCAATCTGTAATAATAAGAATACATTTATTTATAAAGGACTTTTCTAATAAAATCTTCACATTATTAAATTATGTTTTTAAATTATCATGAATGATCAAAACGTCAGAAAATAGGGTATGACTGTCAGTCAGAAGTCTCCAGCAATTATCAGAATATCAGATTCAGAATGCTACCCAAAATAACAGGTGCATGGCAGGAAAGTGTGAACATACATCAAATGGGCAAAATGTATTAATTGCTACAGTTGAACTTTGAATGGACTGTTTTGCGTGGATCCCATTGACATTTTGATGTATGCAGCTGCATTGGGATGTTAATTTAGCTATCGATAGCTAGCTAGCTAAGGTTATTTAATGCTAAATAGCTAGCTAGCCATCACCTCATGATTAAAGCTTGTTTGCTAGCGAACATTAGCTAGCTAGCTAACGCTACTACTGTTACAGCAAACAGGGTCAATACGGTTCAGTGTCTTTATTAACATGCTATTTTGATTAGATTAACTTTAGTTATCTATATAGCTAGCTAACATTACAAGAAAATATAATCGTTGCATCAACCAACGAGTGGCAATTTATTGGTATTGGAAGCTAGCTTGCGGACTAGCTAGCTACCGTTACTGTTCACTCGTTCTGCCTGTAGGCTGTCTGTCTCTCCTCAAGTCACACTAGTTATCGTATGAGAAAACTATATTACCTGTCAACTAAAAGTGGTATGCCCCGGCCATACCTACATGAAAAGTGGTATGGCATTTGCCATACTGGCCATACCTATGGTGGCGACCATGATACAATTACAGGGAAAGGTATAAATAGGCAGAACATTGGACAAATAATCCCTCTAAAGCAGGGGTGTCCAAACTTTTTCCACTGAGGGCCACATACAGAAAAATATACAAAAGGCTGGGCCACTATTAGAGCTAACATTAACAAAATCAGTCAAATGTAGGTAAATTATGCCTGATAATTCAATATTCTTAAATAAAAAAGAAAACAGACAACATCACGACTTTTTATTAATGAATTTTTATATTTTAATATATTTTGTTGCAAATGGATTAACGGCACATTCTCAAAATATCAGTCTCTGTTTCTTCTTAAACAGAGCCAAACCCCCCTTCACTGCCCTATATTAAGAGATAGGGGGCATGTTAATTTATGTGAATAAACTGTTGGTATTATTAACTTTTCAACTAAATTTTGTTTTAAAATCAACTTTTATTATAATTGATGAGTATTCGAGCTTTTCGACATAAAAGAGTAATTATTTTTAGCTCACATATAATGAGAACAGCTTTACAATTAGTGGGAGCAGTGATGCTGCGCTTTGGACTGAAGTATGGCTGGCAGGTCTGGAGTCAGTTTGGTGGTTGAGATGCGAAGGACATCACAGAGATGGCTGTCAGTCAGTTTGGTTCTCAATCTGCTTTTGTTCAGAGTTAACAGAGAAAACATTTGCTCACATATGTATGTTGAGCCGAACAGACTCGTCATTCTTTCTGCGTGGCGTCGCATCAGAGGAAACTTGTCCTTTTCCAAACTCCGGTAGAAGTCAGGTAGGAAGAGAAGCTGATGTTGCGCCTTCAGAGAATCATCACACTGCATCTCGATAAGTTCTAATTGCATACTCTCTTCCACTTCTTGTGCATCCATAAGGAAGGGAGTCGAGAACAGCCTGATTTCTTTCTCAATGACAGAGAAGTCTTGGAAGCGCTGACTGAATTCTGTTATAAGAGACGTAATCACAGACACATATTTCTGTCTGTGCTCTCGTCACATGCAATCGAGTAAAAATCAAAAGCACAAGCTTTATGTGACACTTGGTGGTTTAAGTTAGCAGACAAGTCTTCGATTCGGCGCACAACTGTGTTTCTGGACATGCTCACGTTGTTGATTTCTTGCATCTTTTCCGGGCACATTATTTCTGTGACTTTAGTGAGGCACTGTTTAATGAAGTCACCATCTGAAAAAGTTTTCCCGTGTCTTGCTATAAGTTGAGCTACCTCATAGCTGGCTATGGTAGCATTCTCTTGTATTTTGTTAGCACGGAAAAAATACTCTTGTTGAGTTAGCAGGCTAGTTGCCATTTGTTTAGCTTTCTCTGCCCGCTCAGCACCGGTGTAGGACCTGTAGGTCTGATGTTTTGTTTCGTAGTGCCTACGTATATTGTACTCTTTCATCACTGCAACAGTATCATTGCAAATCAAACAGACACACTTCCCCTTGACTTCTATAAAGAAATATTCATTTTCCCACCGTGACTGATATTTTCTGCACTCACTTTCTATCTTGCGTTTCTTTGATTCCGCCATTTTTGGTCATCTCTTGCAACATTTTTATTGATTAATTTGGAGGAAGAGGCTGCTGTATTAATGAGTCTTCAATGAATATGCCACCCAGGAAAAGGGAGTTAATTGTAGTGGGGGATTCAATCATTAGAGGTGTAGACAGTATAGTCTGTTCGCGGGAAAAGGAATCTCGCATGGCATGTTGCCTGCCTGGTGCTCAGGTTGGAGATCTCCTGGAACACGCGGACAAGCTCATGGCCAGAGCAGGGGTGGATCCAGTGGTCATGGTCCATGTTGGAACCAATGACATAGGTAAGGGTAGGTTTGAGGTTCTGCAGGACAAATTCATAGAATTAGGAACAAAGTTAAGGGGCAGAACCTCCACGGTGGTCTTCTCTGGAATTCTGCCAGTACCACGTGCTAGCAAAGGCAAGCAGAATTTTATATGGAGGTTTAACGCGTGGCTACAAACCTGGTGCAGGAAAGAGGGGTACAGGTTTATGGGGCACTGGGACTCCTTTTGGAACAGGGGTGACCTGTACAAGCGGGACGGGTTACACTTGAACCGGAGGGGTACTGATGCATTGGGCCAGCATATGCTTAGGGTAGCGGAGGAATATTTAAACTAGGGACTGGGGGGGCAGGGAGGGAAATTAGTACTAGTATTATGGATAGGGAGGTACAGACTGCCCAGATTGAAGATACCAGGGCGGAGTATACACAAAAATGTTCGGACTCCAGCTCCCCTGACCTGATTAGTGTGAGAATTAGTGCTAGACTGCCACCTACTGTCCGAGGAGAAAAATCTGCTCCAGGTCGCAGACCTACTGGGGTTTGTCTAAACAATTTATTAGATGTGCCTTTAGTACAGTGTTGCTCAGGTACTGCTGCTGACACAGAGACACCCCTTTTGGGGGTGAACCAGAGAATCGGGGTGGAGCGCTTGGAGTGCGATGCCAGACCGTCGCCCACATCTACAGTAGGTCTAAGCTCTCACATATTCTCGGACCTGGCCAAGATTGCCGAGAGTAAAGGTCTAAACTTTGTTCACCTCAACGTTAGGAGCCTACTACCAAAGATCGATGAGATTCGTTTGTTTGCACTTAAAGCAAAGGCGGGTGTTATTTGTATTACAGAGTCCTGGCTTGATCCCAGTATTAGCGATTCCGAAATCGAATTATCTAATTACACTGTAGTTAGAAGGGATCGTAGTCGCAACGGAGGAGGGGTCTGTGCTTTTGTGAGAAACGACATTAACTTTATTGTTAGGACGGACTGGGACGAGGACATTGAAGTTTTATTACTGGACATTCACCTGCCCAAGACGAAACCCCTACTAATGGGTGTTTGCTATAGACCACCAGATCAAAGTGCATTTTATGAGAATCTGGAAAATGTACTGATTAGCTGCGGTATGCCAAAACACGAATGTATTTTGATGGGTGATTTCAATACAGATGTATCCAACAAGTGCTGCCCCACTAGGTTTAGCAAACTATTTGACTTAAAACAGCTGATTAAAGAACCCACCAGAGTAGGCCAAACGACCAAAACTATAATTGATCTTATTCTGGTGTCAGATGAATGTAACATCTCACAACAAGGTGTGATTGCATATGGGCTCAGTGACCATTTCGTCACATATTGTACCAGGAAGGTTCATAGGCAAACGTTTTTAAGCCATAAAATCATTCAAATCTGATCCTTCAAGAACTACTGTGCTGAGAGTTTTAGAGAGCAGCTTAGCAGAGTAGACTGGCCTGCAGTGCTTAGGCTGGATTGTGTTGACAGAGCCTGGGATATGTTTAACCAGTTATTCCTTCAGGTAGTGAATTCCATGGCTCCATACAAGCAAATTAGGATAAAACAGAGATCAAGTCCATGGCTTAACCCAGAGATTTTAGATGCAATTAAAGTTAGGGAGGAGGCATTGCAGAGGTTTAAAAAGTCTCAGGACCAAGCAGATGCGGACAATTACAAGAAAGGTAGAAATGAAGCACAAAGAATTATTAAGATAGCAAAAAAGGAATATTACATGAATCTAATAAAGGAAAACAAAAAAGATTCTAAGAAGCTATGGAAAACTCTTAAAGATATGGGCTGCGGGGGCAAGACCAATAACGGAAAGCCTACCATTGACCTCGAAATGAATGGCAAAATCGAATTTGACAAAGCACAGGTAGCCAATGAATTTAATAACTTTTTTGCCTCAGCAGCTAGCAAGTTAGTAGATGCACTGCCTCCTAAGACAGGAGAATATGGGGATGAGTATATCCAAGGAGTTTATTCCAGTTGAGGGGTATATGCCAATTCGTTTTCCTTATCCAAAGTGACAGTTGAGAGGGTAGCAGAGATGCTGGGAGAGCTTATCACGACAAAAGCCACTGGCCTTGATAATATTTCTGCCAAGTTTTTAAGAGATGGGGCACAGGTAATAGCTCCTTGTGTTGCACATTTGATAAATCTCTCATTGGAACAAGGCATTGTACCAAGCTGCACTAAACATGCAAAGATTATTCCCCTGTTTAAAAAAGGGAGTAGATCCCATTATGGTAACTACAGGCCAGTATCCATTTTGAGTGTCACATCTAAGATTTTAGAGAGAGTGGTGCACGAACAGATATCAGAATATGTTGAGAGGGAAAACCTTCTGTATGAATTTCAATCAGGGTTCAGGAAGTCCTATTCTACAGACTCGTGCTTACTTTATATTAACGACTTCATCAAAAAGGAGATGGACGAAGGGAAACTGTGTGGAATGGTTTTACTAGATCTCCAGAAAGCCTTCGACACAGTTAACCATAGTTTACTGCTTAAAAATTGAAGGCTCTAGGGATGAATGACACCGCTTATCGAGTGGGTCACTTCATACCTGACAGACAGGGATCAGAGAGTAGAGGTAAACGGCTTTATGACAGACACCAAACCAGTAGTATGTGGGGTTCCGCAAGGAAGTGTTTTAGGACCACTGCTATTTTTACTTTATATTAATGACATGAGAGATGCGTGTTCCTGTAACTTGTATTTATTCGCAGATGATGCAGCTTTGCTCATCTCGCACAAAGACAAGAATACACTCCAAAGTAGGCTAGGAGAGGAACTTACTAAGATAAGCAGCTGGCTGTGTGACAACAGGCTGTCACTTCATTTAGGGAAGACGGAGTCTATTCTATTTGGGTCTAAGCCCAGATTAAAGAAGGCCCAGGAGCTAAGAGTAGAGGTAGGGTCCGTGGAGATAGCTGCAAAGACATCAGTGAAGTACCTGGGGTGTGTTTTGGATGACAGTTTGGGTGGGGAGGGAATGGCCCTACAGGTGCTGGGCAAAGTTAACGCCTGCACAAAGTTTCTTGCCAGAAAGGCCAATCTGCTGGACAGAGAAAGCCTACGTCTACTAGCCAACAGCCTAGTGCAATGTCATTTTGATTACGCCAGTGTAGCATGGTCAGCAGGTCTATCAACCTCATTAAAAAGGAAACTGCAGGTGTCTCAAAATAAGCTAGTTAGGGTTGTGATGGGGCTAGGCCCTCGAGACCATGTTGGAAGGAGGCACTTCCTAGAGCTCAACTGGCTACCAGTTGAGGCTAGAATGACTCAGCTGAGGCTCAACATGGTACACAAGGTCATTAACAATAGGGCCCCAGTGTACCTAAGCAGCCATTTTTCCAGTGTTAGGGAATCACACAACCACAGGACTAGGTCCAGCTTAGCCAACCAGCAACCCCCGAGGTGTAGAACCAAAATGGGGCAATGCTCATTTGCCTACACAGGAGCACAGGAGTGGAATGAACTGCCGTTGACCATCAAACAGAGTACGAACCCACACAGTTTTAAGGTGAATGTTAGGAAGTGGCTACTAGCCAAAGTCCAAGAATAGACAGGTAGGGAAGGGAGGGATTGTTAGGATGTGTAAATGATGCATTATGTAGTTTTAGATATTTATGTATTTATGTGTTAAGTGTCTATACCTGTTTTTACTTGTTTTAAGTGTCTTATGTATGAACATGTTAAGACCAAGGACCACAACGGAAATAAGTCCACGACTTTTTGTGCTATCCTGGACATTGTTTTGATGCATGACTTGCACTGACATGTATTTTAAATTGATATGTCGAATAAACTAAACTAAACTAAACTAAATACGGGTGGCTCCACTAGTGGTGAAACTAAGAATTACAACTCAGTCAAGTGCAAGTTTCATGCGCGGGCCATATTCCATTATATTTTTATAATTTGCTGCAGGCCAATTAAAAATAGACCGCGGGCCGCAGTTGGCCCGCAGGCCGTAGTTTGGACACCCCTGCTCTAAAGTAAAAGGAAATTGCAGAAGCTACAAGAAAGAGAAAACAATAGGGATGGCAAGCTTAAAACTTTGAGACAACTCGAGACATTTAAAACAATTGTTTCGAAATGTTTCGAAATACTGCAAGTCAACATTGGCCTCTACTTGCAGAAGCTGTCATTGCAGCCATTAATTATAAGTGTGTTGGTGACATAACGTTAGCCAGAAACCTCATCGCGGGGATACTTGAAATTGTGTTGAAGAGATAATACTGTAGCAAGCATGCTCGAGATGATGTATCAAGAAGTCACACAGAGTCCAGCTGCGTTGCAAAGATGGCTACGCGAAAAGCCACTTTATTAAAAGGCAATAATTATCCGTATTCCATACACTGCCCAACCCCGGATAATACCACAGGAACTTTGCTAGGTGCAGACACATCCTGAAAAGGACACGCCAGACCATTTGCTTCTTCACTAGTTAGCACAACAACCAGGAAGAACACTCAGTCAACGAGAACACTCGATCGATGACGAACACATTTGCCCTGAAATTCAAGGGACTACACTAAACAATACATGTACACTGGTCGCGTGGCTTCAACATTTAGCGCACCGCGACCAGACAGCTAACACACAAAAAGGGTAACATTAACACATATCACAAAGTTAAACAACACAAATAGCTAAATTACACAGGGGGAACGAACAAACACACAATAACTTTCCCCCATAATGCCCCGCACACACATTTCTAAGTAGCGACCCCACCGGATCGCTACAATACTTTATTGTCTGCTCGTGCAGAAAATAGTTTTGCATCCAAAAAAGCTTCCCATACACCACAATGTATAAGATGAAAGACAAAGCAATCCATATAACAACACATCTATACAAATATTGCACAAGTCCCAGCACTAGGTCTTATTGCACTTCATTAAAATTGCACAAATCCATAACAAGGTGGCTCTTGTGGTTGTCCTTAACTCATTTACTGTTGACTCCATTGCTGATTCAATATCTTGTGAAAGGGAGTATACAGATTTATATTCTCGAGTGGTTCTGTGTGGCTCGATAGGTAGAGCACGGTGCTAACAACGCTTAGGTTGTGGGTTTGATTCCCATTAGGACCACATATACTGAAAAATGTATGCAGTATATGTATGAGTCGCTTTGGATAAAAGTGTCTGCTAAATGGTGTATATTATTATTATTATTATTCAGAAACAATATATTTTTTAAGATTTGTATTTGGTCTCTTGATGCTTCTACCCTCCATAATCTAGGGCAGTGTTTCCCAAACTTTCTTTCTGGTGACCCACTTTTTTAAAATTGCAAACCATTGCAACCCAATTCACAATAAGGCTTATATGATTATCTATAAATCGTATGACGGGCAAATTTGTGCATGAATTAATAACTTTCCTGACCATTTTTATTATCTTGGATAGGTAAACCAGCCATTTCGAAGATTATATATAGGCCCATATATACACCCATGGCCAAAAGTTTTGAGAATGACACAAATATTAATTTTCACAAAGTCTGCTGCCTCAGTTTTTATGATGGCAATTTGCATATACTCCAGAATGTTATGAAGAGTGATCAGATGAATTGCAATTAATTGCAAAGTCCCTCTTTGCCATGAAAATGAACTTAATCCCCCAAAAAACATTTACACTGCATTTCAGCCCTGCCACAAAAGGAATAGCTGACATCATGTCAGTGATTCTCTCGTTAACACAGGTGAGAGTGTTGATGAGGACAAGGCTGGAGATCACTCTGTCATGCTGATTGAGTTAGAATAACAGACTGGAAGCTCTAAAAGGAGGGTGGTGCTTGAAATCATTGTTCTTCCTCTGTTAACCATGGTTACCTGCAAGGAAACACGTGCAGTCATCATTGCTTTGCACAAAAAGGGCTTCACAGGCTTCATATTGCTGCTAGTCAGATTGCACCTAAATCAACCATTTATCGGATCATCAAGAACTTCAAGGAGAGAGGTTCAATTGTTGTGAAGAAGGCTTCAGGGCGCCCAAGAAAGTCCAGCAAGCGCCAGGACCGTCTCCTAAAGTTGATTCAGCTGCGGGATCGGGGCACCACCAGTGCAGAGCTTGCTCAGGAATGGCAGCAGGCAGGTGTGAGTGCATCTGCACGCACAGTGAGGCGAAGACTTTTGGAGGATGGCCTGGTGTCAAGAAGGGCAGCAAAGAAGCCACTTCTCTCCAGGAAAAACATCAGGGACAGACTGATATTCTGCAAAAGGTACAGGGATTGGACTGCTGAGGACTGGGGTAAAGTCATTTTCTCTGATGAATCCCCTTTCCGATTATTTGGGGCATCTGGAAAAAAGCTTGTCCGGAGAAGAAAAGGTGAGTGCTACCATCAGTCCTGTGTCATGCCAACAGTAAAGCATCCTGAGACCATTCATGTGTGGGGTTGCTTCTCAGCCAAGGGAGTGGGCTCACTCACAATTTTGCCTAAGAACACAGCCATGAATAAAGAATGGTACCAAAACATCCTCCGAGAGCAGCTTCTCCCAACCATCCAAGAACAGTTTGGTGACGAACAATGCCTTTTCCAGCATGATGGAGCACCTTGCCATAAGGCAAAAGTGATAACTAAGTGGCTCGGGGAACAAAACATCGAAATTTTGGGTCCATGGCCAGGAAACTCCCCAGCCCTTAATCCCATTGAGAACTTGTGGTCAATCCTCAAGTGGCGGGTGGACAAACAAAAACAACAAATTCTGACAAACTCCAAGCACTGATTATGCAAGAATGGGCTGCCATCAGTCTGGATGTGGCCCAGAAGTTAATTGACAGCATGCCAGGGAGAATTGCAGAGGTCTTGAAAAAGAAGGGTCAACACTGCAAATATTGACTATTTGCATAAACTTAATGTAATTGTCAATAAAAGCCTTTGACACTTGTGAAATGCTTGTAATTATACTTCAGTATACCATAGTAACATCTGACAAAAAGATCTAAAAACACTGAAGCAGCAAACTTTGTGAAAACCAATACTTGTGTCATTCTCAAAACTTTTGGCCACGGCTGTATATATATACACTACCGTTCAAAAGTTTGGGGTCACCTTCCATCTGGACTATGGCTAATCAGGCACTCCTTCATTCTTCAGCAAGATAACGACCCGAAACACACCTTGAAGTTGTGCAAGAACTATCTGGTGAAGGAGGAATGTGAACAACAACTCAAACTAAAGACCTGGCCTGCCCAGTGTCCAGACCTCAATCCCATAGAACTTGTATGGGACAAACTGGAAAGGAAGAGTCAAAGCAAAGCAACCTACAAGTTTCTCTGGGAATTGCTGCAGGAGAGCTGGGAAAATATGTCGGGTGATTTCCTGCTAAAACGTATTAACCGAATGGCCACTGTTTGTGAGGCTATTCTCACGCCAAAGGGTGACTATTTTGAGGAATCCAAGATTCAATTTTCAATATAATTTTCTTGAACATTTCTTTGATGTTCATTTTGTTCATTGTTACATGTGTTTTTTGTCATTTTAAAGTATTTACAGAAATGTATACGGTGTAAAGCATTGTCAATTATGAGATAAAAATAGTTTCCAGCAGGTGACCCCAAACTTTTGAACGGTAGTGTATATATATATTTACAGTATGCCTGCCTAAATGTTTTATAAATAACAACTTTGTTTTATGCAGGTGTTATTGAAAACACACATATGGGCCTAAATACTTTATAAATGAGACAAAGTAAATGCATTAGGCAGAGTTAACAGGGTATCTTATTGTTTGTATTTCCATCAGTAAAACAGAATTTAGGCCTATGATAGCCTTTCATATATAGATTCAACTAAGGCCTATAAATTAGGCCTATCAGAACAATAGGCCTACAAACATTCAATAGGCCTTGCCTACTATCAAATACGTGTTGAAGTTTAAAAAAAATTTTTTTTACTTTTTTTATGCAGCATAACCTATTATCAGAACAAGCAGCCTAGGCCTATGTGTTTAAGTGCAGCTATCAAACATATAGTAAGTAGATCAATCAATTCGAATAGTCAACAATAGGCCTACATTTGTTAAACACACCAGATCTATTCCATGGCATATCTAGGCCCCCTAGTTAGTCACATTATCCTGGCTAATGTGATAGGTGCGCTTGCTTGCTTTTTAGTATAGTGTTCCAGTCCGGTGTACAGGAGGAGAGAGCAACGCGCATATCGGGTGCAGCATTCAGTCTATTTCTATGTTTTGTCTTCATTTTGGTCAGAACAGAAAATCCAAACTCGCACTTGTATGTCGTTGTGAAGGGGATAAGTAGCTAAATGCTTGCCTTACTTAGGACAGGATATTCAGGTTTGATGCTTATCCAGAATGAAGATAATAGCATGCATTCATGTCTTCTTTTCAGCGTGTGATCGCTGTTCAGCTGTAACAGCTCTGTTTCTTCAACAGGAGTTAGTCCCAGATCCAGAAATGACTCTGGGTTTTCAAATTCAGAGGGATTTTGAATCCACCTTTTTCACTCAAAATATCATATCTCTCCGCTGGGTAATAGCGATCAAAGTTATATATGAGTGCAACTGTGTGTGTCTGAATAAGTCCAATCAGACGTTTCACATCTGTGTCAGTGACATCATTTTCCTTAAAAACCAATCATCAGTGAACAAATCGTCAAGGGAGGACTTCTTCTCGAGGAGGGAAGCATGAATTTAGTTTCTCAGTTCATACACCCTGCTAAGAACTCTGCCTTTTGACAGCCAGCGCACTTCCATATGAAACAGTAGGTACGTGTGCTCCGCCCCCATGTCAGTGCACAGCTGATCAAAAAGCCGATTGTTGAGTGCGCTGCCTTTAATAAAGTTTACAACGCGGATAAGTTATTTTTGTGCTTTGTCTAGATCGGGAGGCATTCCTTTGCATGCCAACGCCTGTCGATGAATGAAGCAATGTACTGTACTGAGTGTACTGCATATACACTTCCCTTCCAAAAAAAAAGTCACACACTCTAATATTTCGTTGAGCCGCTTTGATTACGGCACGCATTCGCCGTGGCATCGTTTCAATAAGCTTCTGCAATGTCACAACATTTATTTCCATCCAGAGTTGCATTAATTTTTCGCCAAGATCTTGTATTGATGATGGGAGAGTCGGACCGCTGCGCAAAGTCTTCTCCAGCACATCCCAAAGATTCTCAATGGGGTTAAGGTCTGGACTCTGTGGTGGCCAATCCATGTGTGAAAATGATGTCTCATGCTCCCTGAACCACTCTTTCACAATTTGAGCCCGATGAATCGTGGCATTGTCATCTTGGAATATGCCCGTGCCATCAGGGAAGAAAAAATCCATTAATGGAAAAATCTGGTCATTCAGTATATTCAGGTAGACAGCTGACCTCATTCTTTGGGCACATAACGTTGCTGAACCTAGACCTGACCAACTGCAGCAACCCCAGATCATAACATAACATAACATCATAACATAACATTGTACGGTAGGCACTAGGCATGATGGGTGCATCACTTCATCCGCCTCTCTTCTTACCCTGATGGAACAGGGTAAATCTGGATTTATCAGACCACATGACCTTCTTCCATTGCTCCAGAGTCCAATCTTTATGCTCCCTAGCATATTGAAGCCTTTTTTTCCGATTAGCCTCACTGACAAGTGGTTTTCTTAAGGCTACACAGCTGTTTAGTCCCAATCCCTTGAGTTCCCTTCGCATTGTGCGTGTGGAAATGCTCTTACTTTCACTATTAAACATAGCCGTGAGTTCTACTGTTGATTTTTTACGATATGATTTCACCAAACGTTTAAGTGATCGCCGATCACAATCATTCAAGATTTTTTTCTTCCGACATGTTTGTTTAAGAAATGAGAAGCTACTCACTGCATCAGTTAGGGTTAAATAACTTGTTGCCAGCTAAAACATATTAATCACTGCAGTAATTATCCAATGGAAGGCTCTTACCTATTTGCTTAGTTAAATCCAGGTGGTGACTTTTTTTTTGGGCCAGGCAGTGTATAATTCTTAAACAGGCCTATACATAGGCCTACTGTGGGGAAAATCTGCACATTTATTTGGTGACCCTAATAAAATCTCATACGACCCAGCTGTGGGTCGCGACCCAGTCTTTGGGAAACAATGATCTAATCTATCTATCTAACTAACTAATATATCTATCTAATAATTTCTAAATATTACTCTGTCTCTCCCAGTAATCCTCATAAACAGTATCTCTCTCTCAGCAATCTCACAAACGACAACTCGACAAAGTCCACAAACTTGCACCATGCATTCAAGATTTCGAGCTTTCGCTCCATTTTTAAAACCTTTTGACATTCGACACGTCAACCGTGACGTTAGACACCTCGAACATCGATCACGTGACTCTGCGGTTTTGAAACGCTGCATTGTATCGAATCTGCAAGTGCCGAAACGATCGATACAGTTTCGAGCTTCGGTGTCGAAATTGCCATCCCTACAGTGGCGGCGCATTTCCTTACAATTGTACATTTTCATTAAACACTTTAGATCCAAATAACTACCAGCCGACAATTATTTTATAATTCCGTAATCCGGGGAGGGGGTGGGGCATAGGCTATAACTAGCCTACGTACGTTACGTTGCCATCTCGAATATTAAACTTCATTGAACATGGCAAGTTATTGGCAAGTTCGAACTGTTGCGCAAAAAATACCAGACAATCCTAGAAATGAGAAGTATACTCATCATGATATACAGAACGAGTTAATTGAAATTATGGCAAATGTGGTTAGGGAGCAAATAAGTAGTGAATTAGAGGAAGCTGGACTGTTTGCATTGATAGTCGACGAAAGTAAGGAAGTCGGCAAAAAAGAACAGGTGTCTGTGGTGGCATGCTATTTGCACAATGATGTTGCACTGGAAAAATTACTACATTTCACTCCAGCCGATTGATTAGACGCTGATACGCTTTAAAAAACAATCAAACTGACACTTAATAAATGCAACATTGACCACAATACGTGCGTTGCTCAATGCTATGACGGCGCAGCTGTTATAACGGTGTAGCAGATACATTCAGAAAAGATATCCCTTTGCCACGCTCATCGTCTAAATCTTGTTTTGGTGGACTGCATTAAAAACCGGCGGCAGAGTTCTTTGAATCAGTGCAGGTGCACTTTTTTTTCGGGCTCCGCCCTCATGATCTTTTCCAAAAAAAACAAAAAGAAATCTAGCCAACACAAGCTCCCGTTGATTTTGCAATGAGTGAGATGGTCTAAGCAGTGTTTCTCGGTCATGTTGTGGCAATGTTTTCCTGGCAATTGGTATTGAGGGGCTGGGTCATTGTATACATTTTTGAGTGCGTGACATGGCAGTACATGAGCGAAATCAATGCACAGCAGTGTAGTAGCTGTGCTGTAATATCTGACTAGATGGTTTAAACATTATGCGTAGTAATGTAGCCTTCATAGCCGTGGTCTGCGCGCCCATGACCTGCACGGGTGTCTACATTTCATGAGCACCCCCTCACAACCATAAAGCACCCCCTTAGCACCCCCAACCAAAATTTTCTGGCGCCGCCCCTGCATCCCTAGAAAACAACACTTCTCCAAAGACCCAGTTCAACTTCTTTTGGATGAAGTAGTGTGACCTTTCCGTCCCGTCCGCCAAAGTTGACATGAACATGAACAAGTTGCATTGAATGAATAAGAAAAATGGTACAATGTCGCGCTCTACTGGCGAGAAGTTAGAGTGCATATCTAGACATTTCCTGACTAGCACATGAGCTAATACATACCAGGCTACCGCTAAAATGGGAAAACTATCCATCCATCCATCCATTATCTAAGCCGCTTATTCCTGGTCAGGGTCGCGGGGGGGTGCTGGAGCCTATCCCAGCATGCGTTCCAGGCGAGAGGCAGGAATACACCCTGGACAGGTCGCCAATCCATCACAGGGCACACACACCATTCACTCACACACTCATACCTACGGGCAATTTAGACTCTCCAATTAGCCTAACGTGCATGTCTTTGGACTGTGGGAGGAAACCGGAGTACCCGGAGGAAACCCACGCGGACACGGGGAGAACATGCAAACTCCACACAGAAAGGCCATCCACGAACCTGCACAGCCTGGATTCGAACCCGAAACCTTCTTGCTGTGAGGCGACAGCGCTATCCACTGCACCACCGTGCCACCATGGGAAAACTAGCAAGCACATTAGCTTAATACATTGACATTATGTACAATTGTAACACATAAAATGACCTACAATAGTGGAACATAATACCAGAATGAGTGAATGTTCGTCGTCTGACGGGATATACAGTTCTTGTAAACAACATACATTTCCTTCCCAGTGTTACAGGTATGGTACGCAGCTGCCTGCAATGATCTCTTGCGCGAACTATGATTGTTCCTACCATGTATTTATGCACATCTTGTAAATCTGCTAAATGCTTAAAATGTAATGTAATACATTTTGTATTAGCTGTCTACTAGCGTAATTAGCATGGCAAACCCACACAGAAAAACGAGATTCTTTACAATATAAAGTGGCTTCTTCGATGCCAAACTAAATATAGGCTAGTGAACCCTGGTAACATACTACACATGAATATAAAACACAAGAATGGTTTTAAGTGGTTTTAACAACTTTTTGGAGACCTGGAAAACTTGGGTGGTTTTTCGCCCTCTCAGGAGCAAATCCAAGAGTAGGGAAATATACTATAGCTAACTAGCTTTTGTTGGCTTAAATTTAAATGTAATTGTTATAGACCTAGGCGGCACGGTGGTGCAGTGGATAGCACTGTCGCCTCACAGCAAGAAGGTCTCGGGTTTGAATCCAGGCCGGGCCTTTATGTGTGGAGTTTGCATGTTCTCCCCGTGTCTGCGTGGGTTTCCTCCGGGTACTCCGGTTTCTTCCCACAGTCCAAAGACATGCACGTTAGGCTAATTGGAGAGTCTAAATTGCCCGTAGGTATGAGTGTGTGAGTGAATGGTGTATGTAGTGCCCTGTGATGGATTGGCGACCTGTCCAGGGTGTATTCCTGCCTCTCGCCCCAATGCATGCTGGGATAGGCTCCAGCCCCCCTGCGACCCTAACTAGGAATAAGCGGCTGAAGATGAGATGAGTTGAGGTTTATGTTATAGACCTATTTCAAGCGTAGAGCGTATAGCCGTTTTGGTTGGCTGCTACCAGCGCTCTTGCTACAGACAACCGGACCGAACGTTTTTTAATTCGCTTTAAGTGTTGTTTCCATTGAGAAATTTCTGCACCTGAGTGTTCGGAACCACCTCGGTGTATACTTGGTGTCTCTATTTTGGTAGTCATTCGTTCAGTGCAGGGAGAGCAGTAGATATATTTAGGGGTGAAAATGTGGCCACCGGCAGTGCAGTGCGAGTGTTGTAGAATGATAGCGTTTCTGGCAGGAGACTTTCAGGAGGGTTTCATCTGCGACAGATGCCAGCTTGTGAAGCATCTTGAGAGCAAGATCCTTGATCTCGAAGCCCTACTTGCTGGTCTCGACTGCCCTGCAGAATTTTTAGAGTTCCAGGAACTAATTAGTATGCCCTTTAGAAAGTTAGCCTGCACGCCGAAGCAGGGTAGGGGGGAGACTCTAGAGCAGGTAGGGAGAGAGTTGGGTGACGGTAGGGCGCCAGCGTAGAAAAGGGCGCGCACATGCAGGGGCGGCATCTCCAGAGATTGTGGTGTCCACCCGATTCCAGCCCTTGCAGGAAGAGGATCTAGCCCAGCCCTCTGTGAGCAGGAGGACTGATGAGCCCCAGGGCACCCTGGCAGCCAAGCCACCCAGAAAAAGGGAGTTAATTGTAGTGGGGGATTCAATCATTAGAGGTGTAGACAGTATAGTCTGTTCGCGGGAAAAGGAATCTCGCATGGCATGTTGCCTGCCTGGTGCTCAGGTTGGAGATCTCCTGGAACATGCGGACAAGCTCCTGGCCAGAGCAGGGGTGGATCCAGTGGTCATGGTCCATGTTGGAACCAATGACATAGGTAAGGGTAGGTTTGAGGTTCTGCAGGACAAATTTATAGAATTAGGAACAAAGTTAAGGGGCAGAACCTCCACGGTGGTCTTCTCTGGAATTCTGCCAGTACCACGTGCTAGCAAAGGCAAGCAGAATTTTATATGGAGATTTAACACGTGGCTACAAACCTGGTGCAGGAAAGAGGGGTACAGGTTTATGGGGCACTGGGACTCCTGGGGGTGTCCTGTACAAGTGGGACGGATTACACTTGAACCGGAGGGGTACAGATGCATTGGGCCAGCGTATGCTTAGGGTAGCGGAGGAATATTTAAACTAGGGATTGGGGGGGCAGGGAGGGACATTAGTAGTAGTAGTATTATGGATAGGGAGGTACAGACTGCCCAGATGGAAGATACCAGGGCGGAGTATAATAAATCTGAGGATATAATTAATAAAGATTTTTTAGATCATAATGTTAATAGAGGTGGTTCGGCACACTCAGTTGTGGAGGGGAAGGACAACGTAAGTGTGAGTAAGGCTCTGAAGCTCATGTGTTTAAATGCGAGAAGCATAAAAAAAAGAAATTTGGAACTGGAGGCTGTCATGTTGAATGGGGGTTATGACATTGTTGGGATTACTGAGACATGGCTTGGCGCAGCGGATGAGGATGAATATAATGTAGAGGGGTGCAAATTGTTTAGGAAGGATATAACTAATAAAAGAGGAGGGGGAGTGGCCCTTTATGTGAAAGACAATCTTAATGTGCAGGAAATTCCAGTATAAACTCATTCGTTTCTTGTGAGGACATCTGGATTAGATTATTGGGAGATCATGAGAAGGGCCTTAATATAGGAGTATGCTATAGACCTCCAGCTTCAGACAGTAACATAAATAGTATGCTCTTTGGTAACATAAAACAAGTCTGTGCTGAAGGAGAGACAATAATAATGGGCGACTTCAATTACCCCTCTAGCCGTCGGGGTGATTGGAGAACTCGGACTGCAAAGTTCAAGTGTCTCAGTATGCATGGGTTTGGGAAGCACTTGAAAGGTCATTGGATATGTGTGTGCCTGGGGAGGTTCCAGGGGAACTACGGACGAAGAGGCGCGGTGTCCCGTAAATTTTGATTATTTTAGCTTGTTATTTTAGCTTGTTATTTTAGTTCGTTGTTTTTGCCCGAAAGCTTCGCGGCGAGTAGGGTGAAGATTTTGTTTGTGTTGGTTTTATGTTAACCTGCTATCCCACTGTCTCTCACCCACTGTCACTCCGTCTCCAGACTGCTCTGTTCCCATCCAGGGATTGTCACGTGGCGTGTGACACCTGGTTATTCATTTCACAAATAAACTGAACCAGGATTAATGCTATGTGGCTGCGTGCAGACTATGAGCTCTGGGGTGTCTGTGTCTGCTTGTGAAGGTTCACTATGTTGGGCAGACTCAGTAAAGGGAAAGCTATTTCCACTGTTCACAGAAAGGTGAGTGACATCACTATTTGGTTGCTATCACAGTCAATGACTATGTCACTGAGGTCGCTAGCCAGTTTGTCATCTGGATGAGGAGATTTTCAACTACATCGGTTAAGTCTTCTGGATTGTCTTTGCCCTCTTGTTCTCCTTGTCAGATGGTTGCTCCTTGCTCACATGGTTCGCATCACAGTCCTCTGTTTCATCAGGTATTCCTACTTCATGTTCACTCCCATAGGTGACTGCATTGGAGTCAGAGTCTACAGTTTTCTGTTCAACTTCTCCTTCCGATGGTAAGATGCTGACTGGTAGGAGGATATTCCTGTGAACAACTTTCTTCTTAGCTGTCTGAAGATCCTTGATTCTGTACACACTGATCCCTGGTTTTCACTGATATCACTTCATATGGGGCAGAGTCCCATTTGTCTGCAACCTTCCTTCTCCCTCTCTCACCTCCTTAGGCTAGTAAGACTCTGTCTCCAACAGTCAAAGGGGATCCTTTCACCTTGAAGTTGTAAAGCTTAGTGTGACGTATCTGTTCATGGAGACTATGCTTTTGAGCAATCTGAGCAGCTTCGTTCAGGTCACAAACTCCCCAAAAGGTGGGACACAAACTCCAGATGGTTAACCTGGGAGGTCAACCTAAGGTCATCTGGGAGGATGTGCTGGAACATGGCATCCACAGGAAGCCGTGGTATCCTTCCAAACATGAGATAAAATGGTGCGAAGCTAGTCGTCTCATGCTTTGTGCAGTTATAACAGGGTCAGTGTCTGCAGCATTTGTGGCCACTTGGCTTTGGACTTTGGAGGTAGAGCTCTGATCATACTTCCAAGGGTTCTGTTAAAAATCGCAGTTATCCCATTCCCCATTGGATAAGGAGTTGTGTGTGATTTATTTACACCAGCCATCTCCAACAGTTCATTGATTAGTCTACTTTCAAAATTGGCTCCTAAATCAGAAAGAATATGCTTCGGAAATCCATAGATGCAGAAGAAATCATTCCACAGGCGGTGAGCAACTTGCTTTGCAGATTAGTTCTTGCATTGGAATACGTGAGCCATTTTGGAAAAATAGTCCGTTACAACTAGAACATCTACTGACTTGTCATTCTGCTCGGTGGACCAAAAATCAATGCACACTAATTCCATTGGTCCAGAAGTGCAGATGTTCTCGAGCAAAGCTCGAGCATTAGGCTCAGGAGTTTTTCCAACAATGCATCAATTGCAGTTCTTGACATAGTCGATGATGTCATGCTCCATCCCAGCCCAGAAGAAATGTTTTCTCACTAAGGATAATCAATCAATCAATCAATCAATCAATCTTTATTTTTGTATAGCGCCATTTACAAACAGGTTGTCACACAGCGCTTCACAATTGGCATTTTCCAGAGGGAATCAAAAAACCAGAAAACCATTGGAGCCAATGTAGGAAACTGGAAAATTATTCCCTGACCCCTTAAAAGGCGGTCGAGATGAACTCCTGGAAAATTGTGGGATACAGAGAAAAACAACACAAATAGTCCTTGAGGCTCATGTGGCTTAACAGACCACTGGAAGGGCATTCTAAGTGTAGGAGTGGGGTGGACCTCATCCCTCCAGATACCAGGGCAGGGCGGGGGATGGAACCAGCAGCTAGGGTCTGGGCCAGCGGCATCCGGCTAACACATGGCAGGGGTGGGGGGTTGACTCTGGGGCAGGTGAGCTCGGGCAGGTGCCACGAAGCCGGGGAGAAAAGAGGAAAGGTGCAATTATGACTATGATAAATATCACGCCGGATCAGGGGGAAGAGTAGTGATAACACTTTTGCACCAGCAGAAGTAATCTAGGGCAGCATAACTAATTAGGTGAGTGGCACAGGGAGCACGCAGCCATGAGGGCACTCAGAGACCATCCCACCACATCATCAGCAGTCCTGATAGGGGCGGATCATCACTTATGATTGGTGACAGTAAGGATAGCTCATTGCACCAGAAGGCTCTATTGCTACGCCCCCTCCACATCTGCACCCTAATGACTATAAGAGAGACTAAAGAGATGCGTTTTTAACCTAGACTTGAAAATTGAGACCGTGTCTGACTCCTTCACAGAGATGGGTAGACTGTTCCACAGTAAAGGAGCTCTATAGGAGAAAGCTCTGCCACCTGCTGTATTTTTGATATTCTAGGGACTACCAAGTTGCCTGCATCTTGTGAGCGAAGTGAACGTGGGGGATTGTACGGATGAAGTAGATCCGTCAAGTAAGAGGGTGCAAGTCCATGCAACACCTTATAAGTTAAGAGGAGTACCTTATAGTCTACCACGATAGTTTATAGGAAGCCAGTGAAGTGACGCTAACACAGGACTAATGTGCTCATATTTCTTTGTTCTAGTCAGGATCCTTGCAGCAGCATTCTGTACGAGTTGTAGGCTCCTGAGTGAGGCATTGGAACAGCCAGACAGTAATGCATTGCAATAATCTAATCTAGATGTAACAAAGGCATGTACCAATTTTTCTGCATCTATTAATGACAGGAAGCCCCTAATTTTGGCAATATTCCTCAGGTGAAAAAAGGCTACTCTGGAAATGTTTTTGATGTGACTATCAAATGAGAGACCAGGATCTATAGTAACACCAAGGTCTTTTACCGCCAAACTTGCAGCAACAGAGCAACCATCCAGATTAAGAGATAAATCAGATAACCCTCTTCTGAGGTTTTGGGCCCCAAGACCAACATCTCTGTTTTATCAGTATTCAGCAATAGAAAATTATCTGACATCCAGTCTTTTATGTCTTTAAAACAGGCCTCCAACTGTTCGAATTGTCCTTCGCCAGGTTTCATTGATAGGTATAATTGTGTGTCATCTGCGTAGCAGTGAAAATGTACGCCATGTTTACGAATGACATCACCAAGTGGCAACATGTAAAGGGAGAACAATAATGGCCCCAAAACAGAACCTTGAGGGATACCATATTCCACCTTGATGAGAGCAGAGGGCTCGTCATTTAACTGCACAAATTGATATCTATCTGATAGGTAGGATTTAAACCAGGAGAGTGCCTGTCCACGCAGTCCAACTAGGTTTTCAAGTCTGCTCAGAAGAGTTTGGTGGTCTATTGTGTCAAACGCAGCACTTAAGTCCAAAAGCACAAGAATAGAGACACATCCACAGTCAGCTGATATCAGTAAGTCATTGACAACTTTAATAAGAGCAGTCTCAGTGCTATGGTGTTGCCTAAATCCTGACTGAAAAGTTTCATAGATGTCATTTGATGTCAGGAACGAAGTCAGTCTCTGAGCTACAGCTTTCTCTAGAATTTTTGAGAGAAAAGAAAGATTAGAAATTGGCCTGTAGTTACTGAGATTTTCTGGGTCAAGGTTTGGTTTCTTTAAAAGTGGCTTAATTACTGCCACTTTTTGAGAATTTGGCATATAGCCTGATGAAAGAGACAGATTAATAATGTCTAGCATGGATTGCCCCATAACAGGAAGAAGTTCTTTAACAAGTTTTGTTGGGATTGGGTCTAATTGACAAGTAGAGGGTTGGAGGACATAACCAATTTAGAAAATTCAGTCCACTCCAGAGCACTAAAAACTCAAGAGTAGCCATAGGACCCTGTCCTGGTAAGCCTGTGCTTTCTTGATCAGTGTCCGCTACAGCAGAAGGTGCCATTTTAGAAATTTCATCTCTAATTTTCTCAATCTTCTCAGAGAAAAAGTTCATGAAATCATTACTATTATGGGCTGCCGGAGGCTTAGCATTGGTTTCAGTCTGGTTCTTTGTCAGTTTGGCCACTGTATCAAAAAGAAATTTTGGATTATTCTTATTACGCTCAATCAGATCAGACAAATAGGTTGACCTTGCGGAGGAGAGAGCATATTTGTACTGTACCAGACTGTCTTTCCAGGCAGAATAAAATACTTCTAATTTAGTGGATCGCCACTTACGTTCCAACTTGCGAGAAGCTTGTTTAAGAGCACGTGTGTGGTCAGTATACCATGGTGCAAGCTTCTTTTGGCTAGTTTTTCTTTTGAGAGGCAACAGCATCAAGTGTGTTGCGCAGGGTGTAATTTAGATTGTCAGTCAGCTGATCAATAGATTGTAGACTAGTGGGATCCTGATTAACAGTAAATGATTCTTGGAACAGGCTGACAAAGTTAGGTATGGTAGAGGAATTTAGGGAGGCGACTAAAGTAGAACACTGGTTTTGATCTAATAGCAGTGGTAGCATGAATTTCAAACGTAATAAGGAAATGGTCAGAGAGCACAGGATTATGAGGAGAGACAACTAGATTGCTAATGCTAATACCATAGGATAAAGCTAAGTCCAGTGTATGTTGATGACAATGAGTCGGCCCAGACACATTTTGGACAAAACCAACAGAGTCAAGAATAGAAGCAAAAGCCTTCACTAGAGAATCATTTCCATTATCAACATGAATATTAAAGTCGCCTATAATCACAACTTTATCTGCCATAACTGCTAGGTTTGATAAAAAGTCAGAAAACTCTGAGAGGAAAACAGCATAGGGTCCAGGGGGTCTGTAGATAGTAGCTAGTATGAAAGATGAAGTAAATGCAGATCTATTATCTACATTAGTCTGTATGGAGCCCAGGGAAAGCACTTCAAATGAAGGGAATGTGTTTAAAGATTTCTTAGTAAGGCGTAGTCTAGTGTCAAAAATAACAGCCACACCGCCACCTCTGCCTGACTGTCGAGGGTTGTGACAACTAGAGTATCCAACTGGGGTAGATGCATTTAATGCTATGTACTCATCAGGTCTAAGCCAAGTCTCCGTCAAACTTAAAATGTCAAGTTTATAATCAGTGATCAGTTCGTTCACAAGGGCAGCTTTAGGAGCTAGTGATCTTATATTTAGCAAAACCCAATTTAAGGAGAGTTCTATCGAAATTAGGTTTAGCATTTGCATTACGATGGTTCGTGTTGATCCTTATCAGATTATTAGAAAAAATCACGGGGAGGTTTGAGTTTCAATAGACTACGGTTTTCTACGGGAACAGACACAGTCTCAATTATGTGGGAACTGGGGTGGAAACTAGTCACGAGTTCAGGGGAAACTTGCAGACAGTTGTTTAAGACCGTCTGTCTGCTGCCTGGCTGTAGCTCTTGAATGTCAATTTCTAATAATGTTCTGGGTTTCTGTCAATATTTAGGTAAGGGGATTATTGTCAGTCCAAAATGTGAAAAGACGTCCCTTAAACTAGTGACTAAATTTATTACAGACTGCCCACTACAAAATTCTAATCTGTGTGCAGGGAAGTTCATCTGAGAATGAGACAGGGTCCTACTTGCAAAAGCTACAGGCCTGGCTGTCTTTTCACAGCTGAGCTAGTGTAACACTGGTCACTAAGTCATGTTTCAGTCTCAAAACCTTTTTGGCATTCTGCTATCCAGTCAGAAGGTGAGAGGTTGACATACCCTGTTTTATTTTTAGGCTTCCGGCCTCTCCTCGCTGTGTTTGTATCATTTGACCGGGTTGTGAGTTTGAACAGTGGCTTAGCCTTAGCAGAACAGCCCTCCATGAAATGTTGGTAGTAGAGAACCATTCTCAGGAGTGATACAATTTTCCTTGGATATAGAGTTATTCCATCGGAGTCCATCAGGTCAGTTTTCTGTACATCATTGATGGCTTTAACTTTCTCCAGGTCTGTCTGCACACCGTCTTCACATATTATGTGGCCAAGGAATCTTACGGATCTTCTCAGGAAAAAGCCCTTTTTAGGTGCCAACTTCAAATTGTATGCTGAAAGATGAGAAAACACTTGAACGCCTACAGATGGTGTTATCTGTTTGGTAGGTGCAAAGACCATTAGGTCATCAAGGTAGCTCAGAAGGCCTGTGAAATTCTCATCCCCAAAGATGGATATCATCATGCGCATGAACATTGCTGGGCAGTTCAATAAACCCTGTGGTAATTGGTTGTATTTATGAAGTCCAAAGGTGATGAAAATGCAATATACTTCCGGTCCTCTTCATGTAAAGGAACATTGTAGAAGCCTGAGGTGAGATCCATAGTTGGGAAGAACACTGTTCTAGCATTGAGCCATCTAAAATCAGTGCAAATCCGGAGATTGGCATTTTTATTTCATACCAGAACAAGTGGAGATGCATATTCACTATAGCAGCGGTCCCCAACCTTTTTTGCACCACGGACCGGTTTCATGCAAGACAATTTTTCCATGGACCGGGGGGGTGCATGGAAGAAAAAAATAAATAAAATGAGACAAGTGCAGAAAACAGGCACAGACGGAAGTGGTATTTTTCAAAATAAAACACCCTGCAGACTGCGATAGTCAATAACATTAAAATTAAAACGTTTTTATTATTTCTGTGCGGCCCAGTACCAAATGCCTCACGGACCGGTACCGGGCCGCGGCCCGGTGGTTGGGGACCCCTGCACTATAGGACTTGTAAATAACGCCTTTCTCCTCCATCTCATTCAGAGCAGTTCTCAGCTTCTCTACACTATATGCACCACATGTCAGTTAGTGTGTTCATATATACTGTATTATATACACTCGGTAGTCATCAGGTTTGTTGCACTCCTTCAAGACAGAATTTGCCCACCCACGTTCTGGAGACTCATGCTGGCTCACCCTCCCCCCTTCCCCTGGGGCAGACAGCCAAATGCTACCCCCAATCGGGGTTGACCAGGGCCATTCTGGTAGAGACGGGTTTCAAACCGCATCCCAGACAGGCAGTGCACAGAAACTATGACATTGAGTGAGCAAGACATAAGCAGTTGGTTATACATTTGCTCCTGTGTTACAAAAGTGGGAATTAAATCGAATATAATTCAACATCTCTAGGGTTATATACTTTTTTTTTCAGTTTTCGAGAGGCAGAGTATCAAACTTTTCAAGAATAATACAAAATCAATGTGAACTGCAAATATTTACATGGAGTAACTTGTGGGGGGTTGGGCTTTGTTAGTCCTGCACTCTATCTACTACTATGTGTCTAAGATGTGATTGGACACTTGTACATCCTTCAGAAGAGGGGGGACTGTGCTTATCTGTGGATGGGCAGGAGATGAGGACAGCCTATGATTTTGTCAGCCACAGAGACTGTATGGGGCTCAGCACACTCATGGACTCACTCAGGATACTCGTGTGAGTCTTGGAATAGAAAATATTGTCAATCACACCCTGAAAGGAACCTAAAGGGGAGGTGAGTGGGACAGAGAAGCAGATGACTTTGATTAGTCCCAGAAAGAAAACAGACACACTAATCAAATTTTCACACACCCAAAAAATGTAAAGACTCAACTGTTAGTATACCATAATATAGTATACCAACCAGCTTTTACACGTTTTACAATTAGTTATCTGTTCTACTGCATGCTGTAAATCTGATACCAGGAAATAGACTTCTGATTACAACAACTGGGTTAGAAGGGAACCTTGTAAAACAACAAACCACTTCCTTACTTTGAAGTTGTAGGTGTTTTGTTTTAAGATGCTTATATATTGTGTGCAAATAAATCATAAGAAATGTGACTGAGTGTAACCAGCATTTACAAATGAATTCTGTAAAGACCACTGCCTTGGCTTACACTGTATTAGTGTCAAATGAAACTTCCCTGGGGCTGTTTCAAATAGTTATAATAATAATAATATAATGATAGTTTCCATAAATAACAGCAACAACTCCAAGTATGTGCAAAATAATGTCCACACAACTGTGCTTTAGACACAGTGTGAGATTTAAATCCTTTCATACTGTAGTGATGAAGACCATACATTTGCACTGCAAATAGCAACAGGCTTTTAGACTTTTGATAACTTTTCTGATTGGATCCCCTTAGCATGCTTCAAAGGGCAAAATTGTACCATTCTGGCAACATGCTAAAATTAAGGAAACAACATAGTGTCTTAATAGTACATTGGATCACCATGAGCCACCAGAACAGCTTCAATATGCATTGGAATAGATTCTACAAGTGTCTGGAATTATATTGGAGTAATGCAACACCATTCTTCCACAAGAAATTCTATCATCTGGTGTTTTGTTGATGATGGTGGAAAATTCTGTCAGGCGTCACTCCAGAATCTCCCATAAGTGTTCAATTCGGTGGAGATCTAGGTGACAAACAGCCATGAGATATGGTTTACATCCTTTTCATGCTCATCAACCCATTCAGTGACCACTCATGCCCTGGGGTGGGGCATTATCATCCTGGAAGAGAGCACCCCCATCAGGATAGAAATACTTCACCATACAATAAATTAATCACTTTGTATTTTTTGCCATTTACCTTGCCCTCTAAGCCTGGGGTCTGGGGGTTGATTGGACCTAAACCATGGCAAGAAAATGCACCCCACACTATAACATAGTCACACAATTCATGCCAACATCACCTTAGCCACTGTTCCTCATGAAACATCAACAAGTAGAATAGTCTTCGTCACTGAAGCTCCTGCCAAACATGCCACAACAATAATTTTCATGCTCTTAGTTTTATGCTTTTAACCATCTAACTATCTGTTAACCAACTGAACAGGGCTGGTAATATACTGTGTATATATATATATATATATATATTATATAATAATTGCTGCTATGGAGTCAAATTAGTGCCAAAGGTTTTGGTCTAAAAAACATACATACAAGTCATAAATGCCAAAATAAAAACGGTAAGCAAAAGTGGACTGATATCAAATCGATTTGTATAGTGCTTTTCACACTGATGGTGATGTCCGGGCTAAGCTAAGAGCACGGTCCTCTGCCTATAGCTCTGGGGATCTGGAGGCCTTGAGAAAGTCCAGATATGACCTACGGAAAGCCATCAGGAATGCCAAAAGAGCCTACAGGGACAAGTTAGAGGCTAACTACCACAGTTCCGACCCCAGACGCATGTGGTGTGGACTGCGCTCCATCACTGACTACAAAGGGAGAAAGAGCAGTGATGCCCAGCCTGCCGCCTCTCTTCCCGACGAGCTCAACACCTTTTACGTGCGGTTTGAGGCGAGCAATGTCATCCCTATTGCAAGCCCAGCTGAGGACCAGGACGACTGCACTCTGTCCCTATCTACGGCTGACGTGAGGAGAGCTTTTAAAAGAGTAAATCCTCGGAAGTCACCAGGGCCAGATGGCATTCCAGGCCGTGTCCTCAGAGCGTGAGCCGACCAGCTAGCGGAGGTATTTACCTCTATATTCAACCTCTCCCTGAACCAGTCTGCAGTCCGCACCTGTTTCAAACAGACAACCATTGTCCCCGTACCTAAGAAACATCCCATCATCTGCCTGAATGACGCCCTGTTGCACTCACCTCTATCATCATGAAGTGCTTCGAGCGGCTAGTCAGAACCCACATCTGCTCCTCCCTTCCTGACACCTTGGACCCCCTTCAATTTGCATACCGTCCCAATAGATCTACGGACAACGCCATCTCCCTGACAGTGCACACCGCCCTCTCTCACCTGGATAAGGGTAACACATATGTGAGGATGCTGTTTATAGATTACAGCTCAGCATTCAACACAATTGTGCCTGCTAAGCTCGTTCCTAAGCTCAGGATCCTGGGTCTTAACACCTCCCTCTGCAATTGGATCCTGGACTTCCTGACGGGCAGACCCCAGGTGGTGAGAATGGGTAACCTTTCCTCCTCTGCACTGACCCTGAGCACAGGAGCCTCTCAGGACTGTGTACTCAGTCCCCTCCTGTATGCCCTGTTCACACATGATTGTGTGGCCACGCACAGCTCCAATATCATCCTTAAGTTTGCAGATGACACCACCATCCTGGGTCTCATCTCCAACAACGATGAGACCGCCTACAGAGAGGAGGTCAGCGTCTTGGCAACATGGTGCCAGGACAACAACCTCTCTCTCAATGTCTGCAAGACCAGGGAGATGATAGTGGACTTCAGGAAGTGACAGGGGAAGGGGGTCACGCCCCCATTCACATCGATGGAGCTGAAGTGGAGAGAGTCTCCTGCTTCAAGTTCCTCGGTGTGTTAATCAATGATGACCTCTCCTGGTCCAAGCAATCGGACGCGGCAGTAAAAACTGCCCAAAAGCGCTTATACTTCCTGAGGAGACTCAAGAAGTTTGGCATGTCTGTCAAAACTCTCACCAATTTCTACAGGTGCACTATTGAGAGCATTCTCACTGGCTGCATTACTACCTGGTACGGCAGCTGCTCCGCTGCTGATCGCAAGGCCCTCCAAAGGGTGGTGAAGACAGCGGAGCGCATCATTGGCTGCCACCTCCCCTCTGTGCAAGGCATCTACCACACACGATGCCTTAGGAAAGCACGGAAAATCACAAAAGACTACAGCCACCCAGGCTATGGACTGTTCTCGCTGCTGCCGTCTGGTAGATGTTACCGGAGCATCTGGGCACGGACTACCAGACTCACTAACAGTTTTTTCCCCCAGGCCATCAGGCTTCTCAACCAGCAACACTAATCTCAGTGTTCACATTGATCACATCATCACCCCAATGTGTACTCTAATCACTTTGTATGTACATTAAATGTACATCACCTCAATTTTAATGCACATATCCATCGGCACTTCTCACTTTATATTTACATATTTAAAACTCCTATTCTTAATTACTGCTACAAATGTTTAATGTTTAGTGTTTTTCTGTTTTGTATATTTATGTATAATTCTGCTTAATACTTAGTTGTTGCTTGCCATGTCCCAAGAATTTCATTGTTCAGAATGACCTTGTGTTATACTGTACACTTGATACTGTAAGTCGCTTTGGATAAAAGCGTCTGCTAAATGGCGTATATTATTATTATTATATTATAAATAAAACACTTTGACTTTGACTTTGACTTTTGACAATTGAATTGTCACAAACCGCTTAACATAGGGGGAACCCAGGCCTAGACTCCCCCAAAAGCAAGCCTAAAGGCAACTGTGGCAAGGAAAAACTCCCTTGATAGGGAGAAACCTTGGGAGGAAACAGACTAAAAGGGGGGGAGTCCATCCTCTTCTGGCCGGCACAGGGTGTGTCCAAAAAAGACCATATCATGGTCAGTCCAAGGTGACTCAGGGCTGAATGACTTTGTGCCTCCCGAGTTAGGTAGTCAGTTGGGGGGGGGGGGCTAAACCACGTGAAGGGGGTCCAGATCCAGGGACTGGGGTAGGCGTGGGGGTGAGGGTTGATGGGGGCAGCTCACACTTCTCACAGGATCTAGGGTTGGGTGCATAGGAAATATACAGATAGCCCCGACAGGTGTAAGCTATGGCAGCATACCTATTAGGAGAGGGACAGAGAGTACACGCAGCCATGAGAGAGTTGCAAACTATCCACACCCGATCAAGGATAACCAGCTTAACAGTGGTGGTAACACGTTGAGGAGGTGACAGTATGGAAAGTTTCTCACTCCAAAAGAAAGTTTCTCACTCCATAACCATAACCATATCTATTGACATAAAAAATAAAAGCACAAATATTTATAGAGCAAGTATTATGGGATATATTTCAAAGTCTGCGGCCATGGCATTGTAGTGATGGGGTAATTGTCTAGTCAGTGGAAGAAGATAAAATTAAAGTTGCGGTAGGAACTTAAGTCTACTGTTCTTAAATCCAACCGACCGTATTTCATGTAACACGTCAATTAGTAAACATGGCAGCGTGCACGAGGACAATTGCAAAAGGTCAGTTTATTAACTGTATGTAGTTACTTTACAATATATTTGGGTGTTATTTCATCTATTGTTCCCAATGTAGCTAATATGCTCGTGATAGAAGTGTTGGAAGTAAACTGACAGAAGTAAACTTTCAACCATGTCAGTTACGTGAACACAGCAGTTGTAGTTAAATTAATGGGGTGAAAGACAATTTAGCTGCACTTGCCACACTAGCTACGTTTGCTACTGGGAACACAAAACGTTAGGCAACCAGAAAATATTTATTTTTACTGACGGGATGTTGGTTGGTGGTGCTGATAGTAATTCCATTTAGATAGCCCTAGCTTGTTAGCTGCCTGTGATACTGTACACGTTCCGTATGTGCACGATGCAATCAGGTAGGCTAATGCTAGTGCAAGTCATGGATGCAGCTAGCTGTTAGATAAATTTAACTACCTACTTGAATTATGACTACTAACCATTGTTTGTATGTTCATTATCCGTGTTTTTGGAGCGGTACATCCGCATTGTGTGTCATGCCTTGGGTCTCATCGCATCAGAATAAACAGACCGCACACCATTTTGATTATACTAACAGTTTAGTCAGTAACAGATAAAACAAGCTGTAATAACCATAGGCACATTAGTCATGATGAACAATTCTGATTTACTGGTGTATTTACACTTACTATTCTTGTTACATACTGGTCTATTGTCAGCAGCCATACCTTGTAGCCTTATGTCAAACTGCTGAAGCTAAGCATGGTTGAGCTTGGTTTAAGAACGTAAGAATACATAATGACGAGAACGGGCCATTCAGCCCATCTAGGTTTGCCATGTCCTAATCTAAAGAGTATCTAGTATTGCATTTAGCCTGGACTTTAATAGCCCAAGTGTTTCTTCCTCTACCCAACCTGGCAAGCTGTTCCAGGCTTTGACAACTCTGTGTAAAGAAAAACCTCCTAATATCTGTGCGGAATTGGCCTAATTTCCACCCGTGGCCTGTTCTGCTAACCGAATTTATTTTAAACAATCTTTGGTACTTCACTTTGTTAATACCCTTTAGGGGATTGAAACCTCAATCAATTCCCCCTAAGTCTTTGTTTGCTCAGCTTAAATATATTGAGTGCCTTAAGTCTATCCTCATAGCGTTTACCTTTCATACCAGGTAACAATTTAGTTGCCCTTCTTTGAACTTTTTCAAGACCTTCTACATCTTTCTTGTAGTGGCGCCCAGAGCTGCACACATTTTGTTTGTGCTTGGATGGGAGACCTACTGGGAAAACTACTAGAAGGTTTTGCTACTAGAAGGTTTTGGTGGGCCTGTAGGAGACACACTTCCATCTGGACCAAATAAAATCCAGTTCCCCAGGATGGTATAAAAACATCCTGATATCAGAAACACCAATTCCAGATATAAAAAAAAGTTTCTGGAAACTGGCTCTACATCTGACCACCAATCACCCCCCTCCATCTGATTGGCTACACAATCCCTTTCATTCTTTACCCTCTTTGTTTCTCAGGTTATCACTGCAAATGCAAATTGAGTTTGCATCTTAGTTTACTTACCTGGTTATATAGATATATATATACTGTATATATTTAGAAATGGTGGAAAACCTGTTTGGTGAACGTTTTACTGATAATCTACAGAGCCAGTAGCTAATTTATTTGAGAATAGTTTGTTTATTATTCAGATATGTGTATATTTGTCTAACAGCAGAATTGAGGCTGTTGTAAAGTCTTGGGCTTCTTTCATGGATGCATTCACATTCTGGAGTCTAGAACCTGCTAATATGTTCTCTCTTTCTAACAGTTTTAACTGGATGCCACAGACATTTGCTGACCCCTTGTGGTCAGGTTTTGACAAACCTTTCACAGACTGCACCAAGGCGTCTACCCGCCAGGACCTTTGCTGCAGTAAAGTCAGTTATTCATTTTTCTCCCTTCTTTATGTTGAACTATCTAGAGCTGCATACACAATGTATCATTGAATATTGCCTTACTTACAGTCATCATTGGCAGATATCATTTCCTGCCAAAACAACACACACAAAACATTGCTGCAGTGTTGTAGAACATGTTTACATCACTCCAACAGGGCAGCCAGGTTTTGATAATCTTCTGTTAGATGGGTGGGACGGTTTGTCTGATTCATATACATAAGCTTTGCATTGACATTAAGCAAGTATGTGGTAGAGAAGTGTAAAAGTAAAAATGGTATTGGAATGGAAGGTATGCTATCCACAAAATTACGAGTGGTTGGGGCACACCCCATACCAATACAGCTCCGAGAGTTTTCAGGGTTATCAGGTTACTCTTCAGGGTCTCCCACAGAAATAACTACAATGGCCAGAGGCTTATAACTGTTAACTTCTGTACCCTCTGGTCAATATCTGTTTCAACCAATAACATAATCTCTTCAGATCTACTTCTACCAATAACACCACCATAGTTGCCAATTGCCGGACACACAGGCAAAAAATATATATATGAAAGGATCAGGGTTTGCATATGTAGGGGTTTTGACAAATTAATGGGGGAAGTTTAACAGCAAAAATGTATGGTCAATGATATATGGGGAATTAAAAAAATATCTTCTGGGGGAATTCTTATTTTTTTTAATGGGAAACGATTGAAGATGGGGGCAATGGAGTAATATTTAGGGGTAATTGCACTTCTTGCAACACTGAAAAGGATGCAAATATGTGATGCTATTTCAGCCAATAAACTTGGACCTTCCAACAAGATAATGGGCCGAAACATAACTCACAATCAACACAGAAATGGTTAAACGAAAACAAAGTCAATGTTTTGCAATGGCCATCTCAGTCTCCAGACTTAAACCTAATTTAAAGCATGTGGTCTGATTTGAAGAGGTCAGTCCATAAGTGCAAAATTAAGGATATCAAGGATTTTTAAAGGTTCTGCATGGAGGAATTGTCCAAGATCCCCCCAAATGTGTTCTCCAACCTTATGAAACATAAAAATAGGTTCAATGCCATTATCCTTGCCAGCGGAGGCTGAACCAAGTACTGAAAACAGGTGCCAACAAATGTAAAACCTTTACATTTTTTTAATTATTTGACAAAATGTGTTCTTTTGGTCGATTCCATTGAATCATTAATAAAGTAAAATATTTTCTTCACGTGTTGGAAAATTTAAATATATGTCAGTTATCAGCTATTTTCAAACACAGAATATAAAACTCATACAAATGATTTCATATACACTCGGACAATTTGGGATGTGACAATGTTTGAAGAAACCTAATGAGAGATGAAATGACAAGATGAAGTAACACAAGGCCAGTTTACTTGAACGAATGTAGGAAAAGTATTGCTTTGATGAAAGTTAAGTTGTAACTTCATTTTTTAGTCTTGCATTGTTGTGATATAAATAAGTTGGTATGCAGAATGAATTTAGGAATTGTATTGTAGAAATGTAAAGATGTACAGATACAGATATATAGGGATATAGTATTAAAAAAAAACATGTATCGCACAAAGATCGCAAAGATCATAGCAGTCTCGCCATTCTTCACCACAGGTCAGCCAAGAAAGGAAAGAAAGAAGAACAGCCAAAGCCAAAGGTAGAGAAGGAGAGGAATGTTGATGACCCAAATCGACATAAACCATATGGCCTCACAGCCTGGTTCCCCGTGGATGACGTGTACTTGACGAGGCACTACCCCAAACCGGTCTATAACCCCAGCGTGGCGATTGACATGCTAAAGAAGTTCCAGCAATTAGACTTCACCTACTCAAAACAGCTGGTTTACCTGGATCTGAAGCTGGATATGAAGTTGGAGAAAAAGGTTTGGGCTTTCACCTATCTAAGGTTTGGGACTGCTATCATCTGCTTATTTGAGAAATGACCTGCCGTTTGGCAACACTACATTGACAGCCAGCATGGTGTGGGCACAAATAGCTCTGCATGGAATAGCATTTCACTGCTTTCCTCTGTGTGTGGCTGGGTTTAAATGTTACCTGCTTTTTGGGGGGGGGTGTTTGTGCCAGCAGCATTAGTCCATGTATGAAGGGAATAATATGTGCAGCGAGGGCATTTTTCTCTCTTTTATGTTGTTCTATGTATGTATACTGTCTTATCAATAACATCAACTGTCTGTCTGTCAGTCAGTATACAGCCAGGTCCATAAATATTTGGACATTGACAAGTTATTGTTATTTTAGCTGTCTACCACAGCATATTGGAGTTGAAATTGAATAATTTGACTACCCTTTAATTTGATGGTATTTACATCCAAATCAGGTGAACGGTGTAGGAATTTCAGCACTTTTTATATGTGGTCCCCCCCATTTTTAAGGGACCAAAAGTAATTGGACACTTGGCTGCTCAGCTGTTCCATGGCCAGGTGTGTGTTATTCCCTCATTGTTTCATTTACAAATAAGCAGATAAAAGGTCTAGAGTTGATTGGAGTTAATTTCAAGTGTGGCATTTGCATTTGGAATCTGTTGCTGTTAACTCTCAATATGAAGTCCAAAGAGCTGTCACTGCCAGTGAAGCAAGCCATCATTAGGCTGAAAAATCTAAACAAACCCATCAGAGAGATAGAAAAAACATTAGGTGTGGCCAAATCAACTATTTGGTACATTCTTAAAAAGAAAGGGCACACTGGTGAGCTCAGGAACACCAAAAGGCCCGGAAGACATGTGGTAGATGACAGAAGAATTATTTCCCTGGTGAAGAAAAACCCCTTCACAACAGTTGGCCAGATCAAGAACACCCTCCAGGAGGTAGGCGTATCTGTGTCAAAGTCAACAATCAATAGAAGACTTCATCAGAGTAAATACAGAGGGTTTACCACAAGATATAAACCATTGGTAAGCCTCAAAAACAGGAAGATCAGATTGGAGTTTGCCAAAAAACATCAAAAAAAAAAGCCTGTACAGTTCTGGAACAATATCCTATGGACAGATGAGACAAAGATCAACTTGTACCAGAATGATGGGAAGAGAAGAGTATGGAGAAGGGAAGTAACTGCTCATGATCCGAAGCATACCACCTCATCTGTGAAGCATGGTGGAGGTAGTATTATGGCGTGGGCATGGTTTCCTTGTATTTATTGATGATGTGACTGCTGACAAAAGCAGCAGGATGAATTCTGAAATGTATAGAGCTATATTATCTGCTCAGATTCAGCCAAATGCTTCAAAACTCATTGGACGGCGCTTCACAGTGCAGATTGACAATGACCCGAAGCATCCTGCAAAAGCAACCCAAGACCTTTTTACGGCAAAGAAGTGGAATGTTCTGCAATGGCCAAGTCAATCACCTGACCTGAATCCAATTGAGCATGCGTTTCACTTGCTGAAGGCAAAAACGCCCCAAGAACAAGCAGGAACAGTGGCAGTAAAGGCCTTGCAGAGCATCACCAGGGAAAAAACCCAGCGTCTGGTGATGTCTATGGGTTCCAGACTTCAGGCAGTCATTGACTGCAAAGGATTTGCAACCAAGTATTAAAAATGACAATTTAATTTATGATTATGTTAGTTTGTCCAATTACTTTTGAGCCCCTAAAATTGGGGGGGTTATGTATAAAATAATTCCTACATGGTTCATACAATATTTTGGACAAAACCCATCAATTACAGCTGAAAGTCTACACTTAAAGCACATCTTGATTGTTTCATTTCAATCCATTGTGCTGGCGTAGAGAGCCAAAATGATGAAAATTGTGTCTCTGTCCAAATACTTATGGACCGACTGTACGTGATCACCTAAGATGGACAAACACTGAACGAAACAGAATGAAAACCTATCATAATTCTAAATGCAAGGCCTGTATTGTAGCGTAACAAATTTAAATATTTTATATATTTGTTGTTTGCACGACAAAGACAAAGATGGTATAACCATTTGTGAGACTGCATATTGTCACCTTCTTAAAATAATGTCAATAAGTCATATTTTCTAGTTTTTCAAAAAACAGAATGAACTGAACCAAATATAGAATATATGATACATTGCCCATCCCCCCAAAAAAGTCACACATTCTAATATTTCGTTGGACTCCCTCTAGCTTTGATTACGGCACGCATTCGCCGTGGCATCGTTTCGATAAGCTTCTGCAATGTCACAACATTTATTTCCGTCCAGAGTTGCATTCATTTTTCTCATTCATTAAGGTCTTGTATTGATGATGGGACAAAGTCTTCTCCAGCACATCCCAAAGATTCTCAATGGGGTTAAGGTCTGGACTCTGTGGTGGCCAATCCATGTGTGAAAATGATGTCTCATGCTCCCTGAACCACTCTTTCACAATTTGAGCCCGATGAATCGTGGCATTGTCATCTTGGAATATGCCTGTGCCATCAGGCAAGAAAAAAATCCATTGATGGAAAAACCTGGTCATTCAGTATATTCAGGTAGTCAGCTGACCTCATTCTTTGGGCACATAACGTTGTTGAACCTAGACCTGACCAAATATTATCCAATGGAAGGCTCTTACCTATTTACTTAGTTAAATCCAGGTGGTTACTTTTTTTTGGTGTATTTATTAATCATTTCACACAAAAAGGTTATGACAAAATATGACTATTGACATACAAATAATGCTGTCTGTCAATTATGTAACATAAGAGGATTAGATTACTTAGGCCAATTTACGAACATGCCATTGTGACTTAGGCAATTTTAAACCTGAACAAATTACTTCTGGAGTAAGTGACTTAGGCAAGCAGCCGCCATCTTGAAAGCTTGTAAAGTTGCCTAATTCACATTGTCTTGTGACTTAGGCAAAAAATAAAACGGCCTAAGTCACACTCTTGATATAGGCCATTATACTACCGGGGTAGGAACGGCATGATCTCTTCAATTAAGGATGTAGGCAATTTTACCAGAGGTGGCCAGCATCATGAAGAGATGACTTTGGCAAAAAAATATTTTTCCTCAAAAAAATGACTTAGGCCATTATTTTAAGAAGGTGACGATATGCTTCAGTACTACCATAGTGCAATTGGAAAACTGTTGATAAGACTAGATTTAACTATTGCCTGCACCTACAGCCTACTATATATTACAATTCAATGCATGTTGGATATTAAATGAAAAAGGCAATTAATGTACTTTTCATGAATGAAGAACATGAATTGACGTTAAGCTCAATTTTAGCATGGCAAATCTGTGATTGAGGTAAATTATAATGTGGTTAAAATTTAACATTATACTTCAGTTTTTAATAAATTATGGAAATTGAGTAGCCTTTCACTGTAGATCTATGGTTAATTTATAAAACTTGTCATAAAGGGACTAAACATCTGCCCTACAGCTCAAACTAAATGGCCCTTCAGGTTCTCTGTTGCAGAAAATGTTATGCCTCATCATTACACATGCAGAATGTTGAAATATGGAATGAACTGAAAGTTTAAAGTGAAAAATTAAATGTACAGATGATTGAAAAACTTGACTAGACACAATTGACTCAGTTGTCTTTTTGCTGACCTACTTACTTACCATTCACTTATTGCCTAGTAATCAGGGGTGGGTATTGTCATTTTGGAGCCCCAATCAAACCTCAGTTTGGAACCCTCGACCTTTCATGTCGTGATGTCCGGAAAAAAAGATGGTGTATATTATGTCTATGGTAAATTAATTACATATTTTTGTTATCACAGAATTTCATAGATCAGATTAATTAATTTATTGATCAAGAAGCCTACAATGCGTTATTGTCTCACACCAGCAGGGCCCCCCTACTTCAAGGCCCCAATCAATTAAGCTTGCTACTGCTAGTAGTTACATATTGCACAGTGACCTCAGTTAGACAGGAAGCTTCTTTCATACCAAGTTTCTTTAGTAGTGCTTGTTGCTGCCTGTTTAAATAACTCTAAAGGTGTTGAGTAGTTAGTGACATTGCTATTAACATGGAGGTTTTTATTCATCTGCTTGTTATTGGGCACTGTAAACATTTCTTCTCTCGCAGACAAAAGTGGATCCATTTGTGAGCACAGTTCATTTGCCATATCAACTCAAGACCGAAATCAACAAGGTCTTGGTTTTCTCAGAGGTATGTTGTATACGGTGGCTTTTGGAGGCCATTGTTAAATAATATTTGAGAAATTTCAGTATTTAGATTTAGATTTTGACATTGTACAAGTGGTGATCTTGAGATTAAGAGATGCATGACTCATGATTTAAATCTAATATTTTAACCTTTTGCTTAATAAAAGCAGTGTCGTTGTTCTTCAGAATGCTGAACACTGACAGGTTTATTTTATTCCCTTCATTCATCGTGCTACATAATTCCCGTGTTTATTCAAATTTACAGTAAATTGTCCACATACACATGTTAAAGATTCCAACTTACGGTTGGGGTGGTGATGTATTTTTGTAACTGTAAAAAAAAATATGTAAAAGGAAAGTATTGATTTCCAGTTCGAAATAAGCAACAGGAAACCCGACTGTGCCAGACCGGCCTTGGTCGGCAGCGGTATTTGGCTGTCCGCCCCAGGGGGAGGGTGAGCCGGCACGAATTTGCCGAGAAGCCCGAAGGGTGTCCCCAGAAGTAGGTTGGTGAGTTCTGTCTCGGAGGAGGCGGATCATCGCTGGCCTCAGGGAATTGGCTTGACCCAGAGGACGGGCTGTGAGTTTGTGGGGGAGGGCGAATCAAAATAAATAGAGGGTATAATTGGCTACTAAATTCTGAAAAAAACAGGAAAAATCTGATATAAGCAACAGTGCCAATATAATTTGTACATGCAATTGCAAGGAGTTGATTTCAATGGGCTTCCAAATGGGCTATAGTATTGTTTTGTCTTTGTTCTTCATAACGTGCATTTTCCACACTGACTATTACAGGGATATATTGTGCTCTTGTCTGTGTTGAAATATAAATGCTTTATTTTCATACCCTCTATCTATTCATTAGTCAGCTTTATTCCTTGTAAAGACATTGTGGCTGTCTTCTTCATATTGTAATAGTGTTTACAGACATTTTTATGTGAATGAGTAATGACTAATGCGTCAGTATGTTTTTCACAGAATGCAGATCAGGCCAAACTGGCAGAGGAGAGCAATGCAGCATTTGTCGGAGGCGAAGAGCTTATTCAGAAAGTGAGTGATATACAATCAGAGTTAATAAATTAAGAGTGGTTTTCAAATTAGTAAATAAAATAAAATAGTAAATAAATAATAATAAGTCAAACTCACTAGCTCACGGCATCACACTGTACCTCATGATCCCCTTCCTGTGAATATCTTGAAGTGTTGCCACTTCAATATATTCCTTTAACCCTCTTCAACCAACAGATTGGTTTCATGTGCCAGCAAAATGTAGCAGCTTTTGTTGGAGAAAAAATCTTAATCTTATGCCGTTTCATGCCTGGGAATCATTGTGATGTCATCTACCGTATTGTGATCTGTTGCCAGTCAATCGCCATGTTTAAATGATTTTCAGGTATTGGACGATGAGGTACAGGCTGATTTTTACTTGGCTGTGCCAGATATCATGAATAAACTGCATCCCTTGAAAAACAAGCTCCGGAAGAAGTTTCCCAAGAATAAGAGAGGTAGAAACAAATTGAGCAGAGCTGAGGTTTTTACTTTCAGTGAGTGGTCTGTTCAGTGTGAGGATATCTGTGCACACAGTCTGGCATTGAATCCTTACCGTGCCAGCAGCAGTAGTGACCACCCTATAATTGCCTGAAGTGTCTTCTATGGAGGGCAATAGGGCACCTATTTAATTCTAGTTAGGTTCTGTATTAATTCGGTTTTATTGTTTAATTGATTGATCTGTTAATTGCCCTGCTAAACTGTAACTTGGCGAATGGCATACCTGCCATCCCAATACTGACCTTTAATTGACTTCTCTACATTTAATCTGCTATAATGTATTTGGAAAAAAATGTCCCATTTTAAGTGTGCATATTTGCTAAAATAATTTTAATGTTGTTTATCCAACATATTTTGTTAATGGCTACTCTATGTATAATCGGTGCAGCTGTTTGTTAATTTGTTAAAGGCCCAATTGTCATTTTTTAACTTTGAATTGTCATATCCTCTTGTGCCATTCTTTAGGGACTGTTGGAGTGAACATTCTGAAAATGCTTGAGTTGTTCAAGACTGGCCATGAATACCTGGTAGAGAGAGACTGCTATATCTTGACAAAAATTGCTACGGTAGGCTCGCATTCGCTTCGACTGATATGTGTTTGTGTTCGCAAATGCACTGAAACATTAGATTAGAGTTGGACTTGAGTGCGAGTCCCGGGTCACAATTGTGATTACTTTAGACTTGACTTGCAAAAAATATAAGTACTTGAGACTTGACTTAGACTTGCATGTCTATGACTTGGGACTAGACTTGGACTTGGCTGGATGGCTCGTGAGACTTGTTTTGAATGTAAAATTGTGCTAAATATTGGTATACAACACAATACTGTTGAGACTTGTGGACTTTGGGACTTACTTATGACTTGCATAACAGTGACTTGTCACAGCTCTGCATTAGATGAAACTGTTGGATTTAAACCTTGAAACCACTTGACTGCCAGCAAGTGAACAGTGAACTGTACTCCCCACATGGGAGATTTGTGTGTGCTTAAACTGCTTCATACACTCAAACCCATGAGCACCCTTTAATAAATAAGCTAATATGCATGCCCTGCCTCTCACTCATTGCAGGTCAACAGCTTTTACAGTCTACCTGTGATCATTGTCCTTGTAAAAGAAGCAAAACAGGAGTGTTCTCTTCAGAGTGTAATGCCAAAGGCATTTGCTCTTTGGCCATAAGTTAGGAATGTTGTGGGATTCTCTAGAAATAGTTACACTTGCAAACATGGGATGTTTGCAGCGCCCGTATCCTGAAACCTTGTGCTTTATCTGATGTTCTGCATTCTCCTGCTCTTCACATGTTCTTCTCTGAGGGAAACCATTTGAGAGCTTGTATCTCTCTCTCAGAACATGTAGACATGTAAGCAAGGGATTAGTGCTTGGTGTTCAGTAGGTTTTTTGATCTCACAAACCAGAGCAATCTCTTGTGGATATGAGTGATAAAAATGTAGACTGGCTAATTAAAAAATATATTGTATGAATGTAAGACGACTTATAAACCATATTATGAAATGACTACTGTCCAGGGTAGTCAGAAAAGGACCAATAAAAAAAAATCCCATTTAATAAATTATAGGCAAGAATACTACCTTTCATGCCTTCATAAATATTAGGCTAACAGGTGTGTACAGATCAAGTGTGAAGCAGGTACATATATTGGCAATGTGAATTGTAAAAGTGACTAATTTGGTAGCCTGTAACCTACCTGATGCCATTGCATCACGTCGCCGTTACTGTTGTTGTATTTTATGGTTGCTTACCCAGAATACATTTGAGGAAGCCCAAAATGTGACTCATAACTGTCAAGTATTTGACATTCATATCACAATGTTTGCTGTCATCTTCTAACAGACATCCAGAGATTACAAAGGTAACAGCTTCACACAAAATGTACAGATCATTCATGATTTTCTCTCTTCCTTTCACTCGCACTGGGAATTATAGTGTTTTTATCCCACAGCGTTCTAGCATTAAAGACTCAGGGATCTCAACTTTTTTGAAAGAGTGTTTCTAAAGGCACTTTGATGGTGTGAATATGACAGCTTTTTTTCTCTGAAGTCCTGTGCTTTAATGGGTCATGCAGTGCTGACACTTTAACTCTTAGTGTGCTGATGGGATATTTCTACCATTAGTCTAAAGGGCGAATGAGGTCTGGATAGCCTCTAGCTCTTTATATAGCAACACATCAATCTGGTAAAGGCACACAAACATTCAGAGGGCATAGTGGGAGAATGTATAACAAGCACCATTCATCACTGAAGTGGCACAATGAGCATCATTTACTCATGCCCCGACAAGCAATGAAGGAATTTAAGACTTGGAGCCTACTTTAGAATGGGCGTCCGTTGCTGTTCCGAACAGAGATGTCGTGTTGTTTGTTTAGCTGAAAAAAATCCTCGTTTGAATTTGAAATTAATTTGTGATATTATGAAGGAATTTGTTGAGATTTTGAAAATGAAAATTTTTTCTTAGGTTCTTAGCTTCTAGGCTACTTTGATGTGTGCTGTACTTTGACAAAACTTCCTGTATTTCTTGTACAGCTTGACATGCCAATGGAGCACATCCTGGCCAACATGCAGGAAATTATTAGTGACGTGTGCACCTACAGGCCCGCCAGGTTTGGTATGTAACCTACCTTATTGCAGATAAAACCTCATGCTTTTCTCCTTCTCAGCTGCAGTGGCCTTAAATTAGTCAGTACAACTGCTTTCTGGGAAGCAGTCACATTGCATTACATTTTTTATTTTCTTAGCAAACACCTGTATGCAGAGCGAGTTGCATAGCTTACATTGTTTACATGGTATCTGTGTATGGAGCTGGATATTTACTGAAGCAGTTCAGGCTTAAGGGTATATCACTGGTGGCCCATCAGTGAGGAATTGAATGTGCAACTGTTGGGATATAGGTTCAGTGCCTTAACAACCACGGCCCACTGCCACCCCTATACACAACAACCATGCTGCCTGTTTTTTTCTTTTTTAAACAACTTTTATCCACATTTCTTTCTTGTATTCACAACTCGGAATGCCCATGAGCAAATTTAAGCTACTTATCTCTTAATGACGAAGCTGCTATTTGCTCTGCATGTTGAACATTACATGGAATGAAAAAATAATATCGATATTGGATATAGAAAAAGGTAATTTAGTAATGGTCTGGAGATTATTAGGCTGCTGGGTTGGGTTGTGGTGAGGTGAGGGCACAAGGCCTAGAATCGGGATTCAAGTCCACAAGGGCTGTTGCACACTTTTTCAAGATTCCTCAGCCACAAGACATGATTAAACGTATAAATCTTCCACCTGGAAATGCCTAAAAGCACCAAATGGAAAGGTATCCAAATGCATTAGCAAGTTTTTTTTAAATAAAAAATAAAAATGTATCCAGCCTGGATCTTTTCTACATCATCTGATTCTGTGTATTACTCCATTTGATTTCATGCCAAATCGACTTAATGAGACTTTAGTATGCAATACAAAGATTATGCAATAGAGTTATGCCAAAAGCAATTAAAACTATTTATTAGGTTGTGTTTCAATATAACCTACTAGTTGTTGTTGTTGAATACTAGTAATTTTGTTAAGGAGGCCTCTTTTGGGGATTCATTTTGTAATTTGATTTGAATCCTGACATCATTGAACAAGTGAGTTGTCAACCATGGCAGAGAAATGTAATCAATTTAAGAGTATGAAAAATTACTTCTTAGAGGAAAATAATTTACCAAAAGAATATTTCCAAAACTTTTTTGCACAGACAGAAATGCGGTTCAGGGGAGATCTTAAGAACCCAGGCACGGCCATACCATATTGAATTTGTTGTGCCTGAATTCTCTGTGTTGTTCCCTTTGATGTATGGTAAAACGCAATCGTCACAGAATCGTCACGCTAAATCACTTCGATTATTGTTTTTATTCTAAGAGTATAATATAGAGTTTAGCATTATTGTCAGGTTTGCGTGATTCTACGAGTTAGGTTTGTGTTACGAAAATTTAAATAAACACGTTTTCTTTGAAAAGAGAAAGTATAGTCTTGTAATTTTCATTTTAATTAATGCAATTAGAATATACATTTTCATAGTACAACATTTTAATTTGTGACAAATAGATTTTTTTAAAGATAGGAATCGCTTAGATGCATTCTGATGCTTGAGTTAAAGCCGGGCCTTTGAAACAAAAGGATCTGAACTGGACAGTGTCAATGTGTAAGTGGAAATTGTACTGGAAAGTGTAAATGTAATCCTGGTAAATTGCAATTAATTGGAGGACCAACGCAGAATAATTAATACACAATATTAATCGATATACTTTATTTGTCCCCATGGGGAAACTTGCCAATCGCAAAAATAAAATGTTTTCACTGTGTGATTAACTGTACTGCAGCAACACCAAGAAACATTCCTCTACACTTGTGAATGGCAATAAAGACGCTTCTGATTCTGATTAAGTATTTTTTGGCACTTCAGATAACTCCTCCTATCTTCACGGTTCTGTTTAGCGGTGGGAAAATGACACAGGGACTCGACCCGTGAGGGGGATAGTTACGGGTACGAATAAAAGGAATGTGCGGTGGAAAAAAGCCATTATGCTCTTTGAAGTGCAATACTCTCTTCCCAAAATGCACATCATCCAAACGTTGACCTCTCCTCATTTTGCAGGGCCTTTCGTGGAGAGGGCTATCATTTGCAGTGCAACAAGTGAAGGTCTGCACTTAAACTGCCAACAGTTTCTTCCCAGCATTGAAGAGGAATAGGAGGCTTGAAAGTGTGTTGTGTGCATTGTGTGTAAAATTACAAAAAAAGTCATTTATTATAATAGTCTATTATTAATTCTGTTTGTACCATGCTTCTTCTGGTATAAGTAAAATCATGTTTACAGCTTTGTGGTCTTAATTTTTAAGGATGTATGTTTTTTTGTGTGTTTAGTTTATGTATACAATTTCAGTTGGAACCCACCCCATTTCTGTAAAAATACTGTTGTAAATTTGGGAGGCCTCTGACTAACACCTCTTAAACGCTTGCAACCAGCTGAAATGCAGCCAGCTGACGCTGGAAAATTATATGTCTGCATTAATAGTCAAATGTTTATCATGGTTGAGTTTCATATGTGTCAGTATATTGCGACCTGTTCAAATGTGGGTTACATTATACAGTATATTATATACTACTAATTTGTAGTGTGTTACTCAAGGGCAGTATTGTCCTTGTGTTTATTTGTTTTTTAATGTGTTTAATGTTTATTCATTTTATTGTTTTTTTAAATAATATTTTAATGGACATTTAAACATAGTAATCAAGCAATATTGCATAGTTCAATCGAATCAAATGGACACTACATTTTAGCATACAATCATGGGATATTACAGTGATGTACAGTAAAACAAAAATAAATGCATCTATATATATTTACTACAAATAACTTGGAAAGATGGAACAATAGGGACAAGAGGGATGTTCTGAGAACATGACAAAGGTTGGTGTGATGGTAACTTGCAGCACTGTCAGCATAACCAAATAGCCTACGCACTAACCTTTAGCCTATGCATGCACAAGATCGATAACTTTGCACTGTTAATTGTACCACAGCTATCTGGCTACATGGTAATTATTTAACAATTTCTACAGATGATCTGAACTCTGATTGTGTCCTGACCAATATAGTGGCCAAATGGCCTGGCTCGGCCCATGACTCGCGCATCTTTAGAACGTCCACAGTTGCCCAGAGGCTTGCGCAAGGTAGGCTTCAGGTTGAACTAAAATCCACCTTTTGTAGGCTACAGAAGCCACTTTCATAATGAATATTATATTTAAAATATATATATAAAAGAAGTATCTAGGGTAGGTGAAGTGGCCTGAACTTTTATAAAGAATGACCACGGGATGCCTATAGCCCATTTGAATGATCTAACATTCCCTCTTCTATACCCTATAGGGGAAATATCTGGGATGCTGCTTGGGGACAGGGATATGCCTGCCAACCATATCTCACATATATGACACCCTACCCAGATCCAACTACTGTGCCACAGATTAATTACAACAGCATTTGGACCACAGAAATGAGTTCTGTGTGATCTAATTGCGATTAATCACTTCCAATAAGTTATTTCTTATCTTCCACTTTTTGTTTTGTCTTGTTAAGGGGAGGTACCACAGGTGAATAGGAAAAAAAAATCCTTTCCTCCTATCAGAATGAAATTTTACCAGTTGAATATACACACAAATACAAGATATCTTTGTATTATGACTGAATTTCTTTTGATTAAAATATGCAAATGAGGTACTCATTAAATATGCGCTAATTTGCAGGTTACTGCAAAAACAAATTACTCAGTCGATTAAGTCAGAATTAATTTATTTGTTTTAATGTGATAAATAAATCAATGGTTGGTAATTGTCAGAGCCATTTGTCAGAATATTGTTTTTTAAATTAGTTATTAAAACCACCACTATTTTATTAAATTGAGGAGATGCAAAGCACATACTGTAGCACTGATTGCGCAATAGTACTAACTACGCATTTATGCGCTCGGTAATTGATTCCTAGGTTGCGTCTCGCTTTGTTAATGATGGTGGTGTTGCCTTTTTTAGTGATGATTGTCTTGTAGTCTTCATAATATTCCATGATTAGTTGCTGCTCCCCCGCGGTAAACGACACTGCACATTCTTTAGCCATTTCTGTCTAATCGAATGTTTCAATCGACATTCACTTACTCGGGCTGTTTAAATAGTTCATGAACGCACGTTGTTGTTCCCCTGTCTTTGTAAAATGTATTGTTACCCAAATATAGTTTTTTTCCCCTTTTATTTGGAATGACAACGTTTAATGTAAAGAATTTTACATATGAAAATGATTTTAAAAAGAACAATAAAAGAACATGTAAGCGATTCCCCAAACCTGGCTTTCATCAGGCTTGGATTATCTTGACCTCTTGAGCCGCAATCTAGTTTCGTGAAACGGAATTGATCTACAGTTTGTTAGCCCGCTAACTCAAACCAGGTTTATTTTAGCAAACCTGGATTTTCAGATTCAGATTCAGATTCAGATTCAGATTTCTTTATTGTTACATCTGTGATACTACGTACACCAGAGTAAAAATCTTGGGCCAGGCCCCTCAACTTCGCAGCATCAGAATACACACAGAAATAGCACACTTTGTAAACAAAATAGAAATAGAATAGATAAATAAATAAAATATAAGGTAACAAAATAATTTTAAGTATCAGCAAGTGGACTAGGGTCACAAGGCACAGTGCGGGAGTGAGTAGTGTGAGTGTGTGTGTGTGTGTGTGTGCGCGGGCGTGTGCGATTGTCGCCTGCGCGTGCTGAGTCTGTGCAGGTGTGTCTGTGCTCAGTCCACCTGGATGTGCAAAATGGCAGTTGGCTAGCTAGGCTAGTGGCCAGAGTTCAGTAGCCTGACAGCTTGGTGGAAGAAGCTGTCTCTGAGCCTACTGGTCCTGGCCTGGAGACTGCGGTACCGTTTGCCTGACGGTAGCAGCTGGAATACGCTGTGGTTGGGGTGGCTGGGGTCTTTGATGATGCTGTGGGCTCTGCTGGCACATCGGCTGCTGTACAGTTCCTGGATGGAGGGGAGGGGCGTGCCTCCGCTGATGTGTTGAGCGGACTGCACCACCCTCTGCAGTGCCTTGTGGTTGAGGCCTGAGCAGTTTCCGTACCACGCGGTGATGTTGCCGGTCAGGATACTCTCAGTAGTGCCTCTGTAGAAGGCCCGCAGGATCTTGGGCCCCATTCCGAACTTTTTCAGCCGCCTGAGGTAGAAGAGGCGTTGTTGTGCCTTCTTGACTACGTGGCCAGTGTGGGCGGACCAGGACAGGTCCTCAGTGATGTGGACACCGAGGAACCTGAAGTCACTGACCCGCTCCACAGTGGACCCGCCGATGGTGAGGGGCTTCTTAGCTAGCTTTGTGAAATAACCGACAGGGCTCTGCAACATCAACGCAACCTTTGCGACCTACGCAGAGGGGGTTTTAGAGGGTGCCGCTGTGATGGCAATTCTAGTCCGGGTGCCAATATGAGCCCGGGGTGATGTAATCCGGGTGAATATCAGTCCGGGGTGATGTAATCGGGTGATGTCATCTGAATTTTGGACTGCAGTTGCTATGCCAACATGACGTGCTCGCATTCCTGAGTGAGAAAACGCAAAAGAATGTGTCCGGGGTGTCCGGGTGATGTAATTTAGCTACGAATAAGATGTACAGCTAAGTTAGCTGCCTTGCTACGAACATAATATATTAAATATAATATATAATTATATTATAATTATATAGCCAGCTAGCTACGGACATAACAATATGCATTGTCTGTTCAGCTGCACAGTTAAGTTAGCTGCCTTGCTACGAACATAATATATGAATTATAATATAGAATTATAGGCTATTATAATGATATAGCCAGCTAGCTACGGACATAATAGTATCCTTTGTCTGTTCAGCTGCACAGTTAAGTTCGCTGCCTTGCTACGAATATAATATATGAATTATAATATAGAATTATAGGCTATTATAATGATATAGCCAGCTAGCTACGGACATAATAGTATCCTTTGTCTGTTCAGCTGCACAGTTAAGTTCGCTGCCTTGCTACGAATATAATATATGAATTATAATATAGAATTATAGGCTATTATAATGATATAGCCAGCTAGCTACGGACATAATAGTATCCTTTTGTCTGTTCAGCTGCACAGTTAAGTTAGCTGCCTAGCTACGAACATAATATATGGATCGCCTGCTTAGATGGCTCGTGAAATACTTGCTAGTAAAATAAAAATCGTGATAACAGATAACCTTTATCATTTCCTTTTTGTATAGGAGTGTATAATATAGCCATGGATGGATTTAAATCCCAGCAACAGTATTCTGAATTACTGAGTTATGTTACACCACCTCATCCAATTGTGGGATGGACTAGCTTGCTATGTATACAACAACACTGCAAGGTTTAAAATGATGGTGTGTGTGTGAAAGAAATCAACTAGTCTTGTGGGTACTACAGTAAGTTAATATAGCAAACTAGTCCATTCCACGTTATGGCCTGTTATCTGTGAAATGAACTCTTGTAACGTTACCCACATGAGTTGAGCATAAACACTGTCGGTGACGTTAGCTAGCATTTAAATGCATTAAACGCGAAGGCTACTCAAGGAATGTCAGGATATATGATATATCTATTATTATTATGTGTGAAACAGCAAACTTCCCCCCCCCACTAGCATCACTAACACTAGATGAAAAGGGGGATTTTTTACCATGTAGATGCCTGTAGATGGCCGGAAAGATCACTAATTCCCGGCTCTTCCAGACTGTTTCCGGCCTTGGGAGCCCACCTTCTCCTGTGCCGTAAATTGTCGATAACAGACCAAATTGGGCTTCACACCTCCCTCTGCCCTCCACCCCCCCCTGCGGTGTGTGAATGACTCCAATTAGCATCTGAATAGCAGTGAGCTGCCTGGGCTGGAATCGGCATATGATGACACCATGTGACCTTTAAAACTAGAAATCACTCTATTGGGTGGTAGGTCAGTCAGGTGATCTGTCACTCTCGGCCATAATACAGGTTTAAACCCCTCCCCTAAAAATATTATTATTAATAATAATGTATAATTGTTGCAGTTACTGAAGACCATATATTCATGTGATATATGTTATAGTCAATGTTGAATTTATTCATGTTATTGTTATCCTATGGTGTACACTAGTAGATAGATAAGAGGTACATTATTTTTTTTAAAGGTACTTTTTTTTTTTTTTTTAAAGGCACAACCAGGTAGGTACACAGTATACAGAGGTATAAAAATAAAAATAAAAAAGCTGGGCAACAAAAGCCATCTTGACATCAGGTACTTTATTTTTTTTAAAGGCACAACCAGGTAGGTATACAATATACAGAGTATATAAAAACAAAGACAAATCAAGTCAAAGTTACAGTATACAGACAGACAGACATGTATACTACATACAGACATGTAAAAAACTACACAGTATTACAGAGTATAACTGGCAAAAAGAGCATTGAAATGTTCCAGGATGGATATGCAGTTGGTGGCATTCTGTCCCATCCACCCATCCTCCTCATCGGACATCAGGTCAATAGTGACGCCCCTCCAGAAATCCATGTCATCTGGAACTAGTACACTCTGCCTCGCTTCCAGCAGCTGTAAACACAATCAGTACAGACAATCAGTGCTGCTCAATGCACTGCGTGTTGACACAAGACATACTAATGTAACAGAAAATTAATGTCACATTGACCAACAATATTATTCATTATTTATACCACTGTCTATACTGGTTACATCTTCTATAGTGTATTCATATTTGTACTACTGTCTAGTAAATCTTACCCTCTTTCTTCTCTGTCGACTGCGGGCTGCATTCTTCACGGCTTCTGCCTGAACTGCAAGGTCCGGTTGGCTGAACCGGAAGTTCCTGCGTACGGTCTCATAGTAGGTCTTACAGGCCGCTGGAAAACAATTGAATGAGTATGGTAGTCTATACATAAACAATGGAAATAGCCACACTAAAAGTACTTTTAAAAGTAAAAAACAAAAAAATCTGCACAGTACAGCAAATAGTAAAATACTTACATATAATGGCATCATTACCCACACTATGCAAATCTGGGCTTGCAGCTAGAGCTTCCACCAAATAAGAAGTGACTGCCTCATTGCGAGGCGAGCTCAGTCTGTGAAAACAAAATATAAATATATTAGATAACCTATTTACATTTATACAGCAGAATGCATGTAGTCTTTTTTATTTTGTATCTTACCCTTGCTCTGGTTCGTAGCGCCTGCTATTTCCCTCAGAGTTGTGGAGACGACGCGCTGCTTCCTATGAAATACAAGATTTAAAGTCACTTAATGAATCTCTCCAATTTACTAGTGGAGACAAAGAAAGTATTAAAGAAATCATCTTTTTCACGCAGTTTGTAGGCGTATTTAATCACTCTCTCAAATTATGTGTCATACATCGAAATCTAGAAATAAAAGATATACTTATTTGAGTGTTGGTACATTGAAAATCAACTAAATTCGCAGATAATCGCAGTCGAAGCTAGCTAGCTAGTTTACTGAAGCTGGTACAACAATAGCAGCTGGAAGCTAGCTTAGTTGGCTAATCCCACTACAAATATAAAATTAAACAGTTTATAGGCACATTTAATCACTGCAAACATTATCTTACCGCAATTTTGGGATTCTGCGCCCGTCTTTTCCTCTTCATCTCCTCCACGGGTGTAATGTTACCGTTATGGGCTACCAAAGCTGACACCGTTTTCTCAAAATTCCTATTCTATTCTCCATCGACTCAAATCCTCTACTCACTTGTACACTCATGTCTTCCAAAGACTCTTTCACCTGGCGAGACAGGCCAGTCATAGCATGCAACAATCTCTTCTCTGTGTCGGCGGGACTAGATGAAATTAGTCGATCATGAATCCGTGGTGTTGTAAGAGAGCCGCCTTCCCGGTCCAGCCATTGCGATAGATTGTAGTAGAGAGATAATTTTAAAAATGGCGCGCAATGTAAGTACTGTTGGTTTGGTCTAGGGGGAAAGGGCTCGACTGTGTGAATGACTCTAATTAGCATTGAATAGGTGGAGTTTCAATTCTTCCAAGGAAACAGACTAAAATCTAGCCCTGTATGTATCTATTGATTTGTAAAACAAGTTACTGACCCTCATTGGATTTTGTAAAAATAAATTGTTGAAATAAATTGTCTCTGCTGTTTTCTTCACCACTGTATCTTTTTGATAACATTATTGACCATTGCTAGTGACATTCCTGCACAAACTGTAATTCATCATGATGCATACCAGGGCTCTGGATAAGCTAAATGCTTTTTTCCTGATTGGTAAAAATAAATTGTTGAAATAAATTGTGCCCCCTTTTTGGGCAAATGCAAGTGAAATCATAGCATACCAGGGCTCTACAACTTTTTTTTTCCTGTAGAGAGCCCTGCGATAGCCTACTTACATAACGCAAATCTATTCAAGCAATTTGAGTCTATAATTATACTAACAAGAGATGTGTGTGTGTGTGTGTGTGTGTGTGTGTGTGGCAGGGTGGGGGGAAATTCCAGAGTCAGTGAGAGAGGCGCGGGGAGGGGGGGTTGTTTGTGAGCCCACTACTGCCATGGAAAAAAATTCCTGATTTGCATTTGTATAGCTCCCAGCATTTTCATTTACACGTGAAAGCCTCCCTAGACCTAGGGGCTGGGGGGGGTCAACTGCAAGTTCCTCAGGCTTGACAAATTGAAAATCCACGTCAATTCCAAGCAGTTCCTAGTAGTTTTCTGTGCTGCCTACAAATTCCCGTGAACAGTCGTTTAACCTGCAATTCCACAGCAATTTCCAGTGCCGCTTACTGACTAAAATCTTACTTTTGGTGTAGTGTAACACAATGTAAAATCTAAAACAATTAACAATATAAGCACAGCTCCTATACAAAAAGGAAATGATAAAGGTTATCTGTTATCACGATTTTTATTTTACTAGCAAGTATTTCACTAGCCATCTAAGCAGGCGATCCATATATTATGTTCGTAGCTAGGCAGCTAACTTAACTGTGCAGCTGAACAGACAAAGGATACTATTATGTCCGTAGCTAGCTGGCTATATCATTATAATAGCCTATCATTCTATATTATAATTCATATATCATATTCGTAGCAAGGCAGCGAACTTAACTGTGCAGCTGAACAGACAAAGGATACTATTATGTCCGTAGCTAGCTGGCTATATCATTATAATAGCCTATAATTCTATATTATAATTCATATATTATGTTCGTAGCAAGGCAGCTAACTTAACTGTGCAGCTGAACAGACAAAGTACTATTATGTCTGTAGCTAGCTGGCTATATCATTATAATAGCCTATAATTCTATATTATAATTCATATATTATGTTCGTAGCAAGGCAGCTAACTTAACTGTGCAGCTGAACAGAAAATGCATATTGTTATGTCCGTAGCTAGCTGGCTATATAATTATAATATAATTATATATTATATTTCATATATTATGTTCGTAGCAAGGCAGCTAACTTAGCTGTACATCTTATTCGTAGCTAAATTACATCACCCGGACACCCCACACCCCGGACACATTCTTTTGCGTTTTCTCACTCAGGAATGCGAGCAGGTCATGTTGGCATAGCAACTGCAGTCCAAAATTCCGATTACATCACCCCGGACTGATATTCACCCGGATTACATCACCCCGGGCTCAGAATTGCCATCACACCATCTATTTAGCACAAAAATCTAACTCGCGACCCCAGAACAACCCTTCACGTAGATGTTGCGCATCATTGATTGGTTGGTTAGCGAATGGAGGCGGAGCTGTCATAGTCATAGTTCATAGGACACAGTTCATCGAGCTAATAGCTAACGATATAGATATAGTCCAGGCATTTTGTGAGAAAAAGGGGGTGAACCTTGAAAAAATTGCAACAGAAAATCTGACAAATGGTTATTACTCACAAAAGTCTCCTCTATAACATATAAAAAGTCTTAAGAGTTCCAAGTGGTGGAAAGTATTTTTCTAAGGTGTTTCTTAACCATACCCTGGTACCACTTTTTTTCTCCCTAAAATAATATTTTAGAATAGCCTCAGACTCATGCTCCTTCCAGTGCAATCCAATGTTTTATTTAGACCAAAGTTTCCATTGATTAACATACATTTAAAACAAAATTATTTAAATATCACTTAATATAGCACTTTTATATAACTTTCAAAAGATTTGTGACTGCCAAATTGGCACTAATCAACATAAATGTGGGCACTGATGAATATAAACTTAAACATGTTAACTTTTAAGAAAACTTAAACATTGCTGGTCATCATCAGTGTAAGTTGCCTGGCTCATCTTCATCATCTTCATTGTCATTACATGCAGCCTGACATGAATTTGCACACCCTGATCCTTTACAGTTGCTACATGCAACAGAGCACTTGCATGTGCACCTTGTCATGCTTCTTGCATGTGCACCTCAGGCTGCTGCAGTCTGTCTTGCAGGTGCATCTGATGACCCATAGGAGTTCCAGTGGAGCTGGTGGTAAGTCAGTCTGGACAGGGACAAGCCCCCCATCACTCTCTTTCCATCCCCATTCTTGTGGCAGGAGTTCATCTACGGTTCCCTTCCACTGTTGCACCTGGTAGTACACACGAAGACTGTGGTACTTGGCTGCTGCTGACGTAGGTGGCAGACTCTGTGGCTGTACATGAGAAGTGCTAGTAGCCACCTTCTCACAAAAGCGCTTGTGTCGTAGTGAGTCGAGTCCCTCCCCAGGCTTCCCATTGTACAGGCACAGCAAAGCATTCTCTCCTGCTGACACAACCTCTGCTGTGGAAGCTGACTGTGTGTCAAACACTGTAGCTTGCTCACGGAATTCACTGCTGGTTGTGAATTTCTTGAGGGAGCTCCTTTCCCAATGTCATAAAGGCGGGAGGTAGTGTCACACCCGGCTATTGCATGGATGAAGAGGATGTGAGTGCACACACTGGGACCCAGCTGCTGCTTGACAGCCTTGATGTTCCAGACACGTGGCTTCTTTGTGCTCTTCTTCGGCTCAGGTGTGAAGAAGAGGTTGTGTGACTTGAGGTTGGCGTGGTAGATGAGGAGTATGAGCAGATCTGTATCATCACCAATGAGCACAGTGTTTGTTGTGGTGGCAGACTCCACTGCTTTTTGCACTATTAGGAGATCAGCATCACCTGGGGCATGGTACGTTTGACAGTTCTTCTTCTGTAGGTGACCACTGAGCATGTTGATGAACTGCTGCTTGTTTGTGTTATTTGCAAGGAACTCGTCTTTATTCATTGTAACAGGCATGTACTCGTCCATGGTTACCGTTGCTCCAACCCTCCCACCTGCTCGCCTGCGGTGTGTCATGTCTTTGGTGGATGTACCCTGATAACCGTCGAACACAACAACTGCCTCTCCATACTTCCTTGTGACATACTCGCTGTAGAGCTTGCAGATGTCCTTGTATGTGGATCCACGTGTCCATGGGATGCGCTGAACAAGTGCTCCACCATCCAGAACATACTGAACATGGCCTGGTGTATGGAGCGCCCAGATGGCATCTGCTAGCACTGGCTTCTGTGGCTGTCGAAGCAGCAAGGAGATGTCAAACAGTGCTGAAGGATGACTACACAGCTCATACTTGAACACTGATGCCAGGTCTTGTGAAGCTTTTGCAGCAATTGTGAGTCGCTGGAAAAGTAGTTGAGGATCCATCTGCACTGCTTCGCCATCAATCTTCACAGAGGATTTCGTACTCATGGTGATTGCCTGGTCCCTCTTCTTGAATGTGTACTCAGCAGTAGTCTGTCCATCCATGCTGACCAAGATGGTGTTTCCAACCGCCTTTGCCTTATCAACATTCACAGAAGGGTGTGCGCATGGACCCCAGTCGAGATACTGCGCAAGCTTGGATCCGAGCAGAAGGGATGTCTTTCTTGGAGATAGTTCAGAACTGTGAGTGTGTCCTTCATGTCACGTGCTTGTCTTGCATCTGTCATGTCCTTGTTCTGGTCACCAGTGTTGTGGTTCACCCCTGTCAGCTCTTGCATGGCATTATTGACTTCAGCACAAGCTGGCATGGAGAGCAGCCATTTCAAACGTTGCAGCTCTGTCATCCCTCGCCCTCTCGTGAGGCCACCACTGGTTTTCATACTCCTCATAAGCACCGGCTCGATGACGAGATCTACTGAGAGGCCAGCCCATACGCGATCACTTCGTCTGACCACATGGAATCCCTCTCCAAATCTCTTGTAGACATCTGGATGATCTACCTGGAGCTTGCACATTCGCTGCACATAGATCCGAGCCGATTTTGTGTAGAGATTGTGCCCAGATGCTGCCATGAAAGGAAGCATTTCTGATATTGCCTCAAGGTGCAGTGCCAAATTCCCGATACGTTCAGCTCTCAGAAACTTACGAAGTATGTCTACCATATCCATGTACTGCAACCAGAGGGCAGCAGTCCTGCTAGAGGATTTCAAGGATTCAGTTTTGCGTTTGAGTAGTTCCTTTATTCTGAGCATCACATCAGCATTGCAAGCCTTCTCTGCAGACACTGATCCCTCCATCAACTGTGCATAGAGGACAGCAACTTCATCCAGATCAGAGTTTCCCGTTCCAGCTCCAGCTGGGGTATTTTCCTCTGATGACATCTGTGCATCACACTCTTCTGTCTCTCCAGGCTGCAGAGGGGGAGCCACATCTTCTGCCTCTCCAGGCTGCAGAGGGGGAGTATACTATACCAGATACTGGTACTGAAGCCTTTTCCAATCTTTCCACGACGTATGCTGCATGAAGGGCTTGGCCAGCTTCATGGATTTGATATAAAGAAGTAACAACTGCTTATTCCATGACATTCTGTGTATCGAGTACTACAAGCTCCTGATTTGTAGCAAGGAAAGGGTTGCCCAGCTGCTCTACCACCTTGATGAACAATAGTACATCCTTTCGAAACTTTACTTGCAGGCTGTGTCCTTCCTCGTGATGAGTGGTGGATGACGTTGGTGAGTCATTGATGGCCTCAAACTCCTCAACTATCCACGTGCAATCAGGTCCAGTCAGCATAAACAGTGTAAGGGCTTCGGGATTTTCATAGAGTCCAACCGCTCCGCCATGCGCCTGGAGGCTTTTGTTGGACTGTATATGGGCTTGGTCCTTGGCCATGAGGCTGAACTTTCTAGCTGATTTCTGCACAACAAAATTGCCCTTCATGAATTCAGCATGTACTTGAGGGTGTTTATCGGCTATCTCGACCATGTCACGCACATGGACCGGTAGCCAACGCGCATAGTTTGTGTGGTCGAGGACGTGAAACCAGCCGCAGAGTTCGTCACATGCTTGCACATATAGTGGGAAGTGCCCCTCCCGCAGGGACCGCACAAAGCGACACATCAGCAACTCCAGCTCGATTAGTCGCGTCCCAATGCCAACATGACAGACTTCTTTCGGTTCGAAAATCAGAGAGAGCCACTGAGCCTGGCGGATCGAGGGTCTCTGCGATCTGGGACGAAGTCCAACATTCTGCAATGCCTCAATGCACCCACTGGCCGCACTGCTTCTGCCAAACAAGCCACAGTCGTGGTGTTGGATATGGCAGCAGTTATCCACATGGTGCGCCCCACAACAGCAAAGACATTCAGCGAGTATGTCTTGCTCAACATTATACCATTTCTGGAGGCCCAAATGACCGATAGTACCCAACGCATCGATGCTGTGTGGGATAACCCCCGAGGAAAATAACCTCAAAGCGCTTAGACAGCAACGACGTGGGAATGGCCCACGGACAAAAGTCGGCGATGGCAGCACTCCAATCCCGAAGCATGAATGGAACAGCGGCTTCCTAAAAACGAGGAGAACAAAAGGACCTCTTCTCATTCATCAGCACACAGATCTCCAAGACTGACATGGGCGGAAAGCTCCTTCTGACTACCCACTTCAAGACCGTGCTCTCCAACAAGCATTGTGATCTCACAAAACTTCAGCCGTGCAACCATTCCGAGGCAGACACCAGGATCCCCTGCATCTGGCACATGCGGCAGAGCAGGGTCATACAACAGCCTATGTTCGCACAGTAGACAGCGATGTCGTAGTTTTGTCAATCCGGTTTTTCAAGATGCTTGGCCTATCGGAGCTCTGGGTAGGTTTTGGTAGTGGTAAAAAGTATCGTGACATACCAGTCCATACCATCTACTCTGATCTTGGCCCGTCAAAGTCCTTGGCACTACCCCTCTTCCACAGCCTAACAGGGTGTAACACGACTTCACAGTTTCTTGGATGTGGCAAGAAGACAGCTTGGACAGCTTGGACAAGCATACCGGACCTCACCGACACACTAGTGGCTCTCACGCATAATCCTGACCTCTTCAGTCTTGAGTCTGTGCATATGCAGCGCATCGAACGCGTCATACTCATGTACAGCAAGGGGTGTGGTGCAGCTGGTGTGAATGAGGCCAGACATCGCCTCTTCACCACTGGAAGCAGATCGCTGGAAAGCATCCCACCTACCCAAGCCGCACTTTTCCAGCATGTAAAGCGAGCGCTATTACAGGCGAGTTTCTACTAGAGTCAGGCCACCTCGATCCAGAAGGAAATTCCAGACTTCAGTGAGTGGGGCTGGCACAAAGATGGCACCGCATGGCAACCACTATGGACCACTCTCAGCGACGCTTCAGCAGCATGTCACATTCTCTTGCACTGCGGCTGCCTCAAGGCATGCACGGGAAGGTGCAAATGCAACCGCACGGTGTCCGATGCACGGTCCTCTGCAAATGCGAGGGCGGGTGCCTTAATAACGAAGGTGATAGCCAGTAAAACTTATTGCTGGCATCATAGAGCGCAAACCAGAATGTATTAGTAATTATTGGTATGCGTTGCTAAACAGATCCTTGTATTTTATTTTGATCATTTAAATGCACACAGCGGCAGCATTTTGTCACTACAGATATTATCTATATATTATCTGCAGAATTATTCTAATAAAAGTTGTTCCTGAATATAATCTTTACTGATTTGTTTAGTGACCTTGAGGGGTAAACGTCAAATAATGAGATGTCAAACTTGTGCGACATATTCATGTACAGCTTATAATGGGAAAATACATTTTTGGGGCAGAATCTGGGATGACAGACCAGAAACACTGGATTTGACCCCAAAATGACCTTTATGCTAACTTTGAGGGGTACACCTGACCTCAAATCATTGAAATAACATCAGAATCAGATTACCCGAACCCAAAAACCCCTAAAAAGTGGTATCATTTATGATTCTAACCCTTTTCGTTTTTTTTGGTGGCGGCCATATTGGATTTTGCCAATATGGCGGCCCCGTGGGGCGCCCGTCTTGGCGCCCGGCAAAAATTGATAAAGTATGGTATGGACAACATCTGGGCCAAATTTGGTGCTTTTGGAAGAATCTGAACCAAAATATCCCTACCGCCCCCCACTAGAACCCTTTGTGTGGACGTCAGACAAGAAGACATCCATAAGTCCTTTTTTTAACAAGGGCGGCAATGGAAAATTGTGGCATCACCTATTTCAGTATTTTTCAATACTTTCCACCACTTGGATTTCTTAAGACTTTTGATATGTTATAAATAACATATTTATGAGACTAAAACTGGACTAATAGCTAGCATCATTTGTTCGCCATGGTATAAAATGAACCAGCTTCAGGAAAGATTGGCTTAAGAAGTTCGAAGGTACAGGAGTGTCCCTGCTTTCATGAAAGTTTTACCGACCTTGTTCAATACATTGACGCCTACTAGGGTACAGAAGTGTAAGGACACCATTTTGCATAGGCTGCACATAGCAGGTATAAATTGCAGACCGCCTGCGACATTGTTGCATTGCGTGAACTGCGAAGAAGTCACAGGAGTTATGCAGAAGCATGTAGAGGCCCTAAGTCTAAAACGAGGTATGAGGTTGTTTTCAACCGGTGAGGTAATGCAATCACCCGGTAAATTGATGTTACACAATTGATGTGATGCGATCGTGTTGATCTATATTACATGATAAAACAACTTGCCATAATTATTTCAAAGGAAATAATAGTTAAGATCTCCACAGATAGCCTATATATTCTCCAAGTTAATCAATGGAATCTGAAACGTGGACACAAGAAGTAGCCTAATTGTTGTTTTCATTACTTTTGTTATTTACACAGGGCACGCAAACACTGATATGTAACATTTAACATTTCAGTTTTAAGTAATGCTACGTAGCGGTGGGCAGATAGCCTAGCGACAGAAATGCTAGTTGACCTCCATTGTACTTCGGGTATAGCATGCTAGGTAGCTAACAGTAACCTAGGAAACTAACATGTCCCAGATTTAAGATTATTAGCTAGCTATGTTAATAAATGTGTAAAGGTTCTAATTTAAAGAACCACATATGTCTGGAATGAAAGACCATTGTCCCCTGTTACGAATGATGTGTGAATGTGGATATGTGCCGACCAACCATCATTGTGGGTGAATGGGTTGCGAGTGTGCCCCGTGTGATTCTGTGCTTACGCTCTGTACTTCCCATGTGCTACACGCTTTATTTTAATAGAGAAGAAAATGGAAAAGCAAGGTCTTGTGACTCTTGATTCCTTGGCGTCCAGCGCTACAGCTACAACAGCAGAACACCCCATTGACACTTCTGGTCTGATTTCCTATGCAAGGGTAATTTTAACCAGCAGGCTTCTTTCGAAGACAAAAGCATGCCTAGGATCAGGTTGCTCCCACGTGACCCAAAGGAATTTTAGTACCCGGCACCCTATGTCTATGTTCACTTGAATTAAAGAAATAACTGCGGGTTTATTTTCTTAAAACAAAATAATCTTTATATTATATTCTTACAAATTGTATTACGCTGTATAATAATTGCACTCGGTTTCTTAGGTCGTTGCCGAGTCAAGATTGTGGGTCGCTTTTTCCCCGTACTGAAAGCATAGGCTATAGGCATAGCTTAGAGGCACGTCTATACTATAATTGGTAACCCACAGTTGGATCCGTCCAGACATGACTTTCTGAGTGAGTTAAGTGCTAGTCGCTTTGAAGATCGCAGATCTGTAAAGTGCATATTTTCTTTATTTACAGGAAATGGGATAGCTATAGCTACATCAGAAGTTTGCGCTAGAATCACTCCTACCGCGATGTGTGTGGGGGGCGTTCTTTGGAGTTTAGGCAGAGGGGTAGCAATGCTTCGGTAACCGACCGCTGCATTTTATTCCACAGGCTGCACGGAACACAACAGTAGCAAGTTAACCTCGCTTAAACTGTACTGAAAACAAGCAACTGATCTTCGGTCCTGCAATTCGACTTTTAAAACTACGTTTTTTGACCTGGAGAAATGTGTCCAGTCTTGGAGTTTCGCTGATTGCGAACAGTTGGACTGCATTCTGGAAAGAAGGCATCATTTGCAGAGCCAATTCTACCTGCCATCCTTGCTCTTAATCTTCTCGGTCTACACACCAAACGTCATACCGCGATACCAGCAGTTTTCTGGCGAATTATGTGTAATTTAACAGGGGCTTAATAATGACTGGTATGAATCGCAGTTCAGCTTTGCAATAGAAACCGAGTTTACTTTTGCTCTTCTGGAAGTATTTAATATTTTTCAAGCAGCAACCATGGGCTTTACAAATATATGTATCCTTTTTGTATCCGCTCTGGTTGGACTCGGCACCATCACTCGACAAGCAGACGGTGGGTATTAATACTGTTTGTTATAGCTGAAGTAGAGACAGTAAACGGCTACCAAATATGTATTTTTCTTTTTGTTGGTGGACCAATAAGAACGTCGTCTTTAGTTCAACAAAGTCGCTGCAGTGATGCTAATTTCAAGGTGCAGACCTGATCTGATATGTAATCCGCTCCAATTGTGACTGGTATAGCAAGTGCCCTCGTTGACTCATTCCACTCACAAAATGTGTCTTGAGATTCCCATGACCAATTTAACCAAGTTTCATTGCATGAAATGTAAAATCAGAGAACCAAGGCGTATTGGGGAGTATTTTCAGTCAAGCGTTTCCATAATTTTACGGTTTCCTATTGGGTTAGGACATGAAATAGAATGTCTTCGTACCAGTAATGAGAGTGTTTGAGTACATTTCAGTTTACGCGTCAGAAATGGGATCGCGTTTTCATACATTCGTGTTGAATTAGTTTCGCAGTTACTGCTTGATTGCGCTAAGGGTATCGGATCCTTCCAATAAAATGTATACAATTCTGATTGCAGTTGGGTTTATGGGGGTTGCGGTGAATGCACAAAACCATGTTTACATTTCTGCACGTTCCCAGGTTCGTGTCTGTTGATTGGAATGCTGCTTCAGGATTGCGCACGCAGCCGATGATTGACACGCGACACCAAATAGCCCTGTTGATGGTAGTGTTCAATTTATAGGCATATCGGGTCGTTCACGCAGTGTGTATAGCTTTACAGAATTTCAGAATATCCAAATATTTCAGGAATTGCATCTTAAATTGACAGGTTCGATCCCAAACGATGTTAAGGTTGTTAGCCTCATTAAAAATAGCGTAAACTTGTTTAAATATTTTGTCGTGAGGAATCAAAAATCAGTGAAAGGCCATCCACAGTCTCGTAGGTCTGTAACAATTCTTCAAAGGCCAAATATGAATAAAAAGTGATGACTCATTTTGTACTCTTGATTGCTGTACTTCTACCATCAAACCCTGACTTACTCCTGATACAGTAATGCGCCTTCAATGTTTCTCAATAATTTCATGTTGATTTCTACTGAGGTAAGTACACACAAAGATGTTTGTCTATTCATCATCACTCTGTAATTGAGGAGAATGATCACTGTCTCTTTGATGTCGTGAACCATGCCATCTTTTGTGTGAAGGTTTTCTGCTGAAGACTTCTCTTTCAGTAAAAGTCTGAGATGTGCTGAAACATGGAACATCCAGTACCTGGCAAACAGCATTCAAGGAATAACTAATTAACATATAATAAACACATAGCTCAGACAAAGAATGTACTTAATGTAAATACAGTAGCTTTGTAAAAACTCTGCTGTTCACCACATTTGCGAATTTGACCCAGTGCCTAACCTAACACTTAAGGAAAGGTGCAAGGTATATGCAAAATTGAGATATCAGATCCATACAATAATAATAATTATTATTATTAACATAATTAGTAATGTTGTTTACAGTTGTTTGTTTTGGGTTTTATTATTAGCTATTTTGCTGTATTAAGTGGATGTACTTTTTCTAATGTGTTTGTGCAAGTTATTATGTTTGTTTTTATTTTTCTGTAGTTTATTGAGGACAGGTGCTGGAAATTAGCCTTTGGCTATAAGCACGTACTGCAGTGCATCCAATGCATGTTTTTAAATATTTGTTTGTCATGTCCCTGACAAATAAACAAATAGATAAATACTTTCTGGGTTTTCAAATTTGCCAGTCTCATTAGGTTCTATATTGAGTTTCATGTTAGATCATGTATGGAAATAGGGTTTTAGAAGGAAACAGACAAAATGTAATTGCCTCAAAACATTGAAAGAATTTTACCCTTTAGAACCAATTAGAACATATTAATTAGGCCACGTTATTTCATATGACCCCATGACCATTGTTTTTTAGCTGCTTGCCTGATGGTGATTTCTTTCCCTCAACAGGAGCATGTCTCTATCAGGGCTCCCTGTTTGCGGTAGGTAGATCATTTTCTCTGTGATTTATTTTAAGTCTTATATTTCACACACACACCCACGCCCACACAAACATGGTTTGTTTAATGTTGTGTCTGTTGATTTGTAATTATGCTGCGCCGTTTTCTTAAGATGCTGAATCTTGTCAGATAGCACAATGTCGTGATGCTGTCTGTGAAGACAATGGCTTTTGCCACCATGCACCATCCATCAGGATTATTATATGTAATAGTTGCTTGAGATCTATGCAAGTAGATGTGCACCATAAATAATTCACTTGAATGTTAACAAGGATGCCGAGGCCATGGTGTTTGATGGATTGGTAATTTTTTCCACTGAGAAACGTGGTGGGTTACAGCAGTATGGAGTATGGAGAAGGCCATAACCATTTACAGCACCACAGTATGACAGGTCAATGAGGAAAGCAATGTCAACACTTTGCTTTTGGGTTAGGCTGTGTAGGGTCATTGAGTATTGAGTCAAATTGTTTTACTTGAATTACCTGTATCCTCTGCAATTGGTTATCAATATGTATTTGTTTATTACAATGAACAGAAAAAGTACAGCATAGTCTGTTAGTACAGATTCAATAATCAAATGACAATGAAACAAAAAGATTTAGCTAATGATTGAGATGTACCATCTTTATATACCTAACAGAAGGCCCATCTTCCCACATACCTTTTACTCCAGTCTGTAATTGAATTGGTTTCAGCTGGGAATACCTTTCTTAGCGAAAAACACAATTATAGAGAGAATAGTTAACTAGTTTTCCTTTGAAGCAACTTGTTATTTCGCCAAACCTCAAATCTCAGCCTTAAACATTGTTTTTAGAGGTAGCAAAGCACTTTTCACAGGGCTTACACAACATTTTAATGGCACACAGTCACAAATTCTTGCTTCAGCCACCATGTAATGACCTTAATTACAGTAAGCATAAGTGTAGACTAGTGACTTCCCCTCATTGTCAGTTTAAGAGCATGGTCTTGGAGTGAAGTGGTGTGCTCCCATCCAGCCATTTCCAACCATCCAGCGGCGTCTGCGATGGTAACCATGGTGATGTGATAAAAGGAGCAGGCACACGGGCAGGTGGAGGCCTGGGCATGTTGTGACACACTCAGGAAGAGGCCTCTGGAGTTCAAAGGCAAAATGTACCAACACCTGGTGAGGGTGCCAGGAACAACTGGACAGGGGTGGGGGAGGATACATAAAACAAGAGTTAAGAATGGAAGCTCTGACTTATTAAAATGTTGTTTTAAACCTCAGAACAATACCCTGGAACTCAAAATACCCTCAGAGAGCAAAGAATGAGCAGAGCAGGGTCGGGCTGTTTTTGCATGGTGGGTGGCTCTGTCGTGAGGAGAGGGCTCTGCTGTGCTTTCGGCTTCCTTTGGAAATAGATAGCCAGAGCGGAAAATTCACTTTGATTGTTTAGTCTTTCGGAAAATTAAGCAGAGGTAGGAGGCAGAGTTAACGTCCTCATCTTGGGCAGGCCCAGATGAAAGAAAACAGTTGCCTTGCGTTGGGCTTGAGGGCCTTTTTGAAAGGGGGTGCTGAAGGCATTCTAAATAAAGGGGCAAGCAACCAATATGAAGTAATATTAACTGTTTTACCTCTGTTAGTTAACTTAAGGCTCACCAAGTGAGTCCAGAGAATTTGGGCTGCACACCAATGATGAGCTGTGTATGAACAGGCCTGGATTGTTAAATAATGGGATGATTTCCTCATGAGACTGTTGACATGTCCTGTGCTGTTCATCAGTGCTCACAGCTTCCTCCTGACACCTCATGCCTGTTCTCCATTCTATAGTGTCCAGCCCACCCCCAAACCATGAGAGCTCTACATCCAAATATATCCGTGCTCCAGGGCATGCATTCCTAGCATTGCAAGTAAGCACTCTCTGTAGGGATCAAACAGTAGGCCAGATGTAGAATGGGACTGTAAAATGCCATTGAGTTTTTTGGCAGTGGAATTCTGCAACACTGTGATGAACTTGTGAATTCTTCTTAGAGTTGTCTACTTGTAGGGATGTACAGATGAGAGAGGGAGAGGGAGAGGGAGAGGGACAGGGAGAGGGACAGGGAGAGGGAGAGGGAGAGGGACAGGGACAGGGACAGGGACAGAGGGACAGGGACAGGGACAGGGACAGAGGAGAGGGAGAGAGAGAGAGATATCGTGTTGTATTGTGGATTATTGGATTTTGGATATTGTTGTGGATGGTTGTGGATTGTTGGATGTGACTCTGTCGGACAATTGCTGGATTAATATTTCATATTACTCATACATTAAAATGTGTATGGCTTAGTATGGCTATGTGCTTGTTTTAAAATGAGTGAATTTAAAGATGATTTTAAATAATACATTAATACAGTTATGTTGACTAAAGTGTTATTTCGCTTTAAGCGTTACATGTTTGTTGAAATATTTTTGTCTCTAATTAATTTTCTTTTGTCTACAGAATACTTAAAATGTTTCTATGTTTGAGCTGTCCAACACTACTACCTGAAATCCCAGTGTCCAATGTATCTGAACCTTTTAGTATAATTTTGTTGTTCATATTTAATACTCTGAAATGCAAACAGGTATGTGTACATATAACATTTACAGCAAGAGAATAACCTCTAAACTAAGAAGAATACCTATTTTGCTGGAAAACTATGGATAATGTGGTCAGTGAGCTTCACGGTGCAGTATGATTTTTATTGTTAATAGGATCTGACTGATAGAGAGGGGGGGATATGTTCATTAGAGGAAACTCAATTTCCAAGGCCAGGGTGGATTAGTGTTAAAGCCCTACCAATAATTCCACAATAGCAGGTCGGTCACCAGTGACAGGGACTCATGCTGCGCCCTTGATTGCTTCACGTACACCCTCTGATCAATTTAAACCCCACTACAGTGGAAGATGAGAGGGGGGGGCTCAGGAGTCCCAGGGGGTAAGACATGAGCCACTATATGACTTAAAGAACCCCAGTGCCAATTTGACTTAACCTACCCCTGTGCTGAAATACTGGCTGTGTCAGGAAGTCTTCTTCTGTCTGGACTGTGAGTGTCAGACGGAGTTACAATTAGACAGGTGGGTCAGCTCATACTTAGCCCCCCCCAACTTACAGGGTATATATTGTAAATCATTGGCTGCTGTTGTACTATATTTTCATGACTTTTGTAGTTATTTTGTACTGCAGTTATGTGCTAATGCACCGTATGTTGCCCCAGGTAATGCTAATTTATGCCAAATAAGTAGCAAATAAAAATCTACATGCACAGCAGCAGAACTATTTTTCTGTTCTCTCCTTGTACATATTAGCCTGATTGTTTGTATTTTTTAGCTCTGTCTGGGGGATGTTTGTGCTCTGTAATTATATTTTTAATGAAGCACTTTCAAAAATGCTCTGAGTAGGAGGAACTCTCATGAGACCACTAGATGTGCCCACGTACAGTAACAACAACAGTAATAGAAACGCACAGGTACATGTTCTGACAATTTTAAAAAAGATGGATGAATAGAATAGTATTATACCCTCAACTCATAATTATTGACTGACAAATAGATTTTTAATATCTTACATATGGATATATGTATACACTACCAGTAAAAAGTTTTAGAACACCTCAATTTTCCAGTTTTTACTGAAATTTAAGCAGTTCAAGTCCAGTGAATAACCTGAAATGGTACAAAGGTAAGCGGTAAACTGTCAGAGGTTAAAAATAAACCAGGTTACAAAAATCTTAAAAATAATGTAAATGTTTTGGCAGTGAGTAGTTTCCTACACCATCAAAAGGCACTTGGAAACTGACAGGAAGAGGTCTGGCCGACCCAAAGCCACAACAAAATCAGAAGACAAGTTTCTGAGTCAACAGCTTGCGTGATAGGCGGCTCACAGGACAACAGCTTCAAGCACAGCTTAACACTGGTCGAAGTAAGGAAGTCTCAGTTTCAACTGTGAAGAGAAGACTTTGAGCTGCAGGTTTGACAGGTCAAGTGGCAGTAAGAAAGCCATTGCTAAGATGGCAAAATAAGAAAAAGAGGCTTGCCTGGGCCATGAAGCACTGCCAGTGGACTACTGAAGACTGGAAGGAGGTCTAATGGACCGATGAATAAAAAATGGAAATCTTCACACAGGGTTTTTGTACGCTGTCGAGTAGGCGAAGGATGGTTCCTTAGTGTGTGACACCAACTGTCAAACATGGAGGAGGAAGCGTGATGGTCTGGGGCTCTTTTGCTGGATCCAGAGTTGGCGACTTGCACAGAGTGACTGTTAACCCACGTTAACCCATTGTTCCCTGAAAAGGGCCTCTTTTTATAACTCTGAAATGTACATTATTTTTCAGTTTTTGGTAACCTAAACTTTTTTAAAAAAAATTTATATTTTTTTATAAATATATTACCTCTGGCAGTTCACCGCTTACCTTTGTACTATTTCAGGCTATTCACTGGACTTTAACTACTTAAATTTCAGTAAAAACTGGAAAATGGGGTTGTTCTATAACTTGACCGGTAGCGTATCTTATATATTTTTTGTACAGGTCTATTTGATAGGCAGCTTTGAAATCATACCAAAAATAATGAAAGATAAGAGATGTGAGGTGTATTAACAGTTATTTCAAATTTGAGAAAAATCTGTAATAAATACAGTAGAACAATACTGGCAATAGTTTAGGATAGTATATTGTTTAGTTTATAGTATAATATATTGTTTTATTGAGCTAAAATTAACTTTCTGTTCAAAGTTTAAGATCTACTCATACCCAAAAGAAATATGAAGGTAAAAATGAGAGTACTTAGTAGAGTACTAACGAAAATGAGCATAATTTAGCATCATGTAGTGTTTTAGACTCCGAAGGCAGTAAAATGCCTGAAGTAGTCCCTCAATTTGAGATGCTTTTTAGGGTAAAAAACCCCGGTTTCCCAGCCTGCATTCAGCACATTGGCTCAAGTTTACAGTATGAAAGGTTGACATGTTTAATAGACCTGCTGTGCAACCATAAGAGCTAATAGACATTTTAGTGGTTCAGAATTTTCACCCTTATTGATTTCAAATTGTTTAGTGAGTAAACTCCTCTATCAATAACTAACCTGACCTGAAGGTGATGACATCAAGTGTGCAGTAGAGCATAGGGTAAGGTTTCTTACATGGGGCTTTTCAATCACTTGATAATAGGAATTAAAATGTTGTCTTAGCCTCCTCTGAATACTTTGCACAAAAATATACAAAAGCCCAACTATGAACAATTTTGTGGTGCACAGACATGACTTGAAATGTGAATGCCTATAAAAGAAAATTCAGAAAGGACATCTAGATAATTGCTTGTGAACATTGAAATAAATTGAAGCTATAACAGAGTTTAAAGATGTTTTTTGCTCTTTACCCTTTGTAGTAGTGTCTCTCTATGATTCCATCAGTACAGTTGGCCATATCTGGACAGCATTGTGTTTGTGGTGGTCTGTGGACCAGCACTAAGCTCATGCATTATCATAGGCTAGCCAGCCACCTTTGGCAAACACCCATCTTGGCTAATGGGCAAACAAACTAAAGAGCTAATCCCCTCCAGATTGAGCAGTTGTTGCTCAATGTTTTCATTTCTGCACTGTTTGCCTGGAAATCTTCCCTTTTTAATTTTCATTTGTTTCTCTGCTCGTTCGTAGTCTTTAAGTTCTTGTAAAAGTATGTCTAAAACCTGTAGAATATCACAATGTCCTTTACCATGCACCCCTAATCCCCACCCCCATGTCCCCCCAGTAACAGGGGTTGTTAAATCAGAGTTTTTTTGTTTAGATCACCTCCAAACAGGCCAGTATTTGTCTCCGTGTGATGGAGATGCCAGCTTCATACATTCTGCTGTCCACCACACTGGTGAAGAGGAGCAGAATCTTGTGCGGCCCCAACATTTAAGAGGCTTGATTTCACACTTCTCCGACGCCATTGTCTCTGGAACAGGCCTTAGAAAGGAGACGCCACCTCCTTTCCTCCTCGTATTTTCTGGTGCCCTTGCTCTCTTTCCCAAATAGGGTTCAGAGACATCAGGCTTGTCTCCTTGGTGGCTGCTATTGTGTCCTCCGGCAGCACTGTTAGGCTAGTAAGTGCTGAGCCCCAGCACAAAAAGTGCAATGAAATCCCTAAATCCACATGGCCGGCTCTACCATTGCATCAGAATATCAAAGAATAATGACAATGGCAATATATGCTATATATGCACAATACCTTCTTCTGTCTTTAACACTGACTTGCAATATGAAGGGACTCAGTCATCCTAACCTTTATAAAGCTTTTATGGCTTTGTATTTTCTCACTGTACAATTGTATTGCGTTTGAACATGCTTCCAGCATGCCTCTCCCTGGGTAACTCGTAGCATTTTCTGCTGGCTCTGTGCCTTCGATCTGTCGTAAAAGGTTACCAAAGCACTTTAGAGCTCTTCAGTCGAATCAAACGCCATGCCCTTGAAGGCATGGTTAGGCTCCTCGGGGAAGGCATGAAAGCAGCTGACCCTTACCACCACTCTTACCCTCTTAGAAAGCAGCTGTTGTGGAGACCCCCCCGAGGTCCATTGTGGTGGTGTTCTGCATTACTCAGTGGCCACTTTGGTGAACCACAAGTTCCCTTGTGTGTGTCGAGTCCTTATATTGGGTGGTTTGGGATCTGCCTGACATATCAAGCACAAAACAAGTAGGTTACATATAGAATGCTGCTTATAAATGATAAATGCCTGGCCTTTCCAACAAAACCACTTTTCCTGGGTTTCATTTTCAGAGACCAACTTGAGGTGCCCTTTTAAGACCTGGAGGTTTATTTTGGTTAATGAAATGCTGTGATTCTGAAATAAGGTTCCTTGCCATTTTTTCAGAAAACCCTCAGGTTTTAAGAGGTTTCTTATTTTAATAGGCCCATTTTAGGTCTAAATGGGTTAAGAAGGTTTATGGTCTTCTGTAAGGTTCCTGCCATTCAGGATTTCATTTTCCCCAATTGAGTTGGTGTTGATGGCCTGGAACCTTCCAGAGCAATGTTTTTTTTGTCTGATAATCTTTTAATCTGGGCACTACCATCATAAAATGACAGTGTCCAGAAAATTATGAATGGGGCTGTTCTGTCTGGATAACTCTGGAATTATGTAGGTCTGTTTTTGTTGTAGCTATCCTTTTGTGGATTTTTTGTAGTGTAGTAGATTGATGAAAGATAATCTATGACTGCTCACATTTCTACACTCAGACCACAGTGCTGAAAGAACTAAGAATGAAGTACCATGAGACTGTTCCACTCATACATGGTACTCCCACTGTTTTCACCCCTCTGCCAGTTTTTATTGCTTTACACTAGATACCCATAACTGGTTCAAGTGGCTTATTTTCCTTTTCCTTTAAAGACTGTGAGACTCTAAAGACTCTCCTAAAGACTCTAAGCCCCTGTTCTGAAGTTGGCTGACAGGGTAGATGGATGTTAGCCTGAGGTGGTGAGGAGCCAGACTGGGACTGTCTGAGTTGTTGCTCTGATGCCAGGTTCCACAGTGCGTCCAAGGCAAAACAAATAAGCCTACTCCACTGTGGTTGGCCCCACAAGATACCAGGATTAAGTTTTCACACGTTTCTTTGATGGCAAACAGAGTCCCAATATCGATCGCACGAGCCCCCTGTGCTTTTTAAATCCATGATGAAAGGAAATTGGAACAATTCACCTTTAAGAAAAACACATCATCTTGCTTTCTCTGCCCTACAGCTCTGGGATATACAGATCCTGACATGTTCAATGTGTAATTGAGGAGCATAATTCACTGACTGAATTTCTATTGCGGCTGCCATTCTTATGTTGCTGTGTGATTTTTGTGCAGAGGATTGTGGGTAAGATTGTCTTGTAGACCTCTGGGCAAGGTTAAGTATTGCTTAAAAAAGTAATTTAGAAAGAACCTTTTGGCCCTTGTAAATAGGCTAAATCGTTTTTAAAAACTCCTGTTGTTCATTTGCATATTTTATTAGTTTATTCTTGTTATCATTGAGCTGAGTATACCGAATGGAATGAAGTCTCTATAAAAATGGTTCCCATGAGAAAGTATGCTCTGTCTGTACCTAGACAATTAGTGATAAGTGGAGGGAAAGCAAGAAGAGACTGTGCAGCTTTGCATACAACCAGAAGCCTGAGTGGTCTTTGCCCTCTAGTTAGTGGAAGAACCTGCGGAAACTCATTTTATTACAGATCTGTTTGACTTTAAACACTACAGAACCCACTTACCCACGGTTTCTCATTTAGTCCTATAAATTCTGTGAAGACAGCCTGAGCAATAACCTCTGTCATATGTCAAATTATTTATTTTAATTTTATTTTTTTGCTTCTGATTTTCTCCCATTTTCTCCCAATTTGGTAGCCAATTAGACCCGCTATTTTATGTCAATCCCCCCTAGTAATGTGAGTTCGCTGCCGTAGTCCTGCGACCGGTAGTGACGAAGGCGATGTAACGCCTCCTCCAAGACGGCACTTGCCAAGCCGTTGACCGTAACCCGCTACTACAGGGTCACTCTTATGCGCAGCGAACATCATGTCGGCTTCCTTCCCCCCTCCCTGGGGCGGACAGCCAATCGCCGCCCCTGATGGCACTCCCGGCCAGAGCTGACTCTGGCGAGATAGGGAATTGAACGCCGGTCTCCGTGGCCAGCGTCGGACGTTGTCACCACTGGACCACGCGGGAGGCCCTGTCATATGTCAAGTTCTGATTTTAACGGTCCTCCTCTATTGTGCTTTATGTTCTGTTAAGTTTCCTTATTCCAAATGTGTGTTTCTACAAAGTATTTCATTCTGGTTGAATCATATGAATGATCTCAACAGTACAGTCTACAGTTCAGATCTGGTTGGGATCTGTGGTTCTGTGTGGCTCAGTAGGTAGAGCATGGCGCTGACAACGCTTAGGTTGTGGGTTCGATTCCAATTGGGACCACATATACTGAAAAATGTATGCATTCACTACTGCAAATTGCTTTAGATAAAAGCGTATCTAAAGGCATATATTATATTTTCTGCAGTACAATGTTTAACTTATGTACTATGTTATGCAAGGTGTTTTCATTTTAATGCACCTTGTACTGAAATTGTCTTCTTTCTGTGGTAAAAGTGGAGTCAGAAGGAAATTCCAATGCAGTCTTATTAAGAAAGTTACACCCAGCTGTGATGTTTTGTCAAGCACTGTTTAAGAGGACTTCGGGACCAATATTTACTTGTTTGTCACATGCTTTGGGACCCCTCTCACAGTATAGTAAACAAATATAGAAAACCCTCAGCTTTCGTTTGGAATTTAACTCACAGCCTACAACCCAGCCAGACCCTTCCGCTCAGCCTCCTCTGGCAAACTGACTGTCCCATCCCTCCGGGTGCCCGGCAGCCGCTCCTCGTGGTCTCGCCTCTTCTCTGTCCTGACCCCTCGGTGGTGGAACGACCTTCCGCAATCGGTCAGGACCGCAGAATCACTTGCGATCTTCCGCAAGAGACTCAAAACCCACCTTTTCAGATTCCACTACCACTGAATTCTGTAGATCTAGCCAATTGTGATCACCACTGCCGACCTGCTCAACACTTCTTGTATATGTATCCCTGCCTTCTCATTTAAGTGTTACAGGTATGGTATGCAGCTGCCTACAATGATGTCTATCGCTGTATTACTGCACTGATCTCGTGCGCAAACTATGATCGTTCCTACCATGTATTAATGCACATCTTGTAAGTTGCTCTGGATAAGGGCATTGCTAAATGCTTAAAATGTAAAATGTAAATGTAAAATCCGAAAAACTCTACCACACTGTACTGCACCCATATGAAAGGCAAATCTGTAAAGGGGATTTGTTCCTGACACAAGAACAACCATATATTGAGTCTGAAACACAATATAGTATTACAATCACCAAGTGGTTGATGTTTAAATTCAAACAATAATGCAATAAACATGTCATTATTATGTACACTACTGGTCAAAAGTTTGAGTACACCTGCCGGAAACCAGGTTTATCTCATAATTGATTTATCTCATAATTGAATGCTTTACACCGTATACATTTCTGTAAATACTTTAAAATGACAAAAAACACATGTAACAATGAACAAAATGAACATCAAAGAAATGTTCAAGAAAATTATATTGAATCTTGGATTCCTCAAAATAGCCACCCTTTGCCGTGATAACAGCCTCACAAACACGGGCCATTTGGTTAATAAGTTTCAGCAGGAAATCACCCGATATGTCTTCCCAGCTCTCCTGCAGCAATTCCCAGAGAAACTTGTGGGTTGCTTTGCTTTGACTCTTCTGTCCAGTTTGTCGCATACAATTTCTATGGGATTGAGGTCTGGACACTGGGCAGGCCAGGTCATCAGTTTGAGTTGTCCTTCACGTTCCTCCTTCACCAGGTAGTTCTTGCACAACTTCAAGGTGTGTTTCGGGTCGTTATCTTGCTGAAGAATGAAGGAGTGCCCGATTAGCCATAGTCCAGATGGAAGGTGTACTCAAACTTTTGACCGGTAGTGTATATTTATGTAATGATGAGGGAATAGGGAGTTCTACTCCAAAACAAAATCCACACACTTCCAGGAGTGGTGAGGGTCTCCTGTACTAATGAATATGGATTTCTGTTCACTTAAGATGTGTTCTTTAATATTTTGGGTAGGTTAACTGGGTAATACAATTATGTATAATGTAGATAAAATAGGGAGAGGGAAAATGAAAAATGGATATGGCCCTCTAGGAAGAACGAATTAATGTACACTGAATTATGCACTTAATATTAAAGATCTTATTTGAATTACACCTTAGGCCAGTATAGTTTGCCCAATGTCTTAATCAATTCCAAAATCACATTATTTGATAAGTTTGTTTTCACTTTTAAAAATTCAATTACAGATTAATAAAGAACCTAAGAAATGGTAGCTGGGGTGTTTAAATTACAACCCTGGCTGACTGCACTGACTCTCTCAGTGTGCTCCCCCCTCCAACTCTTCCTCTCCCCGCCGATCCACCCCTCCCCCCCAGCCCCATGTGTCATTTTGGGGATGAGTCCCCCACACAGCCCAACTCTTGTACAAACTTTCAGGGACGATTCAGGCACAGGAGGGTGGCAGTGCACACACAAATCTATTACTATTAAATCTATTACTGTTTCTCCCACTGTAAAGAGAGCCTCTCTGCTAGCATGTCTGTATTTAGCCTTTCTGTAAAGTTTATAGCCAAGAACCTGGGGGAAAAAGCCACAGTAGTCAAGCTGCTTTACAGAAGAGTTTTCACACTAAACATTTTCAGAGGGTTGGAATTCAATACCTACACACCCTCCACTATTTAGATTTTTAGCACAGGTGTACTGAACTGTATAAACTTTATCGACTCCGGAGCATTGCTGATCCAGCAACTCCTGTACCATATTAACATTAAAGACCCTGACAGGCTAAAGAGATCGGCCCTCGTCCTCAGATGAACTGCTGATGTGAACCCTGAGGGCACTCCTGGGTGGCAGATACATTTTTGGCAAAGAACTGGAAAGCTGCAGAGGACAGAGGATGGAATCCAGTTAGCAGAGACTCCGTAAATAAGCCCACCATCAGATACAATAATAGTTCCATAATTCCATCTGCCAAGTCCATGGCTCCCATTCCTCAGATGTGCCCTCTGGAAATAGCTGCCTGCTGCCTGCTACACAGTGTTATAGTCAGTAGAGTGCACCTCCATTTGTGGCGGCAGCAAAGGGGGTGTCGGGGAGGGGGGTTGGGGGTGAGTGGTGGTGTGGACAGGAACCCAGCCCCCCCCCACCCTGCCTGCCAATCATTAATCTGGCACATGAACATGCCACCGTTTCACAAGCAAGTTTAAGTTCCAGAATCTGCCTTAACCCCACTGTATCAGTAGTCCCTCGGCCCCTGGTACACAGTCCTGCCCCTCCCTCCTTTCAGGAGGAATTACACAACCGCCAGCTTATTCTTAAACAGGATTTCTCGATTTTCAGTGTTCTTACTGCCAAAGTATTGAGTTTGTAGAGAATGCTTAATCAGTGTTTCTTTTATTGAAATGAATGAATTATGAGTTATGGCGCAGAGGGCTATAATGTGTATGTTGTGATGATAACTTTTACATTTTACATTTACATTTTAGGCATTTACCAGACACTTATCCAGAGCGACTTACAAAAAGTGAATTTATACATGGTCAGATCAATCATGGTTAGTGCAAGATATCAGTGTAGTAATGCTGCAATAGACATTGTTGGCAGCTGCATACTGTACCTCTAACACAGGGAAAGAAAAGTTAGTTTATGCATTTTTAAACATGTAAACAGTGGCGATGGCGGTTACCATAATGTCCGTCAGACAAATTTACCAGCTCTGAAAAACATGCGCCTCCCTATTGTTGAAGGGGATGTACTCTATGAGAAACTTTCACACAGAATTGTTACGGGGGAAATACATTGCAAAACAGTAGCTTCAAACAATGCAGCTGTTTTGCACCTTGATATTTTGGTGAAAGATTGGCTTTATGCCTGGCACAAATATATCTGCGTTCCCCCCCCTTCAAACCTGCACCCCAGCAGAATGGTCTCCCGATCGCTCTTTGTTGAAAGGAATGTCCTTGTTCTTTGTGCTGGCTGTTTGACTCGGGTCTCTGCTGGCAGGTTGCCATATCCCTCCAGCGCCCAGTGCTGATTTCTTCTGACAGACTGACTGAGTGGCAGCGCTCCATCCCTTCCCTATCCTACCCCTTCCCTCCTCTGCCCTCCCCCTCTCCTTTGGTGGGGACTTGGAGTGCGTGATTTCTCACTGCCACCACCGGCTCATAATTGAAGGACACACAGCAATTATTTGCTAATTGTTTGTTCCGGCGCATTACAGGTGTAGCTTTGCACATTTTCGCCGCAGCGCAACACCTGGAAAGTCTCCCTCCCCCTTCAGTGCCACTTATCCTAGGTGAGCTATACTTTGCCTAAGAACAGCAATAAAACACATGAAAAAAAGGGGTAGCCTGTGCAGATTTTTTCTCAGCTGGATCCTGATCTGTTATTACACCACGCACTTACTCATTTCATTGGCATGGATGTCCAAAACAATGAGTCGCACATCCCGGTTACTGGATAACCTTTGTGGGAGCATGCTTCCTTCGGCCTGAAGGTCCACATTATGGTATGCGAAACCGCAAATTTGAGGAACGTCTGGATTTGTCCAGAGCCTTCTCTTCTCAGAAATGCAGAGACAAGCCAAATTGGCGCCTGCTCTCCTTTCAGTTTCCTTTTCCCTCGTCTTTTTCTTTCTGTATTTTTTCCCATTGAAGGCTTGGATTATAGCCAATGAAGTATTGATCGTTCTCACCAGTCCTTCTGAAGGCCCTGTCAGCTGCATTGTACTTGAATGCATAGAAAATTTACTATCATTGGGATGGCTTTGGTCGTAATCTATAGGAAGAAAGAGTGGGCTGCCATGCATCCCATTAGTCTGGAGTGTGGGGGTGCCTTCTATGACAGTGGTATTCTTCTTACAGTTTGCAGTTTTCTTACTGCCGATGATCCTTTTTTAATAATGGCTTCCTTTTCCCTAAGCAACACCAGGGTTGGCTGGGGAATGCATTCAAATGACAAGTCATCTCCACACAGTGCACCTCAGAGCTGAGTGTATGTGGTGCTGGTGTTACTCACAACCTCCTTCCAATCTCCTGTGACTTTGACATTTTAGTGCAGGCCAAAAAAATGGGCTTGTCCTTTCACATGCAAACATCTGCATTGACCATTTGTTTATTATTTTAAATCAGTACGTGCTGGGCAAAAACAGTGAAATTGGTCGTACGGCTTAAAAACACGTCCGACCCTAGAAGCAAAACAATCACAGAAGTGTGATTTAAAGAGTGCAGTTTAAATGATTGCCTCAACACATTTGTTTTCAATGAGCTTCTTAACCCATGTGAGAAGGATTTTGCATACGTTTCTGGGCTCTCCTTTGCACATGGCAACGAGGTGTCCAGCTTTCATCAAGGCTCCAGCGCTCCTTAAAAGTGCCAGTTTGCCTAAAAGGTCTTACAAATGTGGCCAAACAAGCTTTTCAAATTCTCCATGCAATCTGTCTCATTATTATGAAGCCTTGTTGTCTTCATGGTGACTCAAGTACAAATGTTTCCCAGAGCCAGCCGGAAAAAATTATGAGTCTGTGATTATCGGTGACCCTTATTAAGGAAAGGCACAAGTTCTGTGACTTCTCTGCGTGACCCCATGTGGTGTGGGAAGGATTAGAGTGGTGGACCGCAGCGGCAGACAACAGGGGCTCTACAGGCAACACTGTACTGTGCGTCCGGCTTTGGCATTGGGGGGGAATGTCACTTGCTTTGACATTCATGAGCTGTCTTCCGTGATGGAAGCCAAGCCCAGCCAACAAGAACTGTACTAAACAGTTCCTTGTCCACTTGCCTATAAAAAATAGAAGTGAAAATAATAATATACGCCATTTAGCAGACGCTTTTATCCAAAGCGACTTACAGTAGTGAATGCATACATTTTCAGTATATGTGGCCCCAGTGGGGATTGAACCCACAACCTAAGCGTTGCCAACGCTGTGCTCTACCAACTGAGCCACAGAGAACCACAAAAGGTAATGATGAATGTGCTCTAGAGTGGAGGGCTATTCTTCACAGAACAGGACAATTACGTGAGTTACAATGTGGAAGACAGTGTTTGTGTATGTATGTGTGTGTGTGTGTGTGTGTGTGTAGGGAAAACAAAGCTTACAGAAGGCAACGTAAATTAAATTCTGTGTTGGTGGGAGTCACAGCTATTGAGACTTACCTAGCCAACCATGGTAATATTGCGTCCCCCTGACCTTATATGCAACAACTACAGGTGTGGATTCCAACCCTGCTGCAATGGCTTACTTAAGCCAAGGATGTGCTAAAAGGAGCTGGAATATGGAGCCAAGTCTGTTCTGACCCATATTCAAATATGAGAGAGAGGCAGAAAAGTGAGCGAAGAGAGGACATTCAGAATATACACCAATGTGATTTGGTACATGGCAACATTCCAAAGAGGAAAGTCCCTGTTTAAGAGAACACAGAGGATCAGATGGATTAAGTGTGGGATTAGGAGAGAGAAGACAGTTCACATCCAGCACAAAAATGATTGAAGTATGTAAATACAATGGTTGACTGAATAGTGTTTGGAAATTGTCTTTTTATCTTGAAGTAGGAGGGAAGTGAATGTTTGGCAAAATCTGATTTCTGGACAGTAGCCAAAATAAACCATCGCTGATATAGGCCTATCTTCTTTTCCTTGAATGATGAAAGCAAAGCAGGCATAGAACAATTACCAGGTGTATGCTCTTTATGTTCCAGTTGAGCTCTCAATTAATTAGGACGAATTGAACTGTTGATTTAATACTGATCTGGTTTTGGCGAATCTTCAGACTTCTCCTCTAGAGTTCCCTATGTGGAGAAAATTAGCACTGTGTTTGTTCTATTGAAAATAAAGGGAATTGCTTTTGTTGATAAAAGTGACCCATTACACAAGTAATGCAAATTAGTATTGAACCCAAGAGTAATTTGTTTTTCAGTTGATTAATTCTTGTAGGCTCTGTAGTAATTACCTATTCTAGAATACCAATCTCAACAGATTTATTCATAATAGCTGTTAAAAACAAGTTGCATAAAAACACATACCCCAGTGATACAATAACTTAAAGCTGATAACTTGCTTATTGAGTGTCCTGATAACACCAGCTAACAATATCAATTAACAGCATTTTTAACCTACCAGACAGCATAGTGAGTCTTCATATGTGCTTTATTTCTGTTGGTTGTCTCTAAGAGGAACAGTGACACATAATTTGGAGAGGCGGTTGGCAGGGGGAGGGCTGGCACAGCTCAGAGGAGGAATGAGAGGCCTTTTGTCAGTTTAAATCTACTACGTATTTCCCACAAAAGGGTGTTTGAAGATGAGTTATGACCAAAAATCTAGCAACAGTGATTAGACCAGATTCCATGAATGGGCCCATTGTTGGAATTCTTATGGTGTTGCAAAGGAGGTGAAAAGTACAAAATTCCACCTCCCTTTGGCCCCTCATTAGTTTTTTTGTTGCTTTTAAAGGCACTGTGGTGTTTCAGACAAGTCTGGAGTGTCGATGCTTTCTTCACAGTGTGGGCTGACTGCTGTACAACCACGGACACAATACTTGTCTCTCCGATACCTGAATAATGTATTAGCCTAAGCACCCTGACTTTGTGAGAGCTCTGAACTCTCTTTGATCCTGCAGGGGGGAATCACCTTGTTATTTCCTCTCAACACAGGCTGAGCATGCTGTAGGCCATGACGTGTGATTGCGGATAATACCTGGGTAGGAATACATTTTTAGCCTCACAGATGAACCAACTGACCTGCCCTGGAATCACCATTGTGCCATTCGATTTTACAATGACAGCTTTCATAATCTGAGCTGCTGCATAGCCGAAACTGGGAGCTGGTGCTGTGTGTCTCCAGTGTAAGGTCTGGATTTAGTCAACATTTGTCCTTAACTTTTACTTGCAAATAAATTCTGTTATTATTTATTTTCAATGCAAGCACTTTTTTTTTGCCAAGAAAGAACTTGCCAAACTGTATTTGTGAAGTTAAAGACAAATGTTGATTGAATCCCGGCCTGTCTCTTCATCCACAGTGAGGTACCGCTTCATAGGGGAGATCACGCCCCTTTTGGCACAGTGATCTGTCCTCACATACCTTTGGTGGGCTTTGTTTAACTCAGAAGGATCTGCTGAAAATAGGCTGATATGTTTTGGTTGTTTATACTCCCTCTGAAGTTCAGACACCTTTCAGATGCTCACCCAGACATTGATGTAAAATATCTGGAGGTCTTTGAATCAGGGAGTGAAAAGTAACCCTTCAAGCAAGAATTTGTACACCCCCATACCATTGATATGGTAGATAATGCTGTGCTTTAAAGTGAAAAAGAAAGCCCTTCCAAGCTGAGGAATACATATAAAATAAATGGAAACAGTGGGTTGTCCCTAAAATATATTTATATTTTATATTTTAGGCATTTAGCAGACACTCCTATCCAGAGCGACTTACAAGATGTGCATAAATACATGGTAGGAACAATCATAGTTAGCGCAAGAGATCAGTGCAGTAATACAGCGATAGACATCATAGCAGGCAACTGCGTACCATACCTGTAACACCGTGAAGGAAAAGGTTAGTAAGTGCCTCTAGCTGCTTGAAAAGCAAGCACCAGAGATTAGAATCTGATGCGTGCTGCGATGGGGAGCCAGTGCAGAGAGGAGAGTAGAGGGGTGACGTGGGTGAACTTCGGCTGGTTGAACACCAGACGTGCGGCAGCATTCTGGACTAGTTGCAGTGGCTTGATAGCCGGTAGGCCTGCCAGCAAGGAATTGCAGTAGTCCAGACGTGAGATCACCAGGGCCTGGACCAGGAGTTGTGTGGCCTCTTGGGTGAGGAACGGTCGGATCCTCCGGATGTTTTGGAGGGAGAATTGGCAGGTCTCAGTGATCGCTGCAATGTGGCTCAAGAAGCACAGCTGATTGTCCAGGGTCACTCCAAGACTCCTGGCAGACTGGGACGGAGACACTATGGAGCCTTCCACGGTGATTGACGCATCAATCATCGGGGAGCCCTTCGCTGGGAGGAAGAGCAGCTCTGTCTTCCCCAGGTTCAGCTTCAGGTGGTGTGTGGACATCCATGCGGAGATGTCAGCCAGGCATGCAGAGATCCGTGCCGGGACCTGGGTCTGAGACGGAGAGAAGGAGAGAAAGAGTGTCATCGGCATAACAGTGATAGGAAAAACCATGAGCAGAAATAACAGAACCAAGTGACTTGGTGTACAGGGAGAATAGAACGGGGCCTAACACCGAGCCCTGCGGGACTCCGGTAGAGAGGGTGTGGGGAGAGGAGAGGGGTCCTCTCCAGGCCACCTGGTAGGACCGGTCAGCCAGGTAGGACTCAAAACATGTCAATGCAGATCCAGAGATTCCCATCTCTACAAGAGATGAGAGCAGGATCTGGTGGTCCACTGTGTCGAATGCAGCCGACAGGTCGAGGAGGAGGAGGACGGAGCTAAAGGATTGGGACTTAGCCACGTGAAGAGCCTTAGTGACCGCAAAGAGAGCAGTCTCTGTGGAGTGGCCTGCCTTGAACCCAGATTGGTTAGGATCAAGCAGGTCATTCTGTAGGAGATGAGCAAACAGTTGGTTATATTTATAGACAGCCCGCTCTAATGTTTAGGAGAGGAATGGGAGGAGAGAGACAGGTCGGTAGTTTGAAATGACAGCAGGATTCAGAGAGGGGATGATTCAGTAGTGCAAAAATAGTTAATGCCCTCCAAAAATATCAATATCTTATGTGCTTTTTTATTTCATTTTGGACTTACTTTGAAATATCTTGAAGTAGAAACAGACACCAGCATAGTTATAATGTTGTAACAGCAACTTTTTCAATTGAGAAAGTTCAAATACTTTACTGTGAGTTCTCTACAAATACCCAAGCCAGCTATTTCTTTGTGACTCGTAACCTCAATATATTTTAATACTGTCTGCAGTGAAGGTGCAGAAAAGTTACTGAGCGATTGTGGATTTGGTTTAAAATGACCCCATGACCTAGCATGACCTCAAGTGACTCTCATCAGGCCCAGTGCCTCCCATATGGAAACATTGAATGAAGTATATACATGTTAATCTCACATGTATGTACCACACATTTACACATGTGCACCACATGTTGTTACATTTACTTCACAGGTGTTCACATGTGATCACATATATAAATATGCTTTTTGAACGTGTCACATGTAAAATTCATGTGTTTTTTTTGTTAGGGCTTTCTGAATACTGGCACAGAAATGCTCTGTGGTGTCTCCTTTTCACCCTATGTCATATTGAGTTGAGATTCTGTCACCACAAATGTTTGTCCTTGGGGGCAGACTTGGCCAAGCTCCAGCATGTCATCTGTGACTGTGTCCTTGTTTGCAGGTTTTGGCGTGCCGTAGAAAGTTCAGTTAGCTCTTTGCTTTCTGTGATATAAAAAGTGTTGCGGGGGTTCAAAGCCCCTCACTGCCCTTGACTGGCTCCCTGGTGAACCCATGCCAGTGGTTTTGTGTCAGCTGCCATTCGGCCATGCCTGTCGTGGAGTAGCTATCCAGAATTCTCTGGAAGGCAGCCACTAGATCATCTGCCGGGGGCCCCAGACCTAAGCAATGCATGGTACATGCCAGGTAGCGCATTTTTCTGCCCTGATACACACTGACGCGCTCCGCCGACTGCCCCTGCTCATCCATGAACTCTGCTCAGTGGTCAGAGGTCATACACCTGCCAATGCGGGACATCCTTTGGAAGGACCTGCTTTGGGTGGTTTTGGAAATGATTACAGGCCAGTTGTGGTTTTTTCACACCAATGTACTGTGTAACTAAAAGGCTAGAGCCAGGTCTGTTAGCCAGGAAAGTTCGGAAATGTTTTGTATCTGTTCTCCTTCAGCAATGAATCCCTTCCCTCCAGTCAAGTATTCAGTAATGCTTTTGCTGCATGAAATAGTGGAGAACTGTTGGTAATTGGTACAACTGCTATCTCAAGGCTAGGAGATAATGCACTGCTCAGGGCTCTTATAAAAATATCCGAGGCAGTATATCACACAGATTTATGAGTTTTTTATGGGAAAATCTTAAAAACTATGCATGTTTGAACAAGCATGCTTGAGACTAGTGAGTCAGTAGAAGCCTTATATCTTTTGTCTAAGTATAGAGCTTGAATTTCTGTTTTGAGGGGGATATAACCCGTTAGTAGGTCAATATTGTGCAAATGTTTCTGCAAGTATTTGCTGTGAGAACAATGATTGTTTTTTGGAAAGTATTTAACCCAGAGAAGGTGTTTTATTGCCCATACCAAGCAGTTAAAAATCAACCATGTAAGGTCCATTGACTTGGTGTGCACTTGTTCAGCTCAACACTTTCCCTAGGATGCATTCAGATTTTTGTATCAGAAATTGTTTCAGTTGTTTCAGAAAAGGTACCATTAATTAAACTTCTGCAATATATACATATTACATCATACTGGGCAAGGTGCATTATTGATTTTTGTTTTCAGAGTATCTGGAAAAAAACAAGGTGCTCTTTAATAAGGGGATGTGTGTGTGTTGCTGCTCTGTTACTGGCTGGGCCCCTGCTAATGTTCTCTTTAACTGATGAGTAGTGAACATAAGCCTGTCAGGGATTGGGCATGACAGAACCAGCTGAAGTCTATCTCTCTCCTGGCACAGACCTCACTGTTTACAGTTCCTGGTGGAGGAGTAAGCTCTTAAAGCTCATGGCACAGGGAGGAGGCAGGAGGAGAGGTCAAGAGTTACCCGAAGTTCTGAACTTACAGCGGGGGGTAATTAAAGCACACAATCGCAGTGAGGGAGGACTGCTGTTGGGGGGGTTGCATTCTTGTCGAACACATCATCGCGTGAGGCAGTTGGTGCTACCTCCACTTTCTCAACTTTTGGGGGGTCCTTGAGAAGGTTCTCCCACTCCAAAAATCTTGTTTGAACCTCAGACAAAACTTGCAAGCATCCCTCGCAGAGTTCAGTTGAAAGGATTTGGGTGTTGACATAAACAATCAATCCCATTTCATTTAATCTAAATGTGTATCATATATATGTATCTTCCTTTGATACCACAACTTCAATAGGAGCCTCAGACTTGCCCAGAAGGCTGTTTTTACTTTAAACCCTTTCTACTCAATGATGGAAAACATGCCCCTGATACAAAGCAAGGAATTCAATGAAACAGAAAAGGAAGATTGAGAGATAGAAGAGGAAGACAATTTTTGAAGAGTTTCAGCCACAACGCAACGGACTGGTGTCGCATAATTGGCCATAGCATCACCCAGGGGAGGGAGGGCTTTGTATTCTGCAAGGTAGGCCTATCCCCCACCTCATTGCGCAATAGCATCTCTTCTGGTTGGTCAGGCAACTGTGATTGGCGTGCACCAGCTGCATAAATTGTAAGGTCCTCCATTGCAAGTGCAATCTCAAAAAACAGGTACCATGTTGTACCTATTAAAGTAAAAATGCCGGTCACTGTGGCAGAACCCCTGTAGGGTACTGAATTGTACCTTTAGTCAGAAGAGCATAATTGTACCCTTGCAAAAAAAACGATGTTGCTTGCAGTTCAAGCCTCATTTTCATTCCAATATGGCTGCCAGTGTGAAAAAGGATTCATTACCCTACCATGGTACATATCTGTTCCTTTCTTCAATTTGTACTTTGTTCCCTGGGAAAAGAGAGATTGGCAGTTCTGCATTGTTCCTGTGCATAGCAGGGACACCCTATCCCAGCTGCTGCTCTTTAGACCATGTCCACACTCATGCGGATAAATTTGAAAACACATCTTTTTTTCCTCCATTTTGGCCTTCCGTCCACACTAAGACAGCGTTTTAGTCATCGAAAACTGACCTTTTCGAAGACACTTTCCCAAGTGGGCAAATTTGAAAACGCCGGTCTCACGTTGTAGTATAGATCGGGAAGATGGAGGTTTTTGAAAATTCTGACACAGAACACATTGTAGCAGAAAATTTTTTTTTACTTCAGAAGGGCAGGAAGCTTACACTCTGTCCTAGCCTGGACAACTACAAAGTGTCACAAATAAATGTGAATGTGAAACTATAAGTTGAACACTTCAATTTGAAATGACAAGACAACAATATCTCTTTCTTACGTTGTCGTTTATTTTCAATCATTCGATTTATAGTTATGTTATAGAGGTAGTGTTCTTTTTTAACTTTTTTGAACACTAGTGTAGACGGAAAACATTTTCGACATGGAAATGGCATTTGACAACCCTGCTGTAGCAGTTGAGATGCATATTTTACTACACTTTATAGCCTCCTTCTCTTCTTTAGATCTGGGGCCGTATTCACAAAGAATTTTATCTTACCACTAGGAGTACTCCTAAATCGCACTAAAACCTTTTAGTTAGGAGTCCCACCTTAAAACCTATTCACAAGGCTGCAAAGACAAACTCATACTAAGGAAGTCCTAGAATTTTCAAGCTAAGAGTGAGGGTGGGGTTGACGTCGTTGCTATGGATGACGTTGTTTCTCATGAACGAGCTTACTCAGAATGCCCACAGCAATTGGCTGATATAGGGGATGGGTCTCAGCCCGCGATTTCAACCTAGAAAATAAATTATATGCTACTGTAAAAGTGCATGTAGGCCTACCTGTTCCTGTTATATTCTAGTGGTGGAACGGATCGCAGTTGATCCGTGATCCGTACGGATCAACCTCCACGGTTCGGCACGCAAATGATCCGCGGATTAATAGCTAAATTGAACCATCATAGAGAAATACAGTTTTTCTGCCGCTGTTACGTTTTAAAGTAACAATTCCCTAAATCTCGATGCAGAGTTACAGTGAAGAGATAGACAACCATGTATGTTTTGGTTTGCTTTGTTTTTCATACTAAATGCCTTTCTGCGAGGCAGGTTTTTAGAAACGCGACCGAATTAAATAAAATTTAAACATTAGCGATCTTTACATTTTTTATTAAATTAATTCAGGCATAAGACCACCCTAGTTAAATCGCCTAAGGCGTACTGAATCTAAAAATGTATTTTGTGAAATTTTCGAATAAAGATTTAGTGAAATAACTTAAATTGAAAAACTGAAATTATCATTCATTCAATTCCTTGAGAATATTTCCTGGTAATTTTTGGTGGAAACGCACCTTTGGTCCCCGTTATTTATTTTTTTGCTGATCCGAAAAATAATCCGATGCACCCCTATTATATTCTAATAAATATTCTAAAATACAAATGTAGGCTATGTGTCACTGATTTAACATGAAACCAAGAATACTGACTAGTCAATTGGTTACATGTCTGCATCTCGTAAACAATCAGCGGGTATCTATATATAATATTGTGGCGTCCCCAAGGGTTGGGCGACACTCACGGACCTTGCAGGGGGCGTAGGCAAGTGCAAGAACACAGAGGAGGCAGTAATATAACCAAAAAATATATTAATAAATAAATTATTGTTGAATGTATTATTCTAACACGAACAAGGGCAACACGAAACAAAGGGTGGGGTCTTCAGGGGAATACAAACAAAGTCCACAAATCCTTATCTCGTTGTCCAAGTCCGTTCCATTGTCCAAAATCCCGTTCGTAGTCCGCAATCCAGTCCGTAGTCAAAGTCCAAAACAATCCAATTTCCAACAAACAAACACCAATACGCGTCCTCCAATACGCTCTCCAAAGCGGCTTCAGAAACGGCCCTCAAGAAACTGGACACTCTCCATCACGCCGCCATCCGCTTTGCCACCAACGCACCCTTCCACACTCACCACTGTAAACTCTACGATCTGGTAGACTGGCCCTCCCTCAAAACCCGGCGATCCCTCCACTGGCATCACTTTATATACAAAACAATACTAGGCAAGACACCACGCTACCTCACTTCTCTCCTCCATATAGCCTACAATGCACACAACACTAGGTCAAGTGAGTACATCAAGCTTTCCATCCCCAGCTCAGCCAGATACAGAACTGACTTCGGCCGCACCTCCTTCCGCTTTGCAGCAGCAAACGACTGGAACACTCGCCAAAGCACCCTTAAACTCGCAACCTTGACATCACTTTCCATCTTCAAGCAGAAACTTCAGCAGCAGCAAATTCTTTGTTGACTGCTGTACCTGCTGATTAGCTCCGGATCTCACACACACACACACACACACACACACACACACACACACACACACACACACACACACACACACACACACACACACACACACACACACACACACACACACACACACACACACACACACACACACACACACACACACACACACACACACACACACACACACACACACACACACACACCCCCCTCTTCAGTTTAGTAGTAGTGTAGTACCTCCCAGCCTCCTCTTCGCATTCCAGCCTTCCACTGCTTCCCCATGACTTAGTTACGTGCCCCATATGATCAGTGGATTCCTGCTTTGTACATTCTGTGTATATTTGTACATATGCTGTTACTTGTTTATATGTTTATTCCTTGTTGTTGTTTTTTAGTTTTTTTTAGTTTTAGTTTTTGTTACTAGACTATGACATAGTAGCTATTCTTACTGGGCCCTTCTTGGCCAGGTCATGAGAGTCTAAATTGCCCTGTAGGTGTGAGTGTGTGAGTGAATGGTGTATGTGACCAGGTATGTACCCAGGCCGCCATTGTAAATAAGAACTTGTTCTTAATGGCTTGCCTGGTTAAATAAAGGTTAAATAAATAAATAAATTACCCTTAAAATGCTTTGTGAATACCGGCCCTGGTGTGTATGTGGTGCTCTTTTCTAACCATTAATTTATGTTCCCTATCTGTCTTAATTCAAGTTTACTATAGGATTTTTATTTAGGATATTATTTGTTGGCTTTACAGAGAAAAAAAGCAGCTGCTACAAGGTTGCAATATCTACGTCAGATTTACTAAACGGTTGCAATGAGTTAAATCACTATTAGGATGTAATTTGTGGGATTTAAGTCTCTTTGCGACTTTCCTTTAGATTAATAGCTAAATCTGTTCATGCATATGTATACCTGGGGTAAACGCATTGAAACAGGGTGCAGATTTAGTCAATTAGGTTGATTAGGTATTTCTTCTGATTTACTAAAGCATGCCTTAATTTCTCTTTGCTTGAGAATTTTAAGAACTCTTGAAACCAGGTGGTGTTTTATGAATGCTGATATCGCCTAGGTATTTCTAAATTCCCGTTTTGTATTGCACTTTCCGAGGTGCTAGTCACTGCCCCAGCGATGCAAAACAAATAATTATTTGTTCAATAATGTTATCAAATAATCAATAATGTTGTTGCAAAGCACCCCAGTTCATGTCACGGGTCATGTCAGGTTTATTCTGTATCTACAGACAGCTAAGCCAGAATTTTAAATATATATTCGGTATATATAGCTGTAGCTGTATAGCTAATATTATATGTGTTATAGTTAGCTAGCTATAATACATATTATTTAGGCTACTAGAACTTTAAATAAAAATTATATGAAAGGATGCAGGATTTCTATTGATCAATTTGTCATCAGTTAGCAGTCAGTATAAAAACACAGTTCTGAATTTGAACAATTATCTTATTGTGCGTATGCGGTCAGGAGGGTATAGAATGAATTGTGAATACAGTTTTACTTTCAGATGCTCTGTGGCCTCCACCCATCACAAGTTTAACCGTTTATTATTCTTTATTTCTATTCTAATATTCTTTCCTAGGTTGAACCCCCATTATGTTGTTGGAAAGTTTTTATTTTGGACACCACCTAACATCATGTCATTTTCTCTTTCGTTTTCTGTATGTCATCTACTGTTTGTTTTGTTATGCCGAATGAATAATTGTTTGTGTTGTTTTCTGTAATGGTTCCGGCTTGCCGCCAGAGGTTACCATTGGACTGTTATTGCTTCTTATTGTTTAACTCTTTTATTGTCTTGAGTATCCTGAGTGTTTCCACCTGTGTCTTGTTTCGCCCCTTGATTGTTTCATTGTCTTGAATTGTTCCTCCTGTGTCTCGTTTCATCCCTTATATAAGCTGCCTGTTTTCGTTAGTCTGGGCTCTGGCTTGAATGTTTGTTCCCTAGTGTTAGCTTATCTTTGTGTTTTGGCCCTGCTTCTCGTGTTTGATTTTCGTTCAGTGTTTTACTTATAGCGCTTTTCCACTGCACAGTACGGTACGGTACGGCAAGGTAACAATTTGTGATCCCATGTTTTGTTACTTTTTCCACTGCTAAGTGAACCGTATCGAATCTAATTATCCATGCTGAATTTAGTTACTGCTCTGTTCCGGTACTATCGAGCCGAACAGGGAGCTAAGGGTGGAGCTAGCAATACTGCAGACTATTGATTGGTCAAACGCAATCTAAATCTCAGACAACTGCCATGTTTTTTTTTCAGATTCACTTTGATTATTCTAAGAGTATTATGTAGACTTTGGCATTAATGTCAGGTGTGCGTGATTCTACGCACGTGCATGAGTTAGGTTTGTGGTACGAAAACTGAAAGGATAGTATTGTCATTTGAATTTTCATTAACGCAATTAGAATATACATTTTTATAGTAAAACATTTTAATTGGTCACATAAATACATTTTTAGAAAGATATAGGAATCGCTTTGATGCTCGAGATAAACCCAGGCCTTTGAAACAAAAGGATCTGAAATGGACAGTGTCAAATGACAAAGTGTTTGAACAATCTTGCGCCTCCATAAATCGACACTGGCATTGAATTTTGTTTAGCGCGTAGCTAGGGCTGCACGATATGGGCAAAATCTCATATTGTAAAAATCTTGCTACATATTGCGATTGTCATATAGCACGCGATGTAACAAACACATGGGTGGAAAATTGATCATTGATATTGTGTTCCAGACATCATAGAATAGGCATTGTATTAAGTGAATTAAGGGAGCCAAACAATAAACATTTTCACAATATTATGTCGAAAAAAAATGTATTCAACTTTTTCTGTTGAACTTAACCACATTACTGAATGAAGTCAGCTGTCCTACTGTTTCTTTCACCACAGCACTGTTTATAAATAAAATAAGTACAGAAATAAATTAAACCTAAAATGTTTTTTCTTAAGTGGTGACTGAAAATAAATATTTATTCATTTATTTGTTTATTTGTAAGGGACAAGCACAGAGAACATTGACAGCCGCAGAAGCAGTGCCCGATGCACTGTACATGTGTATATAGCCGAAGCTCATTTTCAACACCAGTCCCTTGATGAGTGTTGATAGTTCAATCAATCAATATAATAATACAAGTACATTGTTACAGTTTAAACTGAATGCATAAAACAACAACAACAACAACCATACATGACACAAAAAAAGAAAAGGAGAACATGAGCTTAAATACAGTAATGATTAGTTGGTGTCATGATTACAATTTTGGCCAAGTTTTAGCCAGGACTTGATTGTTTTTTAAAACATTTTAAAATCTTGGATTTGTAATGAACTGTAAGGTAGAGAATTCCAGAGCATTGTGCCTTTAATTGAAAATGTAGTTTTTGCAATGTCAGATTCTACAGTTGCTTTGGGTGTTAGTGGCAGTATAGTGAAGTCTAGCTATGCATGTATTGAGAATGGGTGGAACTAGATGGTAGAGACATTTAAATGTAAGTTTGAGGCTGGAGTAATTAATTAAATGAAAATGAATAAATTTGACATAAATGAAAATAAAAAGTCATGGTAATCAAAAAAATTAATTAAATCTATGTTCTTCAACAAAGAGCAAATGATGCATATTTCCCCCCCTGTGTGATTTCCGGGGGAAAATGACGTTTGCAAGTAGCGGCTTCTCATTCTCAAGTCCTTATTAATAAAGTGCACTGTTAAACTTATATATGGCTCAGTTGGCTGCCTGGACCACAGGTCTGTTGTGGTTGTGAAATATTCTATCTGGAATTTTGTTTTGCAATTTCTGGAAGATCTCTATATATATATATTAGCATCATGTTTTTTGCGAGGTGGAAACTGATAACCTCTGTGATTTTGTTGTGCCATTGAGAGCTTTTCTTGCATTTTCAAACGCATCTGAGATTGATGCTTGCTTGGGCTGGGACTGAGTCTGGGATGTGATTTTCGTAAATGAGTTCTGGTGAGCCAAAGCTAGTTTGCAAGTATGTGTGGGAAACAAATGTAAGACAAAACATGCCCAGCATTGAGTGTTGCTAAAGACTTCTGTCGTAAACTTTAGTGGTATGATATTGCAAATGCTCATATCAGGGGCCTTTTTTTAATTTGAGCGGAGGTTTTTGATGTACGGGTTGATTGGCAGTAAATAAGCCCTATTCTTTGTGATTATTATTTCACATGACAAAATAATTTGTGTAGAAATAATGAAGATAAATGCACTGCTAGAAAACTGATAATGGTCATATGCCTTCCTTTTTTTCCTCAAGATTAATTCTGTATGACTGTCATTTAATTTAATTGAGCGCGATGGCAGCTATTGTACACGCGCGATGGCGCGCCAGTACAAACTCACTACACATCAGATAGTGGTAGAGGTGAGGAGGGAGGGAGTGAATTAATTCCATGTATGTACAGTGGGGAAAATAAGTATTTCACCCCCTGCTGATTTTGTGAGTTTGCCCCCTTACAAAGAAAGGAACGGTCTATAATTTTCATGGTAGGTTCATCTTAACAGTGAGAGACGGATGGTCAATTGGTGTTTCTTCCATTTTCTAATTATCGCACCAACAGTTGACTCCTTCTCACCAAGCTGCTTGCCAATGGTCTTGTAGCCCATTCCAGTCTTGTGCAGGTCTACAATTTTGTCCCTGATGTCCTTAGACAATTCTTTGGTCTTGCCCATTGTGGAGAGGTTGGAATCTGATTCATTGATTGATTCTGTGGACAGTTGTCTTTTATACAGGTAACGAGTACTTAATTAGGAGTACTAATTAAGTAAGAGGACTAATCTGTGTGCCTCCTGGTCACATAACCGGTCTGTGGGAGCCAGAATTCTTGCTGTTTTGCTAGGGGGTGAAATACTTATTTTCCCCACTGTATATATACACTCAGTGGCCACTTTATTATGTACACTTGTACACCTGCTTGTTAATGCAATTATCTAATCAGCCAATCATGTGGCAGCAACTCAATGCATAAAAGCATGCAGACATGGTCAAGAGGTTCAGTTGTTGTTCAGACCAAAAATCTGAATGGGGAAGAAATGTGATCTAAGTGACTTTTGTCACCAACCGGCTCAAAGGTAGTGACAAAAATGGGAGACAAGCCAAGGGTAAAGTAATTAATGTTTTTATTTAACTAATAAGGTAAAGTATATGATTAAAGTGAGGTATGTTAATCAGTGATATCAGTGGTGTAGGATGTGGATGCGTGAACAGTAGAATGATGCAGTGTTGTAAGTGCAAAACCAAACAGAAGGATAACACATAATGACCACAAACCAGCTGCTCCAACACGGTGTCTCTGGTGTCGAGAGAGAGCGAGAGCCCTCAACAGCACAACCTAAATAAGCTTGACACAGCTGTGCTGCATTATTCCAATCAGGTCTCCTCTCCTCACCGCCGCCCCCTACAGGACAACCGAGGAGAGGAGACCGTCACACCCCCATAAAAATCGGGACCGAACAAGGACCCGATAACCCAGGACACCACTCCACGGCACGACAAAACAAAACAATTCAAAAACAAAATCAAAATGTGTGGTACCCCTACCACCCGATCACACAGGCGCCGCGACAACGCATCCGCCACAATGTTATCCGTGCCCTTGATGTGACGGATGTCTAGATGGAACGCCTGCAAGAAAAGACACCAGCGCATTATGCGCTGGTTTGGGCACTGCATAGACCGTAAAAACGTAAGGGGGTTATGGTCTGTAAAAACCACTAATGGTCTACCCCCCGAACCCACATACACCTCGAAATGTACGAGAGCCCAGATCAAGGCAAGGGCCTCCTTTTCAATCACTGCATAATTTAACTGATAGGTATTAAATTTTTTGGAGAAAAAACAAACAGGCCGCTCCACGCCAGCACCATCCTCCTGCAATAGGACAGCACCAGCGCCCACATTACTGGCGTCCACCTGTAAAGAAAAAGGTTCCTGGAACCGAGGAGCGGCCAGAACCGGGTCAGAAGTCAGCAGCTGCTTGACATTCTCAAAAGCGCTCTGGCTACCAGTCGTCCAGTCAAAAACAACTGTCGCTTTGAGGAGGTTCGTTAGAGGGGCCACCACCGTAGAAAAGTTTCTGCAAAACCCCCGATAGTACCCCACCAACCCAAGAAAGCGCTGAAGCTCCTTTTTAGTTGATGGGGCAGGATAAAGGTCTATAGCAGTAACTTTAGCACGCACAGGCCACACTTGCCCCTGCCCAACCACTTTTCCAAGGTACGTCACTGTAGCTTTAGCAAACTCACACTTAGCCAAGTTTACAGTTAAACGTGCCTCAGCCAAACGGTCAAACAGGCTACGGACACGGGCCAGATGTTGCTCCCAGGTGTCACTAAAAATTACCACATCATCCAAATAGACAGCGCAACCCTCCAAACCAGCCACCACACGATTCATCAACCTTTGAAAAGTGGCTGGGGCATTACGCAACCCAAAACTCATGACTGAGTAAGCATATAACCCAGATGGGGTGATAAAAGCAGAAATCTCTCTCGCCCTAGCTGACAATGGCACCTGCCAGTAACCCTTCAAAAGGTCAAATTTGCTGACAAATGCCGCAGACCCCACCTGGTCCACACAATCCTCCATACGAGGAAGGGGGTAGGAATCAGGCTTAGTGACGTTGTTCACCTTCCTATAATCGGTGCAAAATCTGAACGTGCCATCTGGCTTATTAACCAACAAGCATGGAGAAGCCCAACTAGACAAGGATGGCTCAGCGATGTTATTATCCAGCATGTACTGAATCTCCCTGTCTAAATGGCAACGCTTTTCCAACGAAGTACGATAAAAGCGCTGACGAATGGGCTCTGCATTCCCAACATCAATATCATGTTCTATCAAGGACGTACGGGAGGGTGTGTCAGCAAATAAGGAGGTATAATCACAAATTAACTTGGCCAATTCCACGTGCTCAGATGTAGGCAAGTGGGCTAGCAACACATCCAGGTGGGCAAGAGACTCTGAGTTTTTCAGTCTACCTAATAACACACCATCATCCGGTCTAACTACACCTTCCTCACCATCCTGCGCTGCCCCCACCGGACCGGGAGGAGAGCCAGACACTTCCACACCACCCACCAACAGGACAGATTTACAGTCAAGATCCTGACCCGGCTCAACAGCTGACATAGCTGGGCGAATATAGTATGGCTTCAACAAGTTAATGTGACAACATTGAGTTTCCTTTCTCCTATCGGGAGTTGAAACTATATAGGTTCGGTCAGAAACTTTCCTGACGACACTATAGGGACCAGAAAACTTGGCCTGAAAAGGGGACCCGGACAGAGGCAACAAAGCTAGAACTTGATCACCTGGACTGAAGTCACGTTGCTCCGCCCGGCGATCGTACAACCTCTTCATTTTCCCCTGGGAGGCTGTTAACTTTTCCCTTGCCAACATACCGGCCACATACAACCGCTGTCTAAAACCACTGACATAAGAAAGTAGATTCTGAGGAGGCTCAGACATCTTCCAGTCATCCATCAACACTGCCAAAGGGCCCCGCACTGTATGACCAAAAACCAAATCATTTGGACTAAACCCAAGGCTCTCCTGAGAGACTTCTCTTGCGGCTAAAAGTAACCAAGGCAATCCCTCCTCCCAGTCACCAGCCAGCTCACTGCAGTAGGAACGCAACAAAGACTTCAAAGTCTGATGGAAACGCTCCAACGCCCCCTGACTTTGTGGATGGTAAGCACTGGCTCGATTATGTTTAACCTTAAGTTGCTGCAGTACTTGTGCAAACATATGGGATGTAAAATTGGACCCTTGATCACTCTGGATAACCTTAGGTATGCCAAACACGGACATAAACTGAGTCAGAGCCTTTACAATAGACCTGGTAGTGACAGTACGTAACGCATAGGCTGCTGGGTATCTGGTGGTCTGACACATCACAGTCAGCAAGTAGACACAGCCCGACTTCGACCGAGGCAGTGGGCCCACACAATCCACAATCAAGTGCTCAAAAGGTGTGCTAATGGCAGGAATAGGATACAATGGTGCAGGCTTTATAACCTGATTTGGCTTACCTGTCAACTGACATGTATGGCACGTCCTAATGTAAGCTGAAATATCTTTCTTTAAACGGGGCCAATAAAAATGACGCAAAATGCGATCATAGGTCTTTTGGACCCCGAAATGACCAGCCACATCATGGGAAACCCTCACGATCCTCTCACGTAAAGGGTGGGGGACCACAATCTGAATGATTGGGTCACCGACGAAACAATCTCCCTGTGGAACCCACCTCCTTACCAACAGCTGATCCTGAAGGTAGTAACCAGCAACATCACTCTCCACCTCCTCCTCCGAGAGAAGCTGTTTAAATAGGTCTTTCAGCACAGGGTCGGCTCTCTGCTCCCTCACTAGGTCATCTCGAGTGACTACACTAGGAAATCTGGACAACAGATCACCTGCCTGATTAGTGTCCCCAGTTACCGGGTCCGATGTAGGCAAAGCATCAGCACGGCTCATAGCACGTGTCACTGCACAGGATGGAAACACCTCAGGGAAACACAGTTTTTCCGAATCGGCCACTGGTAAAAGGGGACTGGATGAAACCACCAAAGGTGGGGATACGTCACCCCAGACACGTCCACCCGCCAAATTATTCCCCAAAATAACCTCCACACCCTTTACAGGCAGCGAAGGCCGCACCCCCATCACAACTTCACCCTGTACCAACTCTGAAAAAAAATCTAGTTTATGCAACGGGACCGACAAGGTGTTAAGTCCAATTCCCCTGATTAAGACATTGTCCCCTGTATAAGACAAGGGAGAAAAAGGTAAGACAGATTCCAAGACAAAAGACTCTGACGCACCGGTGTCACGCAATATCCTTACCGGAACCTTCTCCCCAGTCCCAACAATAGACACAAAACCATCCGTAACAAATGGTGAATAATCCGAATCAATCAGAGGTTTCTCAACTGCCTGCACTTGGGATTAGACCAAACGTCTGCAGTAGCTGCTAGCGCAGCGGGTTTTACCTTAGGCCCAGACTGAGATTTAGTTTTAGCCTGAAGGACAGGACACTCACGCATCCAATGACCCCCACTCCGACAGTAGTGACAGACTCCACTTCCTCGTGGGTCTCTATCAACTTCATAAAACGGGGTCTCATTTCTTGCCTCAACGTTAACAGGGCGAAATCCAGTTGAGCTCCGCTTCCTGCTGCGGCCCCAGTCAAAAGCCGGTAGCTCTCCGAACTGTCCCTTGTGTGTTAAAACAAACTTGTCGACTAGAACCGCTGCCTCAGAAGCTGTTCGCACATTGTGTTCACTAAGATATACAGCGAGGCGCTCAGGAATAGACTCGCTGAACTGTTCTAAAATAATCAACTGACACAACTCCTCATAGGTGGTAACAGATGAGGCAGAACACCATCTCTCAAACTGCAACGTCAAATCACGGACAAAGTGAAGATGGGACTGCTTGTCACCCCGTTTTATAGCTCTAAAACGCTGGCGGTAAGCCTCCGGAACCAAGTCATAAGCACGCAAGATTGCCTCTTTAACTAAAGTATAATCCCCACTATCAACGCGACTCAGAGCAGAATAGGCCACCTGGGCTTTACCTGTAAGCACGCTCTGCAAGAGCAGCGTGCGGTCTGAATCAGACCAATTTCTCGACTCAGCAACCCGCTCAAATAGCACAAAAAACGTGTCAGGGTCTTCCTCATTGAATTTAGGCACCAGCCGTAAGTTGCCCGAAATATCAAAACTGGGATACGCATGTCCTGATGGTAACGGGGGTACCTGTTTACCTTCTTTAATCAATGCAAGATGCTCCCGCTGTATTTCTAATTTAGCAAGTTCTGTAATCTGACGCATCCTTTCCATCTCCAATTTATCTTTATCTCTAGATTTATCATGGTCAATGGTCATGGTAAATTTGGCTTTATCATGGTCCAACTGTAACAACAACAACTCCTTCTGTTGTTCATATGTCAAATTACTAGTTACAGGAGTTGAGACGGGTGCTCGGGGTATAGATTCCTCCAGGACCCCCTCTTGAACCAGTTGGTCTACCACAACCGCTTTAATAGTCTCCTTGAGACGACCAACAGCTTTACTTATTTGAATCTTATAGATATCAGCAATTTTCAAAAGCTGGTCCTTACTACATTTCTCCAATAAAGCCTCCGATGGCTTCTGTATAAACTCTTCGACCAGCGGATCCATGACGAATGTGCCTTTCTACCCTAAAAAAACAAAAAACGCTCCCCCCCACCTATTTAGGCACCATAAAACAGTAGCAGTCACAACAATAGAGATGAGATAATCGGAGCTTCCCCAATCTTATGTAACTCAACCCTAGTCTTCGTGTGATGTCATGGTGGGTAATTATGCACTCAAGCCCGCTAACACCGAACAAATAACCAGCAAGCTGGCGTACCCCCCGATGTTACGGAAATGCTCCCGAGACAACTGCTCTGACCATGTTTACCACACAAAAATAACAAGGTAAAATAACAAAGCAAAATAACAAAAGCCCAACGAACTCCCACACGGAAGCCATCGCTATGCCTACATGGGGAAAAAGGCATCAGCTCCCAAATCTCTCACTACTGTCGTACCGAACAAATAGGTGCCCAAATAAGCAGTAGCGCAAATCCCTCTCTCCACCGAAACACAACCAAAACAACCACAAAGATAACAGCTGGCACAAACCACAACCGAAAGAAATAACTACGATGCCACAGCATCAACAAAACAATACCCCAAACTCATCTCCCTATATAAAAGTTATTAGCAAAGAACCAACCAAAACCCACAACTCAAACAAAGAACGCTAACCAACTACCAACAAGGGTTCTATCAAATAGGACGAGCCCCCATTTGTCACCAACCGGCTCAAAGGTAGTGACAAAAATGGGAGACAAGCCAAGGGTAAAGTAATTAATGTTTTTATTTAACTAATAAGGTAAAGTATATGATTAAAGTGAGGTATGTTAATCAGTGATATCAGTGGTGTAGGATGTGGATGCGTGAACAGTAGAATGATGCAGTGTTGTAAGTGCAAAACCAAACAGAAGGATAACACATAATGACCACAAACCAGCCGCTCCAACACGGCGTCTCTGGTGTCGAGAGAGAGCGAGAGCCCTCAACAGCACAACCTAAATAAGCTTGACACAGCTGTGCTGCATTATTCCAATCAGGTCTCCTCTCCTCACCGCCGCCCCCTACAGGACAACCGAGGAGAGGAGACCGTCACACTTTGACCGTGGAATGATTGTTGGTGCCAGACGGGGTGGTGTGAGTATCTTAGAAACTGCCGATCTCATAGGATTTTCACGCACAACAGTCTCTAGAGTTTACAGAGAATGGTGCGAAAAACAAAAAACATCCAGTGAGCGGCAGTTCTGTGGGCGACTTGTTAATGATAGAGGTCAGAGGAGAATGGCCAGACTGGTTCAAGCTGACAGGAAGGAGACCGTAACAAAAACAGAATGCACAACACATCGAACCTTGAAGTGGATGTGCTACAGCAGCAGAAGACCACATCGGGTTCCACTCCTGTCAGCTAAGAACAGGAAAGTAAGGCTGCAGTGGGCACAGGTTCACCAAAATTGGACAGTTGAAGATTGGAAAAACGTAGCCTGGGCTGACGAATCTTGATTTCTGCTGCGACATGCAGATAGTAAGGTCAGAATTTGGCGTAAACAACATGAATACATGCATCCATCCTGCCTTGTGTCAACAGTTCAGGCTGATGGTGGTGGTGTAATGGTGTGGGGAATGTGTTCTTGGCACACATTAGGCCCCTTAATACCAATTGAGCATCGTTTAAATGCCACAGCCTACCTGAGTCTTGCGGCTGACTTTGTGCATCCCTTTATGGCCACAGTCTACCCATCTTCTAATGGCTACTTCCAGCAGGATAATTTGTCATGTGACAAAGCACACTTCATCTCAAGCTGGTTCCACGAACATAACAATGAGTTCAGTGTACTCCATTGGCCTCCACAGTCACCAGATCTCCTATAGAGTCCAATAGAGCACCTTTGGGATGTGGTGGAACGGGACAAATCTGTAACAACTGTGTAATGCTATCATGTTAACAGAATCTCTGAGGAATGTTTCCAGCACCTTGTTGAATTCATGCCATGAAATATTCAGGCTGTTCTGGGGGCAAAGGGGGGTCCTACCCAGTACTAGAAAGGTGCACCTAATAAAGTGGCTACTGAGAGTGTACTGTATACTGTATGTATGTTGTCTTGGTTGGGAATTTGCCCGGACACCTACTCTTTTCGAAAAGCGCCATGGGATCTTTTATGACCACAGAAAGCCAGGACCTCTGGTTTTACCGTCCCATCCGAACGACAGACATGTAGTCCTGTGGGATTGAACTCACAACCTTGGCCTTGTGCCAGTGCCATGCTCTACCAACTGAGCTATGGGACTACTACTGCTAGTACAGTTACTACTCAGGAACATAGTTAACAGTGTATGGTAATTTGATAATTGACTCTTCCTTGCGAATTGTGGGATGGCCCTTATGGGTTTGCAGAAAATGATGAGCACACATTGTTAAAAGGGCTTCTGAAGACAAAATTGGATGACATAGACTTATTCTGAATAGGAAAAGCAGGGTTGGAGAGTAACAAGCTATAGGGATTTCTCTCTCTAGTTTGTAAAGATAAAGGTTGGACAGCTCAGATAGAGAAAGGCATCATGATGGGTGTGAGATTGTGAAGTATACAACCTTTCTGGAAACCGTAATGATGGTGCAGTTTTCAAAGGAATCCACTTTGTAGCATTGTTATGCATGGTTCCCTGCTGCTGGCTCTTGATGAATATGCTAAGCCTGCAGGTAATTGCAGCAATAGCCATTTAAGCCCTAAAGCACTCACAGTCACATGATCAACTAAAACCAATGAGCAAGCTGGGTGGAAGCAATTAAGTATTAAGTATGGAAGCCAAGAGTGCTTCTTGTGAGATTAGATGGACAATTGAAGAAACACTAGCACATTCAGGATGTCTGATTCTTGAGACATTCAGTTGTGCTTCGAGGCATGGGCTTTGGTTTCAGTTTACCATTTTGTTATGTCTCAGAAATTGTTGTGTCATCTGCACTATTAAAACATAGCTCATGTAACAATATTCGAATTATAATTTTTGGGATGCTTGTTTCATCCACTTTGGTTGTTGTTTGTTATAAGGACACTGCAAGTGTGCGCATATTCATATCCTAAGCCTTTTTCTGTCTGAAGAGGAGCTTGCGCTAGACATCTGCTAGTTATGAACATGACTTGGCCAACATTTCGTGGTAGATGTTTACATTTTCAGAATTACTAATGTACCTCATGCAATCCCCTCAGCACCTGGCTGGCTCTCATAGTATTGCCCGGGGGTAAAATAGCAGGTAACTTGTCTGTTAGTGGTACTCAGTGACAACAATGCGAACACAACAAGTTGTAAGCCAGCACATACACAAAATGGGTCCTATTTCTGCTTTAATTTGCCCTTAGCAATATGTTCCATTTAAAGGAGCAGTAGGTAAGAGGCCAGCTAAACATATAGTATTGGTATTTATAGATTGTGGTCTGTTTGTTTGCGTGCTTACTAAAAGTGCACTAAATTCCTAAAGTGAGATGAATGTATCGGTTGTTGACGTTCTGAAGACTTGTCACACCAGAGTTTTAGTGAAGGGTTAAATGTACAAATGTGCACAAGTTTAACTTGCACCTACATTACCAACATTTTATCTGAGTGCTGTGGTTGTAAACTGGTGCATTTGGGTATTTTGAGGAGCAGGAAACAGCATGCAGTCATTTCATTTTCATCCTGTAAAACTGGGTGACACTGTATCACGGGCATGAGGCCTGAATTTATTTTTATTTTTTTGGGGGCATAAAAGTCAGGCATGAACTGACTGTAAGGATTAGGCATATGAATATGTCTCCTGTTTTCTTTGAGGTCACAAATAGCAGGCTAACAGTATCATGTTTGCTGCTCAAATATAGGCCAATCTGTGAGGATATCAACTCATTCATGATCAGAGCAAACTATGCACAGCTCTGGCGTCTGTTAATCAATGAAAGGAATTTGGTACAGTGCCCACTGTTTTGCAAAAATGTGTGTGTGGGTGTGTGCGTGCCTGTGTGCATGCCTGTGTGTCTGTGAGTGTGTGTATGTGTGTGGTTGTACCAGTCATGTCATTATCCTAGCTGATTGAATGGCTTGGAGCCTGTACTCTTGCTGTTTTCTATCAATATTCAGTTACAACAGAGTTAAAATAGACTATGTGTTTTCAGCTTGGCGCCATGAGCAGCTGTTTTTTTGATGCTTTGAAAGCCTGAACACCAAAATAATCTGTGCTGCAGGCGTTAAGGCAGAGTGTACTGTACTAAATATGGACGGGCCTTGAATTAAATACATAGAAATACCTGCTTTCACCATTGAGAAACTGAAGGAAGAGAGTTTCACTTCTAAAAGTAGGAAAACTGATCACATTGAAAACTTATTGTCTAGGATTGATCTTGTTAGTGAGGGTTATTGAATGATATTGCTGGAAATTAGTATGCCCTCTTCATTGGACTTTTAGTTGTATTGATTTAATTCTACAGACTGTTTTAATACTCGGTGCAGTTGACCCAGATGAGAGGAGAAGTATTGCCTTCTGCTGAAACACAAATTAAATTAATCATTTCATACCTTTTGCAAGCGTCCACCTTACGCGACCCTGGGATGTCTCTTCCCACCCTAAATAGACGGATCAAAAACAGAGCTCCATGTCCCAGGGTCTTGCAATCTCAATACAGGTTTATAGGACATCAGTGAGAGGGAACAGGGATGTGCCATCTGTTTGAATAAATCAACAGTCTTGAACACTGATATTCACTCTTGCCCTTGGAGAACCGCAGGGTGTACTGGTTTTTGTTGTTAATCAGCACTTAATGTATCAATTGAGTTAATTAAACAGTTAAATCACCTCACATGGTTTCCTGGGTCTGACTTGGTTGCTGATTTTAACGTGAAAACCAAAACCAGCATAGCCTGTGGCTCTCCAAGGGCAAAAGTGAATACCACTCTTCTAAAAAAATTGTAGCGGCATAGAAAATCATGATCTGTAATGGGGTGGAAATTACACTGTCACTGAGCCAGCTGGGTCTTGCCTTTGATATCATTTTAGATTGAGGGTCTCTCACTCAGTAATTAATCAGGACATGATCAGGTATTGTAAGGAATTGAAAAAAACACACAGAACATACAGTTCTTCTCGCTCGCTTTTTCTCAGCAGCATTTTGGTTTGTCTACCTCAAGACATCAACCCACAGTGCAGATGACTCCTCATTCAGTAGCCAATCAGTTCTGTACTGCAAAAAATTATGAGTTCATTTTAAAGGATACATTTGGATTATAGGCATCAACATTATTTTTACATTAAACATATAGGCTGTATTGTGGTGTAGGTGTTTTAAATAGGAATTCATTTTTGAAATGCAGGAGACTTTTATTGATTTGGTAACAAGCAGAATTTATAAAGGGAATGTCTGATCATGCAAGCTTTTTCTGGGCTGTTGATATTCTTTTTTGACCATATTTCCCTAAAATCCAAGACACCATCATAATTATTTAAAGGATGTTCTATCATTTACATTAAATGTACATTACAGGATGTTTGTAGATTTTTTAATAATTATTTCAATTTGAGGTGCTACAGTACCTACAGGTAACTGCCAAAATAAAGGAAACACTTGAGTAAATAAAGGGCTCTAGTGGCTCTGTTATGGAGTGGGGTGTATATTCCTGGCATGATTTGTGATGTCCACTTAACCCCTTAGAGGGCAAGGTAAACAGTAATAAATACAAAGCCATTCTGAGAGATGACCTTAATCCTATGGTAAAACATTTCTGTCCTGATGGGAGTGGTCTCTTCCGGGATGACAATGAGCATGACAATGATGTAAACCATATGCCATGGCTGTCTCAGTCACCCGATCTAAACCCAATTCAACACTCATAGGAGATTCTGGAGTGGCACCTGAGACAGTGATTTCCACCACCATCAACAAATCACCAAATTATGGAATTACTTGTTAGAAGAAAGGTGTTGCATCCCTCCAAGTTTCAGACACTTGTAGAATCTATGCTAAGGCATATTGAAGCTGTTCTTGCAGCTTGTGGTGACCCAATGCCCTATTAAGACACTTTATTTTGGTGTTTGGCAATTACCTGTATCTTGTAAGGTTAGTTGGATATGTTCATCAGGAAAATAGAGTTGAATTATTGAATCAATATTCATGAAAAAGAGGTCAAGTCTCCATGCTTAAAATCATTAATTGTTTAATTATTATTATTCTTTTTCCTGTCTAAAAAAGTGAGTTAATGCATATCTCTTTGTAGCGAGTCATTTTTTAAACCGACAGAACTGGAGTTAAATTAGGGTGGCCATTTCCAAAACCCTAGAATGGGGGACACTCCAGGCAGGCATGTAATTATACGACCAATTTAAAACCATAACCTATACAGACTAACTGAGATTGAAAATGTGTACTCTCAATAGCTGGATGGCCTACTTTTGGTACTTCTGGCCCTTCCTGGCATTTTCCACAAGCCTTCTGTTGGCCAGGAACTTTTGGTAACTTTTGGGTATGATAGCTCCAATAGCACTTAAAGAAATTTTGCATTGCTTGCCGCTCGTGCCCATATTGTGTGTAAGAACGTCATATTAAAGCGTGGTATTTGTTGACAGTTATTAGACCAATGACACAGGTGATTCGTTATTTGACAAATACATCAACCAATAAGAAGCACCTTCGAATCTTCAAAGGTGATTTAATGAAGAATTGAGTGTTTTTCTAGTCTAGACTTCAAAAGGAGGACAAATGGGTGTCCGGCAGAGGATCATGCCGGATGAAGGACAGATTGCTTGAAAACCGTGGGCGAACAACCGGATCGTCCGGCATAATGCCAGACATATAGCCTCCCTAAGTTACTTGGGTGGAGAATTGAGGCCACTTGTCAGCATATTTACTATGTCCAAATTCAACTGAGTGCGATATAATAATTAAGAGACAGATAACATTGTACATATGATTCTGGAAATCCGCAACTGTAAAAAAAAAAAAAAAAAAAAAAAAAAAGAATGCCACAGCTGAATGTTTTTAAACTTTTCCCCTGTCTCAGCTAATTAGTGGGAAGCACCAGCATGGCGTGACTCAGTCTCTCAAAAAATTGTACCTCCCGATTTTCTGTCTGCTAATCATTGCAGCTTTGCACTTTACAGCGGCAACAGATTTACAGCTCTTTCCCTGGGAGCCAACGTTGAAAATGCAAAACCGTAACAGTTCACGTGCATTCCCGCCCCCCCTCGGGCACCGCAGTGCTTGGACAGACAGCTGTTGGGCTGCATTCATTTGGCTCTGTCACTGCAGGCATGTCCTCCTACTGACACCATTACATAGGCTTGATGCTTGTAATTTCAGATAAGTCCCTGTAGGCATTGTGTTAATGCTTTTCCGGATTTAAAAAAACACCATTAAATACCATACAATTCAGGCAAAAACTTGAAAATTATGAACATTGCTTTTCACATATAGGACAACCTTCGGTTGTAAATTCAAAGTAAGATCTTATTGAGGAAAATCCCAGATCCTTTCAAGTACATTTCTGTGTATGTGTCAAAGTGTAGGTGTCTTAAAGATTTCTATTTTCCGTAGCCAATTCTGGTCCTAGGAATGTCACTGGTTTCCCTGTTATGTGGTTGAAAAGAGTGGTAAACTTGGCACGTAAAACTGAACGGCTTTCCTCAATGGCATTTTGAGAAAACATATTTTTATTGACTAAATAGCAGAACATATAGCCTATCTAGGTGACCTCAAATTGCTTTTTTAATTCAAAAAGTGTTTGGGTATGCAATCCTTCAAGTGGTTCCAGTATACTGGCTCTTCTGTGTCTCACCCCAGATTGACCGATTGGTATTGCTAATGCTAAAATGAATATAACCCATGTATGTATTTAGCTGAGAATATGAGTAGTCCAGTTGTGCAGGGTAGTTTGTTTTGGGTATACTCAGGTAGACAGGGGGCTTGAGGGCCTTGTAAGGAGCAGACAACCCATATAGGTTTCCAGTTTCCAGCCCTGCCTCCCAAGACAGGGGGTTGGCCTTTCCACACACCACAAAGCTCTGCCCGCCATGTGCTCTGACTCCTCAAGTGCGGAATTACATTTTGCTTTCCACCTGCCGAAGCATTCATGTGGCAGCCATTTCCTGTGTCTGGTTCCTCCTGTCTATTAAAGCTGTCAAGAGCAGTGGCACTTGTGATCTGTATATCCGTGGTATGGAATGGGTTACCCTCCTCTATGACCAAGGCTGAGTGCCCCATAGAGTGGAAGCATTTCAGTCTTGTTGTTACTTGTTACTAAGACCGTGCTTGCTTTTATTTTGAAAATTGCCTTGTGTCTGAATTGAAAGCAGGTGAATCACCAACAGTGATTTATTCATGCATTGTCTAGGGTGTTTGAAATTGTGTTGTATAGTGAAGGGATTTATAATAAACCCCACCAGAAATGCAACCCCCAATATGGATTACTTTTCCTTTGAGGTGGGAACAACCCTGACTTTTGCCCTTTAACAGTGTGTCCAGTCTGTTTACAGTAATATCTACCAAAATTAGAATCGCTTCAGCCTTTCAAACGAAGTTAATAGCAGGCAACACAGATTTGGGAAATTGAAAGTGGCAGCACATGCAGTTGTGCCATGCAGTTGTACCATAGATGTAACTACATATATTTTTTCTATTTTTCTCTCTTTAAAATTATTTTGTTATTCTGTTGTGTCTATTGAGGGTGATATTTCTGCTTTTGGACTACTACGTTTCTGTAACTATCTTTTGTTGGAAGCCACATGGTAGAAATAGCTGGAATTTTACTCATTTGTTATATTGGCTCAGGGAAAGGGTGATAAACCAGAAATGACACTTCACATGACATTGTGGTCTTGAGTGATTGTTAATGAATAATTTAAAGCTGTTTTTAATGGATGCAGGGTTAAATCACTGAAAAGCATTATTTGGCTGCAAATGTAGACATCTCTATAGAGTAGAGTGTACGATAAAGAAAACGCTTCAAATGCATCACATATTGTCCTCCAGTAAACCATTTATTTATATTTTTCAATATACAGTCAATTATTCATTATGCTGTTTGTTGTTAAACAAGGTGATTTTTCTGTTTACTGATCTACTTTCTTCTTCATACACAAAGCTTAACTTCAAGAAGTAGTGTGTCTATATTGTATTCTTTTTCTTGAGGATTTTCAAAGTCAAAGATTTTCAGAGTCAAAATCTCAAGCTCAAAAGACTCAAAACTTACATTTTAAGGTGCAACCAAGACTTGTAGGTGTTTGCCACTGAAATCCAGATAATGAAGACCTTAAACAGAAATGAATGTGATAACTGTAGCTAAATATTATGCCCTTTTATATGGGGAATTTGTTGCGATAAAAATATTTAAAATAAATATATCCTTTTATTGCTATGTTTCACTGTAATAGTCAACGTTTGTTCAATTCAGCAGGGGTTCTGAGCTACATAGTGTAAAGAAAAAAGAAAAAAGCCAATTAATTTGCAATAAGCAGTAACAGTTAGAACCTAGATGCCTTTGGAATCTTCCCCCAATGTGTGCTCCTTCTCCTCTCTTTATGTTTTATTCATGAAGCAATGCCTTTCGTGTTTCATTTTTTTCATTAGGGCTAAGGAGCAGTGAAACAGGGAAATTGTTTAACAATCTGGCCCTGTTTGTGTGGCAGGTGTTTTAAGAGAGAGGGCCTCCCTCTACCGTCACAATTGACTGTGTTAGAGTGGGGTGGCCATCCGGCTGATGAATATGCCGTCTTTCTACCTCCCATGGAAACCAGTGATAGTTTGCTAAATTTTTTAATTTATGTATTTTCTCACTTTAACATCTTACAGACTTGTCGTCCTTTTAAAAAAAGTTGGCTGGTTCTATCCACGGCTCTGTTAAACATGTAAGCCTGTCACTTGCAGTGCAGAGTGGTAATTAAAGTTTTCAGCTCTCTGAGGTATTTCCTATGAACTGAAGACCATGACCTCTGCTATGTGTTCCCTTTGTGTCGCATTTGGCTCCAGGCCTCGTGATGAAATGTCTAGCCCTAGATACTTTTTTTTACATCTCAAGGAAGCATTTAAGTGTTACTCAGAAAATTTTACAGTAGAGTATGAGGACTTTTAAAGATGACATACAAAGATATATGACAAAATATAGAGGTCAGTAACCAGGGCACTCAATCTAACCACTGTAGCATCTTTCTCATAACTTTTAAGCAAGTATTTTTCAGATTTTAGGGTATATTTTTGTTAATGAATTATTAATGTAAATCAATTGTGAATATTTAAATCAATCCAGTAAACCAACAACAGCATCACAAAAATCTACCATTTAGATAATCATCACCCATCATTAAAGATAGAGACCCACAAAGGACTGAATCATACTCCTCTAAATTTCAGTAATTACTTTATTTATATAAAAGGCACATTGATTGCATAAACTCTAACAGCAGTGATGTGCTTAGGGTTCACAATGATTTCCGCTTTTGGATAAAAAATGAATGAGAGTGAAATAAGAACGCACTGCTAATTCCCAACTGCCAAGTATACTGGCCAAGAAATGTCCAGTTTGGTCAACCTCCCACAAGCTTGGCTCTTGTAAATCAGCAGAGACAGGGTCAGGGTACAGACTCTCAGGTCCCTGCAAATGGGTGGACACAGCAGGACAGTTCAGCATGCTTAGGGTCAGGGGTCAAATGTGGTCATTAGTCAACATGGAAAAGGGTCAACAATCTATTGTTGTGTTTAACATTAGGGTATTTTTGAACATATGCCTGCCCCCAAGTCATGATTTGGTATGGTAGCAAACAAAACATAAAAGTAAAACCATTAATTAATTTATCATTCAGTTGTTTTCAAAACTGTGACAAATAAAAATGACCATTAAGGGCAGTCAAAACTAGATGATATCTGACATGACTTTTACTGAAATACTTAATGTAAAGCTTTAAGGTGTTTTTTAATTAATTGGGATTTATGAGACTTCTATACTTGAAGGGATGTTGTCTCTGTACTTTGAAATGATCATAGATGACTCAATTATTAGCCCGTTAACCTGACTGTAGTTGTGATTGAAGGTTTATACCATGTTATGAACATGCAATATCAGGTAAAACCAGAACACTGCTCGAATACAGGAACACATAAATCGAAAATGTAGCTGTCATTACACACAAACCCCTCTAATGGGGCCAAAAAAAAGACATTCCCAGCCACAACAGAAACAAAACTGCTTGGAATCTTCAATATAATTAATGTACAGTGTAATAAAAGTTAAATAATCCAAATGCCCTGAGCATTTGCTGAGGTTTTAATTTTATCAGAATAAATACAGGAAACACAGTGACAGACATTTAGATGTCCTTCACCTTTGTGAGACCTCCTCATTTGCACATTTGCATTTAATCAAGAACATGTGACATTCAAGGAAGTTGGGGAAAAGCAATTAAACAAGACAGAATACATTTGAATGTGCTTAATCCAGGATCTATTCCCAACAAAGTGAGTGCACAGCTGTTGTCTCCAGCAGAAAAGAAATGCAATAAAATTCTAATAAGAATCTACCAGCCTCAAACTATTTTTCCCCCCACTGATTTGCATTAGCAGTCAACTAAAATGGATGAATGAAAAGGAATTCTTAATATATTCTTCCCTTCTATTACAGTTTCACTAAATGGTGAGTTATGGCTCTGGAAGGTGCAACGTGACACTATTTGCATTGTGGAAGAGAGTACAAAAATTTAATTGAATTACATTTTCACTAAATTTTCAACAATACATGCTATGCCACTGATTAAAGGGGGATTTAAATGTGTGGAAAATATGTGCCTCCAGAATCCAATCCAAGAGGTAGTGTTTCCCATCTCAAACCATTTTAATACTTTCTAACCTATGTGCTAACCTAAACTGATTTTCCGCGTCAGCTACGCAGGCTTTGCATATTGTAAGTTACAGTGGTAATGGCTGTATTTGTCAGTTGCTGTTCCATATCCATACCAATGGGGTTGCAATGACAGATTTATTAGGTCTTATAATAGAAGAGACCCGGATAACGATTTAGGCTCCAGCTGCTCTGGGTGTTCTTCAAATTTTAGGCCAGCTAAATTTTAGCTCAATTGCAGTTGTCAAAACGGGGTTCCTCTGCAGCGTTAGCAGTAAGACTTCTGGAAGGAAAAGATGAATGCCCCTAGTTCAGGTTATATATCACACCTCACAGACCCTGACTCTTGAAGTGATTATGCACCCGGGGAATGATTTCTACTTTCTCATAAAGGATGGCAGTCAATTATATCGATGCCCAGCAAGACACCTGCGATATGTAAAATACATTGTATTACCTCCATTTTAAAGTACCAAAGTGTATATCATTAAATGATGTTATTTATATTTTTTGGAAAGGTAATCAATGCACACCATAAAACTGTATTGCTAAGCAGGATAACATCAGTTATATGTAACATACTGTACATCAAAGTGGATTGCAACTAAAGAAAAAAAAGAAAGCAAGACAGAAATCCTTTTCACACCCAAAAGGACAAAATGTGTTTTTCTTAAACCAGTAAATCAAATGTGGCAGTGTATTTTTTTGCTGACAGTGAGAACTATGGGGAGATTTGAGGACATGTGCATTAGCAATGTCCCATTGCCCAGTATTGGTCCTTTGGCATATATGTGTCAAAATCAGAGGCAGGCAAGTCACGTCCAACCCTTCCAAGTTTCATGGGAAATCAAACCTGTTCCTGCACTGTGCTAGATGCACTAACAAGCTTAGATAGGCTGGTGTTAGAGTTTCAGTAACTGTACTCAGGACATGTGGCTCCGTGCTTGCAGTAAAGCATATAAACTACTGGCAATTTCTCGCAGACTCCACGTCCTCCGACACGGAAACCCCCTTGCGGGGAAGACACCACACACAGTACGTCACTCACATTAAACTAACACTCCACATTACACAATACACGCGCACTCAAAACTCTCCAATACACACACACACACACCACACACACACACACACACACACACACACACACACACACACACACACACACACACACACACACACACACACCAGGTAAGTGAATAATCACTTACCCTCCAACAATAATCAACACCAATTAAATAATAATTAAATCAATTATGGCCTTTGGAGCAACCTTCCGGGCAACAGTTCACACTCTCACAGCCTGCGAGAGTGCCAAACCTGCCCCCAGAAAGTCTCACTGCTCCAAACACCTCCACAGCATGGGAAAACAAAGGCAACCCTGCCACTCCCATGCTGCCGAGACCGATGCCCTCCACAGTCACCTATTTACAGTGCTTTCAGAACTCAGGATGTAAAGTGTACAGTGTGGATTGATTTTCTTTTATCCCCTTGAGACATTAGGGCAGTTTGAGACTGACTGTGTCTTTGTTGCTGTGGGCATGTTCAATGTATAGCATTGCAAATGTTTGTTCGAGTTTAAGGACCTGTCAGAATTTATCAGATACATTGATCAAACAATGCCTTTAAATGGGTGACGACTGAATATAATTGCTTTATCGAATACATTTACATTTTTACATTTTAAGCATTTAGCAGATGCTCTTATCCAGAGCGACTTACAAGATGTGCATAAGTACATGGTAGGAACATCATAGTTTGCGCAAGAGATCAGTACAGTAATACAGTGATCGACATCATTGCAGGCAGCTGCGTACCATACCTGTCGCACTGGGAGGGAAAAGGTTATTAATTTTTTTTTAATTATTTTTATTTTTATTAAATGGAGTAAGCAGGGGTATATAGTGTTGAGCAAGTAGGCAGTGGTGATGACAGTTAGCTAGATGTACAGAATTCAGTTGTAATGAAGTCTGAAAAGGTGGGTTTTGAGTCTCTTGCGGAAGATCGCAAGTGATTCCAAATGGTGTATTAACTGTGTTGTGCATGCCAGCTGTCCTGACCGATTGCGGAAGGTCGTTCCACCAGCGAGGGGTCAGGACAGAGAAGAGACGAGACCGCGAGGAGCGGCTGCCAGGCGCCCAGAGGGATGGGGCAGTAAATTTTTTAATACAAACACTTTTTTCATTAATTTAGTTCATCCTGAACCCACGAAGAAGAAAAAAACTAATACTTGTATTCAGTTGTGAGTTAAGTTTAGTACAAATGGCAACTGAATTCAAAGTCCTGCACAGATATCCCTACATGTAACATTATGAGAAGTGAGTTCTGTGGTTGAGAAGTGGCTGCTAAATACAAGTAGCAGCAGCAACAGTGTCCTTGTGGTAAAGGAACTAGGCTTATAACCTAAAGGTTATGGGTCAGTCTCCTTGTTTGAGGTTTGTTGTTGTACTCCTGAACAAGGAATGTTACCTGAATAAATAAATGTGGGCCTTCCCCAAACTGTTGCCACAAAGTTGGAAGCGCCCAATTGGCTAAGATGTCTTCGTATCCTGTAGCATTAAGAATACCCTTCACTGGAACTAAGGGGCCTATCCCAAACCCTGAGAAACAGCCACAGACCATTATCCCTCCTCCACCAAACTTTACAGTAGGCACTATGCATTCCGGAAGGTAGCGTTCTCCTGGCATCTGCCAAACCCAGATTTGTCCGTCAGACTGCCAGATAGTGAAGTGTGATTAATCACTCCAAAGAACACGTTTCCACTGCTCCAGAGTCCAGTTGCAGCTTGCTTTACACCACTCCAGCCGACGCTTGCCATTGCGCATGGTGATGCGAGGCTTGTGTGCAGCTGCTCGGCCATGGAAACCCATTCCATGAAGCTCCTGACGCACAGTTCTTGTGCTGATGCTGCTTCCAGAGGCAGTTTGGTACTCTGTAGTGAGTGATGCAGCAGATGATAGGCGATTTTTACGCGCTATGCGCTTCAGCACTCGTCGGCCCCGCTCTGTGAGTTTGCGTGGTCTAGCACTTCGTGGCCGAGCTGTTGTTGCTCCTAAGCGCTTCCACTTCACAATAATAGCACTTACAGTTCACCGGGGCACATCTAGTAGGGCAGACATTTCTACAACTGACTAAAGTCACTGAGCTCTTTACGAACCATTCTGAATTCTAAATGTTTGTCTGTGGAGATTGCATGGCTATGTGCTGGGTTTTATGCACCTGTTGGCAATGGGTGTGGCTGAAACACCCGAACTCAATAATTAGTAGGGGTGTCCACTGACTTTTGGCCATATAGTGTATATACAGTGAAGGAAATCACATTATATAAAAGATATAAATTGATTTGCATTTGATTGTGTGAAATAAGTGTTTGATCCCCTAGCAAAACATGACTTAGTACTTGGTGGAGAAATCCTTGTTGGCAAGCACAGAGGTCAGACGTTTCTTGTAGTTAGTCACCAGGTTTGCGCACATCTCAGGAGAGATTTTGGTCCACTCCTCTTTGCAAATCCTCTCCAACTCCTTAAGGTTTCGAGGCTGTCGCTTGGCAACTCAAAGCTTCAGCTCCCTCCACAGATTTTCTATGGGATTAAGGTCCGGAGACTGGCTAGGCCACTCCATGACCTTAATGTGCTTCTTCTTGAGCCACTCCTTTGTTGCCTTGGCCGTATGTTTTGGGTCATTGTCATGCTGGAAGACCCATCCATGACCCATTTTCAGTGTCCTGGCTGAGGGAAGGAGGTTGTCGGCCAATATTTAATGGTACATGGCCCCGTCCATCCTCCCCTCAATGTGGTGAAGTCATCCTGTCCCCTTAGCAGAGAAACACCCCCAAAGCATAATGTTTCCACCTCCATGCTTGACGGTGGGGATGGTGTTCTTGGGGTCATAGTCAGCATTTCTCTTCCTCCAAACATGGCGAGTCGAGTTTATGCTAAAGAGCTTGATTTTGGTCTCATCTGACCACATCACCTTCTCCCACGCCTTCTCTGAATCATTCAGGTGTTCATTGGCAAACTTCAGATGGGCCTGTACTTGTGCCTTCTTGAGCAGGGGGACCTTGCGGGCGCTGCAGGATTTTAATCCATTACGGCGTAGTGTGTTACCAATGGTTTTCTTGGTGACTGTGGTCCCAGCTGCCTTGAGATCATTAACAAGCTCCTCTCGTGTAGTTCTGGGCTGATCCCTCACCTTTCTCATGATCATCGATACCCCACGAGGCGAGATCTTGCGTGGAGCCGCAGACCGAGGGCGATTGATGGTCATTTTGTGTTTCTTCCATTTTCGAATAATCGCACCAACAGTTGTCTCCTTCTCACCAAGCTGCCCAGTCTTGTAGCCCATTCCAGCCTTGTGCAGGTCTACAATCTTGTCCCTGACGTCCTTAGACAGCTCTTTGGTCTTGCCCATGGTGGAGAGGTTGGAATCTGATTGATTGATTCTGTGGACAGGTGTCTTCTATACAGGTAACGAGTTGAGATTAGGAGTACTTTCTTAAAGCGAGAAGACTAATCTAACCGGTCTGTGGGAGGCAGAATTCTTGCTGGTTGGTAGGGGATCAAATACTTATTTCACACAATGAAATGCAAATCAATTTATATCTTTTAAAATATTTTTTACAAATATTCTGTCTCTCACTGTTAAAATAAACCTACCATTAAAATGATAGACCGTTCATTTCTTTGTCAGTGGGCAAACTTACAAAATCGGCAAGGGATCAACTAATTATTTCCTTCACTGTATATATTGTGGTGTCCCTAGGGGTTGGGCAACACTCACGGACCTTGCAGAGGGCATAGGCAAGTTAAATAACTCGGTGGAGGCAGTATTACAAACAAAATGATAATTTATTAAACAAGTACTGACAAAACACAAAAAAGGGTGGAGTCTTCACAGGGAATTCACAACACATAAAGCCCACAATCCTTATTACATTTTTTTGGCATTTTATCAGACGCTCTTATCCAGAGCGACTTACACAGTTTACATTTCTTTACATACAATCTATTTATACAGCTGGATATTTTACTGAAGCAATTCAGGTTAAGCACCTTGCTCAAGGGTACAACAGCAGTGTCCCACCTGGGAATTGAACCTGCAACCTCGGAGTTACAAGCCCAGCTCCCTAACCATTACACTACACTGCCAGCCGTCTTATCTTTGTCGATGTCAGTAATCCAAGTCCAAATCCAGGTCAGTTCCTCACACAGTCGGAGTTGGTACACAAACAGCTGTCCATAGTCTTCCGGCTTTACGAGCTTCAGCTGTGGGACTGCAGGCTGCTGGGAAATGCAGTCTTTCCCTCTCCAGTGGCTCCCAAGATTGAAAGAGGCAGGCCGCCATTTCCTCGTCCTGCCCCTTGGTATGCCACAATATATATATAAAAATATGTTATATGCAGTCAGGTCCATAAATATTTGGACATTGACAAAGTAATTGTTATTTTAGCTGTCTACCACAGCATATTGGAGTTGAAATTAAATGAATATCAGCTCAAGGTGCAGACTTTCAGCTTTAATTTGAGGGGTTTTACATCCAAATTGGGTGAACGGTGTAGGAATTACATCACTTTTTATATGTGGTCCCCCCCTTTATAAGGGACCAAAAGTAATTGGACAATTGGCTGCTCAGCTGTTCCATTGCCAGGTATGTGTTATTCCCTCATTATTTCATTTACAAGTAAGCAGATAAAATCTGTTGCTGTTAACTCTCAATATGAAGTCCAAAGAGTTGTCACTGCCAGTGAAGCAAGCCACCATTAGGCTGAAAAATCTTAACAAACCCATTAGAGAGATAGCAAAAACATTAGGTGTAGCCAAATCAACATGCATGGTGGAGGTAGTGTTATGGCGTGGGCATGTATGGCTGCCAATGGAACTGGTTCCCTTGTATTTATTGATGATGTGACTGCTGACAAAAGCAGCAGGATGAATTCTGAAGTGTATAGGGCTATATTATCTGCTCAGAGTCAGCCAAATGCTTCAAAACTCATTGGACGGCGCTTCACAGTGCAGATTGACAATGACCCGAAGCATACTGTGAAAGCAACCCAATACTTTTTTAAGGCAAAGAAGTGGAATGTTCTGCAATGGCCAAGTCAATCACGTGACCTGAATCCAACACCCCAAGAACAAGCAGGAACTGAAGACAGTGGCAGTAAAGGCCTTGCAGAGTATCACCAGGGAAGAAACCCAGCATCTGGTGATGTCTATGGGTTCCAGACTTCAGGCTGCAAAGGATTTGCCACCAAGTATTAAAAATGACAATTTAATTTATGATTTTGTTAGTTTGTCCAATTACTTTTGAGCCCCGAAAATTGGGGGGGCTATGCATAAAAATGGTTGTAATTCCTATACGGTTCATACAATATTTTTGACAAAACCCTTAACCCTTTAAACTGAAGTCTTAGTCACTTAAAGCACATCTTGATTGTTTCAATTCAAATCCATTGTGCTGGCGTACAGAGCCAAAATGATGGAAATTGTGTGACTGTCCAAATACTTATGGACTTGACTGTATATATAACATGATAATACGTATAGTTATAAAAGATCTAAATGCATACATACTCAAATAATATTGTCAACTGCCAGACAGTTCCCAGCTCAAAGCACAAAGGCAGCTGGGAAGAAGTGAGCTAAAAGTTTTATTTGGCACAACTCTGCAGCATATTTATTAGACACTATTCCGAGTCCAACAGCTGATGTGAAACCCACTGAAAGTACACTGATGCACTCTGACATTTAATGTGAAGTATGTTTATATCGGGAACAGCTTATGTAACAGTGTGTAACAGTAAAACTAAATTGAATTACTCAAGCCACTTACTATAAGAAGCATCTTGGGAAATGTGTTTGTTTATTGTGGATAGTCAGGGGAGCTCATTGTTTGATTCTGTATTTAGACCTCCCAAGTGCCTATTATTGAGCAGCTTGTCTCGCAAGATTTTTTCAGAAAATTCTGCTAATATTTGTGTAAGTGGCCATTCTTTTTCATCATTTTCTGAGACGCTGTGAGAAAATTAATTCCATAAGCTAGCAAGGCTAACACATCCACATTTTGCTGTATTTTTGTCAGGCATATCGGATGTCATGTATCACTTCATGATTTCAGCAAGAGCATTCCAAGCTGCTGAGCAAGAATCTAACTTGACACTTGCAGTGTAGAAGGCCTTCTCATTCCGGGTACTGTGTGATGTGAAAGGTTTTATCTGGTGCTCATTAAGACATTGCTGTCGCATGGTGATTCAGACGCAGAGTTTTCTTCTGTAGCTGTTATTAACCCTCTCCAAATTTACACTTAGTAACACAGATGTCCTCTGATGGCTGTCACAGGAATATGACCGTATCGTAAAACTGAATCGAATTTATGTTCTGTTGGACAGTGCATGTTTTTAGAACATGTAAACAATCATTACTTGATTTCATATTAGACATAAGGCCTTTTTATACTTTTAAAATAGATACAGCAGATGTATTATGCAGATAATATAACAGAGGTGTTCCTCGAGAGCCATTGAGCAATAATTTCTGTGAGATTTTATATGACTTGTGGGAGTGCAGAAGCCGGGGCTTCAATTTGGGAGACTCCCAAAACTTCCGGGACACTGGTTATGTATTGTGAACAACAGGGGGTGGACAATATAATGGAAACATCTTTTGATGTCACATAAATATGTTTCATATTAATGTCAATGTTTCTGCTGTGAATCACTACTTTAATATGTGAGTTCCTAAAGCAACATGAGAGATCTAACAGGTCAAGGAGAACTGTGTCGAAAATCATGACAGCATACCGCAAATAAGGAAAAACTGCATCAGGAAAGAGGAACAGTGGTCACAAGTTGATGCTCACAAGGTTAGATGGACACTTATCAAGGTAGTTGACAAAAACCACAAAACCATGGCCTCATTACCACAGAACTGGAACTACATCTCTGTGACACAGTCTCAATAAAACCTGTATGCTGTGAGCTTCACAAAGCTGGTATTTATGGTAGGACTGCCATTCAAAAACTGCTTGTGACCAAAGCCAATGTCCAAGAATGCATAACCTACGTTCTGAGCTTCTGAGCAGTGGAAGAAAGTATTATGGTCTGATAATTCGTCTTTTACTCTTTTTCCTACATCTGGACGGGTTGGAAGCCTTCAACCCACATTGCCTGTTCCCAACTGTTAAACATGGTGATGTATGGGCAGCCATTTTTTGGGGTGATTATTACTCTGCATAGTTGAATTACAGCTAAGCAATACAAAGCCATTTTAGGCAACCAGGTGCACCCTATGCACCCCGTACACACTGCTAAACTGATTCAAGAGTGGTTTCATGAACACCAAGATGAAGTCAAACACATTGCATGGCCTCCCCAATTACAAGATGTAAACATCATTGAACCTTTATGGGAAATCCTGGAATGTAGTTTTTCACCGCTTTAATTGCTTAAAGAACTGGAGGCTTTCCTTCTTGAAGAATGGCCCAATATCCCACCAGAAACAGTTAAAAACGTGCATAATTCCAAGAAGGATTGAAGCTGTTCTGAAGACACAGGGCAGTCCAACTCCTTATGAATTTATACATTCATATATTGTTTGGTGTTTCCATTATTTTGTATACCCCTTGTATCTATCTTATTTGGCCTTGCTACCCAATAACATAATTTCCTGTTATGTCATTCACACATTGTGAATATCCCTAGCGTGTTCATTATACACACATACTTCAAAAATCTAAGAAAATGTAATGTTTATTTCAAGAGTTGTTCTAACCAGTTAGACATTATACAACTCAGTGGGTTCAGTGTCTGTTTGCCTGAAGGCTGCTTTCGGAATGGTTCCTGGGAGGGTCTTGAGGGTGGAAAGGCCACATGCATCTCAATGGGCCTGTTTTTTCCACACCAGCCTATCTATCTGACACATCTATGCAAGGTGGAGTGCATCCCCTTATGTTTTGTTTCTTTTTTTTCTGCCTTATCAGTAATATCTGTGGCAAAATGTCTTTGATGTAAAAATAAAATATATGCAAGTTATTTTACTTCAGGCTATTGACAGAGAGCACTGCCATAAAAAGCAAATGGTGTTTGTGGTTAACTTGCTTTTTTCTTCATATGGAGGAATTCCAAAATGTTACTGTTCGATTTGTGAAAGTGTAGAATCCATTGCAGTGCTTTGCAGTGCTGTCAAGATTAGCCATGAAATGTAAGCGACGCTATCACCCATGTGTTATGGCCCAGGTGGACTTCATTTTTACAGAATAGATCTACACTGTGAATGTTTTAGAACCGACATTTACATTTCTTGAACCAGGGTATTGCCATTTTTTGCTGAAAATTGATTATATTGAAGAATACTCCCACACACTGGGTGGATGAGGATCCATTTGCCAAGTGGAACCTTGCGAAGAACCTTGAAAAGGGTTGGGCTGCAAGAGCACACATTTTGGTGTTAGTCTCACATATATCCATTTATTTATATCAACTGAATTAGAGGGATTTAAAAAAATAAAATTACAGACAAGGTCAGTTTGAATTTTGTTGCACTCAGTTGTGGTTACAAACTAATTTGACAAACCTTTGGTTCTGTTTTTATGAGAGTGGTTATGAAAGTTTAAAAGTGTGTTTTCCTTCTTAAAGACAGAAAAGAAAAGGTGTGCTTGTTCTGAAGAAAAGTTAAGCATTTTCCCTCCATCCTATACATGTCAAACTCTTAATTCTTCCTCCTTGTTTTGCAGAATAATACATTGTGGAAGCCTGACTCTTGCCAGGACTGCACATGCCTCAGTGACATTGTGATCTGCAAAACCTCCCACTGCCAAAACCCTCAGTGCCACTTCCAGAAGGTAAAGTGGAACCGTTCCCTGTCTCTCCCGGTTTACTGTCCCATGCACGGCCCATGCGGCATCCAGGAATCAGTTCCCATCAGGCTGATCTCAGTTCTGTTCAATTCAGTAAGGCTCTTCTGTAGATAAAGGTGCAATCAATACCTTCTGTATCGTGGTCCACTGCATTACTCAAAAAAGATTTTTGTGCAATTAATGAATTTGTGTTTAATTCATTACATGCGCTAGAGAATGTCCTCCCTGTCTCCCAATTTTTCAGTTTCCATGAAAAAAAAAGTTCCACCTTTTAAATGTATTTTAGTCTTGTTATTACCAATAATCAGTTCAACAAATAGTCATTTCTGATGAGCCTGAAAATGTACACTAATTGTCTTCCGCTTTCATCATGGCACTGTAAAGGTGCTAATGTAATTGTTTTTGTTTGCAGGGGGAGAAGTTGAGAATACCTCCTAATAAATGCTGTCCAGAGTGTTTCCCACCATCCCAGGGCTCCTGTGAGCATGAAGGAGCCATCTATGGGGTGAGTGTCGCACATTCCCACATGCAATTTTGAAAGTAGAAAAGAATAGAGGGCCAGTGTAAAGCAAGCTTTTCTTTTGCTCCTTATTGAGTTATTGAGAATTGCCTTTGCAGGAGAATAGCCATTTTCTTGATAACTCCTGCTTTTGCTCTGCTTTGCTCAAACCTCTTTTTTCTGATATGCCTACTTTGAGCTCTGTTTAAGATTCCATCTGCGTGCCTCCCCACTCAAGTAGCTTGCACAGAAAGAACCCTACCCCCTGCCCCCAGCCCCGGCTCCCCCAGCTGTGAGAGAGGGCTCACTCTTCCCAGCCAAATCTCCAAGACTAACTTCACATACATTACATACATAAAGCAAAAGTGAAAGGCGAGCTGAAATAGAGTTGCAAGACTCGACTCAGGGGAATAATGAGGCACGGCCCAACTTCTCCCTGCTGGGAGGAGTTAAAAGAGGAAAAACACAGTGGATTAAGGCTGTGGAAATAGCACGTCTGGGTATTGGTTAAATCCCCTCTCCCTCCCCTTCCTTCTCCTCTCCAACCATCTCGTAGCATGACAGCCAGTGGAGAGGCTCCGGGTGCTCAGTCTGCTCCTGTTCTCAAGGGAAAGTGAAGTGTGGCCCCCGGCCTTGTCCCCCACTCCAGTGCAGGAGGGACGAGAGCGTCTTCACCGCATTCAGAGAGTGCTGTCCCAAATGTGTGCGCAACGGAGGTGAGCCGGTGCTGCTAATCAGAGTTGGGGTAAATTCCATCTCAGTTCAGACAATTCAGGCAATTATTCATTGAAAAATCAAGAACATTATGGCCATATTTCAATTCAGGAATTTAATTTCAATTAATTTTCTTAACTGAATGAATTGAAATGGAATTGACCCCAACTCTGATTACACCCTACAGTTATGTATACATATATGAGAACATTACCTTGAAATATATTTGCTTCAGCAGTGGATGAAACCCTGCATTAATGTTGTAACTCGGATGTGGTTGGTGGTATTTGTTGTGGTATTTTATGTTGCTGTCGCTCTTCAAGACTTGTACTACAGTTATTTATTTATTTTTATATTGTAACTTAAAAATATGATTCATGTAGTCTTTGGTTTCCATAGCAAAGTAAATGCAGAAACATGGGTCTAAATATGACAGACTATGTTGGTAGTCTTGAAAATAATGCTTCAGTGGGAGGTCCAAGTTTAAACCATAAACATAAACAACATACTTAGCCAGGGTAGCTGTAGCTATTACTACAGTACTCACTACTACAGTACTCACCCTCAGCTGACTAAAATACTACAGTATTATAGTGAGCTGGCTAACCGAATGGTCCAACATTACTCATCAACACATTAGCCAGTGAACATTATTTTATAAAAAAAATTTATTAAAGTTTGCATCACCATTTTTTTGGTGATCTTTCTAGCAAGATAGTTAACTTGCAGAGTACGCAGATAGATTAGTAGTTATGAACTCTTCCTTGCAGAATTGGAAAGTTTGGAGGTCTGGTGTTCACTTGCTGTGTAGGTTGCCATCATTGTAAGGTGTACGATTTTTTCAGTGGTGAGATTGTTTAGTCCTATCTGTCATATTACCCATACCCATAGAGAATCCAAATGACCCTGCTGAGATAGTGGATTCTGTTAGAGCTGCTGTGTTGCATAAGAGGCAGGTTTCTCAGGTTACCATGTTTTTCAGTTGTGTAATATAGTTGCTTTGCTCAACTCTCTTTCAACATTCTGTCCTTGGCTTGGTCTCCTGCAGCATCCTGCTCTTCGGAAGGCCAAGAGTACAGGGATGGAGAGGTGTGGCGGCCGACACCCTGCACCAAGTGTGTGTGCAACGCCGGAGAGACCCAGTGTTCTGCAGCTGAGTGCCAGTCTGTCATCTGCAAGCCTGTCAGTACTGCCCGACATGCACAGTACTGCCTGACAAGTCTCCATATACAGAACTACTATGACAAATATCCACTTGGAAAAAGCATGTTCCCATTCATACAAACACAAATCAAAGACACCAGCAACAGTGTAGTGAAGTGGATGGGGCTCCAGAATTGCAACTAGACAGTTGTACTTTAGCTGTACTCTAGTTGTACTAGAGTTCAAGCCTTGGGCTTAGCACAGAACAGCTTGCCAGGACATGTAGTAGATGCAGAAACCCTTAGGGTGTTCAAGCCCAGGCTTGACATAGTGCTGGATGCTGTCTAGACTTTAGGAAAATGGCAAGCCTATTTAGCCTGTTCCCTCATTATGTATTATTATGTTGTTCTTGGTATGTTCTGCTAACTGCTGCTGAACACTTGCAGAAGTGTTCCACAAAAATCCTGCTCGTACAAGTAGTTTACAGGGTCTTGTCACAGCAAAGGACAAGAAAAGCATCAGTTCGTTTGGGGTCAATTTCATTTCAATTCAGTCAATTCAGGAAATAGAACATTATAGCCATTTGTCATTAATTGAATTGCAGTTCATTTCCTGAATTGAAATGGAATTGACCCCAACCCTGACAACTCACAAAGTACAAGTCAAAATCTGTACCTAACTATTACTGACTGTAATTTAAATAAATGTGTCTTTTTAGTGCTATCGCTATCCCTCTTCTCTAATATTCCTGTGTATTCCTTCAGCATCAGAATCTTGTGATCTACCCTGGGTCATGCTGCCCTCAGTGTGTGCCAAACCCTTGTCTGGTGGCTGGTAAGGAGTACAAGGTAACCTTGATTGAATTGGGTTCAGAGGGACTTTTCTAAGTAGTTTTTCTTGTTCTGGGGAACAAAGCCACAGCCTTCCCACACCTGGTGCGAGGCGTGAGCTAGAGAACAATGTTTGAGTGGGAGGCTTTGAAGGTACAGTATGTGGGGAGTAGAATAAAGAGGGCCACACAGAAGGAAGATTCAGTAGCAGAACCCTCCACTCACCCTGGCAAGGTGATAAGCTGGGCTGCGCTTTCTACGTTGGCAGCCACAACCAATGGTTGCCTGAACAGAGCACTGATAACAATGCTCTCTGCCTCTCTGTGGAATTCCTGTTGTTTGATCTCTGGAGAAGCCATATGAAGGTTTCCATCCATCCATCCATTATCTAAGCCGCTTATTCCTGGTCAGGGTCGGGGGGGGGGGGCTGGAGCCTATCCCAGCATGCGTTCTGGGCGAGAGGCAGGAATACACCCTGGACAGGTCACCAATCCATCGCAGGGCACACACACCATTCACTCACACACTCATACCTACGGGCAATTTAGACTCTCCAATTAGCCTCACGTGCATGTCTTTGGACTGTGGGAAGAAACCGGAGTACCCGGAGGAAACCCACGCGGACACGGGGAGAACATGCAAACTCCGCACAGAAAGGCCCCCGGCCTGGATTCGAACCCGAGACCTTCTTGCTGTGAGGCGACAGCGCTATCCACTGCACCACCGTGCCGCTCAGATGAAGGTTTCATCAGGGCAAAATAATTCTGTTACCATCCAACACCACATATTGTATGGTGTTTACAAACGAGACACAGCCTTGTCTAACTAATTGAAGACGTGTTTTATAAAATTACTTGTTGTTTGAGAGGTAGTTAAGGCCGTGTTTGGGGACTCGTTGTGTTGTCTTCCTCTGTCATCCTCATGTCATGTTGTCTTTGGACTCTTACTGCCTTCCTGCCAGCAGTGACATTGTTTCTTCTTCATCAATGACGTTCTCATTTTTATTTAATAAAACCATCCTGGGAATATTTATGAGCAGAAGATCGGTGTGCATGTTGTGTGTGTGTGTGTGTGTGTGTGTGTTTGTGTGTATTTCCATGGGTATATGTACACTACCAGTCAAAAGTTGTAGAACACCCCCATTTTCCAGTTTTTACTGACATTTAAGCAATGAATAACCTGAAATAGTACAAAGGTAAGCGATAAACTGCCAGACGTTAAAAAAAAAATAATAATTAGGTTACCAAAAATTGAAAATGTTTGTACATTTCAAAAAGGCCCTTTTCAGGGAACAAGTAATGGGTTAACGTGGGTTAACAGTCACTCTGTGCAAGTTGCCGACTCTGGATTCAGCAAGAGAGCCCCAGACCATACGCTTCTTCCTCCATGTTTGACAGTTGGTGTCACACACTGAGGAACCATCCTTTCGCCTACTCGACAGCCTACAAAAACCATTCAAAATTTAAATTAATTTTAAAATTAATTAATTGGTCCATAAAACCTTCTTCCAGTCTTCAGTAGTACACTGGCAGTGCTTCATGGCCCAGGCAAGCCTCTTTTTCTTATTTTGCCATCTTAGCAATGGCTTTCTTACTGCCACTCGACCTGTCAAACCTGCAGCTCAAAGTCTTTTCTTCTCTCAGAAACTTGTCTTCTGATTTTGTTGTGGCTTTGGGTTTGCCAGATCTCTTCCTGTCAGAGATTCCTCCAGTTTCCAAGTGCCTTTTGATGGTGTAGGAAACTACTCACTGCCAAAAAATTTGACATTATTTTGTAGTTTTTGGTAACTTAACTTTTTTAACCTCTGGCAGTTTACCGCTTACCTTTGTACCATTTCAGCTTATTCACTGGACTTGAACTGCTTAAATTCCAGTAAAAGCTGGAAAATGGGGGTGTTCTAAAACTTTTGACCAGTAGTGTATGTTGTGTGTGTAAACCTGTGTGTAAGTGTGTGTATATATATGTGTGTGTGTGTGTGCACGTGGGTGTGTGTGCATATATGTGTGTGCGTGTTTTCCTCTGATGCCATTGTTTTGCCTGTGTTGTGTCTTCAGCATGGTGAACAGTGGCAGAAGAACAGCTGCACCACCTGCATATGTGATCAGGGACAGGCCCGCTGTCACTCTCAGACCTGTCCCCCACACATCTGCGAGAGGGTCAGTACCCACTGATGGACAAACCCTCATTCGTCCTGTTATTTTTCACATACAGTTGTCATTTATTCGACTCATTATGCTGTTTATCATACCTGATTTCTGCCAGTTTAATAATAAATAAAAAAAATCACTACCTCAGGTTTTAGCCCCCGTAGCACCTCCTGGTGGGAAAACCTCACTGAACCCCACCCTCTTCCTCCTCTGTGCAGGGTCAGAGCAAGGTGAAACGAGAGGGGCAGTGCTGCGAGGAGTGCGTATTCTCCAAGGGGAACTGCCAGTATGAGAGCACTGTCCGTTACCATGGCGAAATGTGGAACAGCACAGGCTGCGAGTTCTGCTTGTGCGAGAGGGGGCAGGTCCTGTGTCAGAAGGCGGAATGCGCCAGAGTGGAGTGCTCATGGGTAAGCACACCTGAATGTGACAAAACACATGCCACAATCAATCTTATTTTTTTAGAGCACAATATACAAATAGAAAGAAAACATAAGAAACTGGAAATTATTCCCTGACCCCATAAAAGGCGATCAAGTTGACAACACAACTACAGACCATTAACCCCCTGAGGGCGGCTGGATCGCCGACGATCCGAGCAGCAATAAAAGTATATTACTATTTCTAACGTAGCAAGATTTTATCATACACACGCAGCAAAAACATTGACAGAAACCTTAGAATCGCGACTTTCCGATTTGAGCACTGGCAAATAATATGAGATTTTTTAAATTAGACCAAAAGTAAACCTTGCCTTTTACTCTCTGTTTTACCTGGAAGTACCGTCCCCCTTCTATTGACATGGTAACTAGGTGCTAGTTTCGGGGAGGGGCGTGGGGCCATGTGTGAAATCGCCGATGTAAACAACACATAAAATGTCCCAACATTATACTGTATAGCATCTTGTCTGTGTTTACGTTTGCGATCTGCCAGCAACAGACTGTGTATGCTGATATTTATTTTATTTCCCATGTTTTCAAATACTCGTGAAAATATATGAATTCTGCGTCTTGTGACGCTATACATATTCTGTTTGTTGTAACGTCACAAATTGCAATAGGCACTCAAGATCTATGTAAAAATAGTTTTCAAACAGCCTAAAATGTTAGAAAAATGCTAATATAGCATCTTGTCTGTGTTTACGCTTGCGAACTGCCAGCAACAGACTGTGTATGCAAAAATGTATTCATATTTATTCCGCGTCTTGTGACTTCAAACGTAAATTACACAAATTACACACCCTCCCCCCACACATCTGGCAGTCTGACACCATAACAAAAGTTAAATCACACCTCAAAACTCACCTGTTCAAAATGGCCTATTCACTGTAATGTACCCAGAAAACTGGCTACTTTTGATCATGTGCCTGTGCCCACTGTGGTTCTGTGTGGCTCAGTAGGTAGAGCATGGCATTGGCAACGCTTAGGTTGTGGGTTCAATTCCCACTGGGACCACATATACTGAAAAATGTATGCATTCACTACTGTAAGTCGCTTTGGATAAAAGCGTCTGCTAAATGGCATATATTATCTCAGCTAAATTAAATGGTATTAAATATGGTATCAGCTCACTGCAATATTGCCTAACTTTTATTACTTCCCTGACCCTAGATGAATAATCTATAATTGTGAGGGCATGCATTTTTCAGAAATCAATGCTTTTTATTTATCATTGCTTATTATTTATTTGTGTTTATGATCTAGTGCTGTTCTCTTGGCGCCTTAATCATGTGGAGTTACTTTATTGTTATTCTTCACACAGTGGGAGAGTAGGGTCAAACTTCACAAACTGTGTTGGAGCTTTGTAATGTTTAACATAACATTTGCTTGCTTTCTATCTCACCATCCAACAGTAAATGTGATTTGTATTTTGTTTATTTGTGGCTTTCTCTCTTTTTTGCTCATTGCTAAACCATAGTAAGATTCAAAGTGGTGGAAGTCACCCCGGCAGTAACGCCACTTTAGTTTAGTCATTTACAATCAACCTTTCTTTTTCATGACTAAACTTTCCAGTAATATAAATTGTATGAATATACCTGAATCAAACTTCCAGTGAGAGCTAACAGCATGGGTAATCAAACCAGGTCATTAAAAAAAAATAATAATCCCATGAACATGATTTAGGCTGCTGATTGGAGGCTCAAAACAGGGCTGAAAATAGATTGAGTTTGACATGTTTCAGTTCCACGGGAGTGTGCATTGAGCCAATTGTTTATTTTGCCGAACGAAGAAGAAGTGAGTAAACACCGTCTCATACTCTTTACCAGGGAGAAGAATTGGTTCACCTCCCAGGAAAGTGCTGTCCTGAATGCATGTCCATGAGCAGTTTCTGTGTCTACAAGGAGCAAGTCAAAGGGGTAAAGAGCTTATGACTGAATGGAAAAGTACTGCTTGTCCATTTGCTGACGTTGTTTCTGTGTGCAGGTCATTAATCAAACCGACCGTCCACTCTCTCTGACTAACACTGATTATAATCTGATTTGCACAAATGTGGGCTCACAGCGAGTGACGGGTTTGAAATACCACATGGTGAAATTCTGATATAATTCAAAAGCTGTTTTAATTTTGAATGTATGATTCTTATTCTTTTATTTGGCTGACACGCTTATCCATGGTGACTTACAAGGCCTTGCAAGTACAGAATAGCAAGTAACACATCAGTGATAAAGCATCAAGCTGAGAAAAACTGTGTTAAGATAAGAAATATGAACAATCTGATATAAGTGTGTACACTTAAAATGTAGTGCTTAAAATGATAATAAGGATAATCCTATGATAGCAACCTTGGGCTATAATTGGAGCAGCTATTAGAGTTATGTAAATTTGCATCACGCATGCATGCGCATGGTGTTAAATCATGATTGTGTTTGTCTTCCTAGGGGCGACAGACTGATCTGAATGGCCAGAAGCATGTTGCTGTGAGTCAGATCTCCCAGAAGTCTTATTGTTGTGGTTTATGTCGTGGCGACAGCATGCAGTCAGGCTCATGGTTTCTCCTCCTCCCTCAGAACCTGGAGACATGGCAGGAGGGGCCTTGCAGGCAGTGCGAGTGCCGGGATTCCTGGGTAACCTGTTACCAGCGCTCGTGCCCAACCTGCCCCTTGGGCACCCTGGCAGTGCCCGTGGATGGGAAATGCTGCCCCAAGTGTCGTGAGAGTGAGTACAGCATGGACCCCTGGGAAATGGAGATGTGTTGCCCTGATTTTCATTATGGTACGCAACTGCCTGCAATGATGTCTATCGCTGTATTACTGCACTGATCTCTTGCGCAAACTATGATTCTTCCTACCATGTATTTATGCACATCTTGTAAGTCGCTCTGGGGGGAGGGAGAGCCGGCACAAGCTTGCCGAGAAGCACGAAGGCTGTCCCTGTAAAGTAGGTGGGCATGTTCCATCTCGGAAGAGGTGGATCATTTCTGGCCTCGGGGTATTAACTTGACCCATAGTGACGGGCGGGGGGCTTGTGGGGGAGGGCAAATTGAAAGAAATAGAGGGTACAATTGGCCACCAAATAGGGAGAAAAACAGGGAAAAAATCTGAAATGCATATGGTTAGACTTTCAGTATAATAATAATAATAATAATATACACTTGTAGGGGCTATCCCTCTTGAAATAAGAATTTTAATATGGTTGACACCACAATGTAAGGCTTGTTAATTCCTCACATGGTAGCAGCCAAAAATGTAAGTAATCTTATAATATCCATCTCATTAGGTTTAGTATATCAGTCTCATAAAATAACCTTTTAAAAATCTGACGTCCCGCCGGCGGGACATAGATACGATCTGCGCGAATTCGGCCAAATACAGAAAAGTTACGTTAACAAAAGTGCACATGCCTTATATGGCTAGAAAGCTACGATTCTTGTGATTCGAATGATATAAACTATTCCAAGATAAGATCACAACAGCAGGTACAATCAGCCGCTATGTCAGACCTACAACAAACCAACAACCGAACAAAATTCTAGTCAACTCACCTACAAATTCAAATTGTAATCCACCGATCGATTACAATCCGACTAAAACGCTTATGTGACATTGGCAAAGAGTCCAGGCGATCCAATCCAGTAAAATATATAGTCCAAACCTCATTTTTCCTTCAAAAACACGCAGGGACCGCTGGAGCAAAAATACGCGTTTCACTACAGACATGCGTAATCTTGCAAGTTTTCAGCTTCTAACTCCGGGTCAGGATCTCAGAATTACCATATTTTACTACAAAAATGTCTGACAGGTCTGACCTTTTGAATGACACCTCATTTGACCAAATAGGAGCTCCCAAAGCGGCCTCAATAGCCGTCAATAGCCAATGCGTGTCCGTGTTCACCGGGATTACCTGCCTTTATTTGATTTACGATAGCCTTATCAAATCGAAGCCGATTTAGCTGATAAATGACACATATCATTGTTTAGCTAATCCAATGAGCTAACGACATTTGGTTGGTTGAGCGGTCCTATATAAACTCACTTCTGGATAGGTTTATTGTACCAGTGGCCACACGTAATTGCGCATCCCTATGATTACGCAGCTATGCGAATAATCTAGTAATGGCGAAACGGAGTGAAAATTTGAAATATTCAAGTATTTCATTATATTATAACATATATTGTTGTATATTTTGACATAAATAAACTATAGTTTAGTCTTTTGTTTGACTGTGAAGTGTATGTCTGTGCCTGTGTTTGTCTTTTGTTTGACTGTGAAGTGTGAATTGTATGTGTGTGCTGTGTGTGTCCCCCCCCCCTTTGTGCCCTCGCTCTTTTGTTTGACTAGGGAAGTGTATGTGTGTCTTCCCCCCTTTGTGTTTCATTGTGTGACTGAACTGCTGATGTGAGATGAGCTGTAAAAAGAATACAGAAAGGACACTATAACCTCACTCAGGGATTTTGTAAATATTTTTGTAAATAGTTCATGTTTGCTGTGTTTTATTTATGCTCTATACTTTTTTGAATGCAAATTTTATTTTTATTTCAAAATTGTATTTGTTCAGACAAGAAAGAAAAGGCCCTTTTGGAGTCTCCAAATGGCACAGTTTGGGAACGCCTGGTGGTACCCTTCAAAAAAACTGTGTAATATGTTCATTTTTTGAGGTTTTGTTCTGAAATTTGAACCTGAACTTGGTAACACTTCATGCTATGTTCCTATGGTGTTTTCCAGCTTATACCTACCAGCTATAGTCACCTGCAGGCATCTGTTTCTACAAAAATTCCAGGCGGAATTTATATCCTTCAAATTCAGCACATTCAGACCACTATTACACAGTGCCAGAGGCACTTAGTGATTCTGACTGTTTTGCAATTCAAAAATTCAGAGTGTTATCTTTTGAATGAGACCAAAACCATGCATATACTGCAAGCGGTTGAAGAGCAGCTTTAATTTACTTTTGGGTATGTCGTTTTTGGGCGTTTTTGATAAATTAACTTAAACATGTGTAACTATAAATTAGGAATTTCAATTAATAATTAAATGAATAATTACAATTAAGAATACAATATTAATAGTTTGTTAATCTTCAATCAAATCACAACATTATACCTTTAGTTAATACCAAATTAATAATATTGATGACCTAACTAAGGGGTTGAAGGCATCGGGGAGTTCTAATCAGCAGAGGTTGATTCAATTCAATACAAGTGCAATATTAACATACAACCTTGCAAAAAAATTATATAATGACATTTATTGAACATAAAGCATCAAATTGACAAACACAGTTCAATACAATACATTTGAACCTAGTTTGTGACTAAGGAAAAAGGAAAGATGGTGCTTACTGTGCACATAACTGGAGTGTGTTGAGGTCAGAATGTCGGGTTAGTAATAATAATAATAATAATGAATTTTATTTATATAGCACACTTTAGAATACAGAGAAATCTCAAGGTGCTTTACAACAGATACCATTTAAAAACAACAAAAAGAGCAATACAAATACATACATAATTGTCCTATACACATAATATAATAAATGATACACATAATTTATTTTTCCTAAAAAAAGAGGGTCTGAAAAGCTGGTATGGGTGTTCATTGTAGGTTCTTAGTAGGTAAGAATACATGCAAGACCTGGATCTGTGTGTAGTCTATTTTACTACTAACGCAGACAGTGAGCGGCTATGCCAGCTACAAAAACGAGTGTCATGAACCATGATACATTTTCAACTGTTTCTACATTCAGTAATCAATATATAGTTGTTTGGTAAGCTATGCTATGCATATACCCAGTTGTTACAGGCTTACTTTTGTGTTGTTTACTCAGCGGTCGGCGGGGTTCGATGCACGTTGGTTTCGGAAGAGGGGGAAGTCCGGTCGCCAAGTCTTGAGAGTCCAATGTTTCCTAGCTGTGTCTCTCGCAGTTCACAGTTGCTGTGAAGTCTCTGGTTCTTTTTCCAGGGCGCAAAGTTAATTGCCGGTGATGAGTCTTGACAAAGGGAGCTGGCCACTTCTTTACCATTCAGATGCCTGATATTGCTAGCTGTATACTTTCATAGCTCTTCACAAGCTTCATTAGCGTTGCTTGCGGCGAAGTTTGTGGAGATACCTCTGTGTTGTTGTTCCGCTGCTGTACAGAGAACTTTTCTCTTGCACGTTCCGCGATTGCGCTTTGGTTTTGTTAGGAGCGCGTGAGTTCTGTATTTCCTGTTTACAGTTTCCTATGGGAAGTTGACATTGTGTGACACAAAGGGGCATTTCTTTGTTGTCATTTCCTGTGGGTCATGTTTCAAGTCTTTTTGGAAAAGCGTTTGTGGATGTCTTTTGATAGAAAAACGTTAAGCACACAAAATTACATTCAATTAAATTGCATTTCAAACGTATCATTGTTTCTATGGAATTTGCAATGCCTACAAACTTTATATAATAACAGAATTAAACATCTTGTCCTTCCTTTTTTTTTTTTTTCCCTTTCCAGTTTTTTTTTTTCCTTTCCAGTTTTTTTTTCTTACTTCCATTTCAGAATGTGATGTTTAGATGTTTTGACACCAATGTCTTTATGATTTCCTAAAGTCCAGTCGGTTCCTTACCTCTCACATGGATAATTCTGCGAACAGTTTAAAGACTACATGCACTCTTGTTTCTTCTGACAGAGCTGAAACCATGGTTTTAGATTGATCTCTGGTTAAATAACAGGGCTACTTAGTTCCCTCATTCACTGGAGCCAGAGACTTCAATTTCTGCTCACCTTTTCTGGTTGTAGCTGAGGAAAAGTACTGATGATGCCCTCCTTATACTGGACACTGTGACAGCTCTGAAACCTATTAGCCTGAGAGGAGAGTAAAAACCAGAGCTGCCTCAAAATGAAGATAGCACTGAGGGCATCTCAATTAATGTCTGATTCCACAGTGTTGTGTGTGTGTGTGTGTGTGTGTGTGTGTGTGTGTGTGTGTGTGTGTGTGTGTCTGTCTGTCTGTCTGTCTGTCTGTCTGTACGTGTGTGTGTTTGTGCGTGCGTGTGTGTTAACAATTTGTTTCAACTCAATTGCTGGACTTTTTCGACTACAGCACATTATTCCATATGCTGTTTTAGCTTGGTTATAGAGTAGGCTGATCAGTTCAGTCCTGGCGGTCAGCTAATACCAAGGGCTGTCCGGTTAAATGATTACAGTGAACAACAGCTTAATTGGCATTGTCTTCACAAACCTTATGTGCCCCTTGTGAAAATACAATAAATTAGTAATCTTTTATAAAAAATTGATTAGGGAATTCATCAACCATCTGCATAATTGAGGGAATAGAGCATTTTTCACAGATGTATTCACTTCTGTTTTGTATTGTTGGTAGAAAAGACCCCAGCTGAAAACTGGCCCATTCTCCATAGGTAATGAATACTTACACAGATACACAGATAATAAGACTGCAACTGGAATCCAATTAGGCTTTCAGTAGTGGAGAACATTCTCAACAACTCAATTCGAGCCCCTCTCTCTCTCTGCACATTCCATACCGGGGCTTACTGGCAAGAAGCAATTTCTCAACGAGAGAGGCTTGCTTACATTGCGAATGGGAGAAATAGCAATTGTATAATCAGAATGCTTCTTTCCCTTTTTCCTTGTTATTTAATTGGCCGGAACCATCTTGCAATTCACAAGGCCAAACATGTTCTTAGCTGATAAATATCACTGCTAATAGGTAATATTTTTCCTGGGAAATTGGTTGTTTTACAGCTGACTGAATCTTAACATGTGATGGGATTTCAATCACAGTACAGTTCATAACCACGGTAATTGTATGTGCATGAAAATGAAAGTGTCCTCTAAGGAGCTGATCTGCTTTTACAGAACCAGCTTGCTGTTTCTTATATGTATGTACAGTCAGGTCCATAAGTATTTGGACAGTGACACAATTTTCATCATTTTGGCTCTGTACGCCAGCACAATGGATTTGAAATGAAACAATCAAGATGTGCTTTAAGTGTAGACTTTCAGCTTTAAATGAAGGGTTTTGTCAAAAATATTGTATGAACCGTGTAGGAATTACAACCATTTTTATACATTGCCCCCAAACTAACAAAATCATAAATTAAATTGTCATTTTTAATACCTGGTTGCAAATCCTTTGCAGTCAATGACTGCCTGAAGTCTGGAACCCATAGACATCACCAGATGCTAGGTTTCTTCCCTGGTGATGCTCTGCAAGGCCTTTACTGCTGCTTCAGTCCCTGCTTGTTCTCGGGGCGTTTTGCCTTCAGTTTTGCCTTCAGCAATTGAAATGCACGCTCAATTGTATTCAGGCCAGGTAATTGACTTGGCCATTGCAGAACATTCCACTTCTTTGCCTTAAAAAAGTATTGGGTTGCTCTCGCAGTATGCTTCGGGTCATTGTCAATCTGCACTGTGAAGCGCCGTCCAATGAGTTTTGAAGCATTTTGCTGAATCTTAGCAGATAATATAGCCCTATACACTTCAGAATTCATCCTGCTGCTTTTGTCAGCAGTCACATCATCAATAAATACAAGGGAACCAGTTTCATTGGCAGCCATACATGCCCACGCCATAACACTACCTCTACCATGCTTCACAGATAAGGTGGTATGCTACGGATCATGAGCAGTTTCTTCCCTTCTCCATACTCTTCTCTTCCCATCATTCTGGTACAAGTTGATCTTTGTCTCATCTGTCCATAGGATGTTGTTCCAGAGCTTTTTTAGATGTTTTTTGGCAAACTCTAATCTGGTCTTCCTGTTTTTGAGGCTTACCAATGGTTTACATCTTGTGGTAAACCCTCTGTATTTACTCTGGGGAAGTCTTCTCTTGATTGTTGACACAGATACGCCTACCTCTTGGAGGGTGTTCTTGATCTGGCCAACTGTTGTGAAGGGGTTTTTCTTCACCAGGGAAATAATTGTTCTGTCATCCACCACAGTTGTTTTCCGTGGTCTTCCAGGCCTTTTGATGTTCCTGAGTTGATTTGGCCACACCTAATGTTTTTGCTATCTCTCTGATGGGTTTGTTTAGATTTTTCAGCCTAATGATGGCTTGCTTCACTGGCAGTGACAGCTATTTGGACTTCATATTGAGAGTTAACAGCAATAGATTCCAAATGCAAATGCCACACTTTAAATTAACTCTAATCAACTCTAGACCTTTTATCTGCTTACTTGTAAATGAAACAATGAGGGAATAACACACACCTGGCCATGGAACAGCTGAGCAGCCAACTGTCCAATTATTTTTGGTCCCTTAAAAAGGGGGGGACCACGTATAAAAAGTGCTGTAATTCCTACACCATTCACCCGATTTGGATGTAAACACCCTCAAATTAAAGCTGAAAGTCTGCACTTTGAGCTCATTATTTAAGTTAAACTCCAATATGCTGTGGTAGACAGCTAAAATAACAATAACTTTGTCAATGTCCAAATATTTATGGACCTGACTGTATGTGCTTGTGTGTGTGTTGCAGTTCACTGTCACCCTGACTGTCTGACATGTTCTCGGACCCCGGACCACTGTGACAGCTGTAAGGACCCCCGCTCCATGCTGCTGGATGGCCGTTGCCTGCAGACATGCCCTCGAGGGTTCTACCCCGACGGCAGGGTGTGCGCAGGTAAGAGGCAGGCACCCAGCCACAGCTTCACCCTTTCTACATACATTCTATAGCCAGGTTATTTGTTCTGGTTCAAACACTCCCTGATGATTTTCTATCACAATATTAGCACTGCATTTAATATTATATACAGGAACTGCCAAGATAAAGGAAAGACTTGAGTAAATGAAGGGTTCTGTTGGCTGTTATGGTGTGGAGTGCATTGTCTTGACATTGTTTAGGTCCACTTAACCCCTTAGAGGGCAAGGTAAGAGGACAAATGGTGGAATTTGTCATGGAAGAATCATGTTGTATCCAATCCAATACAGTTCCAGACACTTGTAGAATATATGCCAAGGCACATTGAAGCTTGTAGCTTGTGGTGACCCAATGCCCTATTAAGACACTTTATGTTGGTATTTCCTTTATTTTGGCAGTTACCTGTATCTTGTCAGGTTAGTTGGATATGTTTATCAGGATAGTTTACTACTCTAACAGTAGTTGATTCTAGCACATATTGTTTCACTGTTGCTGGCTCTGAGAATGGTAATTAACCTAGTTAAATGTACTTTGTCTTTGAAGTCATTCTGGATAAGAGCCTCTTCTACATGGATGAAATGTAATGATGTAACTCTTGAATATTTCTACCTTTGGCATTCCACACTCCCATATTGTACTTTATTAACATCCCCATAAGCTATGGTAATTATACATGCGAGAGATAAGCGTATTGGTTTTGGCAGCAACTTATCAATGCGTCAGCTGCAGGACTCAGAGGCCAGGCCCTGCATGAATATTGCTGATTGGAAAGTGGGCCTCTTATTTTATTTGAATTTAAATGTGGAGGGACAGGCTCTGCTCACAGTCAGAGGATTAAGGCATCACTTGTTGAATATCTAATGCTGCCTGGAAGATCCCAATGTTTTGGATAATGTAATTGCTACTGACACAGCTCAGTATTTTTTCCTGATGATTCATGTTTCCCTTCCCTTTTCTCCATTACTCGCTCAATTTTCCTCTGTTCACAGGTATAAAAAAACGGTACAGGAAACTGACTGTTGTTACACGAGGCCGGCAATAATATTGATGTGTTTTTGAGTTTTTGCTCCTAATTGGATCTCCTTAGAATGATCCTCCAGGCTTTCCATTGTTGTCAGAAGTCTGCAAAATAACCAAGCTCGATGCTTCCCAGGCCACCTATGTGAACATGCCTCCCCCTGCCCCCTGCTGTGTTCAAAGGGAAGCGCATGAATACAAGTTGAGATATTGGCACACAGATGCATTTCGGTGTGTGTCGAGAGCAGCTGTAGATCTCTTTCCAGATAGGCATCTCAGCGGCACCGTTAATGTGCCGTACAGGTAGTGATACTGTCTATCCTGACCCCTCCCCCTGACCACCTGCTGCCCTTTGCAGCCTGCCTGGACTCCTGCGCCACCTGCGTGAATGACTTTGAATGTGCGTCCTGTGGCCGCTCCCTCCTGATGACCAACAGACAGTGCGTGGCTGCATGTGGGAGGGGCTTCTACCAGGATCACCAACATTGCCTGAGTGAGTATCACCTGTCTGCACAGCATAAAGGCCTCAGTATACTTCAAACGAAATCGAATTTGGCGTGTTCAAAGATAGCGGGTTTGTGACCAAAATGAAGGACCGCATTTGTCTTCAATTGCTGCAGTGTGTGCAGGCTGGCTAGGCGAACTTGTCAAACTTTTTGCACAGCCCCTCCCAATACACCGTCACCTGCAATTGGTCAACAATGTCATGTGATTGGTTGCGTTTTTTATGTATGTCATTTCAGCCGCTTGTTTTCCTGTTTACATCTTGTTGTCATTGTGCTAGCTATGTTTGTGTTTGTGTTTTTCTGCAAGGCCATTTGGCAACTTTCCTCTAGCTAACGTTAGCTTGCTACCAAAATCCTCATTAGTTATTTGACATTACCTATTTGGCCTCAGTTCACCACCAATTGTGTGACATAGGCTAGTTGGTAATCAAGTTAACCAGCTTGCTAATTAGCTACAGTACACATTGTGTACGCCAGCACAATGGATTTGAAATGAAACAATCAAGATGTGCTTTAAGTGTAGACTTTCAGCTTTAAATTAAGGGTTTTGTCAAAAATATTGTATGAACCGTGTAGGAATTACAACCATTTTTATACATAGCCCCCCCCCCCCCCCATTTTAGGGGTTGAAAGGTAATTGGACAAACTAACAAAATCATAAATTAAATTGTCATTTTTAATACCTGGTTGCAAATCATTTGCAGTCAATGACTGCCTGAAGTCTGGAACCCATAGACTTCACCAGACGCTGGGTTTCTTCCCTGGTGATGCTCTGCAAGGCCTTTACTGCCGCTATCTTCAGTCCCTGCTTGTTCTCGGGGCGTTTTGCCTTCAGTTTTGCCTTCAGCAATTGAAATGCATGCTCAATTGGATTCAGGCCAGGTAATTGACTTGGCCATTGCAGAACATTCCACTTCTTTGCCTTAAAAAAGTATTGGGTTTCTCTCGCAGTATGCTTCGGGTCATTGTCAATCTGCACTGTGAAGCACCGTCCAATGAGTTTTGAAGCATTTTGCTGAATCTTAGCAGATAATATAGCCCTATACACTTCAGAATTCATCCTGCTGCTTTTGTCAGCAGTCACATCATCAATAAATGCAAGGGAACCAGTTTCATTGGCAGCCATACATGCCCACGCCATAACACTACCTCTACCATGCTTCACAGATAAGGTGGTATGCTACGGATCATGAGCAGTTTCTTCCCTTCTCCATACTCTTCTCTTCCCATCATTCTGGTACAAGTTGATCTTTGTCTCATCTGTCCATAGGATGTTGTTCCAGAGCTTTTTTAGATGTTTTTTGGCAAACTGTAATCTGGTCTTCCTGTTTTTGAGCTTACCAGTGCGTTCTTTCTTTTTAAGAATGTACCAAATAGTTGATTTGGCCACACCTAATGTTTTTGCTATCTCTCTGATGGGTTTCTTTAGATTTGATAGTGACAGCTATTTGGACTTCATATTGAGACTTAACAGCAATAGATTCCAAATGCAAATGCCACACTTTAAATTGGTCAACAATGTCATGTGATTGGTTGCATTTTTTATGCATGTCATTTCAGCCGCTTGTTTTCCTGTTTACATCTTGTTATCATCGTGCAAGCTATATTTGTGTTTGTGTTTTTCTGCAAGGCCATTTGGCAACTTTGCTCTTGGGGAAATGCACCGCTTTTGTAGCTAGCTAGCGTTAGCTTGCTACCAAAATCCTCATTAGTTATTTGACATTACATATTTGGCCTCAGTTCACCACCAATTGTGTGACATAGGCTAGTTGGTAATCAAGTTAACCAGCTTGCTAATTAGCTACAGTATATTAATATGGATAGTCAGATACCATTCATTGAAAGTTATCATCAAAAGAAAATTAACCCTGCTTAGTAATGACAATTTCTGATGCACAGTTGTCTAAATGTAATATAGGCCAGGCTAACTCATGGTCTACTACATCAAAAAATTAAATTCACAGTCAATGATGCTACATACAATATACAATGAGAAATTACATTTAGCAGTTTCTGGAGCACACTTTCTTACGTCTGTTACATGATCCTATCATAAGGTATGATGGTTTAAACATAGCATGACTGCATTGCACATTTGGCCCTTGCCGATGTTTGCTTAGTTGGTATTTATATTTCCGGTTCCCTAGTCTAGCGACTAACAAGCTCCCCCATCTGGCGTGGAGTGTCATTAAACGGACAGACCTCAAGTCGCAGAGATTATGCTGACATTTGGTCGCAAGGCCGTATTTGACAGCCTGTGCGAACACACCAAATTCTATTTCGTTTGAAGTATACTGAGGCCTTAAGACTGCCTACACTGCAACTCCCCATAGGAATCAGAGATATCCTGGAAGCCTTGTTTGCTCTTTACCAGAAAGCAAGTTTAATTGGTTTCCGAAAAGCAGTTTAATTGGCCGAGGTAATAAGTTAGATATTGTGCAATTTGCTGCAATCAAGGTACCTTTGAATCTCTTGGGGAAAAAGTCTGTGCTTATGCTAATTAAAATGCCAGGATCCAATCTAACCATAAAGTGCAATGCACCTTACTTTGAGTTAAAATCTTTATTTCTAATTCAGCATATTCTTTCATTTATGTTACCACCAAACTTGTGTAAGAATTTAAGTACTACTTGTTTCAATCCATTACTTGGATTTAAGGACCAAAGGCATGGGGGTCAAGGTAAAATCTGGTCCTTAATCTAATTTGTAAATGGACAGGTTCACAACCGAATAAATAGTTGTTCAATTACATGGAAAACATAAAGGAAGCATAAAGACATGGGCTTGATTTCAGGCTGTAGCTGACACAGTGCAATATAGATCTCAGAATATGATGGAATAACAAAAGCCAGAGAAATAACAGTGCATCTCCAGAGCCCAGGCCAAAGCCACTGGTCTGCTCCAAGTAATTACATGATTCATACCATAGTTCAATTTCACACTTTAATGAACATCGAGATTGGAATTCAATCCGTTAATGTTGCCCAAATGGGTTATAAATCCATTGCTTTTGTAGGGCCATTTAGAGTGGCTTTGCCATTGTTTTCCCCCTCATTGAGAAAACTTTGAACGGCCACCCTTTAAAAAATTCCACACGCACTCAAATTTTGGAACTTAATTTAGTTTATTTAACAAAAATATATAATCAGGTACAATATGTTGAAACTTTGAGGGGGTGCTCTGTGAAAAGAAATTAACTATATTTTAGTTTTTATTTTCCAAAACCAGATACACTAGTGGACAATGACGTTCAAACCTGTTAAAATGGAAAGAATACTTTTGCAGGAATGTCTTTTCATTGGACAGGAATTACGTGGAGTCATGAAAGTGGTGAAAGAAGGTGAGAATTAGTCCACAGTGGCAGCTGCGGTCCATCGCCATGGCACGCCAGTGTTTCCGTGCCCTCCCTCACTCAACCCTCCTGTTGCCTGTGCTCCTCTAAGGCTTTGAGTTATTGGGCTGGTGTGTGTGGTGTGGCGTGGCTAATTCCCAAGCATGCCACGCTTACTCAGAATTGCTCCCGTTTCCCCATCCGGATGGTGCCCTGGCAGAGTCTGTCGGGAGTGGAGCGGAGAGCAGTTGGCAGGGTGCTAGGCTCTCCAGAGTGCATAAGCTGTTCATCCTGGATGCCTCCAGAATGAAACATGCCGTGTTTTCATCCGATATGGGAATATGGGCCAAGACTTAATCATGGGCCAAGGCACTTCTGATTAACATCACCCCCATTTCGACCTCACAACCTTTCTTGTGTTGGACAGTTAGAAATGATTGAATGAACCATTCACTGGCTTAGATTTAAAAAAATGTTCAGAATTCCATATGCTGTTTGTACTGTTTGTTTTTATGATTTGTGCCTATATGTTTGCAATGACAAACATGAACACTTTTGAGCTTTTTTTCTTCTCTCTTAAAAACACATAAATAGCTGAGTATGATAATGGAAAATTTATAAATATCACAGAGGGTGTTTAGTGATCCATTGTAGCAGCTGCAGCTTCATAGATGATACAGACAAGCCCATACATCCTGAGACTGTATGTCGTATACTCTGACGTATACTGCATTAACCATAAGTTGAAGTAAACCTTATTTTTATTCATTTCTATTTATACAGTAACTAAAATGATTTCATTAAACATTAAATATTGACTTAAAAGGTTATTTGTTTATGGTACTGCCATGCCCTCCTCATTGGAAATTGTTCCTCTCTTATATTTATTGTGTCTATTTATAGAGGTATGTTAGATGAGCAAGGGATCATGGGATAGTTGGATACAATAGAATGTGCTCAGGGTTGAGAGTTCTTGGAATATCCCTCGGAAACATCCGTAGTCCTTTTAAATTGAGTCAGCTGGGCCTGGAGCTACATTCAATCACATGGATTTTTTGCCCATATTAAGAGAAGCAGCATACAGCGAACCCGTGTACATCTTGCAAAATGTCAATTAGGTACCGCAAACACATCACAAGTCAACATGCAGCATCTTCTGCATTGGAAGCCAAATGTATTCACACATGCACACCAAGCCTACTCACAGTACACTCCAACCTATTTGTGGACCAGATTAAGGCTCCACACGATATCAAAATGCAAATGCGAATGTAATTTAAAAAAAACATTTATTGCTGTGTATTTGGTCGCTTTTCAAAACTGCAGTAAGCCTCTGGTCTCCCTGGGTCATCATTCCTGGAAAGCAATATCCAGGGTAATTTTTGCAGGCGTTGGTGGAAACCCCCATCCCATGTCATACCTCTCCAGCACTCTCGCTGCCCTGCTTAATAATGAAGGCATTAGAGGAGGGTGCAGTAATTAGGGCCATGTAAAGTGTTGAGGTTTTCACATGGCTGGGTTGTAAACTCAGTCGCCGCTCCGCACGTTTTCTCTGGGGGCTGCGGTTCTGAAATCCCTGCCTCCCGACAGCTGCTTTTATTGCTCTCCTCTGGAGAGGGCCGGTTTGCCGTAGCTTGTAATAGGTGGCCTTTTGTTCCCTCTCATGCTGGCATTTCTTCTCACAAATGCTAAGCGCCAGTGGGTGCTGTGTTGAAAATGAATTGTGGGATCCGGGCCAGTATTTTTAAGTGATCGCAGTCGTCAATGTGGAGCCCGCCTCGCGATGCAAGTATACAGAAGAATAAGGTTCTGATCACCATCTTGCTCAGATCTATTAGGTCCGATTAAGTGGACTTAAAATACATCAAACTAATCAGGAACATCAAAATAATAGCACACTGGCACATACTTTTAAGCCCCCACCTCTACAAATATAAGTCTCCACATTAAGGCAAATTAGGGGGGAAAATTAGTTTGTGTACATAACCTAGTTTGTGTAGAAGTTCACCCATGTCACCCCTCTACTCTCCTCTCTGCACTGGCTCCCCATCGCAGCACGCATCAGATTCAAATCACTGGTGCTGGCTTATCAAGCAGCTAGAGGAACTTGGTAACATAAAACAAATCTGTGCTGAAGGAGAGACGATAATAATGGGCGACTTCAATTACCCCTCTATTAATTGGGAGATATTGACAAATGTGGCAAATGTGAAGAGGAGTTTTTAGATATGGTCAATGACTGCTTTTTGATACAGTCTGTTACTCAGCTTATGAGAGGGAGATCAATACTGGATCTGGTTTTGTGTAACAATCCTGATAGAATTTGCAGCACAGAGGTAGGAGAACCAATAGGGGCAAGTGACCACAGTGCAGTTATTTATTTTTATTTTTTGGCAGGTTAAGACAGCCTCCTCTAACTCTCGAATTTTTAATTTTAGACGAGCTGACTTCAATAAAATGAGAGAGAATTTAAGTAATATAGATTGGGTAAAACTTCTAGATTGCAGAGCTGTGAATGAAAAATGGACTGTATTTAAAAGGGTTATTGTAGATGTACAGTGTAAATGCATCCCCAAAGTAAGGAAAAATAGGATGAAAAAACTGTCTCCGCAGTGGATGGGATATTTTGAGGCAAAAGAAACGACTGTACAGAGTATATAAAAAGGATAACTCAGAGAGAAACAAGTTCGATTATTGTAATATGCAGGCTAAGGCTAAAAAGGAAATAAGATCAGCTAAAAGGCGGTTTGAAATAAAAATTTCCCAAGATGCAAAAAGTTAATCCTAAGACATTTTTTCAAATATTGTAGTAGAAAAAGGAAAGTTAAGGATGAGGTTAGGTGCATTAAGAATAAGGAAGGAACTTTGGTTTATAATAATAAGGATATTGCTAACACACTAAACAGTTACTTTGTTGAGAGCTTTACTAGAGAAGAGGTTATAAATATATACATGAGGAGGTAGTGCAACTGAGCAGGATTTGTTTTGGGCTTTTTGATAAAGAAAAAAAGAATAAAAAATATATATGATAGAAGGTGACTGGACAGTGGATACAGGCATGGAGGCTTGGGACAAGGAGCAGGCCCAATTGGCACAAAGTGATGCCCCGTGGTTTATATGCTGTCTGGAGTATGGTCACCAACCCAGTGAGTGTTCCGAGAGGGAAGACTATGGCTGGAAGGACCCAAAAGAAGGAAAAGTCCAAAAGAAAAATGGCCACTCCTACCCTGTTGTGCCCCCTAGAGAAAAGGGCCACAAGAACCCAAGTAAGCCACAACTGCAGCATCATGGTGAAGCAAGAATTGCAGAGAAGTGTGCTGGTTTAGAGGCAGAGTTGGGAGAGGTGCAAGCTGTAATCAAGGACAAGGATGATGTGATCCGAAAACTGGATAAATGTTGTAGTGACCAGAAGGAAGCCCTGGTGAAGAACCAGAGACGGGCGGCTATGGTTGAGGACCGATGGCGAGTCACCCTCCAGGAGGTTCAGGAGCTGAAGAATGTCCAGACTGAGCTTTACAGGACGAAAGCGGAGTTGGGGACCTTGGAGGAGCGCCATCTGGTGGCCTTTGGGAGATTGCTGGAGGAGCACACCGACTCCCTGAGGAAGATTGGGAACATGGCTGTGGAGCTTGAGAACGAAAAGACATCTCTTCACAATGAGCTGAGATGTGTGGAGGCCCACAGACAGGAGCCATGGAAGGTTGGTGAAGTCCCGAGCCCGAGGGGTGGTTGTCCAATTCATGGTGCCCAGATGCATTACCCACATATGGCCGGTTGGTGGCAGTCAAGGTGAGAAACTTGTGTCATTCACTAACGTCTACCAGGTGCTTGTACAGGAGGTGAGTGGAGATGAAAGAAACCGGAGGTTTGATCCCGGTGGGAAACTTCCTGAGGGGACCTGGAGATGGTGGCAAGCACAGGTGCGGAGGGGGGGAGGCACCAGGCATCCTGAGGTAGCAGAACGGAGTGGTCTGGCAGGTGTGTAGGGTTTGAAGATCTTGAGGAGGTATGTTGGGGCTGGTCCCTTGACTGCCTGGTATGCTAGGACCAACGTTTTGAAATTGATGCGAGCTATAACAGGCAGCCAGTGGAGGGTAGTGAGCAGGGGGGTGACATTTGAGTGTCTGGGAAGGTTGTAGACCAGACGGGCTGCAGCGTTCTGGATGAGTTGCAGGTGTCTGATGGCGGATGCCGGAAGTTGCAGTAGTCCAAGCGGGACAGTACCATTGCTTGGACCAGGAGCTGAGTAGAGTACTCCTTTAATACTTGGGAGCCACTCGTGGAAACAAAAGAACTATGGTTCCCAGCAGCCCTGAACAAAGTGAAGCAGTTTGAACTGCGGACAGCCGAGGGCCATTTGGAGGCCTATTTAAGGGACTTGTTTGTGTTATACTGGGAGGGAGTAGGTTGGCTGGTGTGGAGAGTGTTGTTTGGAGTGTGTTTTGACCTGGATTGTTTGAGGACCCTGCTTTGTGTACCGACTACTGGACTGGATTACGGAACTGACCTGGATTTGGAATTGGATTTTGGACAAAGACAACGAGTAAGGATTATGGACTTTATGTGTTTTGAATTTCCCCCAATGACCCCACCCTTTTTTGTGTCTGTCAATAAGTTTAATAAATTATTGTTTTGTTTTGAATGCTGCCTCCTCTGGGTTATTTAACTGCCTAAGCTGTCTGCAAAGGTCTGTGAGTGTCGCCCAACCCCTAGGGACACCACAATATATATATATATATATATATATATATATATATATTCTAACCTTTTCCTTCCCAGTGTTACAGGTATGGTATGCAGCCGCCAACAATGATCTCTTGCGTGAACAATGATTGTTCTTACCATGTATTAATGGTATCTGGATAAGAGCATCTGCTAAATGCTTAAAATATAAAATGTAAATGTATTAAAATTGTTCATTTTAAGGATACATGTGAAACCTTCTCTGTCAGAGAAACTGAACTGAATTGATCTTGATTATTCCTCTCCGGCAGGTTGCCACGGGGACTGCGTGGCATGCCGTGGGCCGGGGCAGCAGGACTGCCTGTCGTGTTCTGACCCATCACTCCTGCTCAAAGATGGCCTTTGTGTTCCGGATTGTGGCTCAGGCTTTTACACCAGACAGGGCACCTGTCACGGTGAGTGTGTGAATATTCCTACATTTTCCACATTAGTCAATATTAACAAGCAGACAACATGTGATGTTTGTGTATGTGTGGGTGTGTGCTATAACCTAAGGGTAACCAAATCGGAGGATTACAGAATGTCAAGTAGGATTTTTAATTTTTTTAAACTCTCATAAAAGAAACCCATATGGATGGTTTCTAAATTCACAAAGGAATAGTAGCAATACAAATAAATTACCTTTAGTCTGCACACGGTGTTGTGAAGTTATTTTCAGCCCAGCATGTCCCCAGGGTTTTGTTCTCAAATGTTTATAATTAAGTAGGTGAGGAAAACATAATGAAACATTGTCTTCAACTGTGCAACTGTCAGTCAGAACTACCACCTCAGGATGCTGTGGCTGCGAAGCCAAATGCAAACAAGACAGCAAATGTCAATCTAAAAAGACTACAATCATGTGAAATGGAAAAGCCTACGTTCTGCACACAAGGTGTTTCTCCCCGGTCTTCCTTATTGTGTTTATGGGAGGTGATGAGGGATTTTCTAGCGTATGGAATGCCTCAAATCTCTTCAAAACTGAAGTTGTGTTCCTGTTTTAACGTGTGCTGGTATTTTTCGTGCCCCGCAATGATGGGAGATTTACATTGCTTTTTGTCATTTAATACTAAACTGTTATTATTAGCTTAACTGGAATTAAGTTGGAGGAGCTTTATTGGGCATATCAGAACTTTTATGGATTAAGCATATCATTGTTGAATATATACAGTGGGTTCGGAAAGTATTCAGACCCCCTACAATTTTCACTCTTTGTCATATTGCAGCCATTTGCTAAAATCAATTAATTTCATTTTTTTCCTCGTTCATGCACACACAGCACCCAATATTGTCAGAAAAACACAGACTTGTAGAAATGTTTGCAGATTTATTACAAAATAAACACTGAAATATCACATGGCCATAAGTATTCAGACCCTTTGCTGTGACACTTGTATATTTAACTCAGGTGCTGTCCAATTCTTCTGATCATCCTTGAGATGGGCCTACACCTTCATTGGAGTCCAGCTGTGCTTAATTATATTGATTGGACTTGATTTGGAAAGGCACACACCTGTCTATGTAAGGTCCCACAGTTGACAGTGCATGTCAGAGTAAAAACCAAGCCATGAAGTCCTAGGAACTCTCCATAGACCTCCGAGATAGAATTGTGTTGAGGCATAGATCTGGGGAAGGGTATAAAAACATTGCTAAAGCATTGAAAGCACCCAGGAGAACAGTGGGATTGTGAAATGGAATAAGTTTGAAACCACCACAACTCTTCTTAGAGCTGGCCGTCTGGCCAAACTAAGTAACCGGGCAAGAAGGGACATGGTCAGGGAGGTGACCAAGAACCCAATGGCCACTCTAAGAGAGCTTCAGAGTTCTTCTGCAGCGACGGGAGAACCTGGTAGAAGGACAAACATCTCTGCAGCACTCCCATCAATCAGACCTTTATGGTAGCACTTGGCATTCAGTCCAAAAATTTCAATTTTTGTCTCATCAGACCGGATAATCTTTTTCCTGATGCTCTTAGAGTCCTTTAAGTACTATTTGGCAAACTCCAGGTGGGCTGTCATATGCCTTTCACTCAGAAGTAGCTTCCATCTAGCCACTACCATAAAGGTCTGATTGATGGGAGTGCTGCAGAGATGTTTGTCCTTCTACCAGGTTCTCCCATCGCTGCAGAGGAACTCTGAAGCTCTCTTAGAGTGGCCATTGGGTTCTTGGTCACCTCCCTGACCATGGGAGCTACTTCTTGCCCGGTTACTTAGTTTGGCCAGACGGCCAGCTCTAAGAAGAGTTGTGGTGGTTTCAAACTTATTCCATTACACAATGATGGAGCCCACTGTTCTCCTGGGTGCTTTCAATGCTTTAGCAATGTTTTTATACCCTTCCCCAGATCTATGCCTCAACACAATTCTATCTCGGAGGTCTATGGAGAGTTCCTAGGACTTCATGGCTTGGTTTTTACTCTGACATGCACTGTCAACTGTGGGACCTTACATAGACAGGTGTGTGCCTTTCCAAATCAAGTCCAATCAATATAATTAAGCACAGCTGGACTCCAATGAAGGTGTAGGCCCATCTCAAGGATGATCAGAAGAATTGGACAGCACCTGAGTTAAATATAAAAGTGTCACAGCAAAGGGTCTGAATACTTATGGCCATGTGATATTTCAGTGTTTATTTTGTAATAAATCTGCAAACATTTCTACAAGTCTGTGTTTTTCTGACAATATTGGGTGCTGTGTGTGCATGAACGAGGAAAAAATGAAATTAATTGATTTTAGCAAATGGCTGCAATATGACAAAGAGTGAAAAATTTAAGGGGGTCTGAATACTTTCCGAACCCACTGTATATATATCGTTTCCAATCGTGTAGAATCAAACATTATCATGTAATGTTTTTGCTTCACTGACTTTTTTTTCCTTTTTTCTCCTGCAGTATGTGATGAATCCTGCATGACTTGTTACCCTGACAATCCCAGCTGCATGAGCTGCCCACCAGAAGCTGCTCTGCATCATGGGAAATGTATCCCTCACTGCCCAGAGCAACATTATAGGGACAGCCACAGCAGGTGCACGGGTGGGTGTCTTTTTATTTAAAGGAGTTTGAACATAACCTTATGTTGTGTATTTTTATCCTCATACTCAAAGTATGTGTTTAAAGATCTAAAATGATATAAAAGCCTTAAGGCACAACATCCTCTCTTAGCAAAATATACTGATATACATTATTAATATATATTGACTGTACATTACATAATTCTTCTTCCACACATGTATCACTAAAACATGCTGAAAGCCATATGATTACATGTCTGTGGGTTCATACAAAATATATAAAAGCAGAAGGTTTTGACCGGATGTGGTAAGTAATTTATGCTTTGTGCTGCTGTTTGATTGGCTGTTGGAGTATGCGTGACCTTCAACCTTCTCTCAGCTTGTCACAGCTCTTGCGCGGTCTGCTCAGGCCCCTTGGTGTCTCAGTGCACCCTCTGTTCCGGGATGCTGACTCTGAACCAGGGACAGTGTCTGGACAGCTGTGGAGATGGCCTGTACTCCCAGGAAGGGATCTGCAAAAGTAAGAGACCACTCTGTCTGCACCATTCAGTCATCTATTTTACTACTGTAGAGACACATTAGCCTCTGTTGGAGAGCTACAATAGAACAATGTTCACTAACTGGAGGACAGCACTAAGAAAAGAACCCAGGCTGGTATTTTGCCATAATTCCATTGAGGGAAATTATGTTGGATGTACCGCACTGATCTTTGATAGGTCAGCCTTGTTAAGGTAATTTATTTTGTGTATCTTTGGTATTTGCAACTGAAAGCTTAATTTCCAACTGAACAATGGTTGAACACTGTAAAATGCTTATTGACTTTTTCCAATAAACTGAAATGTAGTTCCTATCACCAATCTGATATGCAGGTTAAATTATAATTGTGGTGTGCGCTGCCTGTCAGGGACATGGTTCAAAACCCGCGTCTCTACCAGCCCTGGTCGTCAGCCCATCGGGGGCGGCATTCGGCTGTCTGCCCCAGGGGGAGGGGGGAGGGTGGGCCGGCACGAGTCCGTCGAGTAGGAAAGGCGTCTGTGGTCAGGTTCCGTCTTGGAGGAGGCATCGGGAAAATCGGCTCTGAAAAATTGTCTCGTTACCCGGAGGATAGGCGGCAGACTTGTGGGGGAGGGTACAATTGGCAACCAAATTGGGAAAACAGGAAAAATGAGAAACTATACATTTTCAGTAAGTAAAGTAAACTTCTAATGAGAGCCTTGTGATTTGGATTGTCCTCAACCATCAGTCAGAATTTTTTTGTGTGCTTGTTGAGTCTGCCTGTCTGCCACACTGAGGACAAATGGCTGTTTGAGAGGCTTGTTTTTGGATGCGTACCCCCACTTTGCTCAGAGACACAAGTTTTGTTGTCAAGACACTAGCATTATGCATCTCCAGCTCCATTCTGGATATTTTGTTATAAGAGACGATAGTTGGTTTAAGAAGACTAAATTGCCTGTGGATGTGGTGAGGGTTTGGTTACATTACAGCCAATCAGACCAGCTATTTTTCCCCCTTGAATACCAGTGCACTAATGTCATAGCAAACTGGCAATTGTGTCATGTCTGATGCAAACGGTAAGTAATGAGTGGCTCTGTCAGGTACGCTTCCCTCAGTAGGAAACTGATATACTTACCTGGAAGTGCAGAGTGCCATTATGCAAATTATTGATTGCGAGCTAGGAGGATGAGGAAGACATCCTAGTTTGTATATTTTAAACTTGAGCTGATAGGCCTAAAATATAGCTTTATTTTTTACTAAGTATTCTTTTTGATTATAATTTGAATAACTAAAACTTGTTTAGTAACTGTTTTACTTCGAATTTATCAGGCTATTTTAGCAACACAATACATTCACCACTTCAACTGTTTTATTGATGCAATTGTGATTATTGGCAGCCAACAGGTCACTCATAATAATATAATATATGCCATTTAGCAGACGCTTTTATCCAAAGCGACTCACAGTAGTGAATGCATACATTTTTCAGTATATGTGGTCCCAATGGGAATTGAACCCTCAACCTAAGTGTTGTCAGTGCTGTGCTCTACCTATTGAGCCACACAGAAGCACTCCCGTGCTCTCTTTGCCTCCTGCTTCCCAATCGCCACATGCAGCTCTGTTACATATATACAAATATATACACTCATAGTATTTCCATGTGATACCATCCAACAGTCTCTCTCACTCTCACCCAAGTGCATTGAAGTGCATTGCACCACTCCTTATAAGTGCAATGCTTAATTGAATACGGGTTGCATTTTAAATAGTTGTTGACTGAAAGATTTGCCTCAGATTTGGGTGAAATACAGGAAATCTCTCTGTTCTATCTGTTCATTTGTGCACATTAACAATGCCACCAAATTACCGTGAGCATTTGAGTGAAGTGGTGATCTGGGTGGATGAAAGAGCAAACTAATCATCAGAAGTGAAACTTGCAGTGCTGAATGTTTTTATCGTCACACATATATATATAATCAGTTTGCGACGGGCAAAATGAGCAAATCCACCACTGCCCAGGTACATTTTTGCCACCGTTCAGCCCGGAGAGTTCATGAGAGTCTGCCTCTCCAGGCTGCCATCGGAGCTGCCGATCCTGTGTCGGGCCGAAGCACTCAGACTGCCTGCGCTGCCTGAAGGCAGAGGAGGTGCTACATCCCCAGAACAGCCACCTGACTCATGGAGTGTGTGTCTCCACTTGCAAGGCCCAGTTCTACACAGACCCTGACCAAACGTGCCGAGGCAAGTATCTGAAGGGTGGGGGGCGGTGGGGGTGGAATGATTGGACCTGCTTATGTTGTGACACGAAACATGTCAATGGCTCTATCAAATAAATAAACCAAATAAATTCTTTATTTGAAATTGAGAATTGTACATAGAGCGGGAATAATTGCTGCATAAGGGTAGTGCTGCTCACTTGGTGATAAAAGCTCATCACTATGAAGGATTTATGACACATTCATTTTCAACTGACTTCCTACATGCAGTTTAGGGTCTCGGCAGAAAGAAACATTGACCCCTTTAAAACAGGCATATCTCCTATCATTCTTCCACGCTACATTCCCATGTTAGATAAATGCCAGTCGCGCTGTGGAGTCTGTGTGCACTCAACAGCTACGGTCATCAGAAAGGAAAATCAGTGTTACACAAAATTGGATCAGGGGTTCAATTACATTTATCAAAAGTAAATGCCACTAATTGTTTATTTAGCAAAATTAATTTGCACTGGGTTCCTTCCCAGAATGCATTGTGTTGAATGAAACATGTGACATGAAACCCAGGCCTATCAATCATAAATGTTAAACTAATTCCTACTTTTAGCTATAGCTGCTAAGGATGACCATGAGTACCCGCGTTATTCATTTTTTAATAATAAATAATAATAATACATCTGAAATGCTTTAATATAATTAAGACGATACATACACGTTTTCACACATTTTTAAAACATTTTTAAGTTATGACATTTTCAGACATCACATGGCTCACACTACAGGCAAAATGGGGTCCAGACATAAGTCTACAATAAACATTATGCTGCAACAGTACTCCTCAAAGGGTTAACTTTTTTGTACATTTACATGTACATTTTAGGCATTTAGCAGACACTCTTATCCAGAGCGACTTACAAGATGTGCATTAGTACAAGGTAAGAACAATCATAGTTAGCGCACAAGATCAGTGCAGTAAAACGGCAATAGACATCATTGCAGGCGCCTGCATATCATACCTGTAACATTGGGAAAGAAAAGGTTAGTGGGTGTTTTTTTTTTTTTGTTTTTTTTTTGTCGAACAAGTAAACAGTGGTGACGACAGATTGACTAGATGGACAGTGTTCAGTGGTAGTGGAGTCTGAAGAGGTGGGTTTTGAGTCTCTTGCGGAAGATTGGAAGTGATTCCGCAGTCCTGACCGATTGCGGGAGGTCGTTCCACCAACGAGGGACCAGGACAGAGAAGAGGCGAGACCGCGAGGAGTGGCTGCCAGGCGCCCGGAGGGATGGGGCAGTCAGTTTGCCAGCGGAGGCGGAGCGGAGGGGTCTGGGCGGGGTGTAGGGAGTGATGAGTGACTGGAGGTATGGGGGAGCAGTACCTCTGGCCGCTTGAAAAGCAAGCACCAGTGACTTGAATCTGATGCGTGCTGCGATGGGGAGCCAGTGCAGAGAGGAGAGTAGAGGGGTGACGTGGGTGAACTTTGGCTGGTTGAACACCAGGCGAGCAGCAGCGTTCTGGACTAGTTGCAGTGGCTTGATGGCGCAGGCCGGAAGGCCTGCCAGCAAGGAATTGCAGTAGTCCAGAAGTGAGATCACCAGGGCCTGGACCAGGAGTTGAGTGGCCTCTTGGGTGAGGAACGGTCGGATCCTCCGGATGTTATGGAGGGAGAAACGGCAGGTCCGAGTGATCGCTGCAATATGGCTCGAGAAGCACAGCTGGTTGTCCAGGGTTACCCCAAGACTCCTGGCAGACTGGGACGGAGACACTATGGAGCCTTCCACGGTGATTGACGCATCAATCATCGGGGAGCCCTTCGCTGGGAGAAAGAGCAGCTCTGTCTTCCCCAGGTTCAGCTTCAGGTGGTGGGTGGACATCCATGCGGAGATGTCAGCCAGGCATGCAGAGATCCGTGCCGGGACCTGGGTATCAGATGGAGGGAAGGAGAGAAAGAGTTGAGTGTCATCAGCATAACAGTGATAGGAAAAACCATGAGCAGAAATAACAGAGCCAAGTGACTTGGTGTACAGAGACAATAGGACAGGGCCTAGCACCGAGCCCTGTGGGACACCAGTAGAGAGGGTGCGGGGAAAGGAGAGGGATCCTCTCCAGGCCACCTGGTAGGACTGGTCAGCCAGGTAGGACTCAAACCATGTCAACGCAGATCCAGAGATTCCCATCTCGACGAGAGATGAGAGCAGGATCCGGTGGTCCACGGTGTTGAATGCCGCCAACAGGTCGAGGAGGACGAGGACGGAGCTAAGGGATCGGGACTTAGCAACGTGAAGAGCCTCAGTGACCGCAAGGAGAGCAGTCTCTGTGGAGTGGCCTGCTCTGAACCCAGATTGGTTAGGATCAAGCAGGTCGTTCTGTGAGAGATGAGCAGACAGTTGATTATAGACAGCCCGCTCTAACGTTTTGGAGAGGAATGGGAGGAGAGAGACAGGTCGGTAGTTAGAGATGACAGCAGGATTCAGAGAGGTTTTTTTATTTTTTTATAAATTTGTTTCTGATTTTATCCCATTTTCTCCCAATTTGGTAGCCAATTAGACCCGCTATTTTTACGTCAATCCCCCTAGTAATGTGAGTTCGCTGCCGTAGTCCTGCGACCGGTAGTAACGAAGTGAAGTGACGCCTCTTACGAGACGGCACCCGCAGCCCGTCGACCGTAACCCGGTACTACAGGGCCACTCTTATACGCAGCGAACGTCACGTCGGCTCCCCTCCCCCCTCCCTGGGGCGGACAGCCAATCGCCGCCCCCTGGTGGCACTCCCGGCCAGAGCCGACACTTGGCGAGACGGGGAATTGAACCCCGGTCTCCGTGGCCAGCGTCGGACGTTGTAACCACTGGACCACGCGGGAGGCCCAGAGAGGGTTTTTTGAGGAGGGGGACAACCTGAGCGCATTTGAGGGAGGAGGGGACAGAGCCAGAGGAAAGAGAGGAGTTAATGACATTGGAGACAAAGGGGAGGATGTCCATAGCAATGGACTGGAAGAGGGGGGAAGGAATGGGATCAAGAGGGCAGGTGGTGGGACGGTGGGAGAGAACAAGTTGAAGGATGTCCGAGTCAGGGAGGGGTGAGAAGGAGGACAGAGGAGTGGGAGGTTTAGGTAGCGGGATGGGAGAGGGAGAGGTTGGGGGGAAGGAGTTGCGAATGACATCAACCTTCTCGTGAAAGAAGGATGAGAAGTCATCGGCGGTTATAGAGGAGGGGGTTGGGGGAGGAGGAGGGGTGAGGAGAGAGGAAAACGTAGCATAGAGTTTACGTGGGTTGGAAACAGAAGATTGAATCTTAGAAAGGAAAAATGCAGACTTAGCAGAGGAGAGGTTAGCGGAGAAGGAAGCCAGGAGTGTGTGGAAGTCCGACAGAGCTACAGGGGATTTGGATTTTCTCCATTTCCTTTCTGCAGCACGCAGCTTCAGTCGGTTAGCCCGAATGGAATCGGTTAGCCATGGGGCGGGGGGTCGGAGACGAGCGGGTTTAGTGGATAGAGGACAGAGTAAGTCAAAGGAGGAGGAGAGAGAGGAAAGTAGGGTGGATGATGCTACCTCAGCAGGTAGCTGAGAGAAGGCATCAGTAGGGGAAGGGAAGATAGGACAGTAGCTGACAGGGCAGCGGGGGAGAGATAGCGGAGGTTGCGACGGACAGGGACAGTAGGAACAGGTGAAGATGGTTTAGGCACAGAGGGGAGGGGGAGGGAGAAAGACAGAAAGCAATGGTCAGACACATGTAGAGGCGATACCGTAATGTTGGGTGAGGCGCAGTTCCTGGTGAAGACCAGGTCCAGTTGGTTACCGGCCTTGTGGGTGGATGGGGATTCAGCCATGGTGAAGTCAAAGGACTGAAGCAGGGGAGGAATGCAGAGGCCTGAGAGGTCTCTAGCGGCAGGTTGAAGTCCCGAGGAGTAAGACGGGGAGTGCCATCCTCAGGAAGGCACTGAGTAGGGCATCCATCTCGTCTAGGAAACTCCCCAGTGGACCTGGAGGGCGATAAAGAACAATGATGTGCAGTTTACATGGAACAGTGACAGTGACAGCATGAAATTCGAAGGAGGAGGGTGAGAAGTGAGGAAGAGGAACAATACCAAATCTCCACAGGGGGGAGATGAGTATACCTGTCCCTCCACCTCTACCTGAGGGTCGTGGAGTGTGGGAGAAGGTGTAGGCGGCAGAGAGAGCAGCAGGGGTGGCCGTGTTCTGCGGAGTGATCCAGGTCTCCGTAAGCGCCAGGAACTGCAGGGAGAGTAGTGAGGCCTGGGCCGAGATGAAATCGGCCTTCCGGACAGAGGACTGGCAGTTCCATAGTCCGCCTGCTACCACCACGTCAACACCGGGAGATCTAGGAGGGTGGATGAGGTTGGACAGATTACGGGTGTGGGTAGAATCTCTCCTTCTAGGCAATCTAGAAGAGGAGACATGGACTGGGATAGGGAGGTAGCATGTAGTGTTAGATGCAGAGGAAGTAGAACAGGGAGATACAAAACTATGATACTTACCTTGCGGCGAGCACTCCCTAGCTGGCCCCCCTCGGTGGACTTCTGCGGGTAGACTCCTCCGTCTTTGTCCGCCGAGTCTTGACTTCTGCAGGTAGACTCCTCCGTCTTTGTCCGCCGAGTCTTCGTCTGGAGAGGCTAGGAAGGTGAGGCTGCCGCGAAAAGCTGCCGCTATCCACAACTATGGCTGTTAATATAGCCGAGTGATGCTAGGCACTAAGTGGCGAGTGCCACCTGACAACAATAGACACTAATTTACAACTGTTAGCTTTCTGACGCTACTCGAGGAACGCTCAACTACAAACACAGGCTGATCAATAGAACCGATTGAAAACAGCTGAGTCGCAGTCAGCTTTGAAATAAAACTACAACGCGGCGATATAATCTAATAACTGCTGGACATCAGCGACACAGTAGCCAGCTAGTTACAGTAACAAAGAAGCATTAAGTGCCAATTCTAACCAATGAAACAGGGTACGAACACAGAGGCTAAACCAACAAAATCTAACGCTGGATAATACACTTACTAGCACGCGATGAGACCGATCTAGCCGAGATACAAATGCACACTGCCGGAATACTGGCTGTACACGCTTAAATCCTAATTGACAACAATAGACACTAATTTACAACTGTTAGCTTTCTGACGCTACTCGAGGAACACTCAACTACAAACACGGGCTGATCAATAGAACCGATTGAAAACAGCTGAGTCGCAGTCAGCTTTGAAATAAAACTACAACGCGGCGATATAATCTAATAACTGCTGGACATCAGCGACACAGTAGCCAGCTAGTTACAGTAACAAAGAAGCATTAAGTGCCAATTCTAACCAATGAAACAGGGTACGAACACAGAGGCTAAACCAACAAAATCTAACGCCGGATAATACACTTACTAGCACGTGACGAGACCGGTCTAGCCGAGATACAAATGCACACTGCCGGAATACTGGCTGTACACGCTTAAATCCTAATTGACAACAATAGACACTAATTTACAACTGTTAGCTTTCTGACGCTACTCGAGGAACGCTCAACTACAAACACGGGCTGATCAATAGAACCGATTGAAAACAGCTGAGTCACAGTCAGCTTTGAAATAAAACTACAATGCGGCGATATAATCTAATAACTGCTGGACATCAGCGACACAGTAGCCAGCTAGTTACAGTAACAAAGAAGCATTAAGTGCCAATTCTAACCAATGAAACAGGGTACGAACACAGAGGCTAAACCAACAAAATCTAACGCCGGATAATACACTTACTAGCACGCGACGAGACCGTTCTAGCCGAGATACAAATGCACACTGCAAATCTTTTTAACAAGAATACATTGCCTATATACAGTACGTTCCCATGATAGTCATGGCTACAGCATTTTGCTGTTAGAATTCAGTTAAGGTTATTGAAATAACGGTCTTATTTAGGGATGAGATTGTCTACACATATACAAAGTTGGAATCATAAACATTTAGAAAAAATCTTTAAAAGAAAAACTGAAGTTTTAAAACATTTTTACTTATTGTTTTCTTAGAAACAAATACATTCATAACAAACTGTGACCTACAATCCTTGTCATACATGAGGAAATAAATACAAGACTACTAAATACTTAAAACCAAAAGCAAGCATATTTTAAATGAATCACGTTAGTTAACCAACTCACACAAATTGTCCTGCACACTGTACGTGAATGAAACATGGCATAGAAGGTATAAAAAAAACAGATGCAGCAAAGCCCTGGGTTTTTTCATTCAAAAATAGTTGTCACAAGTAATGTGTTACTGTACTTTGCACTCTTTCATGCACTCCATTGAACTTATTTTGCTGACAGTCCTTATAACAGCGAGACCCAGAGCTGTAGGCAAAAGCACATGTCAAGGCGATCTCTGTCAATGTACAGTCTGTGGCGGAGACATGTCTCAGAGACATCAATGGGCTCCATTGTGTTGAGTGGGCATGCTCCGACAGATGCAACACTTCCTCAAGGCTACTGTCTGAGTAGTGTTGTGTCACAGGAAAGGGGGAGGAAAGTCTCCACTACCTGACGAATACTGGGGGGTCTGAAGATAACCTCTGCTTGCTGAAAGATCGGATATTGGCTGGGGGAAATTCCAGGCCACAAATCCCTGTTTTCCCTGCTCAGAGACAGTGCTCTCCTCAGTAGAAGGACTTACTGCATTCAGGCTCCTGGGCCAAAGTTATGTTAAGGCATTGTGATCTGTGAGGACCACCTAAGCAAGTCAGGAATGTCGCCACGTATCGTAGAGTGCAGCGAGGACTCTACAGGCGAAGGAGTCTATGAGTGAGCAGTCTACAAGAAAATGCGCTTCTGCAACATTGAGAGGAATCTCAGAATAGCAATACCTGATTCACTTCCTGGGAGCCAGGTGTTACCTTTCCAGGAAAATATTGAGGGGCAAAAATATACTTTGAAGACAATATAAATCAGTAATCAGCCAATGGAAAATATTGATCTGAAATTAAATAAAATCTATGAAATTACTTTGTAAATCTTTTCCCCCAGCAGTAGAACACAGTGAGTCGGCAGCACTGTTTAATTGTGCCTACAGCATAGGGAAGAGGGGTAAGGAAAAAACTAAATTACTGAAATAGATAGCCTTTTCTCTTTCGCTGACAGCTTAAGCACCCAAAATAGACAAACTTATAAAAGACGTGGAGGTTCTATCCCCCTGCAACTGCTGTGAGAGATGGCTTGTGTCATCAGCTCAAGCCAGTAAAGCTTGCAAAAAGCAGGCCTAGTTTTTCTTTGCCCGACAGTCAAGTGTTTGCCATTTAAATCTGTGCCTTTGAGCTGTCTGCAGGTTGTATACCCCTGACAGTCTGTCAGGTGCGGGACAGAAAAATACAAATTGGGGAGGGGGAGATGGCAAGGCAACTAAATTGGACCTTGCTCTGAGGGTTGTGAAGATGCCTTTCAAAGGTGTGACAGCCTTCTTATTGAACTCATTTTGAGCTATAAGTCTCGCCTGAAGTGTTGACAGCCGGGTGCAGAGTTCATCTAATTGATTTAACCAGGTCACAGTGTTGTTGGATTCAACCCTTTTCTTTTTCTTATAAGCCTGCAGGCCTGGAGTCATCTGGCCATCGTTTTAGGGTAGTGTGGGTGGCAGTCATTTTATAGAGACCATGAGACTTGATTTTGTACACTGTAAAAGTCTCAGCTGACCTCTCGCTATGTCCCTTTCAGAGTGTGATGCCTCCTGTGTGCAGTGCACAGGGGGGAGCATGTTCAACTGCACCTCCTGTGCCCCCATGAACTTCCTGCACCAGGGACAGTGTCTGCAGAGATGTCCCCAGGGCTTCCACAGTCAGGATGGTGCATGCTATGGTGAGTAGACACTCAATGGCGCCAGCTACCCACAGCACCCTGCCTGATTAACAGACTAATTTTTAGAGGACACTCACTTGGATATCAATGATGAAGCAGCATTCTGTAGATGGGTCTTTAAATGTTAAATTACCTAGATTGTAGCCTTCTTTATGCAGCACTTACAGTAATTCCTCATCTGTGGGTAATAACATTTTATTTGTAGGGGATTAAATGGGGTTGAGGTGTCATAAGCTTAAATTATGTTTGCCTGAGTTATTATTATGGATCTGTTTATTACTTTATGTTTATTAATATGATCTGTATATCAGAAAGGCATGAGAAATGTCTTTGTGGCAGAATTCCCAGAGGTTACATCAGCAGGATTGATTTAGCAAATCTAGAAAGAAAGAACACATTTCTTTCTTTCTTTCTTTCTTTCTTTCTTTCTTTCTTTCTTTCTTTCTTTCTTTCTTTCTTTCTTTCTTTCTTTCTTTCTTTCTTTCTTTCTTTCTTTCTTTCTTTCTTTCTGATCTTTAATCTGTCTCCTTCAAGACGGAACTCACCCACCGCTCTTTACAGGGATGCCCTTTGCGCTTCTCGGCAAGCTCGTGCCGGCTTTCCCTCCCCCTCCCCCTGGGGTGGACAGCCAAGCAGCTGGGTTTTGAGAAAGAACATGTTTATGCTCAGGAAGTTTAACCCCCGACATATTAGAAGTTGCCAAAAAGTTTGTACATTTAATGCATTTCAACTGAAGCCTGATATTTTTAAGGTTCCTCATTGCTTTAAATCAGAATGTACCTTTGGGTTCCTGCCAGGCCTTGCACAATCCAGAAATTGAATGAATTAACCACAAGGTCTGAATAATTAGTGTGGTTCGATAATGGGACCTCATTTTGACCCGGACCTGTGGTCTGCAGTATTTTTTAACAGTTTGATGTGGTCCTGCTGTTTGTGTGACAACCACTCCTTTCCTCCCCCCAGCCTGCCACCCATCCTGCATGGACTGCTTGGGTCCCTCTGAGGCTGACTGCTCAGCCTGTCTCCCCCATGCCAACCTGCAAAACGGCTACTGTAGGACCAGCTGCCCTGAGGGCCAGTACCTCAATGCTGTGGGATACTGTGCAGGTGAGTGACTAGGAGCTGGTGGGCTGGAGCTAGTCAATTATTGGGAGCAAGTAGCTTCTTGAAACCTCCTTAATGGGTAGAGTTACCTTGCTGTCAATCAGTGACTGGTTAGAACCAGTTGAAAAGTTATTTCAATTGCAAAACATTGTCATTGGCTCAAATCAGTGAGCCAGAGCTGGTACTGAGTTCATGAGTTCATGAATAAGATTTCTGGGGTTCACAAAGGCCCATTCTTCCATTACAAAAGTTAGGAACCAAGATAATGTCCCAAGATAAGAAGGTTGAAGTCACATTCACACCAGGAATGCATGCTCATGTGTATGCAAGGTTTAACCCTACAAAGGCACAGTTGTTTATTGACTCAGCCTTGTTAGAGTGATTATACTCTTCATCACTCACATTGAGCCTCCCTCTGAGTCTATGACTTGTAACTGTAATACTGAGAAGGGTGCAGGTGGAGTTGCGGTTGGGGATGGGGGTGAGAGTGGGGGTGTTCAGCAAATGGGTGCCTACCCCATTTTTTTAATTGATGTGTCAGCAAAACAAAAACCTTGGATAATCCACAAGGAGCGAAACGAAGAGAGCCCAGAGGTTTGGTTTTTGGTGTCGGCTGCCCCGGATTTACCTCAGCTGAGCCTTCCGGAAGTGTCTGTGAGCATATTGCTCTGTAGTTGTTTGGTTAGCCTTGACATTGTTGTAATTGACGACATTGCCTGTAATTCCAGGGCATGCGCAGTATCTAAAGCAGCAGGGCAATCAGCAAAGTGGGAAATTGAGGGGAGGATATAATCGGTGTGGTCAAAATCATGGCCGGTCTAGGCCTCTATTCTTTGATGTCATTAGTTAAAAATGCAATTATTTGCAGCCCCAGTTGCCATTTTCATGTCTGATTGATTGTATTTCCCCAAAACCTCTCTCTTTTCAAAAGCTATGCTTTGTTAAAGCTAACAAGATCGGTCTTCTCCAAGATGGTCATTTTGCAATGTGGCTTTCATGTGAGTAATCAATGGTTTGAACTGCAGTGAACCATTAAGTAAAGAATTTATAATGAAGAGCTCCTTATTGGGGTTAACTGCTTGTAATTGGACTTTATTCTATACAGTGGGAGGAATTAAGAACATGCTGAAAGCCTTAACTTTGGTTAAGGTAATTTCACGGTCTGTATAAAAAAGAGTTAGAAACGAATAAACTTTTCTTCGCCCTTCAAATGACAAATATGTTTGCTGTATAGACTGCGATAAACCACAGCTCACCTGTGAGTTAACAGTATGAAATTGAATGTATTGTGTTTTAAATGCTCTGTCACCTTTTCCTGTGATTAAAACCGTGATGAGTAGGCATGGGACGGTATGAGATTTTGACTTAATGATAACCTTGGGAAAAAATACTGCGGTATACCATTACCACGGTATTAGCGCGGCGGCGGCGCACCTCTAAAATCTGGGTAAAAAAACAAACTTTTTTATTTTAACAGAATATTTGCTCAATATTTTTGTAAACTTTATACTGTAAAACTATTATTTTCTGAAAAATAAAACACTTCAAAATAAAATTAAAAATAAATGCAATGAGCCTAAACCTGCAGCTCTACAACCATAGGCATAGCTAGGTTTCACTTTCTAATCCACACATTTGCTGCTCACTCTCTCAGTCCAGGTTTTTATGGAGAAACGTGAGCATGTTCACCTTCACCTCCTATTTCGAACTCTCTGGGGCTACTCTCCGTGCACATACAGAACGTTTGCTCAATGACGTTAGGGGGGAAAAGCTAGCTGATGATGGGAGTTAGCTAACGTTAGCTAGCTAGTAATCAACTAGCTTTCCCCCCCTAACGTTACTTCACTGAGCGAACGTCTTGCCGTGTTATCTGCCTTGCTAACTATCCTATAGTATTTATTTCACTAATGTTAGCTAGCAAGGCACCTAAGTATTGCTAAAGACTACGTTACCTTGAACTTGGCTAGGAGTGCTGGGTGGTGATCCCGGAGATGCGTTATCAGGTTTGAGGTGTTGCCTCCTCTTGCTGCCACGCTTCTCAGGCATGTTTTACATGTTGTCCTCCATGTTGCCTTCTGTGTTTTTCTTGAATCCAAAATATTCCCATACTGCTGATTTAGTCTTTTTGGACGGGGGATACAGTTCGGGTGGTTCACCTCCTATTTCGAACCTGGCTGCCATGACTGAATCAACGTGGAGCAGACGACAAATCTCACTGACTCCGTGCGCAATGCCGCCATAAGTAGAATTCTGCACCAAGTGAAATTCGGAATCTCAATTACCTTAGGTTCGTTTTCGGGGGGGTGCATAGATTTTCGGCATAGCATTTTTTGTTTTGTTTTGCTTCTTTTAATAAAAAATACCGTAGAGCATATACCGTGGAAAATAAATGTTTGTAGTTAGTTATACCGTGGCCTGTTATACCGCGGTATACCATTATTACGGTAACCGTCCCATGCCTAGTGATGAGTTATTAATTTACCCCTTCACCCAAGATAAACCGCTCTCTTACAAAGGGGGGGTGGCGGCTGATGACACAACATTAATTCAATTGATTTTAATTACATTTTTTGTGCGTGTGGGTGTGTATGGGCGGGTCTGCCTGTGTGTTTTAACTGAATGTCCTCAGTCCAACTTGGTTAATAATAGATGCCCTGCAGTCTTAGAAACTGAAAAGCGATTTTGAGATTTGTTTTGTCTGCATGGCCACACACTACTCCTCCTACCGCAGTATAACCCTACCCTCCCTCTAGTCTTTCATGGACTGAGGTCTATGAAACTGGACTGTTATGTTCTATACTGTCTCATTACATACACAGCCATTCAACAGACTCCTAGGTTCGCTGCTCTCTCTTAGCTAGTTTCCCATGACCATGTTTTAGAAGTATTTTAACTTGATTTACTGCTCTTGTAACAACCCCCTCTGATAGCTATCAATCAGTTCTGTCTTTCTGGCTAAAAATACACGACATTCGACGTGTGTTACAGTGCTGCTGGCATGAACACCCCCCAGCCTGAGCCTCTTTCATACGTCTGATTCAAACTCTCCCGCTTAGTTCACCCACAGCTGATGAAGTGCTTCCACACTACTGCACAGAGGCACAGATTAAATAAATATCTGAGTTTTTGCTTCATTTCTCACAAACACAGTTTGCTGAGGTAATTTTGTTGATCTCCTAACCCGTTAAGAGACCTAAGCTTATTTTGGCCGATTTTCCCTCCTTTTACTTTTTGTTAAATTGTTTTCAACCATTACCTCTTACCATAAAGTCCTATACCTCATTTTTTTCAGAACAGTCTCAGCTACATGATGGAAATATAAATATAAAATGTATTATATGTGTGTGAACTGCAATGAAAATCTACCCAAAAAACTAAAATGTAAATTATATTCTTGTATTTTATTGCACACATCCAACACACAATGTGTACCAAGACTTTTGATTTTTGTTTCTGTCACACCAAGGTCTTGGTATGAGAAAATGATTACAAAAACTACAACATCACACTTCATATAAAACATAAAATATCTACATAATAAAATATGTACATTGGCCTAAAAAAATAATTTAAAAATGTATTAAAAAATAAAGTAAAATTATTTTTAAACTATATACATGCAGTCAAAACGTATATACATGTGCTATATATCATAGCAGTCTAGCCTACATATGCCACGCTGCAAAACACTCTCTGTCCATATAAACATATAAAAACAGGTACTGTTTTGAAAGGGGAACATCTTAGCTACACAATGCAACTTTCTGATTGGTTTTACGTTGATGAATGACAAAGTTATAGACCAAATAATGGAAGGAGATTTATGGTAAGTCCCACCCCAATTTGAATGCAGAAATCTCTGCTTCTCTTTACCCGAACAATGTGAAAATGCGAACACCACACAGCGGGAATCTTAGCTTTTAAACGCATTTTTCGGATTAAAGATAGGTTAAAACATTTTTATTTTATAGGCGTTTGAATAAGAGGAGTGCTTTTCCGGGCACCTGCGCCCCGGTACGTCTTAGAGGGTTTTAAACTGTTTTTGAAGGGAAAAAATTGTACTTGCATTTCATTCTGAATCGAAGTTGATTGAATCCAGGTTCAAGTCAAATTTATGCTCCAGACATTGGGGACATTTCTGATTATACTTACACAGCCTTGGTCTTGAGTGACAGTTGGGGCCTTGGCTGTTCCTACCTTGTTCGGTGTTCAGCAAATACATCTGATTTAATCAGGGTTTATTAAACTGGTGAGAACACATTTAGCTGCCTAATGCCAGAAGGTTATTTTGCACTTCCAGGGAATGCCAAGCATCCACACACAAGTAAAAGAGAAACGTTATGTCCAAAGAGCATCTGTCTATGAGTATGTGATGGGAATCAGTGGTCGAAATGAGGGGGGTCTGAGGGGATCTGGGACCATCCATAAACCACAAGGGACCTCCTCATAAGAAATACATTTTTAAGCTTGGGGGGTCCCATCTTTATTTTAACATCTTTTAACAAATGGGAGACAAACAGGACATTAGAACTATATAGAACCAAACAATATAAATGGTCTTTAAGAATTATTTTAGATCTGTGGGTTCTGTCCTGCCAAAATGTGCCTGGGTTGCATCACCTGGGTTGCGTCCCAATAGCATTCCAATGGAGGCTAGCATCCATTGCTAAGTTATGGTTGGCTATGCAGACCCCAGTTCAGCCCATTATTTAGAATTTAGGTTTGTGTTGGAATATTTGTAGTGTAGGAGATACATTCCTCAAGTTAAAAAACATAACAAGCCAACCTATTAACAGACAATAAAGGAAAGGTTTATGTTACAAAAAAATCTTTGATTTCAGTGCATAAGTCAGTAGGGCTGTCCCCGACTAAAACAAATCGACCAACAGTTGTCCGTTTTTTCTGATTGGCCAAAGCTTTTTTTTTTTCCTATATGACACACCCTATTTGTTTTAATAAATACAACTATATATCTCATGTTTTATAACTTTCTTAAGTGAATGACACAAATTAGTAACAATAGGCTAATGACTTTATGGAGCTGGAGTTCAAGATTACCTGAAAGAAAAAAATCTCCATTCCGAGCCTCCTCTTCATGCTGCCCTTGCAGATTCTGCCGTTGCACTTGTGAAGTTGCGGTATGGCCACATAATAGGCTGATGCTTTTACAGTATTTGACCACAACCATAACACATTCTAATGCGTAGGCTATGTTTTATTTAATTAACCAGGTTGGTCTCATTAGGATTTAAAATCTCTTTTGCAAAAAAATAGGCTAACAAACAAATGATCACACATAACCTAATGTCTTAAATTGTAGCCTAAAGCTGAACATAAAGTGGCTATAGCCTATCGAAAATAACTTACTCGAGTCGGAGACCGTCCAATGGCCTACTTCCCCAGTCATTCATGTTATGGCACAGGAACACTAGTTTGCTCCTCGTTTTATTAACGATAAACCCTGCCTTGGAAAACGCGCTTGCAAAGTTTACATTCCACTTTTTTTGGATTGTCCGCGACAAAGGCTTATACATGCTTGCGCAACTGCAGTGCGACTACGATGTAACATCCTCTGCAACACGTCGCAGAGGTTGCATTGATGTTGCAGAGGGTGTTGCAGAAGATGTTGCATACCTAGCACAAAAATCAGCAGTACCTAGCACAAACTCGCAGCATGTCACATAGATGTTGCACAGCATTGATTGGTTGGTTAGTGAATGGAGGCGGAGCTGTCATGGTCATAGTTAATCGAGCTAGTACATCATTTTTTTAGATTTGACATTTTAAGCATTTAGCAGACGCTATTATCCAGAGCGACATCCAGATTAGGGGATAAAGATAAAAGCAGTGATTTTTTTTAAATTCTGTGTAAAGACAGAAAAAGACCATCCTTAATTTCCCTTAATACATTAACATTATTTTCAAGAGTTGTCTGCTGGTTCCTTTGTTCCACGTGAATTTACTCTTTCTTACTATTTTAATGCTATAAAGGTGAGTTGCTCGCACACAAGCTGCTTTCATGACAGGCGTACTTCCTTTTTTTCAAAGGTTTTAAAGTCTATTGTACTGACAGTACATTAAACTCTGAGATTCTGCAAACAACGAAGGATGGACTGTGGTCTTCACACCATTCTAAATTATATATTTAAGGTTGCAAATATCCAGTTGTTTTGTGTTGTGATTTAGATTACATATAAATGTAACATGTCACTACAACACCTTAATGCGCAGTATATTCAACTAACAAAACAAAGAAAGAGCAGGGTGCATATACATTTTTTTAAGCATATAACAGATGCTCTTATCCAGAGCGATTTACTAGATGTGCATTAATACATGGTAAGAACAATCATAGTTTGTACAAGAGATCAGTGAAGTAATACAGTGATAGACATATATATCTGTATATATCTATGTCAGCATTAGCTAAGCAAAACTATCGATATCTAGCTAGCTAGCAAACTGGTGTCATGGCCAAATATAGCTCGCTAACAGTAGCTAATGATATAGATAACTCGCATAATTTGTTAAAATTATGGTAGTGAAAACATGGTAAGAACAATCATAGTTTGCACAAGAGATCAGTGAAGTAATACAGCAATAGACATCGTTGTTGGGAGCTGCATACCATACCTGTATATATCTATGTCAACGCTAGCTAAGCAAAACTATCGATATCTAGCTAGCTAGCTAGCTAACAACCTGGTATCACGGCCAAATAAAGCTTGCTAACAGTAGCTAACAATATAGATAGCCAGCATAATTTGTTCAACACGGTATAAAATGAACCAGCTTCAGGAAGTGTAAGGACACCATGTTGTGTAGGTTGCGCAGAAGTATGTATTGCCAAGTGCTCTGCGACGTTCTTGCAGAGGAATGTCGCGTCGCAGTCGTGTTGCAGTTATTACTATTACCTTAACTACCTAATATAATTTAAAGAGAACATATATAGGCCTAGCTATGTTAAGAGTGAAGGACTGTCACTGCCATACCCGCAGCATCCAGAATGGATTATTCTACTGACAAGCGCGCCGAACTGTGGCCCGAATCTAGGTGTCTCATGCTGCGTGGATAATTTTTAAAATTTTCTTTATTTATAGATTTTTTTCTAGCGCGACTGTTCGACCAAAACAAATCTCGGTCGACCAACAGCCCATCGACCAAACAATCGGCCAGTCGACTAAATGGGGTCAGCCCTACAAATCATACATATATTTTTAAATCAAATTAAGTAGAAAGTAGACATGTTAACTCAGTGCAACGGTGCTACACCAGCTTGTGTAAAATATAACATGATTTCTAAATTATTATGAAAAGTTGAAGGGTTTAATACTAGAATTTGTTTGGAATATTCAGTGGTCCATGCAGTTTGAAGGTTTTCACCGTATTTCTGCGTGAAAGGACATGCTTTAAAAAAACAACATTATTAAAGCCATTTCTAAATAATTCCAACAAATAGTTTGGGTCTCAAACATTATTTAATTTGTTATTTGAAAAGTGTGAATGACAGTTTTAAAACTGAGTGGCCTGGCAGGCTGCTATGCTATCGATAGCCATGTGAGCTAGCTACGATGTCAACCCTGGCCTGAACAACTGGTATGAGATGTATGGGATATACTGTGGTCCAGTCTGTCCTGAGGTTAAAGGGACATGTTTGCCTTAATGGTAATGCCATCACAATGTCATCACTTGCTTACTTGCTTATGGTTGTCCATCGAATCCGATGATGACTTCCACTGCTGTTAACGGTGTGTATGTTGATGGCTGTAGAGTCCAATCTGGGAATCACAAAATTTAATTTGTAGGCAGTGTTAGTAGGGGCAGCCATGGATGTGTGTCTTCTGAGTCGTTTTTGTTGTTTTTTGGCTGACATCTCCTCCTCAAACTTCTGCACCCCATCTTGACAGAGCTGTCGCCAGGTGTTGCGGTCAGCAGCAGCATCTTCCAGGTCCTTAAATCAAATCAGATCAAATCAAATCAAATTTATTTGTATAGCGCTTTGATAGGGAGAAACCTTGGGAAGAACCAAACTAAAAGGGTGGGGAGCCCATCCTCTTCTGGCCGGCACAGGGTGTGTCCAAAAAAGACTGTATCATGGTCAGTCCAAGGTTACTCAGGGCTGGATGACTTTGAGCCTCCAAGTTAGGTAGTCAGTGGGGGGGGCTAAATCATGTGAAGGGGGTCTAGATCAGGGGTGGGCAATCTTACCCTGTGTGGGCCGGTGTGGGTGCAGGCTTTTGTTCCAGCCGAGCAGTAGCTCACCTGATTTGACTATTCAGCTAATCAAAGTCTTCAATCAGGGCTTTGATTAGTGGAATCAGGTGTGTCACTGTTCAGTTGGAACAAAAGCCTGCACCCACACCGGCCCACACAGGGTAAGATTGCCCACCCGTGGTCTAGATCCAGGGACTGGGGTAGGCGTGGGGGTGAGGGTTGATGGGGGCAGCTCACACTTCTCACAGGATCTAGGGCAGGCACCCCTGAGTTAGAGGCTGAGGCAGAGAAGAGAACATACAGTCAGAAAAAAGCAGTGCTATAGCCAGTAGCATTATGTGAGAGCAGGGGAGCACAAGCATAGGAAATATACAGATAGCCCTGATCGGTGTAAGTTATTAGGGGAGGGACAGGGAATACACGCAGCCATGAGAGAGTTCCAAACCGTCCATACTGACTACGCGGGTAGCCACTTTATTAAAAGAAGCGATAATTATCCATGCTCCATACACCGCACAGCTATGGATAATATCGGTAGCAAACCTCCGTGTTCTATACACCGCAAAACTACGGAGGATGCCCAAAAAGAACCCTTTGCTGGTCTACCGTGTCCTTAGAAGGACACAAGAGACCATTAAAACGCCTTCCAAAGATGTTGTAATCAATCAGGAAGTAACAGTCCACTTTACACATAGCTTGATGAACACTTTTGCCCTGCAGCCCGGGAGACTGCACCAAACATAATGGGCATTCTGGTAGCTAGCTAACAAAAATGCAACTTAACTATTACACACACATAACAGGTTATTAGAACATTTGAACAGTTAACACAGGGGGAACACACAAACACAAAACTGTGTGCTGCCATGATGCTCTGCGCGTACATTTAAATGAGCGACCCTCCCAGGATTGCTACAATATATGTCATTTAGCAGACGCCTTTATCCAAAGCAACTTACAGCAGTGAATGCATACATTTTTCAGTATATGTGGTCCCAGTGGGAATTGAACCCACAACCTAAGCGTTGCCAACGTTGTGCTCTACCAACTGAGCCACAGAGAGCCGCTGATCTAGTCAAAATATGTGCCGCTGTATTCTGTACTAGTTGAAGACTCTTAAGAGAGCTACTAGAGCAGCCAAATAATAAGGCATTACAATAGTCTAGCCTCAATGCGACAAAAGCATGCAAGGTTTTTGCATCCTCTAATGACAGAAAGTGCCTAATTTTAGCTATGTTTGATAGGTGAACGAAGGCCACTCTGGAAGTGTTTTTAATATGAGCGTCAAATGTAGGATCCTGATCAATAATAAAACCAAGGTTCTTGACTGTCAGACTTGATGCAACCAGGCAATCACCTGCATTTAACTGCAGATCCAACTTTTTTGGGGCCCAAGACCATCATCTCTCTTTTATCTGCATTCCAAAGCAGGAACTTTACTGTCATCCAATTCTTTATATCAGAGATACAAGCCTCTAACTGAGTGAGTTGAAGTATTTCACCTGGGTTCATTGATATGTACAGCTGTGTATCATCTGCATAGGAATGGAAATTCACACCATGTTTACGAATTAACATTACCAAGTGGTAGCAAGTATAATGAGAACAGTAATGGTCCCAGCACTGAGCCTTGTGGAATACCATATTTAACCTGAGAGTAGTCAGAGAACTCTTGATCTAATTGCACAAATTGAAACCTGTTTGATAGGTATGATTTAAACGATGAGAGTGCCCGTACACGCAAACCAACCAGGTTTTCTAGCCTGTAAAGGAGAATCTGGTGGTCAATAGTGTCAAAAGCAGCACTTATGCTAACAGTAAGTCATTTACAACTTTAATAAGTGCTGTCTCAGTGCTATGATTTGGTCTAAAACCTGATTCATACCTGTTTCATACAGATTATTTGTTTTTAGGAAAGCAGTTAATTGTTGAGCTACAGATTTCTCTAAAATCTTTGACAAAAAGGGAAGATTTGAAATGGGGCTATAGTTCTTCAGATTATCAGGATCAAGATTTGGTTTCTTTAGAAGAGGCTTTATTACTGCCACTTTTAAAGACTTAGGTACGCAACCCAATAATCGGAATGTATTTATAATATCTAACATGGGCTGGCCTAGCACAGGCAAAAGCTCTTTAATAGTCTTTGTTGGTATGGGGTGTAACAGACATATAGATTATTTGGAGGACATAACCAGTTAACTAAATTTGTCCAGATCCAAGGGAGTGATAAATCCAAGGGTCTCTACACAGCCCTGCTCCTGATAGACCTGTGCCATCTTGGAAGTTGGAGTGCTAGATATTGGAGTCATTTTCATAATTTGTTCTCTGATCGTCTCAATCTTATCAGTTCATGAAGTCATTAGAATGATAGTTAGGAGGATAACTGCTGTGGGTGGCAGTGGGTTGGTTCAGACACATTTTGAATAAAACCAACAGAGTCAATAATAGCTGCAAAAGCCAATCCTAGAGTCACTGTCATTGTCAACATGTATGTTGAAATCTCCAACGATCACAACTTTATCTGCCATAGGTCTAGGTGGTAAATAGTAAATAGTTACTAAGAGGAAGGATTGCACTGGGGTAACTTTGTCTTTTCACCGTCCAGAAAGCATAACAAGTGCTTTAAAAGAGGAGAACATATCCCAACATTTAGGTGTGAAACTCAATTTTGTTGCATAAATTAAAGCAACACCGCCCCCTCTACCGGACAGACACGGTTCTTGACAACTAGCATAACCATCAGGAGATGCCTCATTAAGTGCACTGTATTCGTCAGGCCTAACCCAGGTTTCAGTGAAACCTACCAGGTCAAAAGACGTTCACAAGACCCGCTTTGGGGGAAAGTGATTTAACATTTAACTATCCACATTTAAGATGTCTTATTACAGGCAACACTTACAGCATGTTGAGCGGTTTTAATATAAATACGATTATATACACAAATGCCACGACAGCCAGTGTGCTCAGATAGCTTTTTATTTCTAATACCATTTCCAAAACGAGGGACCGACACAGTCTCAATAGCTAAGATAGTCACAGGTTTTTGGAAGCTAGCAGACAGTAGTTTAGGACCAAAAGTCTGCTGCCTGGCTAGTGCTCTGAAAGGTCACAAATTTTGTGAGTTTAGAGTTTAAATTTTCTAGATAGTAGAAGAGCACCTCTCCAGCTCGGGTGGAGTCCGTCTGTCCTCAGTAAGCCAGGCTTTCCCCAAAAAGTAGGCCAATTGTCTAGGAAGCCTAAGTCGTTGTCAGTACACCAGTTAGCCAGCCATCGATTTAGCGACGTAAGTCTACTGTAGACTTTGTCACTCCTACGGGGTGGGATAGGGCCAGAGATAATTACTTCCCGACTGAGTGTTTTAGCGAGCTTACACACCGAAACAAAATTATTTTTAGTGTTCTCCGACTGCCTAAGTCGAACATCGTTAGTGCCAGCATTTTATAATATTTACAATTATTTTTAGCTAGCTAGCACCTTTAAGTTTGCCTCAACGTTGGTAGCTCTGACCCCAGGCAAACATTGGACTATGGTCGCTGGTGAGTCTATTCTCACGTTTCGTAAAATGGAATCGCCAATAATCAGAGCTTTCTCAGTAGGTGTATTACTGAGTGGGGAGAAACGATTTGAAACATGAGTTTGGTGTATGACCTCCTTGGGACGGCAACTATGCCTCCCTCGAACCGTGACAAAAACGCCTTGCTGCGAAGGCTCTGCTGAGGGAATAGCATTGATATCTGGGCTATTTAAACTCCCTGGTGCATCCGGTGCTTGTAGAAAAGACTCTTTGTAACTCTCTCCCTCCTGAATCTGGCGAAGTGTCTGGACACGGTCCTGAAGCTCAACTATTTTCTGCAACAATTCTAAATTAAGCTGACACTTCCTACAAATACCAGTTATGCTAAACTTGGCATCAGAACTCATGCTAAACATATTGCACTCCAAGCAGGAAATAAGGGAGGAAGCCATCATAAAATTCCTTACCGTAAGTTAGTTTTTTTGATGGGAGAACAAAACCACGGGGCTGGAGTCCCTTAAATTATAAAATCCACACAGATTAGACAAAAAGGTAGGTTATGAATAAAATTAAAGTATTGCAGTCAATGTATTTGGTATTTTACGTGATGTAGTGATGAAGTTATTTAGAAGGAGCAGAAGCGAGTGGAAGTGCGCTTTCAAGGGGCTTGATGTGGGGGCTATAGGTGACCCAGGCTTTGTGAGGTGGAGATTTTTTTTGGTGAAGACCTTGCGTCTGAGCCTTCCAGCAGCAGCTGAGGCTTGTTTGATCCTGTTTTTAACTTAATGGTTGATATTGCAGTCCTCAGAGAGGATACTACCCAGGTATTTGAATGGTGGGACTGTTGTGTTCAACGGTGAAGACAGGTATGGTGGGCGGAGGGCTGGAACTCCACTGGCAGACTACCTCTGTCTTGGTGATGTTGACAGACACCCCCATCCTGCTATAGGCTCTGACTGCCACAGCAAGGATGGACTGAAGGTCTCCTGGGGTATGGGCCACAAGAGCACAGTGTCAGACCGTTGGCTGTTTTCAGAGGAGTGATGGAGCAGTTCCTTGGGCCATAAATGGTTTTAATGGAGTAGTAGAAGTTGTGCATGTCATTTTTGTCTGCGTAGGTTTGAATCTTCTGAGCCTTATTTGTCCATCATTCATTCTGCAGGACCCGCAAGGATGTTTGCACTTCCTTGTGTGCTGCTTGCCATTGCTGCCGTGGATTTCGGGATGTTGGATTGTTAAGGGTTGCCCTGCTTGGTGCATATGATCCAGTAAGGTGGTGATGGTGTCAGAGTTCTCATCTAACCAATCCTGGTGCTTTCTGCCTCTGTAGCCTATGGACTGAGCTACTGCCTCATCAAGCACTGAGCTGAGAGAGACCCACTTCTCATCCATAGGGTCCTCTGAGCTCAGGAGAGGCTCAATCACCTTCAGCTTTTTGTCAGTTAAGCGATGGACTCATCCCTAGCCTCAGCTTTCCTGAGCCACAGTGAAGCCGCCTCTTACTGGACTGCAGCCACTGGGGGAACGCAGTTTAATCTGGAGTTTGGTCACAATCATGCTGTGGTCGGTCCAGCATTCTGCGCCCCTCATAGCACGAGTCAGTAGAACATCATTGATGTCAGTACGTCTCACTATGACATATGTCAGGTGCAAGTGCTTTGAGCGTGGGTGCATCCGTTTGCATTTACCCGGTTAACCCCATGTCCACCAAGCACACCACTCCATATCATGTTGTTTTGGCACACCATAGCGTTGAAGTCACCTAGCAGGATGATCTTGTCATTCCTGGGGACAAGCCGCAAAGAGCCTCATCCAGTGACTGGTAGAAGCAGTCCTTGGTCTCATTCTCTGATGGTAGAGTTGTTGCATAAGCACTGAGAAGAGTGGTAAAGCGCCTCTTGGCAAGGGGGATATGGAGAGACATTAGCCTTTCACTAATGCCAACAGGTGTCTCAGTGAGACTTGGTAGAAGGCTGTTCTTGATTGCCATTCCCACACCATGAAGATGTTGCCCACCAGAGGGATATCCTTTCCAGAAGAAGGTGTACCCCTCACCCTCTTCTTTCAAGGAGCCTTCATCCAGAAACCCGGTCTCACTCAGGGCAGCTATGTCGATGTTGTAGTGCCTCAGTTCCGCAGCAATCAGAGCTGTTCTCCATTGGGGTCTTAAATTGTTGCTGAGTCCAGAAGGGTTCTCACATTCCATGTTGCCAGTTTTAGGGGGATTATTATTATTATTATTATTGGGAGTGGTATTTGGCTGTCCTCCCAAGGGGGAGGGAGGAGGGTGAGCCTGCTCAGGTCCACCGTGAAGCACGTAAGGAGTCTGCAGAACGTGGGTGGGTGAATTCCGTCTTGAAGGAAGTGGAGTTCGCTGCCCTCAGAGAATTAGCTTGTCTCATGAGATGAGCGGTGGATCCATGTGGGGAGGGTAAATCAAAATAAATAGAGGGTGTAATTGGCTACTAAATTGAGAGAAAAACTGAATTAATTACATTTACATTTACATTTAAGCATTTAGCAGACACTCTTATCCAGAGCGACTTACAAGATGTGCATTAATACATGGTAGGAACAATCATAGTTTGCGCACGAGATCAGTGCAGTAATACAGCGATAGACATCGTTGTAGGCAGCTGCATACCATACCTGTAACACTGGGAAGGAAAAGGTTAGTAGATTATTTTTTATTTTTTATATCTATATGTAGAGGAAGTTTTAAACAAGTATGCATATGAAAAAAACTGTATTAAACACGTAGGCGAGTGGTGATGACAATGAGAATGGCAGGGATACATATACAAGAAGTGCTGAGTAAGGACAGTCAGTTTGCCAGAGGAGGCTGAGCGGAGGGGTCTGGCTGGGGTGTAGGGTGTGATGAGTGTCTGGAGGTAAGGGGGAGCAGTTCCTCTAGCTGCCTGAAAAGCAAGCACCAGTGATTTGAATCTGATGCATGATGCGATGGGGAGCCAGTGCAGAGAGGAGAGTAGAGAGGTGACGTGAGTGAACTTTGGTTGATTGAACACTATTACACTATTTACACATTAAACTATTTAAACCATTCATAAAAAATCTCTGAACCTCACTTATTTGCAAACTGGGCCACAGGTTCTCCATCACAGCTTTAGACAACTGTTTACTGTGACGCTTGTTGGAAAGGCAATTTCACTTTTTTGGAATCAATAAAGTATGACTACTACCAACAATTCTTGTGAACTAATATCTACATAGGTCTTGTTCACTGCTGTTCTGTTTCTGCCTGATTTTAATTCGAGTTCACATAATTTTAACTGCTGGTGACAGCAAAAGACATAATTATTTGACACTCATGTGATCATGCACACAGTACTTGTCAACTCTGAGTATGTTTTATTCACTGCGTACCCTCGCTCATGTTTGCCTACTGTTTCCTACTGCCCTGTTGTTTTGACTGCTTGATGTGAAATGATATGACATAGCATTGATGTCATCCTCACCCTCTCTGCCTGCTTCACTAATGAAAACAAGCTACCGCTACGGCACCTCTGGGAGAGGTCCCACAAAGGCACTACGCTGTGCATCACAGCACACTTTTTACTTTTATTTATTTGGTGAGGTGATTTCATTTGTTTTATTTTTGGCCCCATTAAAAGGCAGGTATTCACCTGGGCAGATCCTACTTTCAATGCCAAACCCTACACTCTTGGAGGAAACTAAGACCTACCTGATTCACCTTTTCACCAATGTACAGAAACATACAGAGCAAACATTATTCATGCTGCAACCTTACTCTGCCACCAAATATTCGATTTGATTGTAGACTTTGCTTTTTCATTTTTGTGCTATTAAGAAATGAACAGATATGAAATTTAAATTCCTTTGAGATATTATTCTTTGTTTGTCGGGGCTAAATTCCCCCAGAGATAAAGCCTCTGTAGACATTTGTTTTCTTTTCCTTAGTTCCTCGGTGAGGAGTGTTCTCCCTATTAGGGTTGTTTCTGTTGGTTTTATTCCCGTGCAGTTTTGTCCCGGGGTTTCCTTATTTATTTTATTTTTCTATCTGCTTTCCCCGCTCCCTAGTCTGTTCCCAGATTTAGAAGCTGATTGCTTGCGTTCAGCTTTTAGATACTAGTGTGATCTGTGTGTGACTCTTCCACCTTCGATCCACACTACACTCGAATTGATTTGACATTTCTTTCTCCAATTTTAATTAAAATACTTCAATTAAGAGCTGTTTTCAGAGGATGATAAACAAATTGTGTTGCCATGGTGTGTATTTCACAAAGCAGGCAAGTACACAAATGGCATAAAGAATGATGTGTATAAATAACATGCATGCTGGCATACAGTGGGTATAAAAATTATTCACCGCCTTTGGCATTTTTCACATTTTATTTTCTTACTTCATGGAATCAAAATGGATTTAATTAGGATTTTTTGCCACTGATTAACACAAAATACTCTATCATGTCAAATAAAATAAACAACTGTGCAGGACGGGCACTTGTTAGGGAGGCCACGAAGAGGCCTATGCCAACTCTGATAAGTCTTCCATTGCAGAGATGGGGGAAACTGTCTATGGGGTAGCAATAGCCCAGGCGCTTCACAAATCTGCACTTTATGGGAGAGTGGCAAAAAGAAAACCATTCTTGAAGAAACCTCACCTAGATTTTGTAAGAAGGCATGTGGGAGACTCAAACCAAGTGGAGTTCGATTCTATTGTCTGATGAGACCAAGATTTAGCTTTTAGACACTGTGTTTGGTGCAAGCCATGAAACATGGTGGCAGGAGCCTAATGCTATGGAAATGGACTGGAAAACATGTCAAACTAGAAGGCAAAATGGATGGAGTGAGGTATCGGCAAATCTTGTAGGAAGACCTGCTGCAGTCTCCAAGAGACCTGAGACTTGGGAAAAGATTTATATTCAATCAATCAATCAATCTTTATTTTTGTATAGCGCCATTTACAAACAGGTTGTCACACGGTGCTTCACAATTGGCATTTTCCAGAGGGAATAAAAAAAACGGAAAACCATTGGAGCCAATGTGGGAGACTGGAAAATTATTCCCTGACCCCTTAAAAGGCGGTCGAGATGAACTCCTGGAAAATGGCGGGATACAGAGAAAAACAAAACAAATAGTCCTTGAGGCTCATGAGGCTTAACCCATTAAGACCTGGAGTGACGTTTAGGTCGCATCGATTTTGCGATTAATGAAATGCGCTGTGATTCGCTGAAATAGACGTGGGGGAAATGAAGTGCACGTTGGTGTCGGCTTTTTTTTTGGAATTTTTTTTCAGAAAACCCTCAGGTTTTAAGAGGTTGTGTAGAATAATTGCTTAGGTTTTAATAGGCGTTTTTAGCAGGCATTTTAGGTCTGAATGGGTTAACAGACCACAGACCACCGGAAGGGCATTCTAAGTGTAGGGGTGGGGTGGACCTCATCCCTCCAGATACCAGGGCAGGGCGGGGGCAGCAGGACAATGACCCAAAGCATACAGCAAACATCTATGTCCAGTCAGTGGTCCAGTCAAAGCCCAGACCTTAATGCTTCTACTATTAAGTCAAGGAATCAAATCAATTATTGTCTGTTTTTTATTTGAGTAGTTTTTTTATTTGACATTCTAGAGTATTTTGTGTTACACTGATCAACACGAAATCCCAATTAAATCTACTTGGATTCCATTAAGTAAGAAAATAAAATGTGAACAATTGCCAAAGGGGTGAATACTTTTTATACCCACTGTATGTCTCTCATTATTGATTTTTCTTTCTATGTCTCTGTTTCACCATCTGTGATTCTCTGACTGTCTCTCTCTCACCACTCACATTCAGGCAGATTTTATAAGCAAGACAGGGTTATCCAATGTTCCCAAAACCTTTTAGAATATATAGATGTTTAATCTCTCTCTCTCTCTCTCTCTCTCTCTCTCTCTCTCTCTCTCTCTCTCTCTCTCTCTCTCTCAGAATGCCATGGTGATTGTCAGCACTGCGTAGCGGACTCTCAGGATGACCAGAGCGTGTGTCTGTGGTGTAAGAGCCAGAGGGGCCTGCTGCTGAGGGACCACTGTGTTCCTTCCTGCCCCTCTGGGTACTACACCCAACACGGGGCCTGCAAGGGTGGGTTTGACCAGCTTGTCACACACTCTATCACTATGTGCCTGTATGCACATTACAAAATACGCTCATATATTATATACATATATTGAGGGATATATGTTACGGTAAATGTGGAAAAACACGGAATCTATAAATTTCCCCGTGAATGTGGATAGAAACACAAGTTGACGCCGACCAGAAAGCTGCATTGTCATGGGTGCAGTATCCCAGCCACACGATGGCATAGCTTAATTTCTCAACGCAAGCATAACATTAGTGGTTCTCCACGCCAAAGGCATTATTCTTTGATGTTAACATTACCATAGTCATCACACGTTGCAGTATTAAAGTATTGGTAGCTAACGTTGTAATTTAGCTGATAGACCTATTGCCCCCCCTCTTTTTGTACTGGGTTGAAATGTTGTCCTTTCTTATATTACATTTTAACATGCTTGGAGCATTAGAAGTTGCAGGCTTTCTTATCTGTTTATTACATTTTTCGTCGGTCTAGCAGCTTTAATATTATGGCCATACCCCATCATATCTACTCACATCAACCCCCTGGTCTTGTATTAAGCCGGTCTTCTTTGGCACATCCCATAATTATATTCTCTATCGAATCTTGTTTTCAGTGCCTGCTACTTTTAAGTCATATCTGGTCAGGCAACCTTCCCATTAATACATTAGAGGCTTTCATTTGATCTTGCTCATTGTGTTGATTTCTGCTGAAGCAATGTTAAGCATTGTGAGGTGAACCAGGTATCAGTTTGCCAGTTCACTCTGAACTACAGAGTGTTCAGAGTATATGCTTGGGATGGGTGAGAAATGGCCATGTCCAAATGTTTCATTATAAATTCACTGACACTCCAAGAAGTCCCAACATGTTTAACTATTCACAGAAAATATTATGTACAATTGACCAATGGATTTCTTACCTACACAATATTGACACCTGTATTATGGATTTAGTTCGAAACATGTAAAAGAGATCTTGAAATGATGCATGGGGTCACAATAAGTGCATTGTGGGTTTTTTTAATTGTTTTTAATTTTTGTAAAGTGCATTGTTTTTTTCCTTTCCCCAAGAGTGCCACCCATCCTGTGAGAGATGCAGTGGGAAGGGACCTCTGTCCTGCACTTCCTGTCCCGTTCCATCATTCCTGTCCCCCTCTGGCCTATGTGTCCTGCAGTGTCAACCAGGACACTATGTTGATGAGGGCAGGGTGTGTCAGGGTAGGTTAATAGGGTTTTCTGTCCACTTATATTAAGAGGCTATTGTCTCCAAGGCAGCAGCCTCACTAGTCAGACTCATAACCTTATGGTAATTTGAGCCTGACCAGGTTTACAGGTTTGTGATGTGAGATGAGTGTCCAAATTCCAGGGATGTGCTTTGCTAATAGACCAATGGTTAGTTACTTCTGATGAAAAATCATGATCTTGTGTTGGTGGGGCTCTAATTGGAGGTGGTGATTCAAGCCAATTCAATCATTGACCTATAACAATGCTGATTAAAACTTGATAGAACAAATCAGATTGCAGGAAGCTAACCTCACAAACTGTAACGTCCCTTATCAAAGGCTCTAGAAAGTCTGGGGTTAGAAATGACAAGGCCAGTGAAATCAGCATATTGCAGCTTGATTGTAAAATCAGGCGACTAATTACAGTGTGTGTTTGTGTGTGTTTGTGTTCCTGCATGCGTACTTGTGTGTGTGTACATGTGTGTATACAATCTGCAGCGTGTGACAAGCAATGTCTGACGTGTGACATGGCCGGAGTGTGCACCTCCTGTAGAGACCCAGCCAAGGTTCTGCTTTTCGGTGAATGCCAGTACGAGAGCTGTGCCCACCAGTACTACCTCAATATCAGCACCCGTGCCTGCAGAGGTAACCTTCCATCTGGACATCATTTCCCACCGGCTTCCTTACCAGAATCAGCACCGTACAATGTGATACTCATACTCACAGTGCTGAAGGAGGTCATTTGTTGTTTATTGATAAAATAAAAGTTACTGCCATTACTTTATAATATGATTATTTTAGATTTGAAAACTAAATTAATTTTGAGCTTTAGTTACATACACATGTTGCATGCTAATTGTAAGCTAAACTGTCGACCATTTTCCTCAGGTAAGACTGACATTCCTCTTTGAAGTGAGACTAATGTCAGTAATCCTTTTTATTTAGCTTATTCCATCAGGAATAAAACTTGGGAGTACATACATGCGATGTGATAACTTTTCTTTATTACATACACTAGATTGAAATTCCCTTGTTATCTATGGGAAAGCAAACCAAGCTCAAAGGGAACAGCTATTGTGTTTCTCCTGGCTCTGTATTTCCTGTGGAGAAACAGATTTAATGAGACCAGGTTGGCTCGGGCTGCGCAAAGCCCCACGGAAACTAGAAATAAATACACGGTACTTTTGGTTTGAGATGAAAATAAGAAAGTTTGGAAGAGAAGTTTCATTTCTGGAGTTTTGCGGAAGCTGAACTGTGGTTTCAGCAAGAGGCTTGACGCACTTTGGCAGGAAGGGCCTCAGGGAACACATTGAGCAGATGAGCTTGAATGTACAAGAAGGGTGGTGGCTAGTGTTGCATCTGGAACAGATAACAGGATATTACAGTTAAGACCGCAGAGAGAAATGAGGTGCATCCGTTTCATGCTGGTAGCAGGAGTCGTGCTGCATTTGATGTGGAATGCATGCAAGGCTGCCCTTGTCATATTTAGTGTATGATGTCTTGAACAGGAATATCTTTTTTTGTGAACCACACAAGTAAAGGGGGCAAGGATACAGAGGGGCTCTAAAATAAAGACAACTAAACTGCACAACTAAATCCTCTGAGTAGGATATTGCAATCCACTGTGTCGCCGCCGGTAACAGGCCAGTGAATCAGAGAGTGACAGAAGGTACTCAGTGGTGCTCTTGCGTGTGGCAGTATCATGTCCTTCTTCTACCCCCAGAGTGCGACTGGAGCTGCAACACCTGCTGGGGCCCACTACGCACAGACTGCCTGCAGTGCATGGAGGGATACGTTCTCCAGGATGGTGTCTGTGTCCAAGGATGCTCCGTGGGGTCCTTCCAGGATGGAGACCGTTGTCTGAGTCAGTGCCTGATTTCATTTGTGTATTCCTGTTTCTCTGTGTCACAAAGGCATGTCATGGTCAGCCCCAGTTTGCTGTTCTACTCTTAATTGCTTATTTGGAACAATCCTGTGAACCTAAAACACCAATGATGTATGACTATGAATCTAATTCAATTGCAAATGCTTTTTTTGTTATTTTCAAACCTCTTAATACATAATGCTAAAGTTAAGTTGTCCAAATAACAATTTCCTCAGCAATGTATGAAGGCAGCATCCAGTAATTCATTAATCTATTAAGACCTTAATTATAATCTGGGCATGGTGATATGAATGTGCACATTTATCTTTTAAAGTTTACATCTTTGACTGTCTCATCATGACTAACACAGTTTGATTAGTTAATTTTGGTGATTGAAATCCAGGCCTATGTTTCCAATATTTGTTTCTCCTTTATGAATCTTTGTCCATATCTGGTGAAAATCTCCCAGACTCCCGGTATAGAGTAGCATGTAGCAAGGTGGCAGTGTTAGCATAATGGTTAAGGAACTGGGCTTGTAGCGCAAGGGTTGCAGGTTCGATCCCAGGTGGGGCACTGCCGTTGTACCCTTGTACTTAACCTGGATTGCTTCAGTAAATATCCAGCTGTATAAATGGATTGTATGTAAAGAAATGTATGTATGTAAGTTGCTTTGGATAAGTGAGGCGCGTCTGCTAAATGCCTGTAATGTAATGTAATGTAATGCATGTAGTGTAACTGGCCTTGACACACCTCTGCAAGTCCTGTGTGACAGTGTGTGTGTGCTGATCGCTGCATTGTTGTGTCTGTGTCCAGGCTGCGATGCCCAATGTGAGGAGTGCCAGGGCCCGGGTCAATGCAGGAGGTGCCAGATTCCATTAGCCCTGTTGCAGGGCCAGTGTGTACAGGAATGCGGGCAGCGCCACTTCCTGGATTCCTCTACTGGACAATGCACTGGTGAGCTGCTCCTTCTTTTATATGAATCTGCCAATCGAATTACATTTTTTATTATGGGAGTGTCATTGTTGAGTCTCAGTGTTGAGTTTCTTTTCCCAGCATGCCCTGCTCACTGTGCACAGTGCGAGGGGCCCCAGCAGTGCTCAGTGTGCAGTGAGAACACCTTCCTGAAGAGCGGGCACTGCACAGTGGACTGTGGACATGGGTTCTACACCGACACCAGGACCAGAATCTGCCAAGGTATCCTCCCCCTCTTAGGTTTTTTGGGTTCCTTTCTATCAGCAGCCAATTTAGGCCTAATTAACTAAGTGTGGGCTCTTTAGCCAATCAGTGACATGAATGAACCACTTCAATTCTGGAAAAAAAGAAAAACCAGCAGACATGTCCAGCATTCCAGGACTGGAGTCTGACTCACAACTGCTTTAAACCAAAGGTTGTTCCCTATTACCATATTAGGTAATTGGGTTGTATCAATATAAGAAACACTAAAGCTGCCATTATAAAGTTATAAAAAAATATGTTTATCCAGAGCAGGTCCTGTTTATTGAAATTTCATTGACAGATATAAAGACAAGATGAAAGAGATCTTTTCAATTAGGCATGTGTGAAATGGGTCCCCTATAGCAAGCTACTGAAAGCTTTTAGGAGGGTGCCCAAGGCAGAGATATGACAGTTATTATTAGGGTCTGTTCTCACATAAACGCTGATGTCAATGTGCCAGCATCCAGCTTTATCAGAATATGTGCAGAGCACATCATTTATTAAAATAAAAAAAATAAAAACATGTACACTACCAATGAAGCCGTCTGCACGAATTGGAAATTGCAGTGAACAGCCATGCCCCAGGCCTGCACATAAACGGTTCCCTGCTGGTGAAGATCGGCGGCACCAGGCCCCTGGACCTGTCCTTCATGACGGCTCAGGACCCTGACGGCGGCATGGAGAACCTGGTTTTCCAGCTGGTCCAGCCCCCCAGCAACGGCAGGCTGGTTCGCCTGGCCAATGGGGAAGAGACGGGGTTGAGCAGAGAGGACTCATTCAGCTTTGCTGAGCTGAGAGACAAAGCCATCCGCTTCACCCACGCCAAAGACAAATCAAAGTGAGTACCGCACCTCGATGCGGCTAGTCCAGTCCTCAGGCACCTCTTGAAATTCTGGTAGGATATACCTCATGTCCATGTCCTCATGTCTTGTTTGTAATCTAGTGGTGACGATCACTGCACATCACATACAATGCGATTGCATTTGTTCAGAGCAGGCAGTGTGCTCTTATGTCTGTTGCAAAACACAAATGTGTTGGGCCCTTTCAAACTGTGAAAGAGGGAGCTGTGTAGATCATTAAAAGTGAGCTCACTTCTCACTTTTTTGTATACATTTAAAAAAAACACGAATCAATATATAATTTTTTCAAAAATACCTGGAGAAATTTGACAAAGCAGTGTTTCCAGAATTCAGGTCAGGAAAATTGTTGATTTAGCACGATTGAACGAAAAACATACCTCTGAAAACTTTTGTGGCTTTTTTAGCCATCCTTTTTATGTGGTAGCATCACCTTCTGTTTATGTTGTTCAGGTGTGTAGAGTTTATGGAAGCAGCATGTCCTTTGTGTGAGGCATGCTTCCTCTCTGATGTGAGTAGAGCAGGGACCGTGTAGTCGAGATCATTTATTTGATACTAGCATGAAGGGTGAGGGGAGCCGATCCCTTGTCAAATGCTCCAGCGGCTCCACAGAGGTAATTAAACGTAATGACCTCACAGAGGGTTCATCCACTCAGTCCCCCTCGTAGCCGTCTCACTGAGGCCCTTTGTGTTCCCCACGGGGAGAGTCACAGATCAAGTCGCATGCAAAAAGCCTCTCTCTTTCCAGTTGTCACTCTACTCTGTTTTCCTCTTTCACTCTCTCTCTTTCTCTCCCTTTCTTCTATTTTTCTCCCTCTGTGTCTTGATTTCTTTACCTCCTCCTCTTTTTCTCTCATAGCCACTCTCCATGCTGTTCCCTGTAATTTTGTATTTTTACTTCTCTCACAGTGCCTCCCTACATATACATATGCCATTTAGCACACACTTTTATCCACTTACAGTAGTGAATGCATACATTTTTCAGTATATGTGGTCCCAATGGGAATCAAACTCACAACCTAAGCATTGTCAGCGCTATGCTCTATCTACTGAGCCACACATAACCACATGTGTGGCTCTGTTCCCTGTGTTTGTGTCCCTCTGTTCTGTCTCCCTCTGTATTTCTCTTTTTCTCTTGGTAAGTATTTCTCTTTATCCCTCTCTCGAAGTCTCGCTCTCTGGCTTTATAGATTTCTCTATTAACTCTGTCTCTCTTTCTCTGTTTTTCAGTTGCAATCTCTCTCTTTCTCCCCCTCACCTTGTTAATTCAAGGCTAATTAACACGCATCTGTTTTTGTTACAGGAGCGGGCATTTCACCTTGCGGGTTGCCGACACACAGCACTTCTCTGAGCCGGAGACCATTAACATCCAGGCTGTGTCCCTGCAGGTACCAGGAGCCCCCGCCCCACCAAATCACACTCCATCACTCCCAGCCCCCACATAAGAGGCCCCATAACTAATCGCCGTTCCCCCTGCGCTGTTCCAGACAGTGATAAAGTGGGGCATGCGGGGCGCACCCTGCCTGCAGTCCCCTGTTCGCCCAGCAAGAGAGTCTCTGCACTCACTGCTTAGCTTGGCTGTGCAACTGGGGATTGTGGGAGGAATCCTCGGCACAGATGTCACAGAGTTGTGAGCTACCTTTTCAATGGTCCTTCACCTGGCCCAGATTGGGTGGGGTTCCTCGAATTGCAGACTTACGTATGTACATCATGGGTCTGGCTTTGCTTGTGACCTGTTTTGCACCGCCTAGAGAAATTTAAGATGCTTTAGCAGTAGATAGCAGAGTATCCTATGTCCCTGAAACCTGAACAAGGTGTAATAATCCAAAGTGACATGTCCCTTGATAATAATATGGAACATATACTTAAAAACTGTCTAGTTAGTGCACCTCCAAATAACACACTGCATTTTATGTGGCTAATAAATCATAAAGTCATATCCCTAGACTCCACTAGGGATTTTGAATCACACAATTTAATCACACATTTAAAGCAGCAATGATGTACCTGACATTCCAAAGCTATATTTTATGTATGTTGCTTCCTGCGGATTAAGATTGGTTAGGGGAGAACACAGTGCAGAGGCTTCAGAGGGCCAGAGGGAAGATTGAGTTTTGAAACGCTGTTTTGTTCTGCAAAGTTCCGCAAAATGCAAAGTTTTCCGACGTTCTGATCTTAAATCTAAAACTCAAAATAAAAAATGGCATCAAACAAAAGCTTTTTCATGTTCACAAATATAATGGAACCAACCAGGGTTTATGTGTCGACAGCCAGCTCAAAATATGAACCTCCCAGGAAAGGTGAAGCACGGACCATTAAAAGGCATGGTCATGGAAAAGCATTCATGTTGCGGCATGCAGCAGGCAGGGAGAAGATTTCTTGGCATAAACTACTAGTCACCACATGGCAGCTGCATACAGTAGATCATTCATAGCTGAGCTTGCCTTGCTCCATTGGATGGTTCTGCTCAAGGCAATGAAGGCCCATTTCGCATGGCCTGGCAACATCACAACTTTTCATACATGCTGTTCGGCCTCTGCAATGCAACACTGTCAGTTATTCTTTTTGGTGCTTTGGTTCTGTTTTTTTCTGACCAGGAACCAAAAAGATAACCCGGTCGCTTATTTTTGTTGGTGTCCTTGATGTATACTCTTCTGTACAAACACAATGCATCACTGGCCCTCCCGCTGTGCGTAGTCACAATGTATATCTGTAAAGGGAAACTGAATCTGTTTAATGTACTAAAAATGTCCTCTCATAATGTGTCTGTGCTCGTCTTATGTGAATGCATAGCTGCATGAAAGAGCACCAACCACAGTAGGTGGTCTGCTGCAGCTTTTGATCTCAACAGTAAGATAGTTCAGCCTCACTCCATAATTGGGTAGTCTCTGAAAGCTGGCTGCCATGAAGTTCAGGTACAGCTGACTAGGGCTAATGGAAACTGCGCACATAAAGCCTGCAGCATGAGATGATAGACTATATTTCACCCAGTTCAAATATTTATTCACCGGCATCAGGGGTCCTCTCAGAGGGAGAGAAAGACAGTCCTCAGTTCTGCGGTTTATGCGGAGCCTAACGTGACCTTCTCCCTGCCACGCAGCCTCCATATGTCCTTGCCAACAAGCGGCTACTGGTCAACAAAGGGGAGGCCACGCCTATCACAGAGGCGGTGTTGAAGATTGAGGATGACGACAACCCGCAGGACGTGTTGGTCATGGTGCTGGACCCACCTCAGCACGGCCGCCTGACCCGTCTCCATGGAAACCTGCCGGTACCACAGTTTAAGCTGGAGGAGCTGGCGCATGAGCAGCTGCAGTATGTCCACGACGGCTCCGACCAGCCCTGGGATCGGATTTTGTTGCAGGTCAACGACGGTCACAGCTACCGGAACCTGCTCTTCCACGTTGATGTGGCTCAAAAGGTACTAGAAGATTGGGGATGGGGGTTCTGGGGGGGATTACCTTGTTTTTCATTCAAATTAAAAAAGAAACCGCATTTGTTTCCCATGGAGGTTCTGAAAACACTGGTGTATGGTAATGGGTCGGTACAATGGTAGGGAGATACCATGAGGTATGGGGACTGTCTGTCTTCTCTACCTAATGGTGGAGCCCCCCACCAGAAGAGACGGGAACAGGAACAAGGCAGGGCCTGCCTCCATGGAGGTGATGTCTAGACAGATAGCAGCAGCATTTGGGCCTGCTCCAGGACCTGCCATTAATTCCCCACACAGTGTTCCCTACAGGCACTGCTTCTTTCCAAATGACGCACACACAAACACACAAACACAAACATAGTCTGTGGAACAGGTTGTCCCACAAGTCAGATTTATCAGATTACCAGTGCCTCCCTAGCTAATTGTGTTTTTGAATCCTGACCGACAGCCACTATGGAGATCTTTGTCTTGTACCTGTCAAATCAAATCAAATCAAATCAAATTTATTTGTATAGCGCTTTTCACAATAGAATTGTCACAAAACGCTTAACAGAGGGGGAACCCAGGCCTAGATCCCCCAAAAACAAGCCTAAAGGCAACAGTGGCAAGGAAAACTCCCTTGGTAGGGAGAAACCTTGGGAGGAACCAGACTAAAGGGGGAGCCCATCCTCTTCTGGCCGGCACAGGGTATGTCCAAAAAATACCATGTCATGGTCAGTCCAAGGTGGCTCAGGGCTGAAAGACTTTGCCCCTCCTGAGTTAGGTAGTCAGCGGGGGGCTAAATCACACGGAGAGGGTCCAGATCCAGGAACTGGGGTTGGCGTGGGGTGAGGGTTGATGGGGGCAGCTCAGTCACTTCTCGCCAGGATCTAGGTCAGAGGCTGAGGCAGAGAAAACACGAGAACATTCCAAACAATCCACACCTGATCAAGGATCAGAAAAAACACATTGCAGTGCTATAGACACAGTAGCATTATGTAAGAGAAACAGGGGAAACCGCACAAGCATAGCTGAAAATTTAGTAATAGATGGCGGATAGCCCAAATTTCAGGTGTAAAAAGTCAGCATACTTTATAATCAGCCCGCAGCATACCACTGGAGTAATGTAGGAGAAAATACGGGACAGAAGAAAAGCTAATAGAGGAGCTGGATAATAAGGCATTACAATAGCCATGAGCATGTTCCAAACAGATCCACACCTGATCAAATGGATAACCAGCATAAAGACAGTGGTTTAACTGGTAACACATTGAAGAATGGGCAGGTGACATTCAATATTGTAAATGGAAAGTTTTTATGGGAGGAGAAACTCACTGCATAAGACAAGAGGGAATGCCACAAAAACTATTGGTTATATTAATGGAAATTAGTTGAAATCTATTTAAGCTTAGCAAACGGAAACTTAGGGGAATTTGATTTAGGTTTTAAATTCCTAAAAGGGGATAACTAATTCTGCACAGATATAAGGAAGTTTTTCTTTACACAGAGAGTTGTCAATGCCTGGAACAGCTTGCCAGGTCAGGTAGTAGAGGCACAAACAGTTAGGCTATTCAAGTCCAGGCTAGATGCAGTATTAGATACTCTTTAGATTAGGACATGACAAGCCTAGATGGGCTGAATGGCCCGTTCTCGTCATTATGTATTCTTATGTTCTTATGTTCTAGACTTGAATAATGCAGTGATTGATAAATTTTTTCTTCCCGGCAAGCTGAGTCCCTTTCTCGGGCCTGGGAAACATTTCTGTCATCTGTTGTTGCCCTGCGGGCAGAAAAAGGAACCCTGGCTCTCGGTTAGCATGCACGTGAAACCTTTGCATATTTTTTTGCTTTAGAACAATCGTTGCCTCTATTATTTCCTGGCAGCAATGATTAATCCAAGATTTAGATTGGCCCGCTAAGTTTCAATGGCCAATTTACTTATCTTTGCACTTTGATGTGAAGAGAGGAGAAAAAAAATACTGTATCAAAAGTCTGTGGCAACTTCAAGTACCTACAAAGGCCTTGTTCTTTTATGCAGGATTACAGCACACGCTAGATCAAGATAGCCTCATTAAACATGTTGTGCAACAATATTTTCAAGGGGCTTTTTCATGCTTTCTATCAACGAGGAGCCATTCGTTCTTTATGTTTGCGCATGCCAAGGTGTCATTGGTTGCTCTTTTCTAGTTGCTTGGAGCAACGTACTTCACTTTAGCTGAAGTATTTGTGTCAGTACAAAATATGGGCAATGGAAAATGGTTGTGTCATTGCATTCAAAGTGCATGCATCACTGTAACATCTGCTTCTCAACCAAAGGTAATAATGAATTTGTTGGAAGTCACTGACATCATAATCAGTAAACAGCAAAAACCGCAAAGATTATCAAGGAGAATTGACAGCGTCATAAGGCTAATGTGTTCTTCTATCTGTTCCTTAAAAAAAAATGGTAGATCTGTTTTACTGAGCACTCATGAAAGCATTTTGGAGCCTGCAGCAGCTTTTTCATACAGATACAGTATCTGTGATAGGTCCTGGAGAGATTATCGGCACGGGTTTGCACTGCACAGATTCTCAAGCGAAATGCATCACTTAAGGCCACAGCTTTGCCTGAACTTCTCATGATAGCGCACAGGTATTCCCACAGCAAAGCATCCTGTTTTCATTCTACTTGTAACCTTGTGAGTCCATGGAACTCATCTGAGGCATTGATATCTCTTTGAACTCCTCCCAACTCAAGTGCTGGCGCAGTGCTGCCTTTGTGCTTCTTTAGCTGCCGGTGTGCCAGAGATTTGGGCTCATGCTGAGATGGTGTTTTCAGTAAGCCTGTGTACCTTATCATCCACATGGGCAAATTTGTCAAAGTATCCAGATGTGAAAAGTATAGGCGTTTCTGAAAATCAGGATGAGAATGGAATATCGGGTTCTTATTTTTTGAATATCGGACTATCGGGAATATCGGGCTAATTCATTCTTTTTCATATTGACTGATTTACCATTGTTGGTTTATTCCTATTTGTTCCAAACATTTTGTGAAATGCGCTATACAAATGCATTTCATTTGAATCAAATCAATCAAATTTTTGTACGAATACTCTTGCGTCAAGAGTTCACTTCTTACAGCGAGCCGTGTAGTCACCTTGAGCTCCTAACCCTCACGGCGTAGGTCTCACCACAGCCTGCGCCAACTCACTCCACAAATCCCCGTGTGGCTTCCGCCTGAGCGATCCGCCATAAGCCACCGCCAGACATGGTCCTCAGCAAAACTGGTCCAGTGTAGAACTGAGTGCTACTGGCGGAGTGGTTCTCCTACACATGACCAGACTTCTAAATAAGTGAACACTGGAATGAGTATTGTGTGCTGGTATGTCGGTTTGTCACGTTATTGTGTGTCGGTTAGTTTATTCTATGTCTGTCTATTTAATGCTTTTAATGTTACAGTTTACGCTTTAGATATTTTTTCCGTTTTTGTTTTAGATTATCTTATAGATCATACCTATGTAAAATGTATTTTCAATTCAGCTTGGTTGCTGCCACATGTACCTTATTGTATCTTTACATTTTACATTTTAAGCATTTAGCAGACGCTCTTGTCCAGAGCGATTTACAAGATGAATTAATTAATGCATTAATACATGGTATGATCAAGCATTGTCCGCACAAGAGATAAGTGCAATAATACAGGGATAGCCATCATTGTTGGCAGCTGCATAGCATACCTGTCACACCGGGAAGGAAAAGGTTAGTAGATTCTTTCTTTTTTTAAATATCTATATGTAGAGGAAGTTTTAAACAAGTATACATATGCAAAAAACAGTATTAAACACGTAGGCAAGTGGTGATGACAATTGGCTAGATGTACAGAATTCAGGGGTAGTGGAGTCTAAAAAGGTTGGTTTTGAGTCTCTTGCGGAAGATCGCAAGTGATTCCGCGGTCCTGACCGAGTGCGGAAGATCATTCCACTACCGAGGGGTCAGGACAGAGAAGAGGCGAGACCCCAAGGAGCGGCTGATGGGTCTTATTTTGTATAAACAAATAAACCGTTTACTACTACTACTACTTGATTTGATTTGATTTATTTTAATTAGCTAAATAAATCCCAAGACAGCTCTCATTTCTTTTTTCAGCTTTTTAACGTTACGCTTGCTCCTTTTCCCACAGGATGGAAACTCTCCACACTTGCTATCCCGACCCACAGCCTGGGTTAGAGAGGGAGGCATGGTGCAGATCACCAAGAGGTACCTGAAAGCAGAGTACAGTGGCTCCAGTGACTCTCAGATCCACTACACCATTGTCCCCTCCAAGGAGAGCCCCAAATACGGTAAGCGCTAGCATCCAGAGTGTGCTGAAGCCCCTTCTCTCTAAGTGTACATTTTACATTATTTTTACCCATTTTTAATGGAGATTTACAATGCAGTTTATAATCCATTACATTTGTATATTATTTATTTGGTTAATAGACACAAATATCCAGAGTGACTTACATTTTACATACATTTTTGCCCACAAACTATTTGTACAGTTTTCTTATATACTGTACTGAAGCAGTTAAGTACCTTGCAGTACTTAACTGCTTCTAATGAAAAGCCAATGCTCTTTTGATTCAGTCATAGTATTTGTAGTTATTATTATCCACCAGAACACTACATGTTACAAAGGTATGCCCAGCTATTGCAATTGTATTTAATTTCTTGTGATCACTTCTATGTGACATTACAATGAATTGCATTTGATAGCCTAAGTGATTAGATGAGGTGTGAAATACCCCTACCCGTGCCCTCTGGAATGATCACACTGTCTCTTCCCCTCTCTGGGTCTGCCTGGAACAGGTGAGGTGGTACTCCTGGTGCCCATGCCAGCCGACGGGCCCGCCGACGGGTGGCAGCGCCTGCCAGACGGGCGGGCCGCCACATCCACCACCTCCTTTACTCAGCAGGACGTCAACGAGGGCATTGTGTGGTACCGGCACTCTGGCGCGGGGGCGCTCTGGGACACCTTTCAGTTCCAGGTGAGCAGCTTCAAAAGCTTCAAACCGCCCGGCTGCTGGACAGATCCCAAACTGCAGATCCCAAACTGCAACTGGATCAAATTAGAATTAAAACCAGGATTATCTGGGTAATGTATGACAAAAGGCTTTATTCTATGCATCGTTAACCCATCCCTAATTATTCCTGGCAGAATAGCGACGAGCCACAGCCAAAGAAACAATCATTTATACATCTTGGTAAACCACAATATTTAACACGAGTGAAATCATTTAATTATATATATATATATTCCAATAAAATCATATTACTGTTTTGTGTTATGAGCTGTTATCAAGTGATTTATAGTTACAGTATGTATCACAACAGAATTCCCCAAAACATGTACTAAAATATTAGCTGGAGGATAAAAATATGCACAAGAGTGCTGTAACAAGATTGGTACATTCTGTTTTTGACATGGTCTCTAACATCCATCTTGGGCTTGAGGTGATTTTGGCCCTGGGAGTTTTCTTTTTATTAACCTGGGAACTTAAACGCTTAACTCTGGTTCCACTTTTAACCCCTTTAACCAAATGTGAATTTTCAGTTTTTCACTGCCTTTAGTTTTTATATTATTTCTCATGGTAATCCCCCAAACACACACCCAAACATACACCCAAACTAATGATTCATAGTTATATCAGAAGTCTTTTAGCATAAAAACATTGATTTGCAGTTTAAAAAAAAAAATTATTCTAAGGTATTTCCAAAAATAAAGGACACTGTTCAAATAAATTATATCAAAGATTAGAGTGTATAGACTATTCATACCGATTTTCATGTTAATATGAGTTACATGCATTCAATACAAGTTATTGTCACCAGATATCACATGCAGCACTGTTCTTCTCAATAAGCGGAGCAAACAAACATTTTATGCTGGAGTATGGCTTCCATACTACCAAGGTGGCAGATTTCCATAGCAATTAAAAAAATAAACAAGTGGGAAGCCATTAGCACTTGACAGATGAGAGACATGCACGTTTTTCATTCTGAACAAACAATGAAAACAGCAGCTGAAAACTTGCTAAAATTAATTATTTTGTGGAGTTTGTTGTTGGATAAAAGTAATAAATCTCTTCAGATCACCGCCAAACTTGCGTGATTAAATCCAGAATATAAGAATATAAGCTTCTAACTTTTAGAATAACACAGGAAAATACATGAGATCACAAATCAGTGATGCAGTTTGCATTAATTGGATCCTAGGCGGTAATAGTTCCAATTTAACCACTTCTTTAAATACTCCAGTATTTAAATACTCCAGTATTTATTCTCTGAATAGACAAGAAAACGTGCTGGATATTGGCCCTTGAAGATCAGGGTTGGTTTACCACTGCCCTAGATTGTTTTATATTGTTTTGTTTTTTGTTGTTTTGGAGGTTTTTTGTTGAGTTGAAACTGACCAATGTTGCATTGAGAAAAAAGGTAAATGATATTGTCAGCTATCACTTGGATGCAATGATAATTATTGACTCAACATTTGATATTGATTATCCCAGATGTCGAGTGAGGGGTCAACAGACACGCTCAGTGATGCCCAGACCTTCATGATTGGAGTCATGCCCAAAACGCCCGGATTCCCACAGCTCTCCCCTGGCTCCGACCTGCAGATCACGGTAAGGGGAGAGTGCTAAGAAGCGACGCGCGACTTTTGAGCCCGCCTAATCCACGGTCTTCACGGTTGGCTCCTAGTGCTCACAGTTGTTTGTGTTTCCCTCGGTGCAGGCTCTGGAAGATCGCGTGACGGTGATAACGCCATCCGCCCTGTCCTTTGTTGACGTGGAGATGCCCAGCGAGAAGCTTGTCTACAACATCACCAAACCCCTAGCCCAGGGACAAGGTTAAATAAACCTCCCTCTCCTTCAGATAAGAACAAGCATTTTTTAAACACTGATAGGAAGAACAAAGAAGGGTTCTTGATTGTGCAAACAACTTATACCACTGATACTGATACTGTATGCTTAAAACCTTCACTCTTCAAAAAGCTTTGTTCATGTACATATTGTATGCAGCACATTGGGCTGTCCACAGTATTTATACAGTAGGCTCCGTTTTTATTCACACCCTTGATGAAGATGAACAAAATAGATTGTATAAAATAAACTATACATAATGAGGTATATATTATGCTCCAAAAATTCAGAAAATTCCAAACCTACATTACTAATACAATTGTTCAGAAAAACATATTTTGTTTTATTCTTTTTTTTTTCTCCAGAAAACATCTGGATCACAATTATTCATACCCCTAATTATTATTTTCAATATAATCCAACAAAAACAAATCTTCATAAATATACAACTTATTTGAAGTTTATTGGAAGGTTATGGAACTATACAGTGGTCTACAATCAGACAAAAGGTTATTGAGCTCTACAGATCAGGAGATGGCTACAAAAAAAATCTGTAAAAAGTTAAAGATACCGCTTTCCACTGTTGTCAATTATTAGGACATGTAGTGGGATGGATGGTTTGACAGGCAAAAAGAAGTCCAAGGGGCACAGTTCAAGATCTCCAAAACAACCTGGCATCTTGGGGTTACAAGGTGTCTAAAGCTACCATTTGGTGACGCCTACATGACAATGGCCTTTTGGCAGAGTTGCAAGAAGGAAGCCTCTTTTGAAGACTATTCATCGAAAAAGGACGTCTTGAATTCGTCAAACTACATCTGAACTACAATTGGAACCGTGTCTTGTCGCCGAATCAAGCGTTTTGGACATGGACATCAGCGTTATGTTTGGCGTCCTGAGAATGCAAGTAATGTTGAAAATCACGGTGAAACGTGGTGGATCTTTAATGCCTTGGGGTTGTTTCGCATGCACAGTCCCTGGGGCCCTTATTAAAATAGATGGAACCATGAACTCCAGCATGTACCAACACATTTTGTCCAAGAAGCTACATCTTGACCGCAGATGGACCTTCCAACAAGACAACGATCTCAAACATACATCCAAAGCAACTAAGAAATAGTTGACAAAGCACAAGTTCAATGTCCTGATGTGGCCATCTCAGTCTCCAGACCTTAATCCAATTGAACATTTGTGGTTTGAACTCAAAAAGGCAGTCCAAAAACATAAATCCAAGAATCTGAAGGAACTAGAACAATTCTGCATGGAGGAATGGTTGAGGACCCCCCAAGAAGTTCCATAACCTCATACGACACTACAGAAGGTGACTACTTGCTGTTGTAATGGCCAAGGGAGGAACCACCAAGTACTGCTAACAGGAGTGTGAATATTTGTGATTCTTGATTTTTATTGGAAAATAATTATGATTTGTGAACCGTTTGATTGTGGTTAGTGCCAATGCATTATTATTAAAGAATATAATTTTCAGAATTTTTGGAGCATAAAATATACCTCATTACTTTTATACTGTAGTTTATTTTATACAATCTCTTTTGTTCATCTTTATCAAGGGTATGAATACAAACGGAGCCTACTGTATAATGAAATGCATTTCAGGGGTTTTTTTTTAACCGAAAAAGCTTAAACAAAGACTTAAAATGACTCACTGCCAGGGGCCTCGAATAGCTTAGCGGTCTAACGCACTCACATTGACTGGTGCTTTGTGAGTGTGAGCTACCTATTTCGGTCGCGATTGGAAACCCGACTGCATCAGACCGGCCCTGGCTGCGAGCCCCGATCGGGTGTGGCATTTGGCTGTCCGGCCCAGGGGAAGGGGGGAGGGGGAGGGTGAGCTCGTCAAGAAGCGCAAAGGGTGTCTCCTGAAAGTAGGTGGGTGAGTTCCATCTCAGAGGAGGGGGATCATTGCTGGCCTCGGAGAATAGCTTGCCCCATAGAGATGGGCGGAGAGTTTGTGGGGAGGGTGAATCAAAATAAATAGAGGGTATAATTGGGTACTAAATTGGGAGAAAAAGGGGAAAAAATCTGAAACAAAAATATAAAAAAAGATACAATAAATGACTCACTGCCCATGTCCCTCAGGCACCCTTGAACACCGGGATAGGCCCTATGTCCCTTTGAACTTCTTCACTCAAGCGGACATCAACCACGGCAAGATTGTCTACCGGCCACCCCTGGCGCCAGCCCATCTGCAGGAGCTCTATCAGTACTCCTTCACTGGTGCGCATACTTTCACCCCAGCTCTGCTTATGCTTCTGGGTAACCTTTGGTAATGCACTGACCTGCATCATAACTGTGTAACATCTGCATAACACATAGAGACCAGGGTTGAGGTCAATTCCATTTATATTTAGTCAATTCAGGATATTGAGACGGGCCAGAGTTATAGGACCCAAGTGCAGAGATGAGGCAGATTTATTCGAAATAAATTGATTGTTTAATTAAACACTGAACAAAGTCAAATGCAAGAACTAAGTAAAACACTGAAAGAAAATTAAACATGAGAAGCTAAAGTGTATACTCGGAATGGCAGGACAAACACAGAGCAAACTAACACAAGGAACAAACATTGAAGCCAGAGCTCAGACTAAATAAAACAGGCAACTTAAATATGGAATGAAATAAGACACAGGAGGAATAACTCAAGACAATAAAACACTCAAACAATTAAGGGGGAAAACAAGACACAGTTGGAATTACTCAGAACACTCAAGACAATAAAACAGTTAAACAATCAGAAGCAATACCAGTCAATGGTGCCCTCTGGTGACGAGCTGGAACCATTACAGATATTAATTGAAAAAATGCCCATAATGTTCTGTGAGGATTCTTTCAATGACTTCATTGAATTTTAATTACTTTCCTGAATTGACTGAATTGAAATAGAGTTGAGCCCAACCTTGGTAGAATCGGATTTCTGTCTAACACTAAGGGCCCTATTTTGGTGAATTAGGATGGTGTCGGTAACGCAGACGCAAAGTGAAAATGGTGGCGCTTTAGGGCGTGTCTAACGCAATTTCTGTAATTTCGTGACGATGCGATGATAGCGCACCTCCGGCGCAGTTGTAAAAGAGGTTGGATTAACTTTTTAAAAATACATGTGGGTGTGGTGGGGGTTTGGTTTCATAATGGCCAATCAGAACACATATTTTCTATCCCTTTAAATACCAGTACGCTAATGCTATAGCAAATTGGCAATTTCCTGACATCCATGACAGTTTTGCGATTCTCAAAAGAGGAGAGCGAGGAGGTGCGGAAAAGTTGGCGCGCGAATCAGAGGGGAAAACATTACATTAATTTGTTATTTTCATGATTTGAGTTTATATTTTGAGACCTACATTGTTAAAAGAAAGTATTTTATTTTACCATCTCTTTTTCCTTGTTTGTAGGCTTTCCAACTTAAAAAAACATGTTTATTTTCTTCTAACTTAATGTAAAAAAATCCTGTTTAGTTCTCTGCTGGCTGTCAGGTGTAGGAAAAGTAATAAACAAATTTTCATGTTGGACAAGACTGGAACAAAAAACTGCATGTACAGCCGAACTGATAGCCGTCTGGCACACAGGCTACCAAACCCAGGGTATCGCTCACGGTATCGCCTTCGGCGTCCAATTACTCCATTTTCTGTAGTGCAAATGGAAAGAATAAAACCCTTTCACATAAGAAAAACAATGTGCATACAAACATATATTTATTTAACAGGTGTATCTTACTGAACAGTAGCAGTGGATGGCCTGCTGGCTTCAGTCTTTCATGTCCATGCATTGAATAACCACAAGATGTGGTGAAATAGTTTTTAGCTTAATTGATTACGCTTGCAAGTTACCCATGGATTGGACGATTTGCCTCAACGTGGGGGGGAAATTCACAATATTCACAAAACATTCTCATGTGATTTCAGATAACTATGTTCTTATGTGCGCATCAATAAAGTCACCAAATTGCACAGAGAGCCAGCATTTGTGCTAAGAGGTGGTCTAGTTGGACGTTAACACAAACTCATTATTTAACACCAAACTTGCATAGCGCCCGACTGTTTTCATTGTCACATCCCCTATTGCGCTGCCCAACCCATAGTCGCGCAAACGCCTTCATTGCGCACCGCGAAATTGCCGAACTCGGTGGAGATGGGAAATATTCCGTTTGCGACAGACGAAACTGGCAATTCGCCTGCGCTAGGGCATAACGCCACTTAGCGCCGGCACAAAAATAGGGCCCTCAGTGTGTCAATTACTTGTGGTAGTATAATGGTCAGGGAATTGGGCTTGTAACTCAAAGGTTGCAGGTTTGATTAACAGGCAGGGCACTGCCATTATACCCTTGAGGAAATAACTTAACCTGAGTTGTTTCAGTAATTATGTGTTCAAAAAAAGAATGAAAGCTTTGTAAGTCACTCTGAATAAGAGCATCCTAAATATGTCCTTAAATATATTTTTAAAATGACTTAATTCCTACAGGTCTGTACTTTATCAGGTTCATTTAATGCAATTTGTTTGTTTTACCAGGACATGCTGTTCTGTATATAGAATCAGCCTGACGAATGCATTGAGAAACATTTGTGAACATTTCAAACAGAAACATGTTCAGTGTTGAACCAGCTCAGAGGTTATATGAGTCAATTGATGACTAAATGTACTCCATTAGAGTTCAACATACACTATTAAAGTAGATTTTCCACTGAACATTTTATTGTTTGGATAAGAGTTTTACACCAGGGGCCCTAGTCCTGGTAGGTCACAGAGTATGCAGGTTTTTGTTTTCACCAAATCAGCCACCAATTTAGACCCAGGAAACCAGGTAAGGTGAGTTAACTGTGTAATCAACTGCTTTCATTCATCAATTAAAATGCATTCTACTACTTTAATTAATCAATTAAGTGCTAGGTATCAATGAAAGCCAGTGTCCTCTGTGGCCCACCAGGAGCAGGGATTGCATAATGAAAATCAATTGTGAATGCCTCAGTTATCTACTGCTCCAGAGATTCATCCAGATCCCGTCTTTGGTACCGGTTGACTGTCAGAATGTTCTTGCAGTAGTTGAGTATGTGGTTTGCACACTGCCAGTGCTCTGGTTGTGTGGACTGTGTGAACAGTGTTTTATTCCCCCAGGTCTACCTGAGTCGGTGAACTTCTATTTCACAGGTACATTGCCTCCGGGGCTCTTGTTGAAAATCTCACGGATCATATTTCCCTTCACATTTTCTGGCAGCGTTAACTAATCCCCCTAGAGTTCACTTCCACCTTCTGCGGCATAGCATGTTCTCTGGTGTAATTTATGGGTCTGTCTCAGGCTCCTGCTCTCGGGCTCCCCTCTGCCTCTGTCCACCATAATAGCACACTCCATATTGTCGAAGGTAGGATAGAGCAATGTATTGTAAGGGCGGAGTAACATGAATCAGAACTCTGCCAGGGGTAATCGCCGATACCTTGGGGGGAACTGCTCTGGCTATATCTACCCAGCTATGGAAAGCAATTACTTGAGATTGAATTATAGAATAAATCACTCTGCTTTTGTTTCCTAGTAATGGCTTTGACACCATAGGACTTGGCATTGCATTTAATTAGGGATTGGGTAACTATCATGCTGCTTTGGGCTGCCCAAAGGGCATGTGTATAAGTCTCATCTAGACATGCCCACTGAAACGCATGCAATATTTAGTAACTGCATTATTTATCTGTGTAACCAGGGTGGCTTACATGCTATCCATTTATGCAGCTGTGTGCTTTAAGATACTTTTTTTTTTTTAGCTGTCAAGTAAATGCTAACTTAAAGTGGCCTCTCTTCACCCACACTTTACAGCATCGGCCTCCAGCACACGTTCATCAATGATTTATAGGGAACAGCCCGTTAAATAAAGCACGTATAGATTGTGTTTGAGATGAACAACAGGGCTGTAAGCTAGACATGCAATGTAAGCTAGACATGCAATGATGGTACTATGTTGGCCTGTCGCTGCCCAGAGAAACATCCTCTCTGGTGGGTATCAGGGTCCCTCCTCTCAACTACCTCCCTCTCTTACTGCTTTTGGTTGATTCTCCTCATTAATTATTCCTTGCTTTACGTTGCCGTCACTGCATGCTTCAACAAAAAATTGTCTTTCTGCCTTCTCTTGAAATCAGCACAGTACGAATCATCTATCATATCCTCTAATTTTCAAACCTTTGTATTTGAGTGCCTAGCCTGCTTAATACTTTTATGTGGTATTTGTCCAAAAGGGAATTACATATTTTTTGTCTTAGTAATACTTTTGGTTGTAGTAAAGTGAGTAAATGATCTGTGTAACGAAACAACTTACAACATTGGTTGTTTTGGATCCTGAATTGTATTTTCTTCAGGATACACCTCAAAGTCTGGTATCAGAGTCTGTTAATAAGGTACAGCCACATGAATACTAAAGAGTCAATATAATTCAGCCCATTCCTGTTTAATGAATAGATGCATGCTATTTATACTCTTAAATGGGCTGTAACACAGATTATACTGTTCAATTTAATCTACACCATTTCACTTTTGTGACAATTAGAAGATATCCATAACAAAAGGTTATTTGCACACTCATGTAGGAATTACTATTTGTGTGTACATATATGTGTGCGTGTGTGCGTGTGCGTGTGTGTGTGTGCATGCATGTGTGTGTGTGAGCGAGTGAGACAGAAAGTTATATAGAGGGAGACAGGGAGGACAGTGATAACCCTGGTATGTATGTGTTTCAGTGTCAGATGGGGAACACACCACTCCAGAGATGGACTTTGCCATCCACCTGCTGGCCAACCACCAACAGCCCCCGGTCTTCCAGATCCTGGACCCAGTGCTGGAGGTCAGCCTTGGGGGCAGAGCTCCTGTAGGTAAGCCACACCCTCTTCTCTTGTGATATCATCCTCTAAATGATGAAGAGCCTGGTCTTTCATTGATGATTGGTAAAAACAGGTTGACATACAACTCTTTTATGAGAGCCACTTGTGATGTAATCTAAATTCTGAAGTGCCCAATCATTGCTTTGCTGATTGGAAAAAATAGGATGACATACCATTATTTGTGTGCATAAACCGTAAGCTTATTGTTAAATCTCTTTCACCGAGTAAATTAATTGAAACCACTTATGTTTCTATGACACTGATGGTCTTGACTTGATGTACAGTGCATTTGGAAAGTATTCAGACCCCTTAACTTTTTCCACATTTTGTTATGTTACAGCCTTATTCTAAAATGGATTAAATTCATTTTTTTCCTCAGAAATCTACCCACAATAACCCATAATGACACAGCAAAAACAGGTTTTTCGAAATTTTAGCAAATTTCTTAAAAATAAAAAACTGATATCACATTTACATAAATATTCAGACCCTTTGCTATGACTCTTGAAATTGAGCTCAGATGCATCCTGTTCCCTTTGATCATTCTTGAGATTCTTGATTGTAGTCCACCTGTGGCAAATTCAATTGATTGTACATGCTTCAGAAAGGCCCGATTGATGGAGTGCTGCTGGCAGGTCCTCCCATCACTGCAGAGAACTCTGAAGCTCTCTTAGAGTGGCCATTGGGTTCTTGGCCACCTCCCTGACCAAGGCCCTTCTTGCCCGGTTACTGAGTTTGGCCAGATGGCCAGCCCTAAGAAGAGTTGTGGTGGTTCCAAACTTCTTCCATTTCACAATGATGGAGCCCACTCTGCTCCTGGGGACTTTCAATGCTTTAGCAATGTTTTTATACCCTTCCCCAGATCTATGCCTCAACACAATTCTATCTCAGAGGTCTATGGAGAGTTCATTGGACTTCATGGCTTGGTTTTGCTCTGACATGCATGGTGAACTGTGGGATCTTATATAGACAGATGTGTGCCTTTCTAAATCATGTACAATTAATAGAATTGACCACAGGTGGACTACAATCAAGTTCTAGAGACATCTCAAGGATGATCAAAGGGAACAGGATGCATCTGAGCTCAATTTCAAGTGTCATAGCAAAGGGTCTGAATACTTATGTAAATGTGATATTTCAGTTTTTTATTTTGAATAAATTATCAAAAAATTCCAAAAACCTGTTTTTTCTTTGCCATTATGGGGTATTGTGTGGAGATTGATTAGGAAAAAATGAATTTAATCCATTTTAGAATAAGGCTGTAACATAACAAAATGTGGAAAAAAGTGAAGGGGTCTGAATACTTTCTGAATGCACTGTACTTAGTAGAATTGTCCATTAACCTGGCACACTTGCTGGATCTGTTGTGTAGGTGGTCAGCAGCTGGCGGTCACTGATGCGGATACTGCCCCTGATGAGCTGGAGTTTGAGCTGGTGGAAGCCCCGGTCCATGGGACCCTCTTGAAAGTCAATGGCTTCAGCGGGCAGACGGAAATGGTGAATGGTAGGCAGCCAGTAGACACAGTCAGCTTTTGACCACACGACCAGCTGACACATAAAACAGGCATGGTAGAATGAGGCGTCATGTGGCGTTTTACCACCGCACAGTACGGTACGGCACGGTAACCAATCCGTGCTCCCACATTTTGTCGCTTTTTCCACTGCCAAGCGACCCGTACCGAACGTAAGTACCCGTGCTGAATTTAGCTACTCTGTTTAGGTACTAGTGAGCCGAACTGGGACCATTGATTGGTCAAGCGCAATCGTCACAGAATCATCACGATAAATCTCAGACAGGTTCAGACACAACCACCATGTTTTTTTTTGCCAGTGTCAGGTTTGCGTGTTACAAAAACTGAAATAAACATGATTTATTTGAAAGTACAAAGTATAGTATTCTCATTTTCATTTTCATTTTCATTAACGCAATTAGAATATACATTTTCATTCGTCACATAAATAGATTTTTAGAAAGATATAGGAATCGCTTCGATGCTTGAGATAAACCCAGGCCTTTGAAACAAAACGATCTGAACTGGACATTGTCAAATGACAAAGTGTTTGAACAATCTTGCGCCTCCATGAATTAACACTGGCATTTTTTTTAAATGTAGCTCGTAGCTAGGACTGAGCAATATGGGCAAAATCTCATATTGCGATAATCTTGCTAAATATTGTGATTGCGATATACCATGCGATGTAACAAAACACATTGGTGGAAAATTGATCATTTATATTATATGTGTTCCAGACATCATAGAATAGGCATTATATTAAGTGAACCCAAACAATACAAATGTTCCCAATATTAGTTTAACCTACTGAAATGTCGAAAAAATGTATTCCAACTGTTTCTGTTGAACTTAATCACATTACTGAATGAACACAGCTGTCCTACTATTTCTTTCACCACAGCACTATTTATAAATAAATAAATAAGTACAGAAATAAATGAAGCCTTAAAAGATATTTTCTTAAGTGGTGACTGAAAATAAATGACATAAATGGAAATGTATGTAATCAACAACAAAAAAAAACTTTGTTCTTCAACAAAGAGCAAACGAGCACTATGTTTTCCCCCGTGTGATCTCCGGGGGACAAGGACATTTGCAATTAGCGGCTTCTCAACTCAAAGTCCTTATTAATAAAATGCACCATTAAACTTATGTATGGCTAAGTTGTCTGCCTGGACCACAGGTCTGTTTTGTTTGTTTTTTTGTTTGTTTCACTTGTCAAGCCTGTGGATCAATTTCTGGAAGATCTCTTTGCTTACAGTATACAGTCCTGGCCAAAAGTTTTGTCGCATGAGTGGACAAAGGTGACAATTGCTAATTACCCAACTCTTAATTAGTTAATAAAGTTAGGAAACAACACAAATTAATCATAAGTGTCTAAAGTTTATTTAGATACCATCAAAACAAAAATGTCATAGATGCTTATAAGGTTTATTGCTTGATAATGATGAACAAGCCAGTTTCTACCTGGACAAAAGTCTTGTCGCAAATCAAATTATAATCAAGAAATGTTATCTTTCTCAAAAGTAAATAAAATAACAAATGAAAAATCAGTCTAGTATTTCATCATGAACTATAAGTTAAGAAATTAATATCTTGTATGGGTTCCTTTGGCCTGCAGAACAGTTGCCATCCGGTTTGGCAGAGAGTCGTAGAGCTTGTTGATGAAGTCGTCGGGATGGCATGGAAGGCCACCTTGCAGGCATCCCAAAGCTCCTCCAAGTTCTTCGGCTTGGTCCTCCAAGCTTCCTCCTTCATTCGTCCCCAGATATGCTCAATAATATTCATATCTGACGACAGCTTGCTTGTCCGACTGTCAAAAGCCAGCCCCATGTCAACCGCCTCACAGCTCCAGGAGGAGTGGACGCCAGCAATGCCTGTTTCGTCAAGAACTGTACGTCGGTTTCTTGCTCGCAATGGTCTCCACAGTCGTATTGCTGCCCAGAAACCAGCACTAAACAAGAGACAGCTAAGAAATCATGTTGCGTACGCCCAAGGCCCATAGCCTGACGGAAGGGTGGACAGCAGAAAAGTGGCGAAAAATAGATTTTTCAGATGAATCGTCAGTTGAGCATGGAGCCCAAGCACCGCCAATATTGTCGATTTAACCCTCTGGGGCCCGTCTGGACCCACGGTTCACCCAGAAGACAGTCAAATTTGGAGGTGGAAAGATTATGGTTTGGGGTTACGTCCAATACGGAGGTGCCAGGGAGATCTGAAGGTGGATGGTAACATTGACAGTGCCAAATATCAACAGATTCTTGCCTCCCAGTACATTCCCAACTACAAAAGGGGTCAGATTTTTCAACAGGATGGAGCTCCTTGCCATACCTCAGGTTCCACTATGAAGTTTCTCAGGGGAAGAAGATCAATGTCCTTCAGGGATGGTTAGCACAGTCTCCAGATATGAATATTATTGAGCATATCTGTCGAAGAATGAAGGAGGAAGCTTCAAGCCGAAGAACATGGAGGAGCTTTGGGATGGCCTTCCATGCCATCCCCGACGACTTCATCAACAAGCTCTACGACTCTCTGCCAAACCGGATGGCAACTGTTCTGCAGGCCAAAGGAACCCATACAAGATATTAATTTCTTAACTTATAGTCCATGATGAAATACTAGACTGATTTTTCATTTGTTATTTTATTTACTTTTTGAGAAAGATAACATTTCTTGATTATAATTTGATTTGCGACAAGACTTTTGTCCAGGTAGAAACTGGCTTGTTCATCATTATCAAGCAATAAACCTTATAAGCATCTATGACATTTTTGTTTTGATGGTATCTAAATAAACTTTAGACACTTATGATTAATTTGTGTTGTTTCCTAACTTTATTAGCTAATTAAGAGTTGGGTAATTAGCAATTGTCACTTTTGTCCACTCATGCGACAAAACTTTTGGCCGGGACTGTATATTAGCATCGTGTCTTTTGCAAGGTGGAAGGTGATAGCCTCTGTGATTTCCTTGTGCCGTCGAGAGCTTTTCTCGTAAGGCATTGCATTTTCAAACACATACGAGATTGATGCTTGCTTGGGCTAAGACTGAGTCTGGCATGTGATTTTGGTAAATGAGTTATGGGGAGACAAATCTAGTATGCGAGTCTGTGTGGGAAACAAATGTAAGACAAAACATGCCCAGCGTCGAGCGTTGCAGTAGACTTATATCACAAACTTTGGCGTTATGATATTGCAAATGCTCATATCGGAATAACGATCGGAATACAATATATCGTTCACTACTACTCCTAGCTCGTGCTAGACATATTTTTGCAGCTACAAGCTACATAAAAGCACAGATGTAAACACAAAGACAAATATAGCTAATGTTTTCATTTTTATACAATTGAAAAAATGTAGGCTACAGATGTACAGATGTAACTCCTTCTATGTAACTACTCCTATTTTCATGGTTCTGTTGTGCGATGAAAAAACCACACAGGGACTTGACTCGTGAAGGGGATAGTTACCGGTACAGATGGTTACCGTGCCATGACGTACTGTGCGGTTGAAAAACGGCAATTGACCCTAAATTTCCAGAGCTATCATGTCAAAGAGTGAGCTTTGAACCAATTGTAGCCTTTTGCCATGGCAGTGAAAGTCTTTTAATTGGTTTGCACTAGGCAGTAACTGACAGTATATGATGGCTCCACCCATTTTTGGGTTCATGAAGCTATGGTCTCACATCAACATTGACCTTTCTTCGGTCCGCAGGTGACACCTTCTCATTCAGCGATGTCACCCGAAACATCCTGCAGTACGAGCACGATGGGGCGACAGTGGAGGAGGACTCCATGACGTTCTCTGTGACCGACGGAATCTCCATGACAACCGCGACTGTGCAGGTCCTGGTGGCAGGGGTGGGAGGTGATGGGCCACGGCAGGACCCCAACACCTCGCTCTCCATGGAGGTGTCCGAAAAGAGCAGCACCATCATCAGGCGCACTCACCTGGCCTACGTGGTGAGCCACAGGGCATGGGCAACAAGTGGGACAGTGCTTAAACAGAGTATGTTCCTAAAGACTTCACAAAGCATGTGTAATGCCTTAATTCCCAGTGCATACCGCCTTTATAAAGCATTCATATGAAATTTTTGTTAGAAGGTTGACCTTAATTCAAGGGACAAAGATGAAGGTATGACATCTATGAGTATATAATTTTACATAACATGTGTTATGTTTTTTTTAATAAAGATGTTGTTATACATGCTTCATGAAGGCTTTAGTACAATTTGTACCCCAGGTGAGACAACTGAGCATGGTACTTAACCTAAACCACGATAAAGCAGCTTGATACAAATTCATATCATTTAAACTACTCTATTCAAGTCATTCTTGATAAGGGCATTCACTAAGAAAATCCAAAATTTAACGTTAGCAATGAGCTGACCTACAATGTAATTTTTTTTGAGGATTTAGTTAAAATGGCAACACTGTACTTGTACAGGATAACGACACCCCGGATGAGAATATCCATATTCAGCTGGTGTCTGTGCCGATGTATGGCATCCTGACCCGGACCAGCTCCAAGTCTGATCACGATGAGCTGATGGAGTACTCGTCATTCACCATGGAGGACATCAACCGCCAGAGCATACGGTACCACCCTTCTCTGCCCCGCCTTACATCTGCATGCACAGGAGCTCTCCGTGTCCAAACTGCTATGAACTTCTCTGTTTATCAAGCTGATAAGTGTCACAACACAAACATGGCAGGAAAAGCAAGAAGTTCAAATTGTTTATATTTAATCATCAGTAGATACAACTCCGACTACAGGTGAAAGTAATTGCTTTTCTGCTCTTGAAATTGGTTCTGTGGGGCGTTCACTCAGGACTGAGACTTGTCTTATTTATATTCTCAAGTGTTTTATCATCGAAAAGCCCTTAAATATGGATGTAAATGTAACACTTCCCCTTTAATGTATTTAGTCTGTATTACTGAACATTAGAACATTTCTGATTTTGAGCACCATATTTTGGCCAGAATGGGTTAGCTCCCATCAACTAACATCAATTATCTAGCTTGTCAACCTTAGTTAAGCTTTGAAATTTGTTGTGCAATTTCATTAATAGATGAACATAACATTGACTGATGAAGGTCCCTTAGATCAAAACATTAGTCTATTATTAAAATTGCACTTTGCAAGAGGTGCAGCATTGCAGATAATTTATTCACTCTATATGCATATACAGTAGGGTGCAAAAATGTGAGCACCCCTGGTCAAAATGCCTTTTACAATTAATATCTAAGTGAACAGACGCTAACCTGACCTATAAATGGTACAAAGTTAAACATGACTAAACATGATTAAAACAAACTTGTGAAGTACAAATGGTCCATCGGTTCAATAATAACTAAGAAGTAGGAGTGTCGGTTAGAATATTTATATTTAGCTGTCTGTCAGAGAGGCAAAGCCAACCGGGAGCATAAGGTTTAACATATCGGAAAATAATATATTTATTAATTTAAGTATGTTATATTTTCCCAATATTTTGGATGTTATTCTTTGTGTGGGCTTTCCATTGGCTTGTTTACACACTCATCTCTGATGTTATGTAGTGTTTTATTAGCACTGCAAGCATTAAATGCTCAGTAAGAACATGGGTTTGTTGCAAGGGTCTTTTACTTTTTTTGTGAACATTTTTTATTAACAGTAAATGATGGCAATAACAGGCTGTGGCCTTGCATGTACAGTCTGTTTAGTCTTCCATAGCAGTTGGGTTTAAATTATTATTCAAGGAGGTTGATTCCTACAAGAAAGCACAGAAATGTATAAAGATACATTTGATAGCACCTATTTAAAACAAATGGCAATTCCATTGGGCACCGCGCCCACTGGCATAGCAGTTTGAGTGCAGGACCAATCATCAACATCAGTCCACCCTTGACCTGCCTTAATAATTTTTTCAACAGTAAATATGTGCTCTAGTGGGCATTTTATAACATAGAAATGAAAAAAGGAAAGAAAAATACAAGAACAAAAATAAATAAATTACCACTCACTCATTCCCACACACCTCCATCCACCCTATGGTTTTTTACTTTTTATTACATTACAGGCATTTAGCAGACGCTCTTATCCAGAGCGACTTACAGGTTACATTTCTTTACAATCCTTTTATACAGCTGGATATTAACTGAAGCAATTCAGGTTAAGTACCTTGCTCAAGGGTACAACGACAGTGTCCCACCTGGGGATTGAACCTGCAACCTTAACGTTACAAGCCCAGTTCCCTAACCATTATACCACACTGCCGCCTTTATGGTGTCTGTAAGACAGGACTCACTTAATGACCATCTTCCTCATCTGTCGCCATAGGTACATCACTTCCTTTGAGACCGGGAATCAGCCAGTCACCGACATCTTCCACTTTATCGTCTATGACGGGGACAACAATCGCCTTGACAACCAGATGTGCACCATTACTATCACATCTGTGCAAAGGCAGCTCCCTGTGGTGACCATCCGCAGAGGCATCAAGGTGGGGTGCGACGGGACATCCTATCTCCGCAATACACCTCTTTATACTTAGGATCTACATGTCTGCTAGGGTGTTTGGGTCTTTGTCATTTTGAGGTTTTAAGTTATGGTTTGCTGGGCATTACTATTGTTGAAGAGCTTATGCAGATTTACTTCTTGTTATAAGAATATATCCCTCTAAGACCAACCGGGGCGAGGGCGCCAAAAAGCACTCCTCTTCTTCAAACGCTTATAAAATAAACTATTTTTAACCTATCTTTAATCTGAAAAATGCATTTAAAAGCTAAGATTCTCGCCGTGTGGTGTTCACATTTTCACATTGTTCGGGTAAAGGGAAGTGTAGATTTCCGTATTCAGAGTGGGGTGGGATTTACCATAAATCTCCTTCCATTCTTTGGTCCATAACTTTATAATTAATTGTCGTAAAACCAATCGCAAAGTTGCATTGTGTAGATAAGACATTTCCCTTTCAAAAGTAAAAGGAGGGAAAATCGGCCCAAATAAGCTTAGGTCACTGAGGGTGTTGTGGACCTATCTGACCAGCTACTACAATATTACATTACAATGTGCACCGCAAGGTACAGCGTTGGTATAGCGTTGGTATAGAACATTGCAGCACTGAACAGCTTACATAGTTTTTTACTGCATGTATATAGTTTAAAAAATAATAGTAATAATAATTTTTTAAATTTTTAAATTTTTAGGCCAATGTACATATTTTATGATGTACATATTTTATGTTTTATATGAAGTGTGATGATGTGATGATTTTCATTGCAGTTCACACACATATAATACAATAGAGTGATTTTATATTATTTCTATCATGTAGCTGAGACTGTTCTGAAAAAAATTAGGTATAGGACTTGATGGTAAGAGGTAATGGTTGAAAACAATTTAACAAAAAGTAAAAGGAGGGAAAATCGGCCAAAATAAGCATAGGTCTCTGAGGGATATGACTAATTGAACTAGATGCCAGTGTTGCTTGAATCTTATCCAGAGCGATTTACAAGATGTGCATTAATACATGGTAGGAACAATCATAGATTGCGCACAAGAGATTGCATAGATTGCATAGATTGCACAGTGCAGTAATACAGCGATAGACATCATTGTAGGCAGCTGCATACCATACCTGTAACACTGGGAAGGAAACGGTTAGTATTTTTAGCAGTGGTGTTGACAATAGGCTATATGTACAGAATTCAGTGGTAGTGGAGTCTGAAAAGGTGGGTTTTGCCAGAGGAGGCTGAGCGGAGGGGTCTGGCTGGGGTGTAGGGTCTGATGAGTGTCTGGAGGTAAGGGGGAGCAGTTCCTATAGCCGCCTGAAAGGCAAGCACCAGTGATTTGAATCTGATGCGTGCTGTGATGGGGAGCCAGTGCAGAGAGGAGAGTAGAGGGGTGACATGGGTGAACTTGGGCTGATTGAACAGATGGATCAACAGTCTCAGATGGAGAGAAGGAGAGAAAGAGTTGAGTGTTGTCAGCATAACAGTGGTAAGAAAAACCATGAGCAGAGATAACAGAACCAAGTGACTTAGTGTACATGGAAAATAGGACTGGGCCTAGCACCGAGCCCTGCGGGTATCCGGTAGACACGGTGTGAGGAGAGGAGAGGGATCCTCTCCAGGCCACCTGGTAGGACCGGTCAGCTAGGTAGGACTTGAACCATGTCAGTGCAGATTCAGAGATTCCCATCTCGATGAGAGATGAGAGCAGGATCTGGTGGTCCACGGTATCAAATGCAGCTGACAGGTCGAGGAAGAGGATGACGGAGCTAAGGGATTGGGACTTAGCCCTTTAAAGAGCCTCAGTGACTGCAAGGAGAGCAGTCTCTGTGGATTGGCCTGCCTTGAACCCAGATTTGTTAGGATCAAGCAGGTCATTCTGTAGGAGATGAGCAGACAGTTGGTTATATACAGCCCGCTCTAGTGTTTTGGAGAGGAAAGGGAGGAGAGAGACAGGTCGGTAGTTGGAGATGACAGCAGGATTCAGAGAGGGTTTTTTCATAGGCGCTTTTGAGGGAAGAGGGGACAGAGCCAGAAGAAAGAGAGGAGTTGATAACATTGGAGACAAAGGGGAACATGTCCATACCAATGGACTTGTCAATATGGAGCAGGTATTTTTCACCTCAGCTGATTTTATCTCTTTTTTAAAAATTTGTTTTCAATTGAAGCAATGCACAAAAACATCAGTCAAACAAAAAAATACAGAGGTCATGACCTCAGCATCCTTACGGCCATGCTTGGCAAGATAGGCTAGACTTCCGATGGGGTGGGTATGAATATGTGTAAAGATTTTGCAGACATGAGAGTAATTCCAACTAAAACACAAGGCGAATCTCAAAGAAGTCATATATTGTACATTTAAGAGGCTTGTTGTTAAATTAATGCTTAATGCTTAATGCTTTAATGCTTAAAAATCTTTATCTGCAAATCTTTAAGCATTAAAGCCCCCCACTCTTTTCTACACTGTGTTTGCAGGTGCAGGAAGGGGGCCGAGTGCAGCTGTCCACCAATCACATCATAGCAACGGACCCAGACAAGCCTCTGAAGGAGCTTCTGGTGTGGTTAATCAGCCCGCCGAAGTATGGCTTCATTGAGAACACAAAGCCAGGTCAGTCTTTTGGGGGCAGGGTTTGAATTAACCTATGAATGTGTCAATGGCACAGACTGAAACATCAACAGCTCATTTTCAATGGGACAATTCAGATTCCTCAGTGCTGGCATCTGAGAAACCCATTGAACTGGATTCAATCAACATTTGTCCTTAATGTTGACTCACAATTAAATGCAGAATTTGTGTCTTCATCCAAACAGGTGGCAAGCACTGCATTCACCAAAATGCATTCACTATACTGTGTTTGAAAAGAAATAAATGAACACTAGCATTTTTTTAAAGTCAAAGTTAAAGACAGATGTTTATTGAATGCATGCCATTATTTCCATAGCCTTAGACACTTAGGCTGCATGTTTCTGTTGGTCCCTGTTGGTTGAGGTCTGAATGCTCATTGCCTTATCTCCTTGGTGATCACAGGTGGGGCGACGGGTGGTGCCCGGATCATCAGCCCTGACGTCCCGTTTTCTGTGGAGGACCTCACATCCGACCACATCTTCTACGTTCAGAACATCCACCAGACAGCCGACCACTACCAGGATGAGTTCAGCTTTTACATCAGTGACGGGTCCATCCAGACTGAATCATTCAATGTCAACATCGACATCCAGGTGGTGTGGCCTGACCTGCTAGCCTTTCTCTGCCACAGTCAGTAATAAAGAGGGCTTCTGGTGGCAAAGCTATGTGTCCATACACAAATGTTACAAAAACACACTTTCATCTCTATTCAATCACAACTGCCCACGTCATCTTAAGTGCACTTTTTTTAAATACCTTCCTAAGTAAATTTTGATGGAATTCACACATTAGTGTAATATGGTAACATGTTTGTTAGTAATGTGCAACACTTTCCCTGAATAGCTTGCGTGAATAGCTTGTCCCTGAATACCCTTTTTGAATCCAAGGGTCTGTTTGTCACCCTGAACCATAGTGCCTAAAAACACTGTGAAGAAAGTATCATGTCTTTGTGCATTGTCCACAATCCAACAATTTAAGCAAGCTTTACTTTTTTGATGGCTTACAAAAGATTATAAATTCTGAGATCCCTAAAATTAGCCAGAAATGTAGTTATCACTTTGAAAAGATTATGGATTGTGTAAGCTTGTTAGCTCGACTAACCGCAAAGCATGAGGATTTGATTCAACCATTTTGTGTCAACCACCTGTGTGTTAGTCAACCGCCAGTGAATATGAACACACTTTTTTAAGCAGGGTAAGCAGGACAAATTCCCAGTAATTTCCGTCAACAACATCCACGTGGAGGAGAACTCGGGCGTGGTCATCACCAACTCCTCCCTGACCGTGCTGGACTTGGACACTCCCGATAACGAGATTGTCCTGACGGTCACCAAGAAGCCAATCTACGGTGCGTTTTGGCAGTGCAATGTGTCACTGTCATGCCCTGAGGTGCAGTGACACCCTGGGCACTACTTTGTATCAGACAGGCAGTGTGATGTAATGGTTAGGGAACTGGGCTTGTAACGTTAAGGTTGCAGGTTCAATCCCCAGGTGGGACACTGCCGTTGTACCCTTGAGCAAGGTTCTTAACCTGAATTGCTTCAGTTAATATCCATCTGTATAAATGGATTGTAAAGAAATGTCAACTGTAAGTCGCTCTGGATAAGAGCGTCTGCTAACTGCCTGTAATGTAATGTAATGTAATGTAATCTATCTTCTTCTTTAATCGGTCCTGGAGACCTGCTCTCTCTGCTGTAGCTGATTGATGAGTGTGTCACTCCATGCTGTGCTATCTAGCTGAATGGTACATCTAAGGTCATCTTGGAGAAACAGTAAAAAGAACACAGATAGAAAGAGATGCTGTAGGTTTAGTTTTATGATACTGTATTGCACATTTACTGCAGGCTTGGATAAATGTTTCATCTTCATCAGCTGATAAAGGCTGGAAAACAAAAACACTGGAATTTTTACACAGGAACGAAAAAATCAATACCCTCACGTGTTGAAACCTTGAGGCAATAGTAATCTTTAAAAAGCTGCTATTGTCTGGTCACTTTTGTTCAGGTGTGCTGCTCCAGTGTGTTTGTGTATGTGAGCCTGCACCAGCTGGGTTAAAGACATCTGACGTCATGTTTCTGTGGTATCCCCCCAGGAAAGCTGCGGAGGCGTCAGTTCTACTCACAGCCACTGGGGACCGGGCGCATCCTGGCCCAGGGGTCCACCTTCACCTATCAGGATGTTCTGGATGAGCTGCTGGTGTACATCCCGGACAGCCTGAGTGTGGGTATGGATGAGGTTCGCTTCTCCGTGACGGACGGGGTTCACACAGAGACGGGGCGTCTGGAGTTTACCATGGACACCAGGAAGAGCGAGGGGCCACGGCTTACTATCAACAGAGGCCTCCAACTCGCCGCAGGTCAGAGGAACCCATGACCTCATTGCCTAGAATCTAGCCCTATCCAGTGGGATTTTTGTATTGGCCACAGATTTGGGGTCCATTCTATTTTAATCAGTCAGTCAGGAATCAAGATCAAGTCACTTCAGGAGATTAATTGAAATTCAATGAATTATTTGAAAAATCCTGAAATAACATTATGGGCATTTTTCCAGTTCATATTGAATTTCAATTCATTTCATGAATTGAAATGGAATTGACTCCAACCCTGATTGGTCAAAGCAGTTTATTGACCTTATTACTAAGTGTGTCTGAAGTGTTCTTTTGTTGGTTGAGTAGAATGTTTGTCATTCTTATGGAGACATGTGCAAATTCTTTGTGGTTTCTAACACATTTGTGGTCCATGTCTTCAGGGTCCACATCTAAAATTACAGATCATCATCTTAAAGGGACGGACACGGACTCGGACAGCTTGAAGCTGAGATACGTCATGACCAAAGACCCCTCTGTGGGTAGACTCCAGCTTTCCAAGGGTAGAGACATGGTCCAGATCTCCATTAAAGGGCCTGTCAAGAGCTTCACACAGGAGGACGTCAACAAAGGTTTAATTTATTAATCTACGCTCATGAATATTTTAGTCTGAGCTGAAAAGCAGTGTTCAGAGATGTTCTGCAGATGATGTGATTGTCATAGATTGTCCAGTGAGAAGCTTGCCTTATAGATTTGGCTTAGGATAAATGCCCTGTGAGAAACATGGACAAGCATGTATTGAATAATTAACTAATATATTAAATCACACTGCATTATTTCAAAAATAACTATGAACAATAATATATTTAAGATTCTACAATTCTGAAGAAAGGATGTGGGGTTTCTTTTAGGATTTGTGGAATACCGACATGAGAAAGGAGAAAAAGGAGGCAGCTTTCTGTTCAAGTTTAACCTTGTTGATCCCGAAGGAAACAAAGTTATCGACCAGTCTTTCTTCATCAGTGTACTCGGTGCGTTCATTTTGTTGTCCAGCCCTTTGGTTTAGGCATGCTCATGCTCATGCTCATGCTCATGCTCATGTTTTCAATGCTTTGTTTTCATCGCTGACCCCCTTCCCCCTCCCCCTCCTCCTCCTTCTCTACAGAGGATAGACTTCCCCCTTCGGTGGTGGTGAATAAGGGCCTGGTGCTGGATGAGAACACAGTGAAGAAGATCACCACACTGCAGCTCTCCGCCACTGATCAGGACAGTGAGCCCAGCGAGCTGGTTTACCGTGTCACCAAGCAGACTCAGCTGGGTCACCTGGAGCATGCTGCCTCCCCGGGTACACTGTTATTCCCACAGACACAGACACAAACTCACAGACATACCCATAAACAGACTCCTCACACACACACACACACAGACACAAATGCATACCCATAAGCACACATGTACTCACTCACTCACACACACTCACATGAACTCACTCACATACCCATAAAGACACACACACAGATCACAATGGCTCCCATTACTGGTGCTTGTTACCTAACCTCTAAACCAGACCAGGTTTGGAATTTCATGTGTTTGGGTAAAAGGAGAGCACCTTGTCCAATTCTTCTTCCAATATGAACCTTTCACTGAAAATTATTGAATTACACTTATTAATCTTATAAGAGGCTGGAAAATGTGCCATAGCTCATTTCTGTTCACTGATATGTTCCCTGTATGGGGGGGGAGGCCTTCTCTACCACATACACCACTATAATTATAATGAAGATAGCTCACAATGTCTCAGAGGGTATTTTACCAGAATAAATTAGCATATTTTCCCAGTAGCACACACTCTCGTGGCCTTAGTCTTTCTGGCAAGAAAATGAAATGAGGATGGGTGATACAGAGCCATTTTGGAATCAGCAGCAGGTTTTTTTGTCCCAGACATCCCCTGAGAGAGGCTCCCAACAGGGCTCTTGGTTACAAAGAATCCAATGTGACCAAACCTGATGTCGAGAAGCAGTATTCTGCTTGTCTGCTTTGAATCTCAATATGTTTACAGCTTCCCCAGCTACTTGACTCCAAGGATTCTGCAATGCCTTGAGAATTATGCCTATGTACAGTGTATAATGGCCTAATTATGCCTTTCATTCACTCAAGACCCGATTTGGCTAAACGCTAACTTTTGTCCTTATCTTTGAGTAACAAATTTAGCTAAGCATGTGGGAACATATTTTACAATCAGAACTTAAGGGGTAAGTGCCTTCCCCCCTTACACAGAGGCCTCTGTTAAGCTCTATCAATCAGATCAGTGTGCCATGATGTGGGTTAATTCAGTCTAAGCCCTATGGTGCTTAGTTCTTATCTTTGAGTATAAAATGTAAGCATTAAGGTAATACATTTTTGTTTTTATTCTTACATTATATTTTTCACTATTTCCAGTGTCCACCACATTTGTAACTTATAAACTTATAAAAAATAAACTTAAAGTCATATTTGTTATTTGAACAAAAACTGTAATATGCATAACATTGGTATTTCAGGGACGCGCATCAGCACTTTCACTCAGGCTGACTTGGCATCCCGCGGCGTGCAGTACGTCCATACCAGCGATGAGGAGAAACACTCGGACGAGTTCACCTTCACCGTGTCCGATGGCGCTAATGAGGTGGGCCCACGCAGGGGACCCTCACCGATTTTGCTTTTCCAATGCACACTAATGAGAGGGCAAAGTACATCCACCCCCCATGCTCCAGCCAATCAGAGGGCTTCATGTCACTGCTTTGTTGTACTGCCCTCCAGTGGGATTAACCCTTGTTAAACTCTTGCTTTGTTTGCTGTATGCTGAAATAGTGAGCTTGTTTCCCACACAGCATTATCCTCAGTATTGTTCATACTCCATGCTAAAAGAGTTGGATTGTTTTGGGGGGGCTACACAGTATCATTGTCAGTGTTGCACATGGTTTGTGCAAAAAGGGTGAGATTGTTTGGCTACATAGTATCATCCTCAGTATTGCCCATACTGAAAGAGTGGTATTTTTTCCCCCTGGGGTGCACAGCATTTTCCTCTATGTCATTCAGATCTCCCAGACTTTCTACATCACCATCCGCCCCATAGATGACTCCCTGCCACTGCTCAAGATTCCAGGGATGAGGGTTCAGGAGGGCGTGAGGAAGACCATCACAGAGTTTGAGCTGAAGGCCACTGACGCAGACACAGAGGTGGGCCTCGTCACCGGTCCGCTGGGCTCTGTGACTGCATTCAAAATGTAGTAAACAACAAATAAATTCACCTATTATCCCTCTTTATTTTAGACACAACTGCACAAAGTGAAAACTGTATGAATTATGGCCGTGGTTAGCCTGTACATCTCCTGTCACAGATATTTTATTGTAAGAATGCTCAGGTCACCTGGCGGCCCCTTTCTCCCTCCCTCCCTCTCTCTCCTCTCCTCCCCTCCAGGAGGACTCCATCACCTTCACGGTTGTGCAGGCCCCGCGACATGGCACCATAGAGCGCACCAACAATGGCCAGCACTACCGCCAGACCAGCACCTTCACCATGGACGACATCTACCAGAACCGCATCAGCTACAACCATGATGGCAGCAACTCCCTCAAAGACCGCTTCACATTCACTGTGGCCGATGGAACCAACATGTTCTTCATGGTGGAGGAGGGAGGGAAGGAGGTGAGTAGGAACAGCGGAGGGGGAGGGGTCTTATACCTGATTGGTCCAAATCCCAGTGCTGTAAACTTCCCATTTGTGTATTTTGTATTTTAAATTAATCTAATCACCAATCTAAGGCTTGTGTTGCAACCAAGGCACCATGTCAGATGATTTCACTAATTAGCTCACTTCAACTGAGGAGAGGAACTAATTGAAATCACCTGTTGTAGTGATAAAAGGTTGACCTTCTGTAACTAATCACATACCCTATCCCATACCTGTGAGATTTCAGTCTGGTTGAACAGCCCCTGTAACCAACAGTTCTACTTTAAAATGAAGTTTGTAAGACTTTCCAGTTGGTTATTCAGGGGCCCAGATTGGAGTAAAAGTCATACTTGTCAAAGGGCAAGTATCTGTGTAGCAGTGAAGCTATGACCGGTGCCCACAGCTAGCATTAGCGACTAGTGTTCTGACTGTACAGTATATCATAACGTACACTCTAGTCGGGACTCGAACAAGAGAGATTTTTCCATTCCCAACTAGAGTGTGGTATGGCAGCTAACGTAATAGTTAGCTAATCATTCCTAGATTTAACTGAGCAGGGATGTGGGAATGATTTGTGCTTGGACTGTAGGATGGAGATGAGAAATCACTGTAGGAAAATCACAGCGATTCGTCAGCCTGGCGGGAGGGCTCACTGAACTGAATATAGATAGTAACTAGCTAGCTAGTGCTCACGGATATTGCTTGCTAATTCAGGGCTTGGTAAGTGGTAAATGCATGACCACTTACTAAGCCTTGTGTTAGCAAGCAACTAGCAACAACAGATATCGATACCCAATGTCCATGAACGCTAACGTTAGCTAGCTAACTAACTAGCTGGGTCTCGCTGTTGTGTCTATGTGCCGCAATCCACAAACTTGCTTGACTGCTGCAGAGTGGCACAGCAACAGTAACAAACGCAGTGAGCACAGACTGCATGCGAGTGACAATGTGCCGCTTTTCCCATTTGGAACTTCGGAAATATTTCTGAATATCCGTGCACGACGTGTTTGTTACGATGTGAGTGTAAAATAGAAATAGTTTCCGTTAGCTAATTTTAAAAATGATAAAATCATAAATTCACAGTCGTCAGCAGGACGATCATTTGGAAATTGAAGGTCGTCCTTCTTCATTTTTAGTCATCTGAGATGATAGGACGACTGCTAATCTGGGCCCTTGTTATTTATGTTTGAGCTCTGCCTTAAAATTAAGTTTGTATAGTTTGTAATTAGCCATTTAGCCAATTAGCTTTACCTTAAAAATTGAAAGATTGTGTGGCTTGGCAATTTGTCATTTTATGATTATTTTATGATTTTGTGATTAATTGTAAAAAAAACCTTGAGTTTTAAATGAGGCTTGCATTGCTTTTTAATTCATAATTTCTGTTAGTTCTGCCTAAAATCTTTTATTATTTTATAATGAATCATTTCTGTTAGTTGTACCTTAAAGTGAAGCTTTTATGGCCTTGTGATTAGTCATTGGCAGGTGTGTGAAGGTATTGTTCAGCTGCCCCCTCTGCCTTTGTGCATGCGGTCTGTGGGTTCCTGAGTGAGAAAGCGCTTCATAATAAACAAATTTCACAGGCTGTCAGCCACATGTTGGTCTCAGATGTCTGCCTTTTCACTTTTACTACAAACAACCGATCGCTGGGGACAGTCTGTCTCTATGCGGTCACACTTTCTGCAGCTGTAGGTTTTCTCCATTGAGCTGGTCAGCATTTACCCATCACCTAACAGCTGATATTTTTTGAATGGTTGGTGGCATTCAAAGTGCTTTGTCGTGTTAAAGATGCAATTACAGCAGTTGCCACTTTAGTGATCTCCGCCGAGCCCCGGGTCCAGTAACAGGATATAGTGTGAGAGGTTGGGTGAGAGTACAAGCAGAGTGTATTTAGTTCTAAAGTTACAGAGAGATGAAAGGAGTTGCTCACTGTCAGCGCATGGTTCTTCTTGTTTAACACTTGTTTCCTGTGTCCTGTCTCAGATTGTAACCGCCGCTCCACAGAAGTTCAAGATTGACATTCTTCCAGTTGATGATGGCACCCCCCGTATTGTCACCAACCTTGGGCTGCAGTGGCTGGAGTATATGGACAATAAAGTAATTGTAATTTCATACAGAACACACTATACTTTGTGTTGTTTCCTCCTTTTTTAAGTGTCTGTAACTAGTAACTAAAAATGTATGAGTAGTTTGTAAAAAATTTATTTGGCTGTCATCATTAAAATATTTAGGATAGGAATATCTTCCAAAAGAAAAGATTTCTGATTACTTTGATGTCATTTTACAACCTTTTGTTGTGTTGCATTGGCTCCCCCTCCTGGATAAAGTGGGTTACTAATGAAAAATCAGCATTACATTGATGAGAGTTCTTGGATCTAGGCCACCAATCTGATCTCCAAGAAGGAGCTTCTCACGATGGACCCAGATACGGATGATGGTCAGCTGGTGTATGAGGTCACGGTCGAGCCCAAGCATGGCTTTTTAGAAACCAAGCTCAAACCTGGCACTCCCATCACCACCTTCTCTCAAGGTATCTCTAATGCAACAGTGTCACTTTCAGGATAAAAGTATAAGCCATAATTGTACCAGTTACATGCCACTAGTTTCATTCGCCTCATTCGTTGAAGATTGTTTTCAACCTTGTTTTCCCCTTTCTGTTACATGCTAGTAAAAGTATTGATAGAGACGCTGTAGTCCGAACATTGCAAGATGATGTCCAAAAATAGGTTTTGGATATTAAAAAATACTTCACAGCTCACAGGAAAGGTGCACAATGACAGTGATGAAAAAGCGTATTGCTATCATCAATACTATCACTAAATAAAAGTTGGGGAATTGTGCATGTGGGGTTAATTCTGAACCTTGGCCCCACAGCGGACATTAGCCTTGGGCTGATTCGCTATGTCCTCAATGAGGACAGCATCCAGGAGACCATGGACAACTTCAAGTTTCTTGTGAAGGACAGCAAGCCCAACGTGGTCAGCGACAATGTGTTCCACATCCAGTGGTCTCTCATCAGCTTTGAACACAGGAGGTTCGTGCTCAAAGTGATTTGGGTGGACTCCCTTTACGCTAACAAGATTTATACAGCACATGCTTTGTTTTTTGGTTGAAAGTGTGAAACATCTGACCAATGGTCTCGCATTGTGGCCTCATGCCTCATTAACTAGCCATGAATTCCTCATGATCATGCTTAATTGTAACCTATGTGCTGTACTTGCCCAATTTAATGCATTGCTCTTATAGCCTGCTGGGAAAACTGAGCAGTTAAGTCACAGATATTCTATCTACTAACCAGATGTTCAGATGTGCTTAGTGTTTAAAATATGGCCTTTGCCATTTTTTAAGCTAAAAGTATTTTGATTTGCTGACTCATTATACATATTCTTTAAGGGGTGTGGCTATGTGACAGACAAAACCTCAAAGACATGGAGGATGGAAAGGAACACATAGCTGAATATCTGTTCAGTAGATAGAATATATCTGATATATTCTCTGTCCCCAGCTACAATGTGAGTGAAAAGGCAGGCACCGTGGCAGTGACAGTAAAGAGGACGGGAAACCTGAACCAATATGCCATTGTGCTGTGCCGCACAGAGCAGGGCTCTGCCATATCCACTTCCAGCGTCGGCTCTAAACCAGGTCAACAGGACTACGTGGAGTATGCTGGACAGGTAGGAAGCTTCCACCCTGAACACATACCAGCCACATTAGGGAACTCATCAAAACTGCCATGAAACATGGTCATTTTATTTATGACCTGTTGGTGTCACATGACTTCCATGAACCATTTTTACAATCCCACTGGGGGTCTCCTAACTCTCACATAGTAATATTACAGAATCATTGATCATATATAGAAAATAAAAATAAAAACACATTTTGAGATTGATGATACTCGAGCATATCCTAACATAACATATCCTAGCATATCCTGGAATCACTGTTTCAAATTTCTTATTTAAATAAATCAGTATGCGATTGAAGATACCTATCCTTCATTTCAAACATTCCTACTTGTTTGTGCTCCAGGTGCAGTTCGACGAACGAGAGGACACCAAGGTGTGCACCATCGTGATCAACGATGACCAGGTGTTTGAGAACATCGAAAGCTTCAATGTGGAGCTGAGCATGCCCGTCTACGCCCTGCTGGGCAAAGTGACCCGCGCCAAGGTCTTCATCAATGACACGGAGGACGAGCCCATGCTGCAGTTCGACAAGAAGGCGTATCATGTCAACGAGAGCACAGGCTTCATCTTTGTCCCTATCGAGAGGAAAGGTGGGCACTTCTATCTCACATAGCCACACTGACAGGCTCTGAGGTTCAGGTTTAATCTATCCCCAAACACTAATCACAAATTGCAGGGCCACTGTTAAAGAATACAAAGGACTGTTCTCTGCAAAAAATCGAAATATTTTACTGGAAAATCATCCACCAATTGATCATTAAGAAATCATTTTGAAGTGCTTTTGAAAATGTATTAGATTTTTTAGCATGAGACCCAGAGATTGTGTTGATTTTGGACATATCAAAGCATGCCAATAACTGTAAATGGCTTTTACCAAGGCAAATGTATTTATTCTTCATGTCAAACCTTATATATTCTCAGAATTTAATTTTCCATTTGAATTGTGGGGTTAGAGGTAGAAACGTTAGAAGTTAGATGTAGGTAGCGATGTTACTGTCAAAATTGCATCAAATCAAATCAAATCAAATCAAATTTATTTGTATTGTGCTTTTCACAAATGCATTGTCACAAAACACTTAACAAAAGGGAGCCTGGGCCTAGACCCCCCCAAAAGTAAGCCTAAGGCGACAGTGGCAAGGAAAAACTCCCTTGATAGGGAGAAACTTTGGGAGGAACCCCAAGGCAGAGAAGCCCATCCTCTTCTGGCCGTCACAGGGTGTCCAAAAAAGACAGACGACTTGTACAGAGTGACTGTTAACTCACGCTAACCCATTACTTGTTCCCTGAAAATTGCCTTTTTTCATAACTATGAAATGTACATTATTTTTCAGTTTTTGGTAACCTAAACTTTTTTTTTTTTGCCTCTGGCAGTTTACTGCTTACCTTTGTACCATTTCAGGTTATGCAGGACTTGAACTGCTTACATTTCAGTAAAAACTGGAAAATGGGGGTGTTCTAAAACTTTTGACCGGTAGTGTATATAGGTGCAAGTCCACAAACGTTAGCAGCAGCAGCAGCAGTTAGCAGTACTTTATAATCAGCCCAATATTTAACAAGAAGCCAATGTAGTGATGCTAAGACAGGAGTATTGTGCTCATATTTAGTAGATCTAGTCAAAATACGTGCCGCTGTATTCTGTACTAGTTGAAGACTCTTAAGAGCATCCTCTAATGACAGAAAGTTCCTAATTTTAGCTATGTTCCTTAGGTGAAAGAAAGGCAGTCTGGAAGCGTTTTTAATATGAGTATCAAATGTAAGATCCTGATCAATAATGAAACCAAAAGGTTCTTGACCATCAGATACATATACATACACAGGGTTGGGAGGGTTACTTTGTAAATGTAATTAGTGCCTGAATACTGATTACACGGCTCTGAAAGTAATCCGATATGAATACAGTTGCATGTCTCAAAAAAGTAACGTATTCAGATTACTTTTAGAATACTTTTGGATTACTTACTTTTTCCATCACAGATGGGTATGTTTTGGGGTACAGGAGACATTGGGAAGCTGTTATATAGCCAAAGGTGGTGCTACTTAGTACTAAAAGGGTGCTCAAACTTTTGCACACGCCATGTTCACTTTTTTTATTTTATCAGTAATACATTTAAATAGTTATTATGCATTACACTTTGAAAAAGGATGTCATGTTCAACTTTCCACTGTGTTGAGGTCAGGTCAGCTTCTGTTCATTTAATAATAAATACTAATACATTTGAGATGTCAATTTAGCTAAATATATGCAACATTGTATCTGCATTTTTTGTTGTAGTCATCATCATTAACATGTTATGGAATTAGAATGGACAGATTAAAAATTAATCATAATAAAAAGCAAAGGGATATTGAAAGGCAAGTTCTTTTACTGTTTTGATGGCTCATCATGAGCATAACTCAAACACAGCATCTGAAACAATGTAATAACTTTTGAAACTTTTTTGGCACTGGAATAACAGCGACTTGTAAGGGATATGGCTTAGAAAAGTGGCAGTGTTGGCGGGCTATGTAGCGGCGAATGCTCGGCAGTGCATAACGTAATTGACGTATAGTATGGTACAATTGTCTACCAAATTGGGAGAAAACTGGGAAAAATAAAAAGAATAAAATAAAATGTCATCGTTTCAACAATAAAAAGAAAGCAGTATAAAATTAGCAGAGCAGTTAATGCGATGCCTCAAACCGTAGGCTAAGGTCAGGTAACAGCAAATTACTGCAGAACTGTGTTCATTAAACTGAAGGTTAGCTAACGTCGACTTACTCCAAGTGATTTTTAAGATTCGAAGTCGAGTCCTTTGATGCCGACAATATCTTTATTCCTGGAAGACACAAGGTACACTGGACCGACAGATTTTTCCCATGTTCTTCTTTAAACTGGAAATTGTGTCGATAACGCCACGAACTAAAAGCTGACTTTTCTTCCATCTTGTCCCTATCAATGTTTGCCTGAGTGTGGGCGCGCGCTTTTTTTTAAACGCATTTTTTTTAACGCAGTTTTTTGGTTCTGTGCAGCGGCTGTAGTTTTCGTGAGCTGTGTGATGATAATCATGTAGGCGTGATAATTTCATGCTGTAGCTTTAGTAATGAATATCAGCTCATTAATGTTTGTAAGGAAAACTTTCCACCAAGAATTCCAGTAAGTATTCCAAAATGTATTCACTTCAGGTTTATTAAAGTAACTGTATTCAGATTACTCGTTTTTCAAATGTAACGCGAGCTGAATACAGTTACTTGATTTTTGTATTCTGATTACGTAACGCCGTTACATGTATTCCGTTACAACCCAACCCTGTACATACATATTGGGTTCAGGTTGTTACATTGATTTATCCTGTGTGATTCGATATTTTTATTCCCATCCTACCCCCTAGTTGCCTCCATCATCTCAAGGGTAACTGCATGTCTAATACTGTGTTACAGTTCCAGTAAGACATGCAAATCTCTGAAATTCTGCACACAGGACGCAGCCCTTATCTGTATGTCGCCCCAAAGAAGGCACTGTGCCAGCACTGATACATCATTGCCATTGTGTTAGTGAAATTATGTCTAAGGATTACTTATATTGTGTGGTTTCCTTTCTTTAATTGTACTTCCGGTGACCAGATCAAGCTACAGGAGACACCGCCCTTAGGTCTGCATTTTTGCCAAATGTATACTTCTGTGACCAAGCACATTAAAAGTACAGCTCATGAGCAAGAGCAGAGAATTCCTCTTATTCTTTTTTCTGCTGAACACTTTAAATAGCTCATCGACTCTTATACGGTCCTCCTGTGAGCCAATTGCCACTGACAAAATATTTTGCTCGCATTAAACTCATGGAAATATGGCCATGAGCAATGTCTGGAAACACAAACAGTAAATTTGTGACAACAGCATTTACAAAAGCTCCCAGGATAAATAGGGACGTGCAGTCTAACTGCCGTTGCAGAATCTGAGCATTCATTGACTCTGGTTGGCATGCAGAGCTGTAGTTGACTTGGTTTATTTGTCGCTTTATCTTCATAGCGCTCTCTGACTCACATGCTGTGATCCACACCCCTCAGGTGACACCAGCAGCATGGTGTCGGCTCTCTGCTATACCATCCCCAAGTCAGCCCACGGAAGCAGTCTGCACGGCCTGGAGTCTGGCTCCGACTACAAATCCCGCGGGATGAGCAGCGAGAACCGCGTGGTCTTCGGGCCCGGCGTCAGTATGTCCACCTGCGACGTCAAGCTGATTGATGACAGCGAGTATGAGCTTTCGGAGGAGTTTGAGCTGGTGCTGTCGGATGCCTCGGACAATGCCCGGATTGGGACCGTCACAGTGGCCAAGGTAGTGATCGACGGGCCGAACGATGCGTCCACTGTGTTCCTCGGCAACGCCACTTTCACCTTCATCGAAGATGCAGGTAATTACCAGATGGAACGTCCAGGCCAATTACTGGTTTCATTTTTATTACTTTCACCCTCAGTGTGAAGGGAACCCTGTTTTCTAATGTTAAAATATTTTTGGGATGGTTAAGGACTTTTATACTTTATAAACTTTTTTTTAGTTTTTTTAAGTTTCTGTGTTTTCTCTCATTATGTAATTTACTGTTGCTTATATTTTGTTTTGTTTTATTATTTGCTACTTTGCTCTATTGAGTGGATGTACCTTTTCAAATGTGTTTGTGCATGCATTTTGTTTAGTTTTTTACACATAATTTTTCTGTAGTTTATTGGGGACAGGTGTTGGAAATTATCCTTTACTTAATCCTTTACTTATCCTTTACTAATACTTAATGCAATGCATCTGATGCTTGTTTTTTAACATTGTAACATGCTATTGTAATGCTTTTGCTATGTCCCTGACAAATAAACAAATAAATAAATAAAACAAGGAAACCTACCCTCATAGGCACCATTGAGATTCCTGTTCTACGGCATGGCAGTGACCTCTCCTCCGTGACCACGGTGTGGTGTGCCACGCGACCGTCTGACCCCCCGTCAGCCACGCCTGGAGTGGACTACATCCCCAGCTCCAAGAAGGTTGAGTTCAAGCCTGGAAAGACTGAGGAGGTACAGTACGACACTCCTCTGCCACTGACCCACACCACCAAAGGACTAAGCACAATACAAATAACCTTTCTAACAGTATTCAATATCCAAACAGGTTTCTTCTGTACTTTAACGTTAATAGGGTTTTGAGTGGTGCCAATGTGTCAGTGTCAGAGTTAAGTGTTTCCTCTGTACAGACCTGCAGCCTGACAATAATGGATGACATTCAGAGCCCGACCATTGAAGGGGCCGAGTCCTTCATGGTCTTCTTGAGCTCTGCCCAGGGGGCAGTACTCGCTGAACCGTTTGAGGCCACCGTCATCATCACTGACACCTTCCAGGATAGTAAGTACTTAGGCCCCTCCCTTTCCCATGTTTACTTTAAGAATACAGGAAGCTGTGATCCTTTCCAAATAGATAGTGTAGTCCTGCCAGATTTTCTCTTTCTGCTGTTTTTCCCCCATTGTCTCCCAATTTAGTAGCCACTTATACCCTTTTTCATGTCAGTTATCCCCTCCCTCATATTGAGAGTTCACTGCCATAGTCCTGAAACCGGCAGTGGCATACGCCGGGCTCCGCCTCTAACGAGCCGGAACCAGCCAAACCGTCACCGTAACTCCGGTATGCACACAGGGCCACTCCTATACGCAGCGAGGTTGTATCAGCTTCCCTCCCCCCACCCTGGGGCGGACAGCCAATTGCTGCCCCCTAGTGGCACTCCCAGCCAGAGCCGAAACTGGCGCAACTTTGTGGAATTGAACCCTGGTTGCAGTGGGCAGTGTCAAATCAAATGTATTTGTATAGTGCTTTTCACAAATACATTTTCACAAAAAGCTTAACAAAAGGGAACATGGTCCTAGAACCCCCCCAAAAACAATCCTAAGGCGACAGTAGCTAGGAAAAACTCCCTTGATAGGGAGAAACCTTGGGAGGAATCAGACTAAAGGGGGGGAGCCCATCCTCTTCTTGCCGGCACAAGGTGTGTCCAAAAAAAACGTATCATGGTCAGTCCAAAGGTGATTCGGGGCTGGCTGACTCTGCACCTCTGAGTTAGGTAGTCAGTGGGGTGGAGGCTAAATCATGTGAAGGGGGTCCAGATCCAGGGACTGAGGTAGGCATGGAATCAAGTTAATGGGCGAGGGTTGATAGGGGCAGCTCATATTTCTCACAGGATCTAGGGCGCACGGGGGCGGGTCCCCCAAGTCAGAGGCAGAGGCCGAGAAGAGAACATGGAATCATAAAAAAAGCAGTGCTATATCTAGTAGCATTTGTAGCATTATATGAGAGCAGGGAAGCACAAGCATAGGAAATATACAGATAGCCTCGACAGATGTAAGCTATGGCAGCATACCAACTAGGATACGGACAGAGAACACATGCAGCCATGAGGGAGTTCCAAGCCATACACACCCGATCAAGGATAACCAGCCTAAAAGTGGCGGTCACACGTTGAGGAGGTGACAGTATGGAAAGTTTCTCACTCTATAAGACATTAGGGCACGGTCTTCTCCATATCTACACCTGAAAGAAAGGCACTCTGGAAGTGTTTTTAATATGAGCATCAAATCCTGATCAATAATAAAACCAAGGTTCTTGACTGTCAGATTGGAAGCAATCAGGCAATCATCTGCATTTAACTGCAGATCCAATTTATTCCTTAATTTTTGGGGGCCCAAGACCATCATCTCTGTTTTATCTGAATTCAAAAGCAGGACGTTTACTGTCATCCAATTCTTTATATCAGAGGTACAAGCCTCTAACTGAGTGAGTTGAAGTATTTCACCTGGTTTCATTGATATGTACAGCTGTGTATCATCTGTATAGCAATGGAAACTCACACAATGTTTGTGAATAACATTATCAAGTGGTAGCAAGTATAATGAGTAATGGTCCCAGCATGGGGCTTTGTGGAGTACTTAACCTTAATATTTAACATGAGAGTAGTCAGAGAACTATTGATCTAATTGCACAAATTTAAACCTGTCTGATAGGTATGATTTAAACAATAAGAGTGCCCATCCACGCAAACCAACCAGGTTTTCTAGCCTGTAAAGGAGAATTTGGTGATCCAATAGTATCAAAAGCAGAACTTATGTCAAGGAGCACTAGAATAGAAACACAACCAGAATCAGATGCTAACAGTAAGTCATTCACAACTTTAACTGCTGTCTCAGTGCTATGGTTGGGTCTAAAACCTGATTGTAGTATTTCATAGAGATCATTTGTTTTTAGGAAAGCAGTTAATTGTTGAGCTACAGATTTCTCTCAAATTTTGGACAAAAAGTAAAGATTTGAAATGGGCCTATATTTCTTAAGATTATCAGAATCAAGATTTGGTTTCTTTAGAAGAGGCTTGATTACTGCCACTTTTAAAGACTTAGGTACGCAACCCAATGATAGGGATGTATTCATAATATATAGCATGGGCTGGCCTAGCGCAGGCAAAAGCTCTTTAATAAGCTTTGTTGGTATGGGGTCTAACAGACATATAGATGATTTGGAGGACATGACCAGTTTACTCAATTTGTCCAGATTCAAGGGAGCGAAAAAGGGGCTCTACGCAACCCTGCTCCTGATAGCCCTGTGCCGTCTAGGAGTTGGATTACTAGATATTGGAGTTATTTTCATAATTTGTTCTTTGATTATCTCAGTCTTATCAGTAAACGAGTTCATAAAGTCATAACAATTATAGTTAGGAGGATAATTGCTGTAATCTGAGGACAGATTTTTTGTCAGTTTAGCTACTGTGTTAAATAGAAAAAGGTTGTTTTTATTCTGTTGAATGAATTTCGAGAAATAGGATGACCTAGCTGTAGTAAGAGTGTGCTTGTATTCTACCAGGCTGTCCTTCCAAGCAGAGCAAAAAAAAGTATATTTTGTTAGAGCGCCATTTGCGTTCTAATTTCCAGGAAACTTGTTGAAGGGCACGGGTATGGTCAGTAAACCAGGGTGCAAGAGTCTTCTGACTGTGTTTTTTCCTCTTGAGGGGTGCAACAGCATCAAGCGTATTCCGTAAAGTATGATTTAACCTATCTGTTAGATGTTCAATTGACAAAAAGCTTGATAGTAACGACTTGGGAAGTATGTTTATGCATTTTGAAGCCGTCAATGAATTAATAGAGCAGCTGGAATAGTACCTAGGTTCTGATTTTATACAAATATTTTCCTGAATTTCAAAAGTAATCAAAAAGTGATCTGATAGTATAGGATTATGGGGAGACAGTAATATTCTTGACATCGATACTGTCGGAACAGTGAAGCTAGAATACAAATGGTCTACTCTCTGAATCCAGTAGCCTTAACAGTGAAATGCCCTTGTTTAAAGTTCAGCACACAATTGGTATTAAGCATTAAAACCCCTCACTTATCTATCCTACATGTAAAATATATTTATTTGATTTAATATAATAATCACTACACAGGATACCAATTATCAATTAAATCTCCAAATTCGTTGATAGGCAGAGCAAACTGGCGGATCAACCTTCATCAAAATATACAACTCACAATTCAATTAAAATGAACAGCTGGTTTATTCTGTTACAACAGTTAGACAAAATGTTCAACGTCCAATCTACAGACGTAGGCTCAACTACCTTATAAATACTAAATTTATCGCTACCATTTCACTTGTACCACGTCAAGCTCTGCTCTCATCTGGCCGCAACCTAAAAGACATAAGTTCCAAACTGGATAGCCCCAACAATTATCACCCACAAGGAAATAAACATTCAATTGGATATTCCGGCTTAACAAATACTACATTCTAGACATAAAATTGACATGTAACAATCACGAAGGAGATGAAATGGAAGAAAATGATACCAAACCAAGCTTGTCTCTCTCCAAATGCAAAACACATGCAGTGTGTTTTAGCTGGCACCAGATCTTCCAAGAGAAAAACAGGACAGAGCTTGTAGAATTCCCACCAATCTAAGCCATCGTGTCACCAACAGGTCAGACTTTTAAGTGTTGAGGGGGGGTTGGCTCACTCTCTTCTTAGCCCATAATTACGATTTGGGGGGGGTTCCAGCTCAAGCCAGGTTCAGACCTTCTTTTTATATTTTTGTTTTGGATCACTTACAACCACAAGATATTTCAAGGTTGCCATTGATATGCTCCTCTCATGTTGAGAATCATGGCGATATCAAACATCACTAGGGCCTGGTGAAGCCACCTTCATTTATACCGAGATGTTGGTCGAGCTGATATTTGGGGAGGAATAATATGCTCAAGAGCATTGCTACCAAGTGAAGAGGCCAATCATACCATGTTGACCTCTGCTTTAATCTGGCGGGCCATAATTATTTTCTCCATGATCCATAATATTCAGCTCATGGGTAGCATCCTGAAGTTGTAGGGTGTGGCACTGGTTCACCATACCCAAGTGCCCTGGCTTCACTCACAGCCATAAACCCACCAAAGATGGCCTCACTCTTTCTGCCTGCGCAGAATGGCTAAAATGCACCTCCCCCAACAATACCATAGGATAACACCAAATCTAAGGTATGTTTGTGGCAATGGGTTGGTTCAGACACATTTTGAATAAAACCAACAGAGTCAATAATAGCTGCAAAAGCCAATCCTAGAGAGTCACTATCATTATCCACATGCATGTTGAAATCTCCAGTGATCACAACTTTATCTGCCATAGTTGCAGTTAAACCTGCAAACTCAGAAAGAAAAACCGTATAAGCTCCAGGTGGTCTATAAATTGTGACTAAAAGGAAGGACAGCACTTGGAGTAACTTTGTCTTTTGACTGTCCAGAAAGCATAAGAAGTGCTTCAAAAGAGGAGAACGTATCCCCACATATAGGTGTAAAACAAAATTTTGTCACATAAATCACAGCAACACCACCCCCTCTACCATTCAGATGCAGTGCTTGACAACTAAATTTAGCATAACCACCAGGGGATGTCTCATTAAGTGCACTGTATTAGTCAGGCCTAAGCCAGGTTTCAGTCAAACTAACCAGGTCAAAACTATGGTCAGTGATTCATTCATTCACAAGAACTGCCTTGGGGGAAAGTGAAGTAACATTTAACAATCCACATTTAAGAGATGTCTTATTACAGGCAACAATTACAGCAGGCTGAATCTGAGACACAGTCTCAATAGCTAAGCTAGTCACAGGTTTTTGGAAGATAGCAGACAGTAGTTTAGGACCAAATGTCTGCTGCCTGGCTAGTGCTCTGAAAGGTCACAAATTTTGTGAGTTTAGACTACGGGAAAAGTTTCTAGATAGTAGAAGAGCACCTTTCCAGCTCGGGTGGAAGTCAGGCTTCAGTAAGCAAGTGTATTACTGAGTGGGGAGAAACTATTTGAAACATGAGTTTGGTGTATGACCTCCGACTATGCCTCCCTCGAACCCTGACAAAAACCTCTTGCTGCGAAGGCTCTTCCGAGGTAATAGCACTAATATCTGGGATATTTAAACTCCCTGGTGCATCCGGTGCTTGTAGAAAAATGCGTTGGACGTTCCACCCAGGAGGCCCTTTCCCCATTATTTAAAAAAACAAAACATTATTTTTCAGAAAAATACCCTGATCTGGCAACCCTAAGACAGGGTTTGGCAGTTCCAGATGGGATAGCTGCAGATTTTAGAGTTTAGATTTTAGAGTTACCTTTAAATAGGAATTGATTTACATGTGGTACGCTGTACAAATACTTGTCATACAAAATATTAATATACACATGTAAATGTCAATGATTGAACCATGATATACATTTCTTACCAGTTCCCAGCATGCAGTTCGAGAAGGTGGTCTACACTGTGAAAGAGAAAGCTGGCGTCCTGCACATTCCCATCATCCGCACGGGTGACTTGACCTTCAAGTCCTCAGTCAGGTGCTACACTCGCACCATGTCCGCAATGGTGATGGATGACTTCAAGGAGAGGAGGAACTCTGATGACTCACTCATCACCTTCCACAAGGGGGAGAAGGTGCTGCTCATGCACGTGCTTTCAAACAGGGGCTTTGGAAGTGTTATATGCCACCATTGTAGCATTGTGTGTCTGTGCTGGAATTACATAGGTCAAGTGACTAGCTCAAGCGACTTTGCTGCAGCACTGTGGATTAGTACATGTGTACAGATTGGATTTTTACCCTAGTAGAGTAGAACTTACCAAGTGACTTTGCAGCAGGGAGAAAGTTATGCAGTGACAACGGGGGCAATGTGGAAGACACCATTGACTATACTGGAAAGCAACCATTTTTCTTTAACTCAGCAAAAATGTCCTCTGATGTCAATGGTCTTATATCTCCACACATTTAGAATATCAACAGTGCTTGTAAATGTAAACTGCCCTGTTATTGAAACTATAGTCACCCAGTATAAGTACATAGGTTGTAGAAATACATGCTGTAAACTGCTGGGGCATATAGGCCCCACCCAGTAGTTATGGAACATGATTGATATAAGCTCTTCTCACCATATGCATTGTAACATCACAGGTGAAGAATTGCACTGTTCAGATCAACGACGACTCAGTGTTTGAACCCGAGGAGGAGTTCCAGGTGCACCTGGGGACTCCCCTGGGAGACCACTGGAGTGGGGCCATGGTTGGCATCAATGACATTGCCACCATCACCATCACCAATGACGAAGACGGTAGGCAGCATTCTCTTCAGATGGGCCCGCCGTTGTTTCTAACACTAAAATAACTGAGGCACTGTTCAGTGACAGAGACATGACTTTAATGTTCTCCATGTTCATCTTTAAACATACTTTCAATCTCTGTATTGTTCTTCATTCATTTGCTGTAGCTCTTTTCCTGTTTCACTAACAAGAATGATGCCATTGGCAAATATAAGTACTCCCATATACTGTATATTAATTATTAATTGGTTGTCTTTCCTGAAAGCATGTTCTAAAAACACACTTAATAGCTTGGTGAAATTGTGTGACCCTGTCAAACTGGAATTCTAATGTGTCTTCCTTTGTGGAACAATATAGTTGATGCAACATCTCTGTAGATGTCCTGTAATGCTTTTGCATATATTTCCTCTTCTCTTTGCCTTTGTAATAGATCTGTAGGATAGACGGAATGACAATATTGTCCACACTCTCCCAAGCTTGTAATACTTTGTATTGCCAGTCACAATTTATAAAGAACGTACTCTGCCAATATAAGATGGTTATACCAAGATATCACCTTGAGGAGAGTTTTTCCTATTTCACAGCACCTACAGTCGAGTTTGAGCAGGCCACATATCAGGTCAGAGAGCCCCCCGGTCCAGATGGCATTGAGGTTCTGAACATCAAGGTCATCCGCAGAGGAGACCAGGACCGTACATCCAAGATCCGCTGCAGCACCAGAGACGGATCAGCACAGTCTGGAGTGGACTACAACCCCAAGAGCCGAGTGCTCAAGTTCAGCCCTGGTCAGTCTCCAACGTTCTTCCTGTCTCTCAGCCCACAGTAATCTCTATTATCTGTTTCCTGTACTCATTGTACTCCTTATGGTATATTTACGATACACACTAAAAAATAAAGGTACCATTAGGGTACACTTTTGCAAGCAAAATTCTTTTTCTTGCAAGGGTACAATTGTGTTCTTCTGACTTAAGGTACAATTCAGTAATCTACAGGGGTACTGCCACACTGACAAGCATCTGTTACCTTAATAGGTAAACCATGGTACCTTTTTTCTGAGAGTGTATATTTGCCATAGGTTGAATACCCCTGGACATACTACGTTATGCTACATTTAACACAATATGCCCTTGAATCTTTTTTGTATGCACTTTGCAAAATACTCTGGATAAGTCTGTTAAATGACTACATGGAAGGATAAGGATTATTTTTTTCTGTGAATAATTTAACTTTAATTATGGTTAGATTTATTTTGAGTGTAAGATCTGATGAACAACAAATACATTTTTTCATAGCCTTTTTTGGTCATCTTTACCAAGGGTGTCAATAATTGTGGAGGGCACTGTAGATGGCTTCGGGGAATACTTGAATGATATTCTTCAATTCCTATGCATTATTTTAATATTTAAAAAATGCACTTTCTTTGTAGAGACTCTAAAGAATCCACCTAAATATGTATTTTATCTCATTGTTAAAGGCATGGACCACATCCTCTTCAAAGTTGAGATTCTGTCCAATGAAGACCGTGAATGGCATGAATCTTTTTCATTGGTCCTCGGCCCTGATGACCCGGTGGAGGCAGTCCTTGGGGAGATCACCATGGCAACGGTGACCATTCTGGACCAGGAAGCTTCTGGAAGTCTTATCCTCCCTGCCCCACCCATTGTAAGAGCTTTATTTGATTTAGTATGGCATGCAATGGAGATGTCCACCTGTACTTCCTTGTGTGTGTGTGTGTGTGTGTGTGTGTGTGTGTGTGTGTGTGTGTGTGTGTGTGTATATGGGTGTTTGTATTTATAGTGAGTGAGAGATGGATAGATACACTGGGGTCCAAAAGTCTGAATCCACTACCAAGATCTGTTTGTTTTCATTGTTCATCAAAAACTACCACAAAAGTTTTACTTGTGGTATTTGCTCTTCAAAAATATTGTAGCGAGCGTGCGCGAGCTGATGTATCAAGAAAGAGACAGAGTCCAGTAGTAATGCAAAAATGACCACGCGAGTAGCCACTTTATTCAAATAAACGATAATTATCCATGTTCCATACACCGCACAACTACGGATGATGCCCAAAAACCCTTGCTGATACAAGTGTGTCCTTAGAAGGACACGTTTGACCATTAAACGCCTTCCGTAGATGTCGCAACAATCAGGAAGTAACAGTCAACTCACACTTGGTTGGATGAACACATTTGCCCTGGAACACAAGGGACTGCACTAATTACACTGGGCATACTGGTTGTGGTGGTTCCAGACACCAACTTACCACGACCAGCTAGCTAACACAACAACATGGTTTTCTAACACACACATAATTACACCGGGGGAGACGCACAAAGAAACAATAGCGTTCCCCCACAATGCCCCGCGCACACATTTTAGGGGAGCGACCCTCCCAGATTGCTACAATATTATAAAACACTGATACAAATTTTAAAAATGGTATGAAATTGAAATATCTAGAAATATTTGTTGAAAGGCACACCGTTGTCAAATGTTTTGACACCTTTTTCATTTAAGTTTTAATACATATTACATATTATATAATACACAGTGTGAGTTGTTTTGGTCTTGTAACAATTAATACATATTGATGTAGTTAATATGGTCTTCTAAGTAGTTAGAGGTCAAATTGTTCTCCTGACTAAAAAGTTTTTGATAAATGATGAAAACAAACATAATTTGGTAGTGGACTCAGACTTTTGGACCCCACTGTATATAAATATTGAAACAATTGGAAATTTGAACTGGGTTTTTACCACAAAGTTGTTATGGGTGTTGCTGCACTGGAGATCTGGCATTTCAGATCCACTGTGTATGTTTTCTGCAGGTGGTGTCCCTGTCTGACTATGACTATATACAAGAGGTTTCAAAGGAGGGCAGTAAGAAGTCTCCCTCCCCTGGCTACCCTCTTGTTTGTGTGACCCCGTGTGACCCCCACTACCCCAAGTACTCTGTGATGAGGGAGCGCTGCGAGGAGGCGGGTATCAACCAGTCCTCTGTCCACTTCAGCTGGGAGGTGGCAGCCCCCACAGACACCAGTGGAGCCCGGTCGCCCTTCGAGACAGTGACCGACACCACCCCATACACCAGTGTCAACCACATGGTAGGAATATTTGTGTCATTAACGTGTGTGTGCTGTCTGGCAGCGTGTCTGTGCTTTCCCAAATTGATGGCGAATGTTGTAATGATAACAAGACAGGCCAACAAATACAGCTATTCCAAATTGTGAGGAAAGGAAAAATGGTGGTAAAAGAAAAAGATAAATGTAATGTGTGTGTTTGTGTGTGTGTTACAGGTTCTAGACAGTATCTACTTCAGCCGGCGCTTCCACGTACGCTGTGTGGCTCAGGCCCTGGACAAGGTCGGACACCTCGGCACACCACTCAGAAGCAACATTGTCACAATCGGCACTGAGGGCTCCATCTGCCACACCCCCGTCACTACGGGAACCGCCCGCGGCTTCCAGGCTCAGTCCTTCATCGCCACCCTCAAGTACCTGGATGTCAAGCACAAGGAGCACCCCAACCGGTGAGTAGGGTCACTTGACCGGTATGACATGCCCAGTGTGAAATGTGCCCCTGTGTTAAAACCCAGGGCAGGAGTGTGTGCGACCTGAGCGGGCAGGAAGCACTCCCTAACACAAGCACTGACACATACTCCCTCAGTTGGTGGCCAAGATGTGAAATCATGGAAGGAGGGAATGAACAGTACTCGGTTTATGTAAACAGTTTAGAAGCCAATGTTCGAGAGGGATGTAAACTCGAAAAATGTGATGGAAGAGATCCCTATTGTATGAAAAGGAATGATTTCTCACAATATACGAAAGATTTGCCCCATTGAGTCTGTAGATATAGCTAACTATTCGTTCTAAAGATGTCGTTTATATTACGTATTGGTTACAGTTAAGGATGCAAACCCTAAAATGGCCATACATGGGACCCTCACCGTGAAAGCTGCAAGTGACAACTTGCAGCTGTCACGGAACTGGGATTTGTGAAATGAAGGTAACATTAATTTATGTTAAATACAAATTGTGAGCAGTAGTAATATGTAGACCATGTGCTACCACATATATATGTTCAGTTTATAAGTTCCCATTAATGTTATAGCGACATAATAGAAAGCAATGCTAACATATGAAATGTGAGTATCACAGGCTAATCATTATGAAATGGCAAAAAAAAAAAAGTCTGAGCTGACCGAAAAGCAAATTAAACAACACAACATTGCTTACATAAAAAGAAAAATAACAAATATATCAAGAGAGCAAATGAAAACGCATTTAGCCATAGGGATCGCAAAACGCATAGTAAAATATCAACATCTTTGAGCATATTAACAACTAGCGAACATAGCAACAACTACAAACTAACGTTAGCAACAACTAACAACACAACATAACACGTCAACTCATCACCAGCGTTTTGTACTGTTGTTCAGTTCCAGGGAAACAAAGCTACAACAAAAAACTGATAACGTTACAGAATAAAGGAAAGTTTAATACAAGTTTAATACTTTCCAGAGGAAAGGCACAGGTTTGCCAGCCATATCTCACAGGGGTTTTTTGTAGTTTTTCCCCTTTATGAAGAATAACATTTGGTATTAGATAAAAACGTTTCTTTCTCGGTTAGATCGATTCGAACAACCATAAACAACGCACGCATACAGATTTTTTGTGTGTGACTATGCCTCGACTCCACTACTCTTGTGTTTACTTGACCTGCATATGGAGTTTGCGCCACTGCAGCTGTAAACTACCTATTAAGTAATATGTATTATATAATGGAGAAGTCAGCAGGCCTTACCAAGGCTAATTGTTATCCAATAAGTTTCATTTTCCCAGGGCTCATGTAAAACAATTGATTAGTATATTAAAAAAACAAGTATGGCGATGAATACAGTTATGCTTCTGAATTACATGATATAATGTGCCTCGTGTTGTTCACTTTGCAGGATCCACATCTCGGTGCAGATCCCCCACCAGGATGGCATGCTCCCGTTGGTGTCCACCATGCCCCTGCATAACCTGCACTTCCTGCTCTCCGAGTCCATCTACCGCCACCAGCACGTCTGCTCCAACCTTGTCACCGTCAAAGACCTGCAGGGAATTTCTGGTGAGGCAGGCATCCGCGATGTCATTCAGAGCAGATTTTCAGGCACTTCCGGCTATCTTTAATGACCTATTTCTCAGATCTTGAGTGAGCAGTGTGTTCATTACAGTGGCTAATCTGATGCTGTCGCTGAACATTGCAGCTGCAGCCCATGGAATTTTGCAAAGTGGTGTAGTTTGAGCCAAGTCTTCATTTTGTTTGTTCAAAAAACCAAGCACATTCAATGTTTTTTTGTAGGCCTCTGGATATATTTGTCATTGAAAACCTTGAAAGTGCTTGATTTTGAATGTGAAATATTTATGGTGGTTTGTTTTAAAACAAGGTCCTTGAAAACTTTGAATACTGTAAATGAAGGTCCTTGAAAAGCCCTTGTATTTTTCATTAGGAAAACTCAGGAATATGCTTCTGTTTCAGAGACGGGCTTCTTGGACGATGTGTCCTACGACAGAATCTCCCTGGGCCCTGGCTTCGACCGGCCCTACCAGTTCAACCCTGGCGTGAGGGAACCCAAGGCCATCCAGCTCTACAAGCACCTCAACCTGAAGAATTGCATCTGGACCTTCGATGCCTACTACGACATGACCGAGCTCATCGACGTCTGTGGGGGCTCTGTCACGGCCGACTTCCAGGTGGGTCCAGGTGGTCAAGGAGTTTGAGGTCATCTGGAGGTCTTCTCTGAAACATTACACCCAGAGAACGTTCCAGATATTTGTAAATCAGCCTGGTAGGTCAGGCCGTCTACTTAGTGAATGCTTTATATGGCTACCTATACACTTCCCTTGGGTTTCTTCTTGTTAAGTTGTTGAAGGGAACTTAATCTGGTACTCCTGTTATTTTTCTGATGAATACTGCAAACCTTAACAGAGTGGGGTTATTGATATTCAGTTATTAAAAGCAGAAGAGATGAGAAGAGAATTGTAAGGTGATGTGAGAATCAGCTTACCTTCCCCCAGATGCTCTGGGGAATTTGCATTGATTTTGACTATCATCGAGCTGTGCTGATTCTGTATTTGCATGCACTTCCTGCATCGACATGCAAATCTGACCAGGGGGATCTCCTTGGCATGTGTGTGTGTGAGACAGGTGCGGGACTCGGCACAGTCCTTCCTCACCGTGCAGGTGCCCCTGTATGTGTCCTACATCTACGTGACGGCTCCCAGGGGCTGGGCCTCTCTGGAGCATCACACTGAGATGGAGTTCTCCTTCTTCTATGACACTGTGCTCTGGAGGACAGGTGAGGAGGCCACAGGGCCAGCTATACACTGGAGACATGGGGGAATGGGCTTTCAAATGCATTACAACATTTGGTTTCACTTTATGTGAACTCTATCTACATAAAGCATTTATAATGTATTCATGAGCATTAGAAAATGGTACATTACAATTACATAAGGCATTATGAATGCTTTATGACATGTTTTACTTGTACATGACATTACATGTAATGATGCTATGTAAGGATCAACAGAGCCTATTTATGAATGCATACTGAGCTCTTCATGATGCATTAATTGCATTAATTAATACAATCGTGTGTGTGCATTATGTAATAACCTGGTATACACTACTGGTCAAAAGTTTTAGAACACCCCAATTTTCCAGTTTTTACAGAAATTTAAGCAGTTCAAGTCCAGTGAATAACCTGAAATGGTACAAAGGTAAGTGGTAAATTGCCAGAGGTTTAAAAATAATAATGATAATTTGACCGAAGAATCACAGACATAAAAATGGCGCACACATAATATAAGCATTTATGAATGCATCATGAAGAGTTAATCTTTCACTTTATCATGTGTCCAAATAAAAGATGCAACAAAAGAAAAGAAAGAAACAACAAGAATTCTGATGTTTCAGTAAAGGATCTTCGTTAGTGACTAATAACTTCAACCTGCTGATAATCTCTGGGAGTCACTATTTTGTGCAGATTGTTATGGGTACCAATTTCAGCATATTCCATTTGTTCATGTGCTTCTGTTAAGGTTATTGTATGTTTGGGCCTGTGCTTACCAATTAAAGGCTGCACATGAACGTCTCTTTGACAAGCCTTCATAGCCATATCTCACTTCCTCCTTCCTGTTGGCAGGTATTCAGACTGACAGCGTTCTGTCTGCCAGACTTCAGATAATCAGAATCTACATCAGAGAGGACGGACGACTGGTGATCGAGTTCAAAACGCACGCCAAATTCAGAGGTAAGACTTCAATGTGATGAACCTTGTAGTTCTACTGAATTTGCCTACATCAGCTGAAAAGACATATAATATATCATACAGAATTATCTTTCATCTAATGCCATCCATCCATGGTGCTTTTGGTGTGTATATGTCAAATTGAGCAATTTTTTTCCTCTGTGTGGTCCAGGTCAGTTTGTCCCAGAGCATCACACCCTCCCAGGACACAAGTCCCATCTTATGGCTCCTGACCACCTGGGGGGCATTGACTTTGATCTGCAGCTGCTGTGGAGTGCCCAGACCTTCGACTCACCATATCAGCTGTGGAGGGCCACCAGCTCCTACAGCAGGTGAGCAGTGACCCCAGAAGATTGACTGTATTACACATTTTAAATCAATTACCTTTCTTGATATCAGTCAGCTGTCGCTGGTTTAAAGACACCTATGAAATATTTGGGATCTTGTACCCCCAGAACTTGAGAGCAGACCCCACCACACTGTCTCTGTCCCCTGACTACTTATCTCACTCACTCTGTGGTGTTGCCCATGTTGTGTGTTTCAGGAAGGACTACTCTGGGGAGTACACAGTCTTCCTCATACCCTGCACCGTGCAGCCCACCCAGCCCTGGATCGACCCAGGAGACAAGCCCCTGTCCTGCACAGCTCATGCCCCAGAGAAGTACGACACCCTGTGGCTCACACACACATGAATCCTATAACTTGAGGGGAAAAGGATTTCATCTTTATTTAGTTTATTCAGCAGCAGATATGATCAATCACATTTGATCTACAGGTAACTGCCAAAATAAAGGAAATACGAACATTAATAGGGTGTTGGGCGGCCACAAGTCACCAGAACAGCTTCACTGCACAATGGCATACATTCTACAAATGTGTAGAACTCTGTTGGAGGGATGCAACACCATTCTTCTATGAGAATTTCCATTATTTGGTGGGACGGCCATGGTGTATGGTTTACATCATTTTCATGCTCATCAAACCATTCGTCCACTCGTGCCCTGTGGATGGGGGCATTGTCATCCTGGAAGAGACCACTCCCATCATGATCGAAGTGCTTCACCATTGGATGAAGGTGATCAATCAGAATGGCTTCGTATTTATTGGCATAACTTGCCTACTAAGGGGTTGAGTGGACCTAAACCATGCCAGGAAAATGCACCCCACACCATAACAGAGCTGCCAGGACACTCTGTACTCAAGTGTTTCCTTTATTTTGTCATTTACCTCTACAAGCCTTACATTAGTCTGAGCTGTATATTAAGATGTATACCTGAAACACTGTATTGTTTAAAATATGCCGTTTTTTTAAGGCCCTGGTTAACTGGTATGAGAATGCAGCCGTATGAGGAAATAAATTAGCTCTAGTGGATTACCATGAGGCCCAGGCTCCTTGAAACCAGTATGACTGCTTTGTAAGCGAACCTGCCATGTATGGCAGTGTTGTAATCATGCTTGTTCCCCAAGGTTCTTGGTGCCCATCGCCTTCCAACAGACAAACCGCCCGGTGCCTGTTGTGTACTCCTTAAACACAGAGTTCCAACTGTGCAACAATGAGAAGGTCTTCATGATGGACCCTGCCATAGCAGACATGTCTATGGCCGAAATGGACTACAAAGGGGCCTTCTCTATGGGTAAACTGCTGCGTCCTATCCCCTTATTAGATCTATTCACACTTTCTATACTCCAGGCTCTTTCATGGCTTGTCTTGTCTTGCGTTGGTGCCTTGGTGGAATTAACTGAGAAATGAATGGGATGCAATGAATCACAATTTACAAAATGCATACTAATATACATGAAGTATGCATACTTAGTAGCCAGAAGTTGTAGCCAGATAGTATACTACACATAGTAGCCAGAAGCCCCTTAGACAGGAAAGCCATTGCAGGATTGCTACATCTATCCAGCTCTGTAAATGTTGAATGCCAAACAGTAAGTCAATCGATTGCAGACTTGGGTGAGTTTTAGCCACTGCTGCAGTGTTAGCCAGCATCCCTAGTTATTGCATGTGAAGCAAAAACTGTGGGCACCAATGAGCTTACAAGAAAATGATTTTAATCTGTCGATGTATCCAGTTACAGTTATTTCCTCAGTTCTGGCTTCACGTTTTTTAACAAGGTTGTCACTCCCGCTCTCCCACAGGTCAGACCCTGTACGGTCGAGTGCTGTGGAACCCTGAGCAGAACCTGAACGCAGCCTACAGGCTCCAGCTGGAGAAGGTGTATCTGTGCACTGGGAGGGATGGCTACGTGCCGTTCTTCGACCCCACCGGCACCCTGTACAACGAGGGCCCGCAATACGGCTGCATCCAGCCCAACAAGCACCTGAAACACAGATTTCTGATGCTGGTACGTCACGCACGCACACTCCTGCTATTTACTGCCATAGATATTCTAAGATTGTGAACTGTACACAAACCTTTTGTTAAAATATGTCTAACCAGAACATTGGTTACCTGTGCTGTCCTTTGTGGTATGGAGGAATGTAATAAGGAATGTAAAATGCCTTGTTGTCACCATCTGATTAGTAGTCATTTGGTCTGCAACTGCAGACTGCAGACACCTGTAAACACGCACAGACTTCAGGCTTAAGAGAACTGAAACACAATGTAATAATGTTCATTTATTTTCTTAAAGGACCGAAAACAGCCAGAGGTATGTGACAAGTATTTCCATGACGTGCCCTTCGAGGCCAATTTTGCGTCCGACATCCTGGATCTGCAGTCCATGACAGCGATGGCTGGTGTCGATGGGTTCACTATGAAGGTTGATGCCCTTTATAAGGTCTGTGGAGGCTTCTCTGTTGTCTTATGCTTTATTTATTGTATTGATAAATAAGAAGTGCAGTGATGTTCCAGTCTGAAAAGTTAATCTGATAGAGATTCAAAAGCCTGATGGCAATAAGGAACTAAGCTGTCCTTGTCTCTCTGTGCTGATTGACAGGTGGAGGCAGGGCATCAGTGGTACCTACAGGTGATCTACGTGATCGGGCCGGACACAATCTCCGGTCCCAGGATCCAGCGCTCACTGACCTACCAGCTAAAGCGTGGCCGCCGAGACCTCGTGGACAGGTTGGGGCGCCTCACCCTGGACGAGTCCCTCATCTACGACAACGAAGGCGACCAAGTGAAGAATGGAACTAACATGAAAACGCTGCGGCTGGAGGTGGAGGCCTCAGCCACCTTCGGCCCCCAGACGGGCGGGCCCATTGGGGGCGGGGTGGCGGCTGTCACCCTGCTCTTCCTGGTCCTCCTGGCTTCCTGCTTCCTGTTCAAGAAGTGCCGCCGGAAAGGTAAGAAGCCACCCAAAGACCTGGTGGAGGAGTACCCCCTCAACACTAAGGTATGCCTGAGGAAAGAGGAGCACATGGAGAAGAACTTCAACAGCCAGCACTGTACAGTCAAGAACATCAACATCCTCAACAAGAGCCCAGAGGTTTGCAAGGTCAACGGGGTCAAGGTCAAGCAGGTCAACCTGCAGGTCAAACTTCACAACAACTTGAACGACGGAACAGAAGTCTGATCGTAGATTCGTTTTTTGTTTTTGGAAAAACATATTTTCTATTGTTGTTTGTAATTAAGACAGAAAAAAAGATATTGTTATTGTATTTTTATACGACCACAAAAAAAGGGAAATGTGCTGGCCAGCTATGCAGTGTAATCATTTCACAACTGAGCTACCTCACAAGAGCTAAGGCCTATCACACCACTTAAACCTTATTTTGACATCAGATCTGATGTAATGTAAACAGTTCAGACCTATAATCTCAGGTTTCAAATAATACATGAAAGAAGACTCATGATGTTGGTTGACTCCAAGAAATAGCTTTCTAAATGAACATCAAATGAACATCACTGCTTTTAAGTCTAAACGAACATCGCAATCTGTGGTAGCTCAGGCACTTTAACTTCTTTTAGCTTAGATTATGTTTTTTCAGTTATCCAGTTACAAATTGAATTTCACACTGTTGATCTGAAGAATAACCACTATGATTTATGCAAGTATTAAGCACAGCATAAGACTGCCCACATTTGCAGCTGGATGAGCTATGTAAATATCTTTTAAAGTGCAATTACTTGATGATATGGTCATCCATCAGAACCTGAAGTCCTGCAGCCTAACTTTAACTTTTTTTCCACATCACTTGTTTTATTTAACATGACGACTGCTCAGAAGAGGAATTCTGCAGTATTTTTAATGTGTTATTTCCAAATTCAAATTCAATTAAATGTCAATTGAATTTAGTTTTTAAGAAAAAGAAAGCATAAAAAGTAAACATTGGCAAGTGTAATATTCATAATATGACAAAAACAACTATGTTTTCAATTGACTGTGCACTTTTAAGACTACTGTAGATTGTGTTTATGATTTTGCCACCTCTCACAAATGCTTAGACTGTGTCTTGTAATCACTGTAATAGAATAGATCGGGTTTTTTTTACATATTAACTATGTTCTGTACCGTTATTTGTCTCTGTAATATGCCTACATTCTGCCAAAACGACTCGAAACAGCCTCAGCCTTGTTTCTTTAAATTGTACATACGGCTTCACTCAGTACCTGTTAGCAGAAACATCATGCTTCTGAGACATCTTCCTCTTTGTGTGTTATTGTGCGTTATGTATTATTATATTACTCTCATATCATGTATTAAGATGGTACATTTATAAACAATTCCATAGTCTGTAATAATGATCAATATATCTGTGCTGGAAGTATTATGGTGCTGAGCAATAAAGCTATGTTGTATTTTTAACACTATAGGTAATATCATTTCAATTCATATGGTTCCACGGCACTGAATGTACTGAAGTACCAAGTATTACAAACAGCAGGATTTGTTGGATTGCGGTCAGCGCTATATTTTTGTAATTAATCACGGTGCACCTGTCACCGAAGCAGTGGAAGGTTTGGGACATACCAGTATATATTTTTTCTGGTGCTAACACTATGTAATGTATACAATGCTATAAATACTGTATGATGACTGTTTTCGGTGCCTTTTTAGTAATAAAATCCTGAAACCCATACATACAATTTCATTGTTTTGTGTCGTTATTGGAGAAAGAACAGTGTACCATTCATAGCAGATGTTACTTCAGCAGTCCAGCAGGTTTTCCCAGTTTAATAGTGGTTTGGCCAGAGAGGCTATCATGTCACTGTTTGGCAAACACAACTATATTATTTATATATAAATGGGCTTGTTATGTTTAAAACAATTTTCCAATATAGTTGATTCAAACAAGCAGTCTAATCTAAAACACATACTGTAGCTCCTGGGTGTGTGTATAAATAAAGTCTGGAATGTTTCAATAGATGCCAGAAATACAGTCCACCATATTTCTCTTTTCACAAGAGTTCTATTATAAACAGATTTATATTTGATGAAAGTTATTTGTTCAGCTCCATCCTATTTGTTCAGCCTATCCTCTGATGGCTTCTGAGGCTGGCTGGTGTACAACACACCTATGCATTCAAATGGTATACATCACTATTCTTTTTTTAAATTATTTTTTAAATTTTGTTTCTGATTTTATCCCATTTTCTCCCAATTTGGTAGCCAATTAGACCAATCTGTGTAGTAAGGGACCCTCATGAGTTTCCTACTTTGTGCAATCCCCTCTTCATAGTAATGTGAGTTTGCCTGAGCCGTTTCCTAGTCCTTGGGTCGACTGCTGTCATTGTAGTGCAGGGAAGCTCCTACAGCCTTCTCCTCCTAGGGCCTCTGTTTGTTCCTGTCCTCCTGGAAGGAACACCATTCCTGGGTGTGCTGCCTCTTCCTGTGCGAAACGGCACCAAGTGCAAAAGCTGTGGAGGAGAGGATGTGACCATCGGGACCGCCCTGCAACCCGGTACTACAGGGCCACTCTTATACGCACAGCGATCAAACTCAACCCTAAAATACAAACGGAGGCATATCTACTGGACGAGCAGCGGACAAAGGAGGGATCTGGCTCAGTCCATCGAAGAGTTCGGCTGCCCTCCCAAAGATGTTTCTGCTCTCCCCAAGCCTGAGCCTCCTCCAGGCCCGAGGACAACAATCAACAACAACATCTCTCTGCCCTCTGTCAGGAGATGGTGAAAGATCAGGTGCAGGAAGATCCAAGCAGCCGGACGGAGCTTATAACACCTTCCAAAGACTCCAAACTGCAGGGTGTCGAGGAGGATAAGAGGTACACCCGCTTCTTCTTCTGCAAGGCATGGTCAAAAAAATCTAACATTCTCTCCCTGTATAACAGCGTGTTTGTGGTGGTTGTGTCTAAAGAGGCTGAGGTCCAGGAGCTGGCCAGGGAGTTCTACATTTTACATTTACATTTTAGGCATTTAGCAGACGCTCTTATCCAGAGTGACTTACAAGATGTGCATTAATACAAGGTAAGAACAATCATAGTTAGCGCACAAGATCAGTGCAGTAAAACGGCAATAGACATCATTGCAGGCATCTGCATATCATACCTGTAACACTGGGAAAGAAAAGGTTAGTGGGTTTTTGTTTTTTTACAGTGTAGAACAGGTAAACAGTGGTGATGACAGATTGACTAGATGGACAGTGTTCAGTGGTAGTGGAGCCTGAAGAGGTGGGTTTTGAGTCTCTTGCAGAAGATTGGAAGTGATTCCGCAGTCCTGACCGATTGCGGGAGGTCGCTCCACCAACGAGGGACCAGGACAGAGAAGAGGCGAGACCGCGAGGAGTGGCTGCCAGGCACCCGGAGGGATGGGGCTGTCAGTTTGCCAGCGGAGGCGGAGCGGAGGGGTCTGGGCGGGGTGTAGGGAGTGATGAGTGACTGGAGGAATGGGGGAGCAGTACCTCTGGCCGCTTGAAAAGCAAGCACCAGTGACTTGAATCTGATGCGTGCTGCGATGGGGAGCCAGTGCAGAGAGGAGAGTAGAGGGGTGACGTGGGTGAACTTTGGCTGGTTGAACACCAGGCGAGCAGCAGCGTTCTGGACTAGTTGCAGTGGCTTGATGGCGCAGGCCGGGAGGCCTGCCAGCAAGGAATTGCAGTAGTCCAGACGTGAGATCACCAGGGCCTGGACCAGGAGTTGAGTGGCCTCTTGGGTGAGGAACGGTCGGATCCTCCGGATGTTATGGAGGGAGAAACGGCAGGTCCGAGTGATCGCTGCAATATGGCTCGAGAAGCCATATTGCAGTTCTACCAGGGACTGTATGCCAGCAAGCCCACAGATAGGGCTCTCATGGACACCCTCCTGGACAGACGCCTGGGGGAGCAGAGCATGGAGGGCTGAGCACCTTGGAGCTTACCCGGGCCGTGCACTCCCTCAACCTACACAAGGCTCCCGGTCCTGACGGAATCCCAGCAGAGTTCTATCAGACCTTTTGGGATCTCCTGAAGGACGACGTGGGGGAGGGGCAGCTGGGTGATTCACTGCAACAGAGGTCAATGGCTCTTGTTCCAAAGAAGGGGGACCTGAAGGACCTCCGGAACTGGTGGCCGATCAACTTCCTCTCAGTTGATTATAAGATCACGGCCAAATCACTGATGAGGAGGTATCAAGACCTACTACCATTGGTGATCAGCCGCAACCAAACTAGTAGTGTTCCAGGGAGGTTTATTAATGACAATATTCTCCTCGTGAGGGATATTATTATCCTTTATTATTAATCTCCTCAGTTTAGATCAAGAGAAGGCCTTTGACAGGGTTAGCCATGTGTGCCTGGAGAGGGTGCTAGAGAGGTGTAACTTTCCAAACCATCTCTTGTGCTGGGTTAAGATGTGTTTGGGGGACATCTCGGGCAGAGTGGTTAACAAACACCCCTCTGCCCCGTTTACCATCAGGTCCGGTGTCAGGCAGGGATGCCCTCTAGCACCCCTCCTGTATGTCATCTACCTAGCCATTTCTCCAGGCGATCCAACAGAATGATAACATCTGGGGCTGGCCACTGCTGGGTGGCCGTGGTGAGCGGGTCGGGGTGATGGCGTACATGGACGACATCACCATTGTCGGCACAGACAGTCGCTCCATCACCACTGCTACCAAGGTGGTGGAGGACTTCTGTGCGGCCACAGGCGCCTTGGTCAATCGGGGCAAGAGTGAACTGTTCCTATCACCGTCATGGAATGAGTCACTAACCTGTTCTTTCCCTGTCTGCACAGAAAACATAAAGCTTCCTGGGGTCACCTTCCAGAAAAAGCTCCTCCCTGATGCTGAGAAAGTCCTGTTCAGCCCCTCTGAGGGATGTAGCACCCCGGAGCTGCAGCGCCAGTGGAGGATCATCAACACCGTAAAGCAGGTCCTATGTGAGACGAGGAACATCAAGGATTACCAACAACGAACAGTGGACCTGGTCACTCTCTGGAGGATTCAAAACCAAGGGGCAAGGGAGAAATGGGGGATGAGCCACTGAAAAGAATTGTAATATAGCTCACCCCCCAGTGGAGCCGCGCTCTGTGTGCCCAAAACCTGAGCACAAAGCTCTTTTTTCCGTTTTGCTTTAAAAAAAAAAAAGAACCCCTTTGAGTTGATTTTTTTCCTTTTCTTGGCGCCTATATGTATTTCCATCTTGTGGTTGTATATTTGATTTTCGATTTAAATGTGTTATATCGTGCCCCTGTCCTTCTGTAATGTATTGTTAAACCTCCTGTATATCTAAAATGTGCTTTTTTCGTTTTTAGTTGGTATGCCAACTTTTAAAAGAATGTTTGTATACTTGAATTCATTTTAAGAAGCCAAATAAAGAACACTTAGTAAAGCTGGTAGCGCGATTATGGAACAGCTTGAGTCTTGTATTAGCATCCACTGCTACAATATAAAAATACAATTATTTTATATTTCAGACTTCAGTCGCTGAGAAACATATTTGGGGCTGTTGGCAAATAGAGATTATTATTTCACAAACACAGGGCACACTTCAAACAAATCTATAATTAAATCAATTGAAATTAGTTTCACTTAATGTAAAATAATAGATTAAGTGAAAAGCATTTTAATGTTTAAGATTGCTTCTGCTTTTAGTAGTAATTATATTCAGCTTTATGAAATATCAGCGATTTCTAGATAAAAGCTTTTGAGTATTTTCCATAATTACACATTTCCCTAATTGAAGTCGACTACGCGTCATGTGTGTGTTAGAATATTAATCATTTAGTGCACCTTTATTTTCAGTAGCTGACATCATTTCCTCTGGGCGTAACTATATTTCAAGGCGTGGCTCAAGGTAGAATTTCACAACGCTGCTCTTCAGGTAAGAGTTTCTTAAATCGATAGGCCAAATATGAGTTTAATTTCTAGTTCTTGTTATTCGAAGTACGTACTGTCGTACGCGTTACTTCTGTGCGTACTTTTAACCAATGCATGCAGTTTTTCTTGTGTCGTCCTTTTACATTTGTGTTACAGTAAAGTGATGTTAAGTGAACTTGTGAATGGGTGAATCGCAAACATGCAGGAAAAATAATTCACATTTGGGCACTAATCTCGTTGAAAGTAATTATTCGTTTCCCCTAACACTTTATACGAAAGTCCAACCGCTAATTTACGAGTCCGGCATTTTATGTTCTGGTCCAGATTTGCTTTAGCCATTTTTCCAGGTGAGGGAAAAGAACATTTTGACGTTGCACATCCTGACTCTTCGTCAACATTTCATGCTTCACCAGACCGTGCCCATTTATGATATTTGTCCTGATCGCTAGGTCTGCGGTTGAAAGATGGTTGTGCCCTTTCATATAAATCAAATCAAATCAAATCAAATCAAATCAAATCAAATGTATTTGTATAGCGCTTTTCACAAATGAATTGTAACAAAACGCTTAACAGCATATATATGCACTTTCAAACACGGATGCATAGGCTATAGCTACTAAAGGAAGCGTTTTCTGTGGACCTATGGTTGAATAGAGCCTATATCATCTCAATATTATAGCTGTTGTCTAATTTGATGCTGGGCTGTAAAGTGTGGACTGTCAGTAACACACAAAAAAATCGTATTTATTGACACTATTTAAAACAGGGATTTTTACCTATTCTTTTTCCCTTTATCAGCACACTTTGATCAAGACATTACCCGACCGTTGAAATGGCATCTGTGTGGGTAAGCTTCGGTGTACCAGTACATTCAATTTGTATTGCATACTGAGGTAGACCTAAGAAAATACCCCATACTTACCAGGTCCATTTAATTATGTATCTTAATTTCAACAATGTTTACACAGAATTCATCATTGTAGAAAATAAGCAAGTGTCATTTAACCTGGGATAAATTGTAATGTTGGATTTTCAGTATTTATCAGTTCATTATTATTGTTCAGCCATTTTCTTGATTTCTCTCAATTTCAGGATGAACTTGACCTTCTTCTTGACTCCCCCTCATCTTTTACATCATCGGTAATATATCTAATGAAGAAAGTAATATACACTTCTGGTCAAAAATTTTAGAACATCCCCCATTTTCCAGTTTTTACTGAAATGTCCAGTGAATAACCTGAAATGGTACAAAGGTAAGCGGTAATAATAATAATTTTTTTAAGGTTTAGGTTACCAACCTGAAATTAACAAAGTTCACTTTGTTAATCCCTTTCAGGAATTTAAAAACCTCAATCAATTCCACCCTAAGTCTCTGTTTGCTAATCTTAAATAGATTGAGTGCCTTAAGTCTATCCTCATAACATTTACCTGTCATACCAGGGACCAATTTAGTTGCCTTTCTTTGAACTTTTCCAATAACTTTTATATCTTTCTTGTAGTGTGGTGCCCAGAACTGCACACAGTACTCTGTGAGGTCTGACGAAGACATTATATAACATTAATATAACCTCCTTTGATTTATACTCAATACTTTTTGCTATGTATCCCAGCATCCTGTTGGCCTTTTTCACTGCTGTAGCACACTGCTTTGATGCAGATAGGCTTTGATCAATTACAATTCCTAAGTCTTTTTCAAATTGAACACCTACTAAATGTTCTCCTCCCATAAAATACTCCTATTTTATGGTTTTATTTCTCACATGCATAACTTTACATTTGGCAATATTGAATGTCATCTGCCATGTTTCTGCCCATTCTTGAATTTTGTTTAAATAATCTTGGATTAATTTAGTCGATTCCAAACTGTTTCCCTAACCCCCAAGTTTAGTATAATCTGCAAATTTAACTATTTTGCTACTAACGTCCCTATCAAGATCATTTATGTAAATAAGGAAGAGCAGAGGTCCCAGCACCAATCCCTGCAGGACTCTACTGCCCACAGCACCTGGGTCAGATACGGCCCCACCTACTGTTACTCTTTGTATTCACCCTTGCAGCCAATTATGCACCCACTCTGAAGCAACTCCTGAAATTCTTACTGAATTCAGTTTAAAAATGAGCCTCCCATGTGGTACCTTGTCAAATTATTTTTGAAAGTCCAAATATATAATATCATAACCCTGGTTCAGACTCTTCAAAAAAGTCCAGGAGGTTTGTTAAGCCAGGAGGTATGACCTCTCCTTGAGAAAACCATGTTGGCTTTCCCTTAAAATACTATTATTTTTCAAGAATGATTCCAACTTGTCCCTAATAATACATTCCAGTATTTTACATTAATATATTCCAGTATTTACATTATATAAAATAAAGGAATGAAAATGTTCAATAACTTGGGGAAAAATGTATCTATAACTTAAATTTGTCAATTAAATGATGGACATTGTGGTTAGACAATAGAAATAGAAATCTTAACTTTTGCACAAATGGATGAAAAATATGATTCTGTACTTCTAGCCTGCAATGTGCTCTTCCAGCATGTTTTCTTCTGTTCTAGACTGGGGAGAGGGGGACCATCAAGGACAAAGCTGGTTTCAATGCAGGTGAAGATGCAGTGGCTTTGCGTAAGGCCATAGAAGGCATTGGTGAGTCTTTTTCACAGCACATACCACGCATCTCCAAGGCACACACAAAATTGGCAATCAAATCCATCAATAAGCATTAATAACAGCTCTCTTTTAAGCCTATTTTCAACTTGGAAATACAGAATCCTACTGTATGGGCATGGTGATGTTATTATTGAATAAATAGCTTAGCCTGATTGACAGGCAGACAGTCAGTAACTGTAATTACAGTAAATGTAGAAATTGGAGCAAGTTAATGTTGGTCTCCATGGCTTTTCCATGGTTATCTAACCATAGCATTTTTACCAACTACATAAGTTTAAACATGCATGATTTTACAGGGGTTAAATAATAACTTTCTTATCCAGGAAATTAGCTGTCAAAATACATACAGTTACCTTAGCCTTGCAGCAGAGTGTTGGTGTGTGCGTTTAGGATGGGAGTGAATTCAAAATGTAGACAAATGTTCATTAGTCTATTCAAATAGATCCTGTGTTATTATGTCATGACTCGGGAGGAAAAAACTAACAAAAACTAAAACAAAAAGCAGCAGGCCCTGCAAAACAAATTACTGAAATGTGTTTGTTTCATCCACTTTTTCACAACTATGATCTATATAACCTTCTGGACTTCAGGAGCTTCACAGGAGTACTCCTTTAATGCAAAAAATAATATTTTGCATATTAAATGTTGTAGGTGATGTTACTGTAAATTATTGATTGTTTATATAATATGATTGTATCATTGATGAGACTGATTTTTATACTTTATACTTCCTGTGTCAAATGTGCCAGGGTTGCACATTTGTCTGACAGATGAATCTACACTCTTAAAATGCACAAATGTTCTTGGCGAACATGCATATATTGTTCAACAAATGGTCTCAAGAAAGAATGTTTCCTGTAAAGTCAAGTGTTTTTCAATGTTTTTCTGCTGTGTGAAACCTACACATCCAATTCTAAATGCATATAAATTGAAATTCTCTATGTAGCTGATTGTTTCTCATGTACATCTCTAGGCACGACAGAGAAGACTTTGATTGACATTTTAACCCACAGGAGCAACTCCCAGCGCCAGCTTATCTGTAAAGCTTACCAAGAAGCAACAGGGAGGGTAAAACTGTTGCACTCTGGCAGATAATACAACTTCATTGCATGATGTTGTATACTAAAGGGGAAATTAACTTCGATCTGTTGTATTTACTGCAGGCTCTCATCGATGATTTGGAAGGAGACACCCATGGGGACTTTGAAGACCTGTTAGTTGCACTTGTCACACCACCAGAACTGTACGACTGTCAAGAGGTTACACGTGCCATGAAGGTAGGTTGCCTCTTAGCTGTTCATAAACATAATGAAATCGTATTTTCAGTGTTAATATATGGTCAAATGTGGGAAGTTAATAATCAATGGACGTTAAGAGAACACAATTGCATTTGGTCCAATTTAGCTCTTTTCAAACTGCCTCTATCACACTGATGTGTCACCGACCTTCAATCTTTTTAATAAGTGTATTTAACAGTGGCTTTGTAAATTGACGACAAAATGTCTTGTTTCATTTGTCTGTTACAGGGGGCTGGAACAACAGACAGCACTTTAATAGAAATCTTTGCCTCAAGATCTAACAAACAAATTAAAGCCCTTTCTGAGGCCTATTTGGCAGGTAATCAATTTTGTGTTTAGGCACGTAACACATTTTTGCAGCCAGGAATATCTTGCATACCTTGAATATCTTCAAGGTATATTGAATTTTTCCCCTGCAGAAACTGAGAGGAAATTGACGCATGACCTCAAGTCAGAAATATCTGGTCAATATGCAAGCGCTGTATTAGTCTTGGCTGAGGTTAGTCCTTCAGGTATTATTTTTATATACGAAAAGCATTGCATTTAACTCTTTCTTTGTCCATGATCCATTGTGTTGCTTGGCTGCTCATTGGTTCTTTGTCTTAATGAAAGGGAACCCGTGAAGAGAACACGACCGTGGACTCCGCTAAAGCTAAAGAGGATGCAAAGGTAGAGGCATCTCTGTCTCACATTGGCTGCTTCCCTCCCGTGGAACCCCATATTTATTTCACAGACGTGTCACACCATCACTTGACACCTCTCTTTCACGTCCTGACAATGGATGTGTTGTTCACTGTTGTGCTGAGGAAGCATTTGCTGAATGGTTTGCTCAAATTGAGCAGTTGCATTTAGAAGGCCTCTTTCTTATTGGCTTGAGATAACTCCTCGTCCTTGTTGTCTGTAGCTGTGTGGAGAGACTGTCGTTTTTTTCCCTTGCGCAGACCCTGTACGATGCTGGTGAGAAGAAGTGGGGAACAGATGAAAGCCAGTTCATCAACATTCTTTGTCGGAGAAGCATACCTCAGCTGAGACGAAGTACAGTGTCAGCCCCTTCTCTAATATGTACTGTATTACACTCACAGCAATGGAAATGGCTTCCCCAGTACATTCATGCTGTGTTTATATTGGCAATTTGACCTGATTCCGAATTTTCCACTACCCGATGCAAATCCGATCTTTTACCTGTTGTCTGAGCAGCCTAAAAGGACATGAGGTCTGGTCCTTTCAAATAAGATTTGAACCATGTACAGAGGTGGTTTGAAATCTGATACCCGACTATGCGACTTGTCAGATCGGATTTGTTTTCCCTTGTGTTTTTTTTGTCACTCCTTGCACGACTGTTTTTGCGGCACAATTCAAACAACAAGCAAACATGGAGGATAACACTGGTGTGTTCACTTGGAAATTGCTGTATGGACAGAAAAACAGAACCAATTTAAACATTAAGGGCCCTACTTAAGAGTTGAGTTTAGCAAGCACAACGTGGAGATAAGTTGAAAATTACAGGTTGAATACGTAGCGCCTCAATACCTGACTTGTTTGTAAGAGCATCTATACAGGAGAAAAAGAGAAAGGATACCAGTATTTATTTATTTATTTTTGTTTCCGATTTTTTTAAATCCCATTTTCTCCCAATTTGGTATCCAATTAGACCTGCTATTTTAAGTCATTCCACCCCCAGTAATGTGAGTTCGCTGCCATAGTCCTGCAACTGGTAGCGACACGCAACCTGACGCCTCTTCTGAGATGGCACTCGCCCAAGTATCAACCGTAACCCGGTATACTGCAGGGCCACTCTTATGCGCAGCGAATCTCATGTCGGCTTCCCTCCCCCCTCCCTGGGGCGGACAGCCAATTGCCGCCCCTGGTGGCGCTCCCGGCCAGAGCTGACTCTGGCGAGACGGGGAATTGAACCCCAGTCTCCGTGGCCAGCATCGGACGTTGTAACCACTGGGCCACGCGGGAGGCCATCACCAGTATTTCTAATTCTTCCAAAAAATGTGGCTTTTGCCACTTTGCTTCCATCTTGGCTACTGTTTGACTGCCTACACAGGTGCTTCTTCTTTTAAACCCTCTTGAATTTAAATCATGGGAACATGCTGGCACAGACAATAGTGTAATACATTTACTCTTAAAAACCCAACACAAAGCAAAATGGATATATGTCAATGCCCATACATAGTTCCAGCTATTTCAATGCAATAGTAGACAACTAGTAAAATCTTTCCAAAATCTTCTAGTAAAATCTTCCCACGCTCCTTAAAGCGGTGAATTGAGACTCTTGAATGGAAAACACCACTGAAACAAAACTCTCTGAAACTTTATAATTAGCCATCAGAGGGCAGGTATTTAGAAACTATTCATTTAGACTTCATTCATTCATTCATTCATTCATTCATTCATTCATTCATTCATTCATTCATTCATTCATTCATTCATTCATTCATTCATTCATTCATTCATTCATTCATTCATTCATTCATTCATTCATTCATTCATTCACATAGAAGAAGTCTGAATATTAACAACTTTTCTCGCACAACTGTTGTATTAACGGGTCGACCAGCTTAATGCTTAAGCTGGTCAACTGTGAATAGGGCTCTAAGTGCCAATGTGGCCCTTTGAAATAGGAATAGGGCCCTAAATGCTTAATAACAATTAAGTGACAATGTGAACATAGCATGAGAAATTTGAGCCATACTAGGATTTTCCAGAATAAGGTTAATGTACTGATTAGAAGCCACTCCGTATGCAAACCTGCATCTTGTAAGACCTGGAATGTTTTTTTAACCAAAGTCCAAACTGACCTGCCCTTGCCTTGTAGCCCTGGTGGAATACAAGACCATAAGTGGGAAGACCCTACAGGAAAGCATCGAGGGGGAGATGTCTGGCCTGCTCGAGGAGCTTTTGGTGGCCATTGGTATTATTAACTTGCATTTTCCTTTCCTGCTTTGGAAAGCATTGCGGTGTTGCTGTTCCAGTTCAGTTTTGTTATTCTTACCACTGGTAGTGAATTATTTATGGATCTGTTGAAATTACTACATGTGTTCTACGTACTGATGCTTGCACGTTGCGATGTTCAGAGTTTATATAGATTTTCTAACCTGTCACTATAACTAGTGGTGGTGGTGGGAGAGTGTTAGTTTGACTGAGCACACCTTTTGCTGAACTGGTTACAGCTTGGTAGTCTCATTAGTTACTACCGTTTCTCTGAGGTAATATTTATATTCCTCTCCTCTTTTAGTGAAATGTGTTAAGAATGTCCCAGCTTACTTGGCTGAAAGACTCTTCAAGAGTATGAAGGTATGTACTATGCTCTGTAGCCAGCCTGTACAATTTGAAGTTCTGGAGATGTATCTGAGTGGTGGTGATGATGAATGAATTGTGTATTTCTGTGCATGAGTCCTGTAATTGAGCTGGTGGAGTTTCCGCACTGTGACTCGGGGCTGATTCCCTGAGTGCTGATCTGTTGGAGTGTTGCTGGTTTTCGTTCAGGGTGGCGGCACAGACGAGGCCACTCTCAACAGGATTATGGTCAGTCGCTCTGAGGTTGACCTGCTGGACATCAGGGCTGAATTCAAAAAGCTGTTTGGCTATTCACTGCAGTCTGCTATTGAGGTGAGTTATTTCCAGCATTATATCTACTGTCATTCAGGGTCACCTCATGGTCCCAAAGGGGCACGTGACCACTGTCTGTCCTGTGTTTGATATAGTTTAAATAATTATAGGTTTACCCATGCTTAATTGGAGTGTAACCATTTGTAAAATACATAAATGCAATTTAACATTTAAGTTTTTGTTGCATTCTATGGAATCCAACCAGCTAAAAGTTGTATTATTGCTCTAATAATTTATTTCAAATTAATCTAGGGTCTGAAAATGCAGTTGAATAATAGTTGAATTCAGTGTCAATACCATATTAACTATGTTCATTTCATGAAATGCTTAAACTTTCACCCACCAATCGATATATGGTGTTGGAGGCATGTTAGGCAAGACCATTCAGTCATTTTTTTACTCATGCCTAACTGCTTACTAACCTTACTGGCATTTTCCCTGTCAATACTGCTTTGGGTGGGGTATTTGTGGAATCAATACTGTATTTTTGGAATTGGTAACTTTCACCTTTCTGTGGTGAAACCCTTTGAAATACACATAACTGCCAAAATAAAGGAAACACAAGTTAATGAAGGGTTCTGGCAGCTCTGTTATGGTGTGGGGTGCATTTCCCTGGCATGGTTGAGGCCCACCCAAGGTAAATATCAATAAATACAAAGCCATTCTGAGTGATCATGGTGAAGCATTTCTGATGGGAGTGGTCTCTTCCAGGATGACAATGCCTCATCCAGGGGGCAGGGTGGTCACGCAATAGTTTGATGAGCATGAAAACTATGTGTGCCATATGCCAGTCACCGTCACCAGATCTCAAGTGATCACTTATGGGAGATTCTGGAGCGGTGTCTGAGAGCGTTTTCAACAAAACACCAAATGATGGAATTTCTTGTGGAAGAATGGTGTTGCATCCCTCCAATAGAGTTCCAGACACTTGTAGAATCTATGCCAAGACGCGTTGAGGCTGTTCTAGCAGCTCCTGGTAACCCAATGCCCTATTAAGACACACTGTTGTTTTTTCCTTTTTTGGCAGTTACCTGTATATTGCCTATCCATATATCTTGGATGTACAGTGATGTTTGAAAGTTGTGAACCCCTTGTGCAAACACAGAAATCTAGAGTGTTTTACAACAAAATCCTTATTTAATCAGAACCAGTCTTTTCTTAACTGAAATAAAGGCCTATATTTACCAATTTCCTAAATCTTTAGATGAAATTGTGCATATATTAGAGTAAAAATACAGTAAGAATTGGTGAAGGTGCAAAAATAAGTGAACCTCCTATTGCCTTAGTTAAATCAAGTAGGTAAGTAGAATCAGGTTGGTATATAATTGGCTACCAAGTTAACCAATCAAAGGTCAGTGCCTGTATGTATCAAATATCTTTGAATTACACTTAACACACCTCCTAAGAGCTTACTTTTGGGTGAAATCATTCTTCGCTTAAAGTGGTCGGTAAAACGTAGTTATCAAGCAGCTCACACTTTCTCTTGGGTAAGTATTTAAGTATTCAAAAGACTCGTTAGTATGTTTTTGCGACAATCACGGGTGCGGCAAATTAAAAGATTGAGATGAGGTCATCAAGAGGAAGAACCAATCTGCTTTTGGAAAATCTGTATTCTTTGATGGTCAACACTAGTTTCCAATAAAGTTAAACAGACCCTCATTATAAAAGATGCCTTGTTGGCTAATGTTAGACTAAGCAAAATAGATTTAAAAAGAAAAACAAATTTGACTCTAAAAAAGGGAAAATTTAGCCCCACAACCGCTTTAAGTTGTCATAAAAAAGAGTCATGGAGGCAGATCGAAGACAACATTAATGCAAGCTTCGCCTCCGCCATTTGGAGCCCAGAGGAAAGCAGGGGGGAAAAAATGGTACAACGTTCTATCCAAAGCGCCACAGGAAAATCTCAGCTTTCAAGAAGGCAACATTTGGCACTGGTTCGTAGTCTTATTTATTTATGAGACTTGTTTCATATTGCAATATTTCTGATGAACAACAATAGTTATTTAATAAATATTATTATTTTTGACTATTGAGCTACAATTATTTTATTGTAGTTAAACCTTTAAGCGCAGAGTGCTCCGCATCCTCTGAGAAAGTACCACAATCATTGGAGTGGGTGACTCCAGGATGCTGGACTACGCAAACTGCAGATCGTATTAAAGTTGGTAGTCAATTATAAAAGTATTGTAGTTCAATCCTCAAAGTAATTTGTGAATAAAACGTATATATAGCTACATAATACATATAAAACTGTCAGGTGCCACAAGGGCTGTCACAGTTTTTGCCACTACCCTGCTGATGGTGGATTGTGATGGTCCCAAATCATCAGCATTACATAATTGCATTTTCCCGTGGCTAGGAAGTGCAGTGTTAAAATAACTTGCATCTGCCGTAGCTGCGCTACTTCTCAAAGTTGCTGGCGATATTACATCCCGCACAAGATCAGTGACAAAGATGATTCCCCAACAACCTAAGCAATAATGTTTGATTAACTATGCATCATCAAACATTTCTAAAACATTCTTCCTGTCTTGGAAGGTGCGCAACTCTCCGTCTTCGCAACTGTGCCGTCTTGCCTACTCCTAGCCGAGGTAAGAGCGCTCCAGAGGTCTCAAATACCTGATAGTTTAAGAGAACTTTTAAGTCAAGACAAATTCGACAAATCACCTATATTCTTAAATTTGAGTGTACGAGTAAAAGTCACCAATTATTATACCTGAGACCATTTTTTTACTTTGAGTGGCTTGATACATACGGCTCCAGATCTTTAAGAAAGAGTTTGGTGGCACTCATAAATGCAGGTAAGAAACCTGGTCAATTCAGTGTTACCCAGGTGAATGCAAAACACACCATGCCAAGATCTAAGGCAACCTCAGAGAACCACAGGAAGACCGTAGTGAGTGTGCATCAGTTTGTAGAAGGATATCAAATCATACAAGACTTGGGCTCCATTAGTCCACTATGAGACAAATAATATACAAATCGCTGCTAAAGGAGGTGCAACAGGTTATTGATGGAAGGGGTTCACATAGTTTGCACACAAGGATAAACCGAGTTTTTGTTAAATAAACAATTAAATGAATGAAAATGTATCATATTTCTTTTTGCGTGTCCATTATTTTGATATTTTTGTTAAGAATTGAGGTTTAGATAAAGATTTTTTAGGGTTATTTTTCTATAATATATGAAAATAATGACCATCACCTGTAGGGTTCACAAACTTTCAAGCATCACTGTATGTTAAAGGAAATAAAGCAGAATTGGAAGGTCATTAATATATATCCTGTATATGTTATATACATTAATAAAAGGTATAATGTTAAAATACATTTAATAACAGAGCTGGGGTCTGTGAAAGCTTCTAACATTGAGGGGGCCATTCTGTGGTAATGACGGCTGATTTTAACCTTGATTCCAGTCGGATGTGGCCGGCATCCATGGGGAAGGCCTGAAGATTATTTGTGGAGGCGATGACTAACCCAAACTCTATTGAGAGCCCTGGACAGTCTGAACGATACCAAGAGCTTCTCACTTCCCTCAATGATTTAACATTCTGTGCCTCTACATTTAAAAAAAATCTGATTGACCGCACTTTTTAATCATGGCCCCATAATCATTTTGACACTTCATTCATTTTCTCTGAGTTCTGAGTTGGATCGAAGTAATTGCCTCTCACCCCTTCCAGAACAATAGTAATGTTTTCCCTCATTCTGGATTCAACTACCATATGTGTTATCCACATAGGAACGACTTGTGCAAATTTTGTAGTTTGGTTCAGTTTGGAACAGGTGGCCATTATTGGTGTGATCAATAAAACTCTACTTTCTTTGCTGGTCTATAAAGCAGGTCCTTTGACATTTCTAACTGGAAAATAAAATGAATAGACTACAGCTTTACACAATAAATTATACCCATTGTTATCAACTGTGAATGATTTTTGACACAGATGTATGTAACATAAGCTTTAGTGTTTATATATGACTAAACAACACCAATATACTAAGCAAATCCAGTGGCCCAAACAAATTGCCACAAACTGCATTAACCAACATGACATATATGGACATCTATGATCTAGTCTGCTGTTAAGTTTGAATCAGGATTTGAGACAAATTTTGAAGAAGGAATCAAAATTTGTATGCCAAAAAGACTTTGCGTTTGTGTTTGTAGTCTGATACCCATGGGAAATATAAAAAAACGCTGCTGAAGATCTGTGGAGAGGACGACTGTTAAGGCACATGGGCTTTGTCTGAGTCACCCTGACACTACACCACTTCAATTCACCACGGCATTTCATACGGCCGTTTTAACATCACAGTGGAGTGTCAAGTGCAAACTGATGTTTGTCTGAAAGTATATTCCTCAAATATATGGTTGTCGTTATCAGGTCAAAATGAACAATAGTAAGTGTCGGCATGCTAGACCTCAGAACTGAGCTTTTTGACTAAAGGCTATTCCGTCAAACCACAATCCAATGTCCTGGAATTTTGGTATTTAATTTAAGCATGTTACCTTTTTCAGTTTGTATGGACAATGTGCATTCTAGTTATTGAATGGTGCCTAAAGTTAAATGGTTCAGTGCAAAACAAGTCCATTCCTCATTATGACTCTTTTATACTGCTGTTTATTTTACTGAAGCAATTAAGTACCTTGCTCAAGGGTACAACAGAAGTGCCCCACCTGGGATTTGAACCTGCAACCCCTGTTACAAGCCCAGTTCCCTAACCATTACACTACACTGTCGCCCACAATATATGTCATTTAGCAGACGCTTTTTTATCCAAAGGGACTTACCGTAGTGACTTCTTTTTTCTTCTTCTCACAACCTAAGCCTTGCCAACACCATGATCTACCTACTAAGCCACACAGAACCACATGCTGTTACCACATGCTGTTGTTTACTTGCAGAAATTATATGCTTTGAACCTTATTTGGTTGAATAAACAGAGGCGTACTTTAGAATGTGGCACCTGTGTTTCTCTGAACTGTTATTGATCTGTGTTTAATTTCAAACACAATGATTCACATGAGAGGGATTATGATGAAATGCATTATTGTAGAAACCTATGAAAGTATTTGATTGTAAATGCAGTGGCCAGCAGATGGCGATAAAGCACACTTTGTACTGCACTGAGAAAAGATGGGGAATTGACAACAGCTCATCACATTTTTCAGTGCATGGTCTTTTCAGAGAAGAGCTAACACGATTATATTATGAGTGTATTTCTTAGTTAACCCTCTGAGGTCCGTGCTAAGCTTTTAGATGTTTTTTGATTTTGGCATGGTCTGATATTTATCTCAATTTCATCAATTTAACACACACTTACTCCAAAGTGTTTGATATTTTTATTTGAAGGACAATCACAGCTACATTTGTATGCCATCAATAGTTTGGTCAGTATCATATGCAGCTTGTAAATAGATCTACAAACACACAAGTTAAAAATAGTAAATTTTTCTGCTGTCACAAAAGTTGTGAAAGCACACACTAAACTATAGTGACGAATTGTTTTGCCAATGTGCGTTTGTTCATCAAGGTCTTGGTTATGTAAGGGTGTGAAAACAGTTTAGCACATCTGAGATCTAAATAGCTAAAAACCTGTTTTTATCAGAACTGGTCACATTTATTTCAGGCTGTGGGAGGGCTAAATGCTAAATACCTGAATATTCATTATTCATTGTCCACACCTCTAAGATCTGTCAGATGGGCCATCTCTCTCTCTCAAAGGCCATCAGTGTTATATTCTGAGTTCCTGTTCTGTTGTTTTTGGTCTTTGTTTATTTTTCATTCAGTCCTTATTCATTATTCTTTATCCAGTATTGCATTTTCCCTGTTCTGTCACGTTCTGCTCCCTGTCTGTCCTTGTTCCGTTTATTTCGAGATCCACTCCTTGTCTTGTCATGCACTTCGGGAGTTTATACTTTTCGGGGTTTTTCCCGCCGCTTATTATCTCGTTTTCTTCCTTCTTACTTTCTAGATTGCACTTTGTATATATTAGGTAGATGTGTATAGTACTAACCAACTAATTACTAACGTTAGGGATTTAGATTAAGTTACTAACACGCGGAATATGTTTGGCGTCACAAGACGCGGAATTCATATATTTTCACGAGTATTTGAAAACAAGCGAAATAAATAACATTTTAGGCTGTTTGAAAAGTATTCTTCCATAGATCTTGTGTGCATATTGCAATTTGTTACGTTGCAACACGCGGAATATGTAGTCACAAGACGCTGAATTCATATATTGAATATATATACGAGTATTTGATAACATGGCAAATCAAATATAGTTACTTACTCTTCATCAGTTATTGTCTTCGCCGCTTTCCATCAATACTCTCAAACACTGCAGCGCAGAAAATCTTTCCATCTTGAATAAAATTGTATGTCTGTATAAAATCTTGCTTCAAATTGTCGGGACAGTTTATGTGTTTACGCCGGCGTTTTCACACATGGCCCCACGCCCCTCCCCACACACTCTCCCAAAACTCGCACCTAGTTACCATGTCAATAGAAGGGGGACGTTACTACCAGGTAAAAAAAGAGAGTAAAAGGCAAGGTTTACTTTTGGTCTAATTAACCTAATTAAAAAAATCCCATTTGATTTGCCAGTGCTCAAATCGGAAAGTCGCGATTCTAAGGTTTCTGTCAATGTTTTTGTCGCGTGTGTATGATAAAATATCGCGAAGTTAGAAATAGTAATATACTTTTATTGCTGCTGGGAGCGGCGCCGCTCCCGTCGACCTTATATTAAGAAATTATTTATGTAGCACCCTGTATGTTACAGAATTTACTTGGAAACGTATTCCCTAAGACCTGATGTGGATTTTTATATTTTAGGGCTTTATTTACAATACATAAGGCAGTTTTCCTATTAGGGGTGTCAGGTAAATAATATCTGACATACAAAGGAGTATCTGTTTTTAAATTCTCACAAAACCTCTTTAAAAACACTTATATCAGACCATATGCATTACATGTGGATATCTCACAACTGCAGGTCAACTTTAAAACTCTAAATCTAACAGAAAATCTGTTTCATTTGACAAATATTGCTTCCCTTTTTAAGAGTTTCAATTTTTTTTCAATTTCAACTGCAAAAAGTTCCAGCTGGATTGGGCTGCCATTAGCCGTGTGTGCTGAAAATTATAGGGGCATTACATATATTCTCTCATAGGGTAAACACAGCATTTCACAACATGAGGCTCTGATCAGAGGGTTAAAGAATATCTTATAGTGATAGGAAGTGATTGTTAATAACCCACAACAGGAAGTCCCTAAGTGACTGCAGGCAACATGTGGTCAGGAAATGCAGATGGCAGTTTCACGCAAAGGTGTTAAAAGCCACATTTTCCTACATATATGTGAACTACAAAACATGCCATTCACTTCAGGCAGATGTTTTCCACCTCACTGTGTTTCACATCATGACTGACCTAAAAAAAGACTGCATTACACAACATGGACACGAAGTGCCATATATTTATTGGACTGTCAGACTTTACTTGATCACACATTCTTTAACATCTTATTGTGGCCTACCAATAAAAGATCAATTGAAAACTGATACACTGAGAAAGTTGTCTGGTCTAATAAGTCTGTGCTTGAAACATAACATAAAATAATTTAAAAATTGGTTAGAGCCAATAAAGGGTTCAGCTAACTATACTGTTTGTAAGATTTCGTTTTTATCTTTCTTTTCTTGGCATACACTCAACTGGTTTTCTATGTGTGGTATATGTACTGTAGTTAAATTATTGTTTGTTATAAAAAATCCATCCATCCATCCATTGTCTAAGTGATTAATGATAATATTCAATACAATTTGTATTAAGCCAATAATGTTACTACTTCTGCATAAAAAGTTCATGTTATTGTTTTGCATTGATATGTTTAAATATTTTTGTTAATACTGATTTATTAAACATCAAAAAATGTATGTTGTACATTCAAATGTTAATTACATATGTGATTTTAAAATCTTATCATGTAAGAGAAAGGTCAATTTGATGCCAAAACTCTTGAGAATGTATTACTAGTCTAATAACATAATGGTAGTCATACTAGCCATGATGGTTTTCTAAGATTTTTTAACCCTTAGATTTTACCCTTAAATAAACCTTTCCATAATGGAGGCCTCAGAGCCCCCCCAACCAGAATACACGTCTTCTCCTTTAAAAATGCAGAAAATCTTTATCTCAATGCTTAACCCAATTATTTAGGTTGTGCATTTGGCCATATAGAAATATTTTAATGTTTGAATTTATTTATTTTTCACATTTTAACATAATTTTAACATAAGAACAATGTAATATAAGGAAAATATAGAAATTGCTATATTAAATGGCCAAAACCACACATTTTACAATACAGCAAACATCTCTTAGTTTAAATACATCTTTCCTTGTTGCATAAAAAAAAAAACAGTAATTAAATTCCATTACACTTTTATAAAAAAAAAAAAAAATTTTATCCAGTTTTTCTCCCAATTTGGTAGCCAATTACACCTGCTATTTTCGGGTTAATCCCCCCCATAGTTTGCTGCCGTAGCCCTGTGACCGGCGGCGATGAAGGCAAAGTATTGTCTCCTCCGAGACGGCACTCGCCAAGCCGACGACTGTAACTCCGGCACCCCAGAGCCACTCCGGTGCGCATCGAACGTGTTGTCGGCTTCCCTCCCCCCTCCCTGGGGCGGATAGCCAATTGCCACCCCTGGTGGCACTTCCGGCCAGAGCCGACTGTGGCACGGTCAGGGAATTGAACCCCGGTCGCCGTGGCCAGCGTCGGACGTTGAAGCCACTAGACCACACAGGAGGCAAATTCCATTATACTTTTGAGATAAATATCTTGTTGTAAAAAGATCAATATAAAAATAATAATGTAATGTGACAATAATAATCAAGTGCTATTTTAACCCCCTGAGGTGGACGGGAGCGGCGCCGCTCCCAGCAGCAATAAAAGTATATTACTATTTCTAACTTCGCGATATTTTATCATACACACGCGACAAAAACATTGACAGAAACCTTAGAATCGTGACTTTCCGATTTGAGCACTGGCAAATCAAATGGGATTTTTTAAATTACGTTAATTAGACCAAAAGTAAACCTTGCCTTTTACTCTCTTTTTTACCTGGTAGTAACGTCCCCCTTCTATTGACATGGTAACTAGGTGCGAGTTTCGGGGTGTGTGGGGAGGGGCGTGGGGCCATGTGTGAAAACGCCGGCGTAAACACATAAACTGTCCCGACAATTTGAAGCAAGATTTTATACAGACATACAATTTTATTCAAGATGGAAAGATTTTCTGCTCTGCAGTGTTTGAGAGTATTGATGAAAAGCGACGAAGACAATAACTGACGAAGAGTAAGTAACTATATTTGATTTGCCATGTTATCAAATACTCGTATATATAGGCTATTCAATATATGAATTCCGCGTCTTGTGACTACACATTCCGCGTGTTGCAACGTAACAAATTGCAATATGCACACAAGATCTATGGAAGAATACTTTTCAAACAGCCTAAAATGTTATTTATTTCGCTTTGTTTTCAAATACTCGTGAAAATATATATGAATTCCGCGTCTTGTGACGCCAAACATATTCCGCGTGTTACTTAATCTAAATCCCTAACGTTAGTAGATTAGTTGGTTAGTACTATACACATCTACCTAATATATACAAAGTGCAATCTAGAAAGTAAGAAGGAAGAAAACGAGATAATAAGCGAAGGCGGAAAAACCCCGAAAAGTATAAACTCCCGAAGTGCATGACAAGACAAGGCGTGGATCTCGAAATAAACGGAACAAGGACAGACAGGGAGCAGAACGTGACAGAACAGGGAAAATGCAATACTGGATAAAGAATAATGAATAAGGACTGAATGAAAAATAAACAAAGACCAAAAAACAACAGAACAGGAACTCAGAATATAACACTGATGGCCCAGTGAGATGGCCCATCTGACAGATCTTAGAGGTGTGGACAATGAATAATGAATATTCAGGTATTTAGCATTTAGCCCTCCCACAGCCTGAAATAAATGTGACCAGTTCTGATAAAAACAGGTTTTTAGCTATTTAGATCTCAGATGTGCTAAACTGTTTTCACACCCTTACATAACCAAGACCTTGATGAACAAACGCACATTGGCAAAATAATTCGTCACTATAGTTTAGTGTGTGCTTTCACAACTTTTGTGACAGCAGAAAAATTTACTATTTTTAACTTGTGTGTTTGTAGATCTATTTACAAGCTGCATATGATACTGACCAAACTATTGATGGCATACAAATGTAGCTGTGATTGTCCTTCAAATAAAAATACCAAACACTTTGGAGTAAGTGTGTGTTAAATTGATGAAATTGAGATAAATATCAGACCATGCCAAAATCAAAAAACATCTAAAAGCTTAGCACGGACCTCAGAGGGTTAAGTTGGATTTTTTTTATTTGTTTTGAGTGCATAATGAAAGTTTTTATCCATTTTCAAAATTGTAAAAGGATGGTATGCTATGGTAAAACTGATTGTTCTGTGAAAATACAATGCAATCAATACATGTAGTATATTTAGCAGCATTGTGTTTTGCCAGGCTATGTAAAGAAAGAAGAAAATATTTGTCATATTTCAATCTGTAGTAGCTAAATCTATGAATGGTTAATTCATTAATCAGTCCATAAACCATCAATTAATTCATTAATAAATAAATGTATCATATCTGCCTAATACCTAGCTACCCACCTACTTATCTATCTAGATAGCTGGTTAGCTAGTTACACTACCCATCCTTACATATGAATCTGTCTAGCTACATATTTACTTGTCCAACTAGCTGTCAACAGCTATTTCAATTGTATACTGGAAACTTTACATGTCTAAATATTTATTTTGTGCAGAGCAACATCCATATCAATGTAGGGCTACCAACTCTCACTCATTGAATCTTACACTTGGCAGAAGGGCAAAACATATACTAGAGTCTCCCCCCCAGCTCAAAATCTTTAAAATGTCACCCCCCCAACCTTGCCACTCTGCTGGGGTCAAACCGCACTCTTTGTCACTTCTCAATGCAATGTTGGCAGCAATGAGGTAGGTACCTAACAAATGGATGTCAGTGTATTATGCGATATATATCAACATAGGATCAATTATAGTTTTGTCTTTTTTTGGGTTTCTAACTTTTCCCCCATTTTTCTCCAAATTTAGTAGCCAATTCAACCCTCTATTTATTTTGATTTGCCCTCCCCTCACGAGCCCGCCACCCATCCTCCCGGTCAAGCGAATGTCCCAAGGCCGGCAATAATCCACATCCTCCGAGACGGAACATCACCCACCTGCTCTTTAGGAATGCCCTACTGCTCCTCGGCGAGCTCGTGCCGACTATCCCTCCCCCCACTCCCTGGGGCGAACAGCCAAAAGCCGCCCCCGATCGGGGCTCCCAGCCAGAGTCGGACTGATGCAGTTGGGTTTCGAACCGCAACTACAGTCGGCAACTTGCACTCCCGGCGGAGTGCGTTAGAATGCTACGCTACCCCGGGCCCCCTTGTGTAAACAGTCTTGTGCAGTTGTGCTAATGTTTTCATTTGACGAATTGTGCACAATTACAAGATAAGAATAAAATGTTCCAATGGAATTCCCATAGGAAATGAATACGGGCCTCCGATGTCTCCATTGTGGAAACTTGGAGTAGTAAAACTAAAACATCATTATATCAAAAAGTAAAAAAGATAATTATACAATTTTAATTCAACATGAGTGTTGGTGAGTGTTCAACATTTTTGTGGGATACATGAAATGCCGCCTCCGATCGGGCTGACGACCAGGGCCGGTCTGGTAGAAACGCGGGTTTCGATCCGCGTCTCTGACGGGCAGCACACACCGCTCCAAAGCGCGGTGCACTAGACCGCTGGGCCATCCGCCAGCCCAAAACGAATGCTTCTTAAGTCATTTAAGATAGGCATGCATGATTGAGATTTTTAATTGTGAAAATGATACATCTGACATGCAGAACTTTTTTATTTTTTTTTATACTGAAAATCTGTTCACTTTCATCAAGGAGGTCTATATACACCTCATTATTTACCTGCTGCAAATCATGACCCAGAATACTCAGATATTACAGGAATGGCACATTAATGTCAGGTAACTTGAAGTGAATGACACTGAACAAAATATATTGTTACACATACATTTTCAGTATAATTGGGGCTTCAGTATTGATTTTCTGCTATCTCTATGGCTTTTGGCAACCAAATGTGACCTTAGAATCAGCTGATGTTTAGACAGTTCCTGGCAATGATGTCATGAACAGTTATAGTTTTATATAAGATGTAACAGATTACTTGAATCTATGCTTCTAATAATATCATATTTAATTAAGCAAATTAGGACAATAACCCACCAACAGATGGCAGCACATCCTCCAACATAATCAGGCAACAATGGTGCTTTTGGAGTCCAGGGTGTAGTTGCTGGGATAGGCTGCCCCCCCGGGACCAGGAATCCATTTGGATGGAGGACAATTGGCACAGCATTTGGTCATTTAGTGAGCATTTGGTCATGTGACCCCACCATCTCTTATGTAAGCTCTGTCACTATCATGTAGAGTCAATGACCCTATTCTGTAAATGGTCTAATCTATAAAAACAACTACCAATTCAGTTGACTTTACAACAAATCATTAAAAAAAAAAGTATTTTTCTTACCTAGAGTGTAATGCATTTTGATGCATATTTTGAGAAATGTGGAAGAGAGGGGTGAAAGATAAATCAGAAGTACAAATGCTCAAAGGATCTCCTTGCTGTTTACTATACAGCAGGGGTTTTTTACAAACACCAAAGCAGGGCCCCCAGTTTTAAATGAATTAACTGCGAACAACAAATTATGTTCACACCCCTGGAATTGACTGCGTGTGTGTTGCTGTCTTACTGAAGCTGGTAGGAAATTGATTTTTATTTAAAATGTTAAGGTGTGTCCTTATTCCTACACATATGAGCAAGGTTTTCATTCAAGTTAAATTGAATGAAATATTGTTCAGGAGGAGCAAGCTTAAACACCACTGTCAATTCACTAGAGCATGATAGTGCAGTTGTTTTTCAACCATTTTTGTCAATTAATGTGTGTTATTTTGAAAGTAGAATAAGAAAATCACTGATCATCTCGCTACTCCCACTGGCTCAGCGCGTTCATAGCTGTCACCGCCTCTCTTGCATGCTTTCTATCAACCGGACAACGAAGGTGAAGAGACTGTCATTTGTTCTGCCCCATCACATTGGTGCACTGTCTGAGCCTAGCTTTGTCACACCAATCATTAGCTAGCTACAATGGAAAGGGTCGGACAAAGCATGTTTGGTTGTCAGTTAGGCGGATTGGGTAATAACAAACCACCCTCGTATTTGTGCCGAGAGTCATGAGAGTTCGAAGTTTAACAGGGTGGAAGAAGACATGAGGCTGCATGATACGCATTGATTCTTCGAGATTTCGCGCGAGGTTTATTCGTCTGTAGAATTGCTTATGTTGTCTTTATGACAATCAGCGTAATTGCAGTTCGTCTGCATTTGTGCTCTGATATACAGGCAGTGTAATTTGCTAGCTAGCTAGAAAATGGAATTAGGGAAGTAGTGGCGTGTGAAGCAGAGGGGAGGGAGGTGTTTCGGCTGGTTTTGAGAGGTAGCTAGCTAGCTAGCTAGCCAGTCAGCTATGTAACGTTTTGTTTCTTGCGTAGGTGTATCACACAGTAGAACCAACGCTGTTAGCTTGTTTGCAAGCTATTTTATGGGAATACCTTTTAGAAATATTTTCCATATTTTCTTATTCCGAACTAGCGCTTATTGTTGACGTGTTTGATGCGATTGCTGCCGTTTTCCTAAACGCTATTTAGATAACTATTCAGCTGTATACCTCGCCTAATTCAAGCAGTCATCAGCAGTGGAAATATCTTACGACCATTTTAATACCCAAATCTGGTGTACTAATGCAATGCATTAGTATGTAGAATGTATATTGCATTACGCCTCATTCTCTGCACTGTATGTCATTTAAGTGATCGCTAGCCAACAAGCACAGTTCCAAACTGTTAACTAGCTAATTAGCTAGCTTGTCACAAAATAGCTATGCAGGCGAAGCATCGGATCGGGATGAAGAGATAGGGGAAGTTGCATTCAGAATTGCTGTTGGGATTTATAGCGGTTGCCTAAAGGACTTGACTCGGCAGGCAGAGCTTTTAAATCAAGTAGAATGAAGAAGTTTTCTCGCATGCCAAAGTCCGAGAGTTGTGGGCTCGGCGGAGGATCCGGAACGGGATCTGGTTCTGGAGTCGGCAACTACATCGGGAAAGTGTTCAGTGTCGGCAGATACCAGGTCACAGTGGAAGAACTAATCGCAGAAGGTACGTTTCCGTCCGTTATTTAGTGTCTGTCATAGTTTCTCAAGAAATGTCCGCGGTCTTCAAATTGCTCAGTGAATTTAATAGAAGAATCTGCAGAAGTTCACTTGTATTTAGGTTATGGCTAGCTACCTTAGTGAAATTAGTGTGTTGTGTGGCTATCTACGAGCGTTGTTGTGCCTAGTTGTTGTGCTGTGCGTGCTTTTATTCCCTACTCCAGTCCCCCAAGATAACGTTACTATATTAGCGTGGGATATGAATCGCATGCTACCGATAAAGAGAAAGACACTGTAGTGTGATGTTGATGGTTTGAGAGTCCTCAGCTAAAAGGGTACTAGATGATGCCCAGTGTAACAAGTTACTACTTCACATTCCCTCCTCAACATAGCTTTGTCCTAACTTTTTCCCCCATCCTTCATGAGCAGTTAAAAAAATATATTGCTCAATTTCCTTTTAAGAGGAAGTGGGAGTATAGCTTCTTGCATGAGTTTTATGCTGCAGGTTTTACACTAGCAGCGAGGAGAACCTTTATATGCTATTGTGGACCGGTGTCTAATGTCTGAGGAATTTTTCAGTTCCTCACTACCTTTATGTGTTCCTCTCAACTGCTGGTCGAGACGCTTGCACTTTCTTGTTTGGACTACTTGGCTGGCCTCCCTCCCAAGAAAGAGCTGCGGTAGTCCAAACAAGAAAGTGCAAAATATCCAGAACATTGATACTTGACTGGTCACCTCCGTCCTCCTCCTCTACCCCTCCTTGCTCGGCTATATACTTCATGAATCATGGGACATTTCACTTCTGAGCAGGGATGCACAAGTAGAGCTTGTTTAATTGAGACCATGCAGTCCTCAGAGAGCCAATCACAGAGGAGATGCCAAGAGGGGCATCAAGCCTCAAGACCTTTCAGGCCTGTCATAAGTATGCTTGAACTCTAAAAGACTGGGGAAAGTTCCTATCATTTAAGTCCGTTGTTTGCTCATTGTTCATGATAGGTCCATGCAGCAGTTCTGATCGTACCTTGGGCAGGAACTCAGTCATTTCCCTTCATGCCTCCTAATAATGTCTGACACCCTCTCTGCAGAGGATGTAGAAATGAGCTGATTGCTCCACATCACAGGATACATCTGTGCAGAAGGCAGTTTTTTGTTCAAGTCGGCCGTGTTACAGAAGAGCACGGCCTGACCAAAATTCTCATCAGAGTGAATCAATACTATGCATTTATATAAGAGTACTGAAGACAACTGAAGTTGATAATTATTACTTTCTGTCTTCGTGTGCACATGATCGCACAAACAAGTCGCACATGATCGCTGACATTCCCCGACCCACCTGTGTCACAACCAGCTGAAACAGAGTGGCCACACAGCTATAATATCCTTTGGCAAGGGATTATGGGAATGTTTCCTACTTCCTCTCATAAGGATAAAGTTGATATATCTGAGTAATGCTTTGCTGGACTTTGGAGCTAACCATTTTGTATATTATATGAAATCTAGAACTTGCCTAATGTGTATGTGTTTCTGTGCACACAGACATACACACTGTGTGCCTGTGCCCCTGTTTAAAAAGCAACCACAAGGCTCTTCTCTGTACTAATCAGGTCTGTAACTTGACCCGCGGGGTACGAAAGATAACTGTGACGGTTGTGAGATTACACGGCTCTGCTGTTGAAAGATGTATGATCACAACTAAGCCACAGAAGATAATGTAAACACAAAAAATGCTTGCATTGTCAAATGGTGGCAGTACTTGGAGTAAATATGGGGGCGGGGTGTGTGGTATGTGTGCATTTTTATATAAATCAGAATTTGGAGAATGCTCTGTCAATGGGGGTAAGTGGCTCGTCTAATTGAAAGACATTTTCAGGAAGACTGTTCAATCAAGTTAGCAAGTGAGGGTGCGTGGTTTGTGGCATGGTGAATTGAATTATCTGAGGAATGCACATGCTCAAAAGATGGCTATGCTGTGAGTTGCTAATTAAATTAAGTTACTGAGGATAATCCTAATATGGACATAGAGGCATAGTTTATATTGGTAGTTTATCAACACAGTATACATACAAGATACACTAAAACGTAAGAAGAGCCTCACATGGTTTGACCCATTAGTAGTATCATTAAGGCTGTTCAACTGTTGAGGTTTTAAAGACCTTGCGAAACAATTGCTGATGTTGCCATATTTTGATTTGGACGAAGCCATTTCATTGTAGGCCTTTTAGGGGTCTTGTTTTCATTATTAAAATCTGCAGTCTATATTGAACAGGAATAAAGCAAGACAAATTGAGCAAGAATAAAGTAAGACAATGAAGAAGTCGCTGTGTTAATTGATTAGCCTGTTCTCAAAGATTACAATGGTCAAAATTCTATAAAATATATTTTATAGATCTATATTATGGCCTTAATTACATATGGGCAGTTCTCAAATGTCATTAGCCTATTCTGAGAAAACAAAAACTAAGTTGCTGATTCATGTTTGATTCGTGTTAGTAATGTTAGTTGATTCATGTTTTATTACATGCGTCGCCGAAGGAAAATGAACGAAACATGCATGGGTCTTCAAGACATCACCAAAAAAAAGAGTCACCCAGAAAACCATTTTCTTTTTTCACCCAAAGGTTTTACTTCCAACGTCTATTGACTGGGCTGCATTGGACAGGCCCTGACTGGTGTGAGTTTTCTGTGGGGACCAGAGTGAAATACATTGCATCTACATTATTTGCATACTGTATCAGTGATGAATGGGTGTATTGTGCCCTTTTGTTGTCTTGTCTTTGCATTCTGTAAAGAATGCTGGTACGGTGCTGCTCTCGGTCCCATTGCGGAGGTCGCTTGCTTTGTGTTTGTTTATTGAGGCTTACTGTTTTGTCTTTCCGTATGAACATGCCCTCTGTGTTATTGCTAATAAATATTTGAATCACCACTCTTCCTTTCAGAGGAGCCGCTTGGCTAAGTCTGGGATGGGACTGTGCTTATGCATTGCAGGGGCGTTGTAACTCATAAGCCAAAATACACAAGCTGAAAAGCCCAAAGCTGCCGAGCGTTAGTGTGCTTAGCTCAGGGAGGGCACTTCAGTTGTGTGTGTTGAATATATTTGACAGGATAAATTGTGTCATATCTTATAAACACATACACAGATAAACTACTTCCTGGGTTGAATGCAGCGTACCTGTAGATGCCAGGGTTTTTAATTAATTAATTAATTAATTATTTTTTTTGCAGATGTTCCATATTTCCCAGATGTAGAACAATATCAAGACCCAATTGCCTTCGTCCCGATTGTAATGTGGTCTTCAATTCATTAGTTAAGGGTGCACCAATACATCGGTGGACTGATATTTGCCTTGTTGACTAAAATCGGCTTATCAGTCGATAAAATTAAATTTACCGATAATTATCTGTCAGTTTGTGTTGCGTCAGTCTGGTCTAAATGTTCAAACTTGAATGGAATGGCAGCATCTTTTATTTACAGGCTAAACTAACTGAAACCACACCTAATGTACTCCTCTCACGATACTGCGATTGACTATCTATCACAAGCACTCTGGCAGTCCACGCAGTCTTGCACAAGATGCATGCTAGGGCTGGGTGATATGGCCAAAAATAATTAGCATGCTATATAGACCAAATACTTTGATAACTATCATTTGTATGTGGAAAAAAGCTGAGTGTACAGATATTCAAACACAACTGTATTTAACATTCAATGCTTGTATGTTTGGCAAGTTTTCAAGCATAAATTCAAGTATAAAGTTTACATTTTGCGTAAATAAATACAAAAATGTGTATATATATGGGTCAATGACAAATAAGGCCTCTAAAAAGTTATTTTAAAAAAGTTTGTTCAAAATAGATAAAATGCATATTTTTGAATCTGTGACAATGTGCTTAAACAAGCCTCATTTGTTAAATAACATTTCAATGTGTTTAAATTCATTTTTTGACTGTATTTTTAACTTGACTGACCAAAAAATGTCAGGTGGCACAACCAAATATTTGTAAAATTATTTATATTTTCCTATTATTTATTATTTGAAGTGAAATCTTGGTCAAGTATCTATTAGAGTGTCTATAGTGCCTTACAGATTTGTTTTTTGGGGGTTGATTATTATATTAACAATAATTTAAGATTACTGCATTCTAAGGGTCAGTTATTTAGTATTTTTAACATCCAACGTGTATAACATATTTAACTTGAAACGAATAAACATTTTAGAGCATCTTGAAGCTTTAAATAACATTATTTATTTCATATAGTGGCATTCCTTACGGTTTGCCACCTGACTTACAGGTTGTGCCACCTGACTTTTTCAACTGATTTCAAATTAAACAGGCTTCTACTTGGACACCTGCATTAGCTTTGACCTATGCTAGCAATAGCATACAAATCATTTTAAAACAGAATAAGTAGTTTTATGATAAAATAACATTTTCCTAGTTTTACATTGGTTGTACCACCTGACATGGAAAGTGTACCATCCTACCTATGAGGTGAACGTAGCTATTTTTATCAATATTTGAGAGAGCTCCGCAAACCTTTTCAGTCAGCCATGGATGTCAGATAGGGTCCTCTGGATGATGCAACATCTGGCTGATGCAATAGCCTCTTGACTTTAAAATAAAAGTCCCATGTTTACGGTTGTGTCACCCTGACATTTGAAAAGCACAAATTGCCGGACAAAAGTTCCTCAATTATCTCAATAGCTTTAAAACTATTGTTATTTGTAAAATTGTGTTTATTTGAAAGGTTTCAAACATAAAATCATGCCACAGTATTTTATATTGAATTTATTATTATTAAAATACCACTTTTTACAGTTTTCTTAATCTGTTCCTTTGCTCGGACGGTTGTGCCACCTGACATTTTGGGGGTTTGAGATGCCAAAACACAAAGTAATATATATTATTTGAATGTACTGAAAATTGATTCAAACTAAACATGTTTTATATAATAAAATCATATATGACTTGAATTGATTAATTTATTTTTAAATGGAAATAATGAACTCGGACACAAAAATATGCATGTCATGTCATTGACCCATATACTTCCGGCTTGACTGTATGTACTGACTGTATTGACTTCTGGCTGCCTTTTCGCGTCTGCATATGATTTTGTCGCTTGCCTTTGCCTCTTTTTTTCCATACATTCTTCATATTTGTGATAACTTCTCAAATGATGGAACAGATTAGACATATTCCGGTCTGCCACCGGGACCATAGATATAAATAAGATGCCTCTTTCACCCTGTTCAGATGCGTCTGCACGGCCGCCATATTGGGCCGGGCAAGATCCACTATAAACAAATGTATGTGTATTGAGAGATGCAGACACTTCCCCTGATAAAATCTACTGTAACTTGCTTAATTCTCAACCAATTTTCATGAAATTTGTCTTGTTATAAATGTGAGAAATTTGTATGTTTATTTTTAAAAAAAAGTGATATGGATTTGTTTTTCTTTTAATAATTTTACTTCAATTAAAGCTATTTATATTTCTCTGATGACAGATGACACAAGCCCTTTTTCCATTAAATAATTATATGGCTTCAAGATGTGCATCAAAAGTGCTAATGCCCCACGCAACTAATTTGTTTGCTAGAGGTGGATTAGAGTAGATCCCAATTCTATATAGTGCAATGGCTTTAAGGGCTGTTTCAGGGACTTGTCAAAACTCTTCAGGTTCGTCTTCAAGGCTGGCAAACTGTGATTGGCTGTTTGTTTGTGTGTTGGTTTAGACAAAAGGCCCAAATGAATAATGATTTCAGTGAACTATTCTCCTCCACCATGTTCAATTAATGGAAAATGGTTCAATGTTATTGCCTAAACCTAAATGATTAGGTTGGTCAATCATCAACGTTTGTAAATTTGCATTGGCTCACGGGGTTGATCATTGAAATTACGATAACGGTTTCGTCAAAAAATTAAAGCTGATGAAATGTCAGTTGTGATATTCCTTTCAGGAACTATTCTCCTCCACCCAATGTTATTGCCCACGTTTGTAAATTTGCTGGATCATTGACAGCTTGTAAAATTCTGATGAAATGTCAGTTGTGATATTCGGACCCAGACAGCTTCACAGCCGGACTCACCCTCCCCCTCCCCTGGGGTGGACAGCCAAATGCCGCCCCCGATCAGGGCTGACGACCTGGGCTGGTCTGGTAGAGACGCGGGTTTAAAACACAACTGGAAAAAAGACTCAGACAGTTTACCTGAATGTAACATTTGAAAGACAAAAACAAACAAACAGTCCTCATTGATGTATCAATTACAGAGAGTCCTGTCAGTTATACAGGGCAGGGCAAATGGCTTGAAAATTGTGCTAGGGGCACAGGTACAGACACAGAATCATGTTTATAATGGACCATGACTAAAGTTTTGTTGGGATTGCACTTGTCTCTTTAAGATTTTAAGATTTGTCTGCAAATGTTTGGGAATGTCATTAAAAACCATTTAATGAATGTGTGGGTTTTTATTTGGAGTGTTTAAATTTGGTGAAGTTAACTTTGTTTCATTGCCAAGAGGGGAAGGTTCTGTTGACCTTGAGTTCTGACAGAATTGTCAAACTGCACTGTGGGCACATTCTATAAGAATGCAAATGCTGACGAGCTCAGTCATTAGATTGCCTTATCTCATCATTTAAGGTCTGTGCTGTGAGTGTAAGCCTGCCCAGGCCAAGAAAAAAAGGAAACACTCAGATATCTGTTGTGACTGTTGCACACGTGTGACTCTTCACTTGTGTCTTGTCACTTCATTGCACTGTAGTGGAGCGTCACCTCACGGAAGTCGTTCCCCATATTGTACGCAGTGCAGAATAAGCTGATTAGATAGGCCTACAGTACCGTTATGCAAGTTTCGGTTTTGGTTCCGTCCACAGGGATGGAAAATACAACATACGTTTTTAGTTTAATGAGGTTAAGTCCATTGGTCGTATTTCAACTTAATCCCATTTTATTGGAGTTTGCCACTTCAAGCTTATGTATGCCAAAGGTTACAGTTCACCCATATGCTGCAGTATTAATTATGGAGGACTATGCTGTCTGAATCATTGCCTGTAGTTTGCTTCAGGCTCACTATTGTTTACAAGACCTCACCTGAATATAGGCTAATCTAAACCTACCTCAGTTTTTCTTAGCTGTAAATGAAGACTGGTACACAGTCTAACTGTATATATGGGGAATTAGTTAGGGGTGTAATGGTGCACAAAAATCATGGTTCGGTACGTACCTCGGTTTTGAAGTAACGGTTCGGTAAGTTTTTGGTACAGCGGGAAAAAAAGAAATGCAAAACATAAAATTGCTTTTCATTTATTATGAAATTTGTAAACAGTGGATAATTGGTCATAATTGATTGAACAAAGTACTGAAATGCGGACAAAAGGGAACTTCGTAGCGGGGCTCAATCACTTTCAACGTGTTTAAAACCTGTGTTCTTGACAACGTATGGTCACAGATCTGCTGATATAAAAACACCTATGGTGTTTGTTATTGCTTTGGTCCCGTCTGTTATTGCTTTGGTCCCGTCTGAATTATTAGTGAAAGGCTGCTTAAATGCCATGGCGAGCTGGAGTTTTGAATTTAGTTATGCACACAAAAAAAGTTCCGCACATGCTTTAGTGGTTAAAGCAAGATTGCATTTGTTCGGTTTACAGCGCGTACCGAATCAAAAGTCCTGTACCGAGCGGTTCGGTACGAATACGTGTACCATTACACCCCTAGAATTGGTAATGATCGATAAAGTGTCTTAAAATTTAATTATAATTATATTTAATTATATTATTTTTGTTGATTCTATCCAATTTTTTCTCCCAATTTGGTAGCCAATTACACCTGCTATTCAGGTCAATCCCTCCCTCATAGTTCGCTGCTGTAACCCTATGACCGCCGGCGACGAAGGCGAGGTATCGTCTCCTCCGAGGCCGACGACCGTAACTCCGGCACCCCAGAGCCACTCCTGTGCGCAGCGAAGCGTCTTGTCGATTTCCTTCCCCCCTCCCTGGGGCAGACAGCCAATTGCCGCCCCTGGTGGCACTCCCGGCCAGAGCCGACCCTGGTGCGGCCGGGGAGTCAAACCCGCGTCGGACGTTGAAAACACTAGAACACGCCGGAGAAGTGTTCACCCTTTTAACTGGCTTGAAATGATTCATTTTATACCCAATACAAAAGTATTACTTTAAGTCTTGCTTTGTATGTTACTGGAATGCTTACTAACTTTTGTTATTGGGAATAAGCCCCATCTATAGAACCAATTTTCTTAACATTTGACAAGATGCTAATTTAAGATGGTTTTAAAGAAAGATCATTAGTATCCAGTGATATTTCAGTCATTGTAACAGTTGTTGAGTTATATTGCAACGGCAGTTTGAAGATGAAATCAAATGTTGCTAAAAATAAGTCTTGAAAGCTACTTGAGTGGACTACAGAGGAATTTACTTTGAAGCATTATATCCACCCTCCCTAATGTCTAACCCTTTGGGTTCTGCAAATGTAATTCAATCTGATTGAGCAACTTTTTTACCTTGGGAGTACAGAATGGTAACTGGTTTTAATCGCCTTCATTGTGATCAGACACACCTGGCCTTTCGATGGGGAAAAACCCCTCTGGCGATAGAGGAGCTCTCCTCAGACTGATGCACTCCATGAACTTCAGCAGTTGCTACCTCACTGTAGAATAGTTACATAAGCCCCGGAGATTATCCAAAAACAACCCAAAACACAAGGACCTTCACAATGTGGCTAAAACTTCTGTCAAATTCCCTTTTTTTACCTTCTCTTGTTCTATCGCTCCCCTCTGAAAGACAACAATCCACTCAGTTTTATGTGATCGCAAGATTTTAAAAGGCAGCGATGAAGAAAACTAACAAAGCTGCCCTTTACCCCCTTCCCTGGACAGCTAGGGTTCCCATCCATGTTAATCCCCCCAGCCTTTGTGCGAGAACAATGTCACAGAGCCACAGTTCTACTGTGCATTGCTGACCCTGTGATGTAATGATCTGCGCTCTAGTGTGTCCCCCTCCGCAACATCGGTAGGCTGTTGAAGCTTAGGCTCTTGTACTCACAATAACAAACTAATAAATGTCGCAAAGCTCGAAGCCGAACCATACCAGACCTCTCGTTTCACACGACCTTAGAAGTATTTTCGAAACAGTGCAAAACGTTGCCGCTTGCATTTACCCTCTAATAGTTTTGCATCACTCCCCCTAAGAGTGAGGAAAACACAGTTGTAAATACAGTCCGTGAATGGTGTGGTAGCAGGAGGGAGAGGGAATCACCTGCTCCGTTGTGGGGTTGTGTGGCGCACGGATTCGGTTGCTGTTTGTTGTTCACACTTGCCAGGCATGAGTAACACACCGAGAGGAGCTGGAGAAAAATAGGTCATTCAAGTCTGTGCTAGTTCTCATTGTACTGGAAACTCTTTTGTTGCACGTCAGCTCAAAACAATCTCTTAAACTTTTGACTGTCAAAACATTTTCATTCTATTACCACAGCATTGTCATGGTAAATGTAATCCCTGTGCTATTTGTGGACCACCTTCGGTATAGTAAGTGATGTCAGTTATTTAACCCCCATTTTATCATTGATATGTGGGCAGAACAGTCCCTCTACTTTTATGTAATTTCTCCCTGACTGAACAATGTGCATCTCAATTCAGTGGTACAGTGTAGTTTAAAAAAATATAAAAAGTCTAATTCAGTGGACAGATGATGTGTCAAGGTAAGATTAAAATTGTCTTCCAGGTTGATTGGATCTTTCAGGGAGGGATAAAAGTTGAAGTTGTATATTTCTGTGTGTAGGTTTGTGTACACATGCATTAGGTTTTCATACCATAGGTAGGAATAGTAATGGTATGTCTGTTAATCATCATGTCCCTGTTCCAGGATGCCCTTGTTGACTCCCCCCCTGTGCAATAGCCAATTTCAGAGTTCAGAGCGGATCAATGTTGTTATTCCTATCTCATCCTTTCTAATAGGCCTATAAACGCTGACCCATTTGGCTCAAGTAGAGCAACACTGTTTGCCTATCTCTAGTGTCTGGCTCTTGGCTGGGTGCCAAAATTGAATAATATGGATATTTGACCAAAAGAAGTAACTAGATCCCTCATGGCCGCATAAGCATTGTCTCTCTCTGTCAAAAATGTGTGTTTACTGAGGGAGCATCCTTCATATGAGGGTTTTTCTTATGAGGCTTTTCTTTGGTCTCGTACCGCCAATGGTTTTCATAAAGATGATGGAGTGAATCAGATCGTTTTATCTTCTGGGCCTGAAGTGTCATCTGGGGTCTGATAGAATGCGGCCACGTGGGTCTTTCACACGACCTTCTAGCGCTCAGTCTCCAGGGCCTTGTTAAACAGATGTGTAGGAGGCTTGATGCTAATGTGGAGGGACACCCAGAAAGAAGGAAAAAGCCTCATATAACTTTTTATAGTAATACAGGCCATTTGTCCTATTCTACTGTATGTAACAAAACATAAATAAAATAAAGATACACAGCCATTAAATCGCTGTCAGTGAAGACTCCTCGATTGCATTATGTTGACTTTTCCAGTAAATTTGATTGTGAGGCGCAGCTGTTTAAAATAATGACTGGCAGACTAATTTGAACTTTATTTTTCCATTTTGCACATTTGGTTTTGCAATATTATTTGTTATGTAGGGCTGACCCCATTTAGTCGACTGGTCGATGGGCTGTTGGTCGACTGAGATTTGTTTTGGTCGAGCAGTCGCGCGAAAAAATAATTAAAAAAAATTATCCACGCAGCAGGAGACACCTAGATTCGCCCCACAGTTCGGCGCGCTTGTTAGTAGAATAATCCATTCTGGATGCTGCGGGTATGGCAGTGACCGTCCTTCACTCTTAACATAGCTAGGCCTATATATGTTCTCTTTAAATTATATTAGGCAGTTAACCTCTTGAGGTCGACGGGATCGCCGACGATCCCAGCAGCAATAAAAGTATATTACTATTTCTAACGTCGCGAGATTTTATCATACACACGCGCCAAAACATTGACAGAAACCTTAGAATCGTGACTTTCAGATTTGAGCACTGGCAAATAATATGAGATTTTTTTAATTAGGTTAATTAGACCAAAAGTAAACCTTGCCTTTTCCTCTCTTTTTTACCTGTTAGTACCGTCCCCCTTCTATTGACATGGTAACTAGGTGCTAGTCTCGGGGAGGGGCGTGGGGCCATGTGTGAAATTGCAGCGTAAACAATGTCCCGACATTATATCGCATCTTGTCTGTGTTTACGGTTGCCATCTGCCAGCAACAGATGGTGTATGCTGATATTTATTTTATTTACCATGTTTTCAAATACTCGTGAAAATATATGAATTCCGCGTCTTGTGACGCTATACAGAAACAATCAGAATCATTGCGGACTGCTGCGAATAATTAACGGGAGGATATTTAACCAGCTGGCATTCTGTTTCGGCGCTTGGACATTATCTAGCTTAGCTTGATAATACCTATTGTGATGAATGTTTCTTGCCTCTTGAGAACTTGTTTGTTTGTGTGCTTATTGTTGTTTAGATTCCCAGCGTTTAGTTTATTCCGAGATTTTGGATACGCTTTGTTTGTTCCTGATCGTTGATCGCTACTTTTGATCATGTGCCTGTGCCCACTGCCAAACAGACTGGATGTTGGCAAACTGGCTTCTGTTGGTCGCAAGAAATGCGTACTCTGCAAGATGTCTTTGTCTGATGGCCTTTGAGAGAGAGATGGCCCATCTGACAGATCTTTCAGGTGTGGATCATGGATATTCAGTAAATTAGCATATAGCCCTCCCACAGCCTGAAATGAATGTGACCAGTTCTGATAAAAACAGTTTTTTAGCTATTTAGATCTCATATGTGCTAAACTATTTTCACACCCTTACATAACCAAGACCTTGATGAAAAAATGCGCATTGGCAAAACAATTCGTCACTATAGTTTAGTGTGTGCATTTAGAACTTTTGTGACGGCAGAAAAAAGTTACTCTTTATAACTTGTGTGTTTGTAGATCTATTTACAAGCTGCATATGATACCGACCAAACTATTGATGGCATATAAATGTAGCTGTGATTGTCCTTCAAATAAAAATATCAAACACTTTGGAGTAAGTGTGTGTTAAGTTGATGAAATTGAGATAAATATCAGACCACGCCAAAATCACAAACCTTCTCTGAGCTAAGCACGGACCTCAGGGGGCTACGGTAATAGTAATGCTGTGAATAATTCTGCAAAACTAATAAAAGTAACATTTTATAATAAATGTGTTTTGCTAATTGTATGGTTTATATATTTATAACTAACATGCGTAACACCCCCTTTCATGTAGCCTATATTGTATCCTTCTTGTTTTAGGCACGCGAATGTGCATTTTAATTGTAGCCTACGTTTTGCCTACAGTTAAGATTAGTGATATAGGCATACTTTAATTACTCATTTCGATATAACCTAAGAACATAATGTCAAAGAAAAAATCTGAAATATGGCAGCATTTCGTTTTAGTCTCGGACGATCCAAAAAAAGTGGAACGTAAACTTTGCAAGCGCGTTTTCCAAGGCAGGGTTTATCGTTAATAAAACGAGGAGCAGCCTTTTGCCAAAAAATGTGGACAAGCTAGTGTTCCTGTGCCATAGCATGAAACGACTGGGGAAGTAGGCCATTGGATGGTCTCCGACTCGAGTAAGTTATTTTCGATAGGCTATAGCCACTTTATGTTCAACTTTAGGCTACAATTTAAGACATTAGGCTATGTGTGATCATTCGTTTGTTAGCCTATTTTTTGGCAAAATAGGTTTTAAATCCCAATGAGACCAACCTGGTTAATTAAATAAAACATAGCCTATGCATTAGAATGTGTTATGGTTGTGGTCAAATAAAAGCGTCAGCCTATTATGTGGCCATACCGCAACTTCACAAGCGCAATGGCAGAATCTGCAAGGGCAGCATGAAGAGGCTCGGAACTGACTCAGGTAATCTTGAACTCCGGCTCCATAAAGTCATTAGCCTATTGTTACTAATTTATGTCATTCACTTAAGACAAGCGACAAGCGCAGTGTGCATATAGTTGTATTTATTGAAACAAATAGGGTGTGTCATTATTTTTTAAAGTTTCGACCAATCGGAAAAAACGGACGACTATTGGTCGACCAAGATTTGTTTTAGTTGGGGACAGCCCTAAAGTTATGTATAGCCTCACCTCCTGTGAGCGTTATTGGGCAAAAAAGCCAGTACTAAACACAGTGTACAAATCTACTAATCTACTGTATTTACAATTGTCTGATTCAATATCCACAGGCCATTTCCATAATTGACAGATTGAAAATAGATGTGATTGAAGGTTAGATTACAGTATTGGGAATGTAGTAGTTCTGTTTTTTGACCAATTTTTTAAGATTCAAGATCAGCGGATTCTTGTGGAAGTCACATGGGGTTACAGAGAGGATAACCGTTACGAATTAGGCTAAGATAAGTTTTTTAGTTTTCCAGGCAACCAGTAAGACAGCACTACAATAATGTAATGTATTCAGATTTTGTTTAAGATTTACAGCAGTTTTATTGCACAAAGCTGCTATACTAATTAACCAAGCCATTGAATCAGACATGGATAACTAAAAATGAAGATTATCACTTATCATGCTTATCACCAGCCAAACATTTTAGGATGCATCAAATGGATTTCCCTCATACTTCTATATTGTTACTTCCAGTTTGGGTACTATGTAGGCTAGGTTTTCTGCGGTGTAGGGGGGATACTCATCACACCCTACACCCCAGCCAGACCCCTCCGCTCCGCCTCCTTTGGCAAACTGACTGTCCCATCCCTCCGGGCGCCCGGCAGCTGCTCCTCACGGTCTCGCCTCTTCTTTGTCCTGACCCCTCGGTGGTGGAATGACCTTCTGCAATCGGTCAGGACCGCGGAATCACTTGCGATCCTCCGCAAGAGACTCAAAACCCACCTTTTCAGACTCCACTACCACTGAATTCTGTACATCTAGCCAATTGCCATCACCACTGCCTACTTGTTCAATAACTTTTGTATATGTATCCTTGCTTACTCCTAAAAACCTAAAAAACTAAAAAAAAAAAAAGTACAAACATTTTCCTTCCCAGTATTACAGGTATGGTATGCAGCTGCCTACAACAATGTCTATCGCTATATTACTGCACTGATCTCTTGCGCAAACTATGATTGTTCTTACCATGTATTAATGTACATCTTGTAAGTCGCTCTGGATAAGAGAGTCTGTTAAATGCTTAAAATGTAAAAATTTATATTTTTACATTTTTCAATGATTGGAAAATTGCCCATGGTCAAAGTGAAGGGAATTACATCTAAGAAAAAACAAAACACATTTCTCAAACACTGGAAAATTGTGTCCCTTGAGTCTTATTTGTAGTTGTGTACTGTATGTGTGTGGGACAAAGCTTTGTGGTGGAGTTTAATTTCTACACTACTCCAGTGAGAAAACGGTTGAACAGAGGTTGTAATAAGTACTAATCAAAATAATAAGTACGTCAAAAACAGCAAGCAGACGTAAGATCATTTTCTATTGTGAAGATGGGTGCACTTCAAGAAAAAGCGTTGGTGGATTTATAGCTTAGAATGTTCCAGAAGAATGACAAGTCAGCTCAGTGCCCTGTCAGGGGAGATATCTGCAAGTGCAGAATCTCTCAACTGCACACCAAAAGCAGGCCCGACTCTATTTTTAGGCTGTCAACCTACTCTGGAGATAAATTTATGAGCATCATTATAGTGTAACTTTGGAACACTCTGGGGAAACCATTTAAGCAGTGTTCTTTACAGTTATTTGCCTGCCTGATGTGGGTTATGGAAGACTGCCTTCATGTTTGTGGAAAAAAAGTGTAAAAGATCACCATCAGTACCCAAAAAAGGTCAGATCAACCAGACCACAGAGGTAGGCCCAGGCTATATGCTTAGTTTTTCAGTGCACAGAAATGAGTCCTATTGGCTTAAAATACTGAATACTTTGGTTCTTAGCCTATATAAAGTGGCATGTAAAAACTCAATTTACAAACGAAGGTGTTCCCATATTACCTTTCATAGTACCACAATCTCTTAACAATTGCTGTTTATCCCAGGTGAGTGCCAAGTGCCATGGGCAATAGAGACCTTGTGTTCATTGTTGAAGTGAAACGGTGACACACGTAGTGCTGAATTACCATTATGAATCGATGCATTGCAAGTTGACATATGCGTAAACACTTAATAAACCACTGCAATGTGAAACTGAGCTGTAAAATCAAGAAATTCACTGTGACAGTGGTCTCCTGGTGCCAAAGGGAGACTTCACTGAAATATTGTTCCACGCGGTTTTCATTTACACAGGCAGAAGTTTCCAGTCCATTGCAAACACTTAAATCAAGGGTGCAGAATAAAAGTTGTGGTGATGTGTCCCAACAGTAATGACTGAATTGAAATAAATGCAATACATTCTGCCTAATCTAATACATACAACTGATTGAACATTTGTCATACACTACCAGTCAAAAGTTTTAGAACACCACCATTTTCCAGTTTTTACTGAAATTTAAGCAGTGAATAGCCTGAAATGGAATAAAGGTAAGCGGTAAACTGCCAGAGGTTAAAAAAAAAAGTTTAGGTTACCAAAAACTGAAAAATAATGTAAACTTTTTGGCAGTGAGTACTTTCCTACACCATCAAAAGGCACTTGGAAACTGGTGGAGACTCTTGACAGGAAGAGGTCTGGCAAACCCAAAGCCACAACAAAATCCGAAGACAAGTTTCTGAGAGTCAACAGCTTGCGTGATAGGCGGCTCACAGGACAACAGCTTCAAGCACAGTTTAACACTGGTCGAAGTAAGGAAGTCTCAGTTTCAACTGTGAAGAGAAGACTTCGAGCTGCAGGTTTGACAGGTCGAGTGGCAGTAAGAAAGCCATTGCTAAGATGGCAAAATAAGAAAAAGAGGGTTGCCTGGGCCATGAGGCACCGCCAGTGGACTACTGAAGACTGGAAGAAGGTCTTATGGACCGATGAATCAAAATGTTAAATCTTGAAATTTTCAAAGTTTTTTGTAGGTCATCAAGTAACCCATTACTTGTTCCCTGAAAAGGTTTTATAACTTTTATAATGTTTTATAACTGAAATGTACATTATTTTTCATTTTTTGGTAACCTAAACTTTTGTTTTAACCTCTGGCAGTTTACTGCTTACCTTTCTACCACTTCAGGTTATTCACTGGACTTGAACTGCTTAAATTTCAGTAAAAAATACAAAATGGGGGTGTTCTAAAACTTTTGACCGGTAGTGTAAGTTTTCTTCTCAAAACTAGTGGCAATGGGAGCCTGCTGCCGACTGATTCATCCGTATGGAATACTGCTTCCTATGTCTGAAGGAAAAAAAAAAACCTAGAGGAGAATTACAGGCCTTAGGAAAGGATGAATGACTGAGTGCTTATGGGATGATCCCAGTGGAAAAACCTTCCCTCCAGCTTAGGTTTTAATTTTTTTTAAACTATTATTATTTAAAAAGATTTTTACTTCCTCTGTGCTCGCCTTGGAATGTCAGAGCAGCGCTATCAATGTGCCAGAAAATGGACAACTGTTGCATTTTATCTCTTGACACTGAGGTGGAGCTACAGGGAAAGAAAGTGATACTGTACAATATAATCAGTGACAGAGCTCTGTGGGGCAGGTTTATATTTTTTTTTATCCCAGAATGACCTAACATACCATACAGCTGTTGTCATGTCATCAGACCCCTATAGGAATGTAATACTCTGTAGGAGTGTGTAGTCTATACCTCAGCTGTTTGACTCTCCATTCCCATGGGAAAGTTATGGAAAGTACATGTACTTGAAAATCTTGTTGTTTGTGAGGGGAGGGTGGGGGGACTTTTGGCTCTTTATGAAGGATTTGTGTGCTCCATCCACACGAACTTTGTTTATAAGATAAATTAGCCACTATCTGTAAGAAAAATAATAATGACAGATAATTATTAGGAAGTAATGACCGGAGCTAATCTCCTAAGGGGAGTACACACAACCATCCAGTGTGCAAATGTTTGAAGACAGTTTCAGGAGAGCGTTTTGGAAGTTTGTCTCCTCAAATTTGACAAATGGCTGGCCCTAGAGCTGGGGCGTTGTCAGTTGCATCCACACATTTTGAGTAATGCACTAATGCTCACTCAGATGCAACCTCATTTATAGTCCGCTTTTGTTTAGACACGTTTATGAAGTATGCCATCAGAGCAGCCAAAAAAACTGTCTGTCTGAATCTTACCTGCCAGACTTTTTAGGGGAAATTAATTGATTTATTGGACATGTAACTAAATATTCTGATTGTTGCTCAAGATATGGATTTGGATTGCCTTTATGCAAACTTCGAAATAGGATTGCAGATGTATTTGAATTTAATAAGAAAAGGCATGCCCAGTGAATACATTATGAAGATTTTCTTTCTTTCTTTTAGTCCGGAGACCGCAAACGTGTAGAGGTACCATCTGAAGCCACAGAAGACAATGGGGGGGGAGCACAATGACATGACCAATGTCACTGATGTCACTGTATGCAGGGATGACTGAATCTGTTCAAACCCTCAAAGTTCTTGTTTTAGATTAGACAGTCTTTTGTGTGAACCAAAGAAAAGTGGCTCTTTCCTCGGTTCTTTGTTTGAACTCTCCCCCCGGTGTATCCAGTTCTACTTCTTGATGTATGGAGTGTGGCTGTTTCGGCTCTGCTGGATTCTATAGTGTCATTGGAGAATTGTTGTGCGCTTGCTGTGGCCCCAGTTGTGAGTCCAGTTTGTTTGACTCTGTGATGTAATGGGCCTTGGTGTTGGCGTCCAGACAGGAAAATTCCAAAGTAATGATAGCGTTTCTTCAGCTGAAGCAGCAGTGTCAGCCTCTGTTCCTATGGAGAAGACGCACTGCTGGGTCTTTTGTTTTTTGGCTTGATGATATAGGCCATGTTTGTTGAAGAAAATGCATCCTCTTGTCTCTTGCCAAATGAATTGTCATCTGACCTTGGATTGTCAGGGATTGCTTACACCACAGTGGCTCTGTTATTGGCAGATGTTCCTTTTTGATGCTGTTTTTCAAATGTATACATGCCTGACTGGATTTTTTACTAGTATTAAACTATAAACCCCCTCTACTAGGGGTGCACAGATTGATCGTCCAGCAGTCAAAATTGTCCTATTTCAGCTAAAAAATATGCCATTTGCCAATTAGCGAGCAAGAAAACATTTATTATGTTGCTTGTTTGCTAGGTGATGTTAGACAACCTAGCTACACACCCACTAACGATAGCGTCTTTCCAAAAGAAGATCCTTGCAAAACTATGAACATAATTGATCAAATTTGAATATGAATTGTTCCCTGTCCCAGTGACAATTCTAGCTAACATTACTGTAGATGCAATACATTTTTTCAGTAACTTCCTAGCCAACTGGCTCTGTTTATGATTGTAATTTATTATCTCTGATTTGTGTTTGATTTACATGTACAAAATATGCATAAAAGAGACACTATTAAAGTGACTTTTGAAATATCCAGTTAAAGAGCCATTTAGAAATGGAAAACCTGTTTCTTAATCATTTTCTTTGCCTCTGGAATTAAACATTATGTTTGTAAAAAATACACAATTTTACTGCCCATAAAAATCTGATCTGTGCACCCCTACCCTCTACTGCTTTTTTGTGTGATAGCACTCATCTTGCAAGACAAAGTCATTTTTATCTTCTTTTACACATTAAATGTTTAATAAAAGTAAGTTCAGTGTGTAGCAAAAAAGGAAATGCGCAGCATACACACAAGTTTTCCTTTACTGAATTCTTCTGTGGCTGGATGTTCAACCTGTTTTTGGGGAATGAGATTTACCCTCATGCTGAAATGTCTATATGGATGAATTGCCACAGCTAATTCAGTGAATTGAAAAACCCTCATCACAGGAAAGAATGTCTTACTGACATTGATAATACATTGATTAATTAAAGCATGTAAAAAATGATTATGCCTACCCCCACAGACCTCTGTTGTTACTTTATGTTGAAGCATTTAAGCTGAGGAAACTGATTCCTCTGGTTCCAGATTCATAATGGCCCCCTTGATTTGTGATATATGCCATTTAGTAGATGCTTTTATCCAAAGCGACTCACAGTAGTCAATGCATACATTTTTCAGTACATGTGATCCCAGTGGGAATTGAACCCACAACCTAAGCGTTGCCAATGCCGTGCTCTACCTACTGAGCCACACAGAACCATATTTGATTTGATTTGTCAATATCCCGTCATGTGAGAATCCTCACTACGCATGATGGGACCAATTGTCCTTTATTAGATCAACAAATGCGAGTGCCGTCCCCGAGCGCCGGCGCAACAACTTTCCTTTTGTCCTTGCCACGCAATTTATAGAGGAAGTGGACCTGGGTTGGACAAAGCCCTGCCATCAAATCACCCAAATCACCCAAAGATAATGAGCTACATCCCCGCCCACCTCCCCCATCCTTCGCATAGCTGGCAGAAGAGAAGTGGAAATAAAAACGGCCATATTGATTTATTAGGAATCCGTGAGCATATGGCCCCAATCGGTAGCCAGTCAGCTTCGTTGTGACTTGCTGCCTGCCTCATAAGACTGTGTTTCTCCACAGACAGACAGGTAACAGCTGGCACTGGGCTTAATAAATGTGTTTTTTTTTGCTCGCCCCCTCCGAGAGCCGTTTGCCCTCTCCACCTACGCAAATGATTTCTGCCTGCTTAAGTGCTTCAGCTCATCCACTCGCACAAAGGAGACGATCTTCTGGCATGCAGCTTCTCGTGCCTTTGCTCCACAGATTGCAAAAGCAACGCAGTTCCCCTCTTGTACAGTGCGGACTGGACTTCATGTCACGGGGCAATTGAAGATTTAGGAGATCAATTACAGCCCAGCAGCCCATTACAGGTCCATGCTCCACATGCTAACTAGGCCTACACGTACTGCATTTAGGCTCTTGACATATTGTGAGTAATTGTTGTTTTTTTAATCAGATGTACTAAGCTCTGAAAAACGGTGCGTCTGGTTGAGCCGCTGGTTATTAACGTTAGCGCAGATCTGATTTAGCCTATTAGCTTCACTGTGTGTTCGGATGAGATGAGTCTCTGTGCAGAGTCATGGGGGAAAAACACCATTTCCCCTGTGGGTAATGGGAGAATTATGTACCGTGGGCCGGATCCTGTGTCTCAGGAGTTGACGCTAATTTGATTGGAACGTTAGGAGCACAGGACGGAGGCGGGAATAGCTGTCACAGCGCAAAGGTGACTCCTGAAGCCCCTGGATATTGTGACTGCCTTCAAAACATTTTGTGTGCCAGTGTGTCACTGAAAGTTTCAGTACTCAAAACCTTTATGGAAGGCAGACGTGCTTACACACACTGCCCCGCACCCCTCCCTCCCCCGAGCCACATTGTGACACTCTTTGATGAATAGCATGATTATTTGTTGCAAAACGTGTCAAATGTCACTTCTCTTGGTTATCATGGTTATAGGCATAGTTGTGTGACCTCGCTTGAGCTCCCTCTCTCTGTACTTGTAAGATAACAGCTTTTACTCTCTGCCTTTACATAATAGGTTTACTCGATAGGTAGTCACTCATTCCTCTGCAGGTATAGCCGATGCAGTTATATGAAACACAGAATCGTTTAGTATGGTTCTTCCTGTTTATTTTTTTCCAGTTTCACTGAGGCATACACACATCAATATTCTTGGCAGAAAGGAATATTCCAAAATATTGAAACCAGCACACAGTGCCTGCGTGCTTGAAAGAGCACCATAAAGAAGATATAAATGTTCTGTAAAGTTTAAGCCTAAAAGGGATTTAACTGCTTTGGGTTTTAAACAGAGGCCCTTGCTGGCTGGTCCTCACAGCGAAAGATAAGATTAGCCTGCTCAGCTAAAGACCAAGGGAACTAACCATACTGAATGTAGGAATTATTAGCTGAGCTAACGACACAATGTAGCCTAGGCACTCGAGTGACAGTAAATCTTTCTTTAGTCCCCATGTGATTAGTAGACTAAGGCCATGTCCACGCTAATACGGATACATTTAAAAACACGGTTTTTGTGTCAATGTTTTCCGCACACGCTAGCATTTTCACAACGTTTTCGAAAAGTTGGCTGTCCGCACACTGAAACGCCCAAAATGCTTAAATTTCTTTAATGGGCATGCGCAGGAAACCTGAGGCAGCAGCTTAGATGTTGCAGAGAGTCCCTGGACATTCTAAAATTCTCACGCCATTCTTCAGGAATCACTACTTTGCTAACAAAAGTGTCCCACCATGCACTGGTTTGTCCAGATCTTATCCAAAATTGCCGTTCCTTGTACGGTTTGTAACACAAGAACATAAGAACACAAGAATACATAATGACGAGAACGGACCGTTCGGCTCATCTAGGTTCGTCATGTCCTAATCTAAAGAGTATCTAGTACTGCATCTAGCCTAGACTTGAATTGCCCAAGTGTTTCTACCTCTACTACCCGACCTGGCAAGCTGTTCCAGGCATTGACAACTCTCTGTGAAAAGAAATACTTCCTAATATCTGTGCGGAATTTGCCTTTAGCTAACTTCCACCTGTGGCCTCTTGTTCTGCTGCCTCGTTCCACTTCTCTTAAAAAATCTTTGGTATTTCACTTTGTTAATCCCTTTTAGGAATTTAAAAACCTCAATCAAATCCCCCCTAAGTCTCCGTTTGCTAAGCTTAAATAGATTGAGTGCCTTAAGTCTATCATCATAACTTTTACCTTTCATACCAGGTATCAGTTTAGTTGCCCTTCTTTGGACTTTTTCAAGAGCTTCTATATCTTTCTTGTAGTGCGGTGCCCAGAACTGCACACAAAATTCTAAGTGAGGTGAGGTAAAGTCATGGTCCTCGTGGGGATCCGTTGCACAGCAGCTGTGAATATAAAGCGATTTGTCTCTTACGTAGGAATGCTGCTTGTACATTATGCAAAGCTATGTTTAACTCCATTAAAGCAATCAAATTAGATAGTAGAGAGAACAGCACTTCGCCCGACATGTTGAATGTTTTGGCTACAGCCTGGATCACATGACAATCACAGTCAGCGTTTTCTAAACCCTAAAAAAGGTGTGGACATGGCCTGACACAGTCACAGTTGTAGAATAGAACACGTCTCTTTGTTTGCTTGTTGTGCATACACTGCTGGCATGCCTGCCAACCATATTTCCTAGTCTCCTGTGTTTCCAACCCACCCCCTGCTCTCGCGTTGCGATTTCCCCCGTACTTCCACATATTTTATCCACTCGATCATCTGTTTTACACTCTGCTTTCCCCTCCGCTTGTCCGGATACTTTCTCATCAGATATAAATGTCTGTATCTATCTACTTACTACAGGAATAGATGTGTGTATTTTCTTTTCTTTTCTTCTTCTTATTTTATTGTTTAGATATTTTTTGTAATGAATTCAATGCCCTTATTTTAAACAATGATGCTTTTGAACAAAAAATACTCTTAAGCTTTAAAAAAAAAAAATATATATATATATATATACCTGCTCTTTAGGAACAGCCTTACTGCTCCTCGGCAAGCTCGTGCTGACATTCCCTCCCCCCACCCCCTGGGGCTCCTGGCCAGAGTCGGACTGATGCAGTTGGGTTTCAAACCACGACCGCAATAGGTAGCTCACACTCGCAAAGCGCTAGTCAATGCGGGTGCGTTAAACCGCTATGTTATTTGAGGCCCCTAAATACTATAAGCTTGACCTGAGTTACTTGTCAATGACACAATAGTAAAGTGCACTTGAATCATGATGGATATTCTACACAGTATTGTAGAAAAATGTCGACCGAAAGGGGTCCTAAGTATTGATACTTAATCCACTCACAAGAACAAAGAGTTCTAGCATATAAACTTAATGGGTACCTTCAGTGTTTTCTTGCAAAATTTGACTGTTTAGGAATGTATTTATCTGAGAGTGGGCATTGTCATTATTGTTTAATACAGTATAACAACATTCATGGTTTCCTATTGTTAATAAATGAGAATGCTTGGTCTGGTTTTAACAAGTAATTTGTCACCAGAGGCTTTCTACATGAAATTTTTGTGAACATGTTAAAAAAACCTTTCTGTGAATTACAAATACAGAACAGAAAACACAAGCATGCAACCAGCATGCTCTACCACAAGGGTGAAGTTCACAGTACATTTGTAAAGGCTTTGTCCGTTGTTCTATCCCACCTATCTACACTGTCAATAGTATTATTTTTATAACATTATAACCATTACTATTATAACAAACCCAGTGAGAATTCTACCTTTGTTTTAACGTTGAAACAGCGTCGGTCTCAGTCTTTGAAAACACATCACTCTCTTTGCATTCTAGTTGGAGGAGAAAAATTAGTAGGTGTCAATTTTTAAAAGACTCAGACTTTGATCAACTACAATTATTATCTGCATCTAAGCAGTGTGCTACAGCAGTGAAAAAGGGGAGGATGCTGGGATACATAGCAAAGGTTATTGAGTATAAATCATAGGAGATTATATTAATGTTATATAATGCCTTTGTGATACCTCACTGTACTGTGTGCAGTTCTGGGCACCACACTACAAGAAAGATATAGAAGCTCTTGAAAAAGTTCAAAGAATGGCAACTAAATTGGTGGTAGGTAAAAGTTATGAGGATAGACTTAAGGCACTCAATCTATTTAAGCTTAGCAAACGCAAGTTCGGTTAGCAGAACAAGTGGCCACAGATGGAAATGAGTTAAAGCCAAATTCTGGACATAAGGAAGTTTTTTTAATTATTATTTTTTTAAATACATTTATTTCTGATTTTTTCCCCCGTTTTTCTCCCAATTTGGTTGCCAATTAAACCCTCTATTTACTTCAATTCCCCACCCTCACAAGTTTGTCGCCCATCCTCCGGGATCGAGACACACACTCCTGGTTGAGTGTTCCCGCCTCTTTCGAGACAGGAAATCTTCCACGGACTCCTTAACCTTCTCCTCGATGAACTCGTGCCAGCTCTCCCTCCCCCCTCCCCCGGAGGCGGACAGCCAAATGCCGCCTCCGATCGGGCTGACGACCAGGGCCGGTCTGGTAGAGACGCGGGTTTCGAAGGACGTTTTTCTTTACAGAGAAAGAGTTGTCAATGCCTGGAACAGCTTGCCAGGTCAGATAGTAGAGGCAGAAACACTTAGACTATCCAAGTCTAGGCTAGATGCAGTACTAGATACTCTTTAGATTAGGACATAACAAACCTAGATGGGCTGAATGGCCCGTTCTCATTATTATGTATTCTTATGTTATGTTCTTAATTAGTTCCTGTCTCCATATTTTAGTTGTTGCCCTTCTATTGAGGAAAATGGGAGGATGGAGTCTTTTGCCTCCTTGTTCAAAATAAAGAATTTGTTAGCATTTGGCATACAGTCTCTTTTATTGCAAAACTATGGCAATGGCCGCAATACAATAACAAGGGCAAGTAATTTTTAGGAGGGACAAATTACTTTCCCTGTCTGGGCACTTGCATTCTGTAGCTGAAGTTCACGTCTCTGAGTTTTGCTTTATAGCGGCTGCGGCATAGGTAACAATTTTGTATCGACCTACCCTTGAAACCTGTGTGCAAAAACAGTCACCAATTGGCAGTGACTGAACTCAATAATGAACATTGTTTTTTTGTGTTAAAAAAAAAAATTTATTATCCAATTTGGTTGCCAATTATAGCCTCTATTTATCTCAATTCACCCTCCCCCACGAGTCCACCGCCCGTCCTCCGGGTCGAGACACTATTTCTGGGCCGATTTTATCCGCCTCTTCTGAGATGGAATTCTACTACGGATGCCTTTTTCCTGCTCCTCGAAGGACTCATGCCGGCTCACCCTCCCCCTTCCCCCGGACAGCCAAACACCGCCTCCGATTGGGGCTGACGACCAGGTCTGGTAGAGATGCGGGTTTCGAACCGCGTCCCTGACAGGCAGCGCACACCACACCGGACCAGTCAAAGTGTGGTGCGTTAGACTGCTACGCTATCCACCAGCCCCCGATAATGAACATTGTTGAGCACGGTAAATGCTTCAGAAATAATCTGAATGGCATCACTCCTATGGGCTCAAATTAATGCCAAAAGTATTTAGTTTCTGTAAGCAACTTAGAGTTTGTGTTTGAAAAATCTGAAATAAAACATTTTGTACTTGTAACCAATGACTTGAGCTTGTAACCTGTGGTCCGTGTTTGTACTTTACCATTTGTGAACAGAAATAGTACGAATGGAAAACAGTATTTACGTGCAACACTCGCTCTACATACAATGCTCAGTTTACAAGATTGTTTTCTACACAGACTTTTGGCACTGTTTTGCCGCTTCCGGTAAACTATCCAATCGGCATCCAGAAGAGATCAGGTTGCCATGTTGTGCAATAGTCCCCTATGGAGTGTCCAAGAACGTAGCATTGCCACGTTGAAGATTCTATTGAACGTCGTCCAGGTGGTAGCCTAAGATTGTCGCCTCGATGGTGGCTGGTCATGAACCAGTCCGTGTGCGCCACCCAGTGGTATTATAACGATGTCCTTGGAGAATCAATGTGTTCAAAATACAATTTCTGTGCATAGCCGGCTATAGGCCTGGTGTTATGTAATGACGCCGACAGAATCAGTAGTATAGAGGTAATGGAACCCATTGGGACAAGCGATCATTCCACAATTATTTGATATCGGATTTGATATATTATGGCAAACTAAGAGGGCCCCATCTAACTCAAGGATTTTAAATTTTAGGCGTGCCAACTTTAAACAGATGCGATTAGAATTAAGCATGGTAGACTGGGGACATCTTCTTGATTGTAGGACAGTGAATGAAAAGTGGGACAAGTTTAAAATGGTTATACTTGATGCACAGTGTAAATTTATTCCTACGTGCGGAAAAGTAAGTTGAAAAAGCAGTCCCCACCATGGATAAATAAAGATATGCGACAGTTTGAGGGAGAAGAAAAAACTGTTTAAGATGCATAAAAACGACAGTACCGAGAGTAATAAGGCTGAATATCGTCGTGTGCGTGCTAAGGTCAAAAAAGAACTAAGGGTAGCCAAAAGGATCTACGAAAGGCAAATTGCAGAAAATGCTAAAAGTAACCCTAAGCGTTTCTTTCAATACTGTAGTAGGAAAAGAAAAGTCAAAGAGGAGATTAAGGGAATTAAAAACAAAGACGGGGCACTGCTCTGTAAAAATAAGGATATTGCAGATGCTCTAAATGGCTGTTTTGTAGAGAGTTTTACCAGAGAAGAGGCTGCTAATAGGCCGGAATTCATTACTCAGAATGTCTTAGCGGATACAGAGATAGGGGATATGGAAGTATTGGATAAATTACATAAATTAAAGACTAATAAGGCAGCCGGCCCGGATGGCATATACCCCAGGGTACTAAAGGAGTTAAGCGAGATCATTTTTAAACCACTGGCAAGTATTTTTAGACTGTCTTTAAAGACTGGTGAATGACTGGAAACAGGGTATTGTGGTACCAATATATAAGAAAGGGGACCGTAATGATCCAGGAAACTATAGGCCTATTAGTTTAACTTGCATCATATGCAAAATATTAGAATCTATTATTAAAGATAAACTAGAAGTATTTCTTGAAAATTACAACATCCTAAGGGATAGCCAGCATGATTTTTGCAAGGGTAGGTCATGTCTGACAAATCTGCTGAAATTTTTGGAGGAAGCAACCAAGTGTCTGGATGAGAGAAAGGCATATGATATTATATACTTAGATTTCCAAAAAGCATTTGATAAGGTGCCACATGACAAACTCATTATTAAAATGAGAGCAGTAGGAATTACAGGTGGCATTTTAGAGTGGGTTCGGAACTGGTTACGGGATAGAACACAAAGGGTAGTAATAGGCGGGATCTTATCTGAGGAGGGTATAGTGGGAAGTGGAGTCCCGCAGGGATCGGTGCTGGGTCCACTGCTCTTTATCATTTACATAAATGACATTGATATGGACATTGAAAGTACATTAGTTAAATTTGCAGATGATACAAAACTGGGAGGCTTAGCAAATACTCAGGAATCTACTAAAGTAATCCAAGACGATCTGAATAGAATCCAGAAATGGGCAGAAACCTGGCAAATTAAATGTAATACAACTAAATGTAAAGTTCTACATGTGGGGAATAAAAACATAGGACAGGATTATTTTATGGGAGGTAGAAATGTGCACACGTAGAAAAAGACCTAGGAGTACTAGTTGATCAAAGCTTGTCAGGGTCTGGTCAATGTGCGGTAGCAGTTAAAAAAGCCAACAGGATGCTGGGATACATAGCCAAGAGTATTGAGTACAAATCGAAGGAGATCATACGCACCCTATACAATGCCCTTGTTAGGCCACACTTGGAATATTGTGTGCAGTTCTGGGGACCGCACTACAAAAAAGATATAGATGCGCTGGAAAAGGTCCAAAGACGGGCAACCAGACTGATTCCAGGCATAAAAGACAAGTGTTATGAGGAAAGGCTAGAGATGCTTGGACTGTTCAAGCTTAGTAAAAGGAGACTTAGGGGAGATTTGATTGAGGCTTTTAAATTTATTAAAGGAATTAACAAAGTGAATTACAAGAAATTATTCAAGTTGAGTTCGGTTAGCAGAACGAGGGGGCATAAATAGAAACTGACAAAGGGTACATTTCACACGGACACTAGGAAATATTTTTTCACACAGAGAGTGATCAATGCGTGGAATAGCTTGCCTGGACATGTAGTGGAGGCTAAGACACTAGGGGTATTCAAGGCCAGGCTCGATCCAGTGTTAGACACTCTAGCCTTTGGGTAAACTAAGCATTGTGAGCAGATTAGTGGTAGGAATGGACGGGCAGTGTTGGGCTGAATGGCCTGTTCTCGTCTTCCCTTTATGTTATGTTATGTTAGGCCTACGTATATATATTTTATTTATTATGTTAAAACTATTTATTACGGATTATTTATTGTCATTGTCTGATTGTTCTGAGACAGGGGATCTTATGGATATAGTTAAAATGTACATGATATAGGCTTGGTCTCAACACCAGACCCAAATGAGTTATTTTAAGCTTAGCACCGGCCAAGACGGCCCAAGCCGATTGTGATTGGTTTAAATAAATACAGCATCCCCCCTATCCCTGAACGATATCCCATCCTGCAAGACTTTTCTCTTGCGCGGGCACAGCGCAAACATAGTGTGGAGATCGGAGATAGGTCTGAATAGCGAGGCTAGCCTAGCCTAGATAAGTAACTTGTGGCCAACATGGCAACCTGATCTCTTCTGGATGGCGATTGGATAGTTTACGGCAAAACAGTGCCAAAAGTCTGTGTGTAGAAAACAATCTTGTAAACTGAGCGTTGCATGTAGAGCGAGTGTTGCACGTAAATACTGTTTTCCATTCGTACTATTTCTGTTCACAAATGGTAAAGTACAAACACGGACCACAAGTTACAAGCTCAAGTCATTGGTTACAAGTACAAAATGTTTTATTTCAGATTGTTCAAACACAAACTATAAGTTGCAAGCACAAGTCATTGCTTACAGAGACTAAATACTTTTGGCATTAATTTGAGCCCATACACTCCTCTTACTGTAGCTGTTGCAGCTCACAAAGCTTCACGAGGAGCTTGAATGGGTCATTATGCATACTGAAGGTGAATAAGTCCACTCAAATAATAATAAAAATTATATTAAATTATATATATATACAATAGGGGAAATAAGTATTGAACACATCAACATTTTTCCCAGTAAATTTATTTCCAATGAGGCCATTCAAGTGAAATTTGCACCAGACTTTGGTATTAACTCAAGAAATCCATACAAAAAATCTAAACATTAAAGTCTATATGTAAATAAAGTTATGTGTAATAAAGTGGAATGACATAGGAAAAAAGTATTGAACACACTAACTGAAATTAATTCAATACTTAGTGGAGAAGCCTTTGTTTGTAATGACAGCTTCAAGGCGCTTTCTGTATGAAGTAACTAATCGCCCGCAGTATTCAGGTGTGATTTTGGCCCATTCCTCTACACAGATTGTCTTTAAATCTTGAAGATTGTGGGGGACCCTCTTGTGAATCTGGATCTTCAGATGCTTCCACAAATGTTCAATTGGGTTTAAGTCAGGTGATTGACTGGGCCATTCCAACAGGTTGATTTTCTTTCTCTGAAACCAATTGCGAGTTTCCTTTGCTGTATGCTTTGGATCGTTGTCCTGCTGGAAGGTCCACCCACGTCTCATCCTCAGTATCCTGGTGGATGGCAGCAGGTTCATCTCAAGAATCTCTCTGTACATGGCTCCATTCATTGTTCCTTCAATGATATGAAGTCTGCCAGTACCACGAGAGGAGAAACAGCCCCACATCATGATACTTCCACCTCCAAACTTCACTGTTGGTATAGTGTTATTCGGGTGATGTGTAGTGCCATTTCTCCTCCAAACATGGTGTGTTGTGTGACAGCCAAAAAGTTCTATTTTGGTCTCATCTGACCAGAGTACATGCTCCCAGTAGTTCACTGGCTTGTCCAAATGTTGTTTGGCAAACTTTAAACAAGCTTCAACATGTCTTTTTTTCAGTAGTGGAGTCTTGTGGGCTGAGCGTGCACTGGAGTGCATTGCCTACTGTCCTTTCTGTCACAGTTGTACCTGCTGCCTCCAAGTCTTCCTGGAGCTCTTTCCTAGTGGTCCTTGGCTCTTTGGCTACACTTCTAAGTATCCTTCTGACTCCCTGATCAGAAATCTTGCGAGGAGCTCCTGTGCGTGGCCGGTTGATGGTGGAGTGATGTTGCTTCCACTTACGGATAATGCCCCCAATGGTGCTTACTGGAAGATTCAGAAGTTGTGAAATACGTCTATAGCCAATTCCATTTTCATGTTTTGCAATAATCTGGTTGTGAAGGTCTTGAGAGAGCTCTTTGCTTTTACCCATCATTAGATGTTTCTTGTGTGGCACCTTGGTAACCAAAAATAGCCCATCAATATATTCTAACCCAGCTGACATTAATTAGCACAGATTGGAGGTAGAGTTGCCTCCTAATTAGTTATGGTTTTCAGCTGGTTCCTTGCCTTTCCTTGCTGTGGTGTACTGCTTTTTCTTAGTGTGTTCAATACTTTTTTCCTGTTTCATTCCACTTTATTACACATAACTTTATTTACATATGGACTTTAATGTTTAGATTTTTTGTCTGGATTTTTTGAGTTAATACCAAAGTGCAAATTTCACTTGAGTAGGCTCATTGGAAATACATTTACTGGACAAAATGTTGATGTGTTCAATACTTATTTCCCCCATTGTATATGTGGCATATGAATTGGTTCGTGTTTGGCCTCAGCATTGATTGGTCACATTTTCTGTGACAGAATTACACTGTGCTTGTCCTCAAGGTCTTCCCTGCTACAGTTCAATCTAAATACACTTTTGTATTCATGCAACCCTAGCAAGTGTGTTTGTTGGGCAAACAAGTGTGGCATTGTGCCACAGCCATCTTTTTGTCTACACTCGACCTTTGTGGGTCATTTTGTGACTCAGCTTGTCGTTAATGAGAAATAGCTGTTACATTGGCAGCGCTGGTATTCATTCATGAAGCGGGAGAAGAATGTGACCACGCAGACACGGTGTCATGGTGGTCCAAGGGCTCACTTCCAGTCATGCTTCTAGAAGGATCTACCCCTCGTCCTGTCACCCGCTGCATGGAACTTTTGCTGCCGAGCGCTTCACCAGAGAGATGGCATTTGGAGGTTCCCTGTAAGGTGATGACAACCCATCCAGTTCACTTTTCACCTCGGAGGTTTGCTGTCTATTACAGGAGACTTTACATAACGTGTCTGACTGGTTTTCATACTTTGTATTTCCATGCTCACATCGTCTTAGGTAGAACAGTAATATTTATGGCAGGCCTCAAGTTTTACCCCTTGAAGAACAATGCTTGTTTAATTTAATCGTCAGTGAAACTTAAAACTTGGTGGCAGATTGGTCTGAGCCATTCTGCTGGCTTTCTCTCTTGAGCCTCTCCACGGCCTAAAATTAACTTTGAATGATTGAAGTTATTGTCTCTGCGAGGCTAGCTTTGAACCTGCGCAATTGGCAAGCAACATACGCAACAGGTTTGTGCAAGTGGCCTCGCTCGATCACGCTAAATCAGCAAATAAATAAGGAAAACTTTATGAAAACAAAGCACAGCTTTCATCCCAAGGCGGTTCAGAGGCTGGAGGATTGGAAAGGTTTCGTTGGTTTTGAGTGGAAGCAGCCAGTTGAGGAGTTGCGAGGGGGCTGCACGTTTGGGGTGGAATTAAAAGATGAAGGGGGTGAAGGGGTGGCAGATGCGGTCTAATGCACCACACTTTGGCTGGTCTGGTCTGGTGTGGTGTGCGCTGCCTACCAGACCGGCCCTGGTCGTCAGCCCCGATCGGAGGCGGAATTTGGCTGTCTGCCTCTGTGGGAGGGTGAGCCGGCACAAGTCCGTCGAGGAGCAGGAAAAAGGTGTCCGTGGTAGAGTTCCATCTTGGAAGAGGCCGGGCGGTGGACTTGTGGGGGAGGGTGAATTTAGGTAAATAGAGGGTATGATTGGCAACAGAATTGGGAGAAAAACTGGGAAAATTAGAAATAAACAAAATAAAAAAAGATGGGGGGTGAAGGGGGTCTGACTCAACAATAAGCAGATGCCCTGTACAGCCACACAGCTGTCCCCCCTTCTCAGCTCCTCTCGCCCCTTATTTTTCCCAGCGCAGTATTTAACCCAGTATTTCAGAAACAGAATGACCCACATGCAGCCTACTTGGAATAATGTATTAAGGGCTACTCCTCAAGTCCCACACTTAAGTGTAGAGCAGAAAACCAGACACGCATGTTATTATGAACATTGAACATGGCATCCTGTTTTATTTTTTAACCCAGCGTGTTGCAAGCCTTCGCACCTTAGCTCTACCTGTGGACTCTTGGACATTTTTACTATCACTATTTTGGTCATTTGAATGTGAAAAGTAATTCAGAATTGTGTAACTGGAGTTATAGCACATTTCCGATTCCAGAACAATATTTCAGATGACGTAGTCACTGAATTTATCTTTAGGCTACATTTTGTATTGTACACTTGGTTTATGTTTTATCAAGTACCATGCAGTATTGTACTGTTTCTTCTGGAAAACGTGTAGGCCCATTTTTAAGGCCTTTTTTCTCAGTGGGGCCACCTGGTTAAGTAAATACATTCATTAGAATAGATGTTAACCATAGCATTTACTGTTTGAAAAAAATCCCTATTTCTGCACAGCTGCTCCTGCATGTGAATATAACATAAGCAATAGTAGTCACATCTGTCCAACTGTATTACGCTGCAGCCATGTCCACATAGTGTGTGTTCTTTGCTACACTCATGCTCCATACTCACCAGTACACAGTTGGTGGTGAGAAGAGAGTGTTTTGTGCGCACACTGCTGCTGTGTTAAGCCAATTCTGCAATTCCGTCCCTGGAGGGTCGGTGTGTGTGGAGGTTTTTGTTTCCACCAATTACCCTGGCTCAATTAGCTATTAACCTGTTTACACACATTGATTTCACCTGGGTAAAGGTTAGGCTATGTAAAAATGCCAGTTCCCTCATAGATTACGGTGAATGTTTCATATAGGGACACAAGAACAGTCTTGGACGTAACAAGAAATTTCACTAAATTGTCAGGTCACGTAAATGGCTGGGCTAATTAAATGATTGAGAGCAGAAGTTGGCATGATATGAAATGGAAATGGAAACGGCCCTCTATGCCTACCCCGGTGTTAAGCAGCGTTGTTTCCTTTGTCTTTTCCAGGGGGGTTTTCAGTGGTCTTTCTGGCCCGCACTCACAGCGGAGTAAGATGTGCACTGAAAAGGATGTACGTGAACAATGTCCCGGAACTGAACATCTACAAAAGGGAGATCACAATCATGGTGAGCTAATGCTAATTAAACTGAACACTGTAAATACCCCTTTAAAGCGATACCCTAAATCAGCACCCGTCCTGCACAACATGGGACTGAATAGATCGAAAGTGAATAGATTGATTTGCCCAGCTGGTGAGGAGGAATGGCATACGATGGCATGTCTACATCCATGCTGTTCACCTCTACACTTAAAGTCCAGAAATTGCATTTTGTTGTGCAGATAGACACATAGGGTGTCAAGCTACATTTGTTTTAACTGGATATCAGTTGGGGGGAAACATAAGCAGTATTTGCATCAGGCATATGGTCAGTTAAATGTGAAATTAACGTTCTGAGAAAAAGAACTGGTTTCTGGAATAGAATTACAGTGAAGATGGCGCTGGTAAAGAAAATTTGAGATGTTACTCCAGGAAGTGTAGAATCCGGGCATCTCACTCCGTCCTTTGAGAATCTGCTACCACAAAACCTGTCCTGCTAATACTGATCTCTGGCCACTCACTGTTCACTGGGGTCAGGACTCATTTATATAAGTATGCCTTTGGGCATTGAATTGCATTGCATATCTGTGTGATTTGTCATCAACTTAAAAAAAAGTTATTTAACCAGAATAGTCTCATTGAGATTAAAAATCTCTTTTACAAGAGCGTCCTGGCCAAGATAGGCAGCAGCACAATTACAATTACAAGTACAAGTTTACAGACAAAAGTAAATTAAAAACAAACATATGACAATTAAAACAAAAAACAAGGGCAAATCACAGTATCATTCATAATCATTCAAAACATCTGCAGCCAGATGTGCTGGATTCCATATCACTTAAAAGTGTTTTAAAAGCAAGCAGTGAGACCAGCTCCTGCAGGTTCAGGTGGTTTTGTAGCTGATTCCAGGCAGAAGGAGCTGCATACCTGAATGCCCTTTTTCCCAGTTCAGTACGGACCCGAGGGACAGTTAGTATGAATAAGTCCTGGGAACGAAGACCATAACTGCCCATACTTTTTTGGCGGATGTACATCCGTAGGTAAGTTGGCAGTAGTCCAAGGATAGCCTTATAAATAAGGATATGCCAGTGGTTGAGTCTACGGGTGGACAGGGCAGACCATCCAACCCGAGCATTTGCTTTACAATGGAGTCACTCCATAGTATCTGATTCCCTCTATCTCGGTGTAAATGGGTCCTTGATGCACAGCATTCCCACAAACCCATAACTCTCGTACACCCATGCCTCTTAAATGTCAGGCATTCCATTGTTCCTCCTGTTATTGGATTCTGAATTGGAACACTGTCCCTTGCGCTCTTCAACCTCAGCTTCCCTGGCCTTATGGACAGGGTCTACTTTTGAATGCCACTCCTGGAGACATTGCAGAATATTTCCTATGAAGTCTCCAATGCTGTGCAGTTCTTTACTTGACACACAAGAAGTTTTACCCTAGAGGGATTGAGGACATTTTAAACTCAACAAGAATTCACAGGCTGTCACATTCGAGAGGTCATTTTTTCATGAATTATTTAAAATTGCTCCCAATAATAATGTTGAAAAGGAGCTTGTAAAAGAGCTGGAAAAAAAATAGTCCTCACTGTCCGGAATGCACTTTGAATGGGTGTATGGGAATCTGTTTCTCTGCAGAAAGAGCTGTCAGGTCACAAGAACATAGTGAGCTACCTGGACTCTGCCATCAACACAGTAGGGGACAGTGTCTGGGAGGTGCTCATTCTCATGGAGTACTGCAAAGGTAAGCAGCACTAAACCGGTTGACCTCGCTGCTGCGGGGCCTCATCACTGACAGGCTTTACCTCACTTTCAGCATCTGCTCTCAATGGAACAGAGAGGAGGGATCATAGACACGGTTTTTAACTTCCCTTCTGCAGCTGGAGGGGAATTTCCTGCCTGAACGGATTCTCAGGGGGGATGTGAACCAGCTACGTGCCAGCTTAGCTTGACTGGAATGGCTGGAGATATGAGCATTCATAATTTATGCCTTGCAAAAGAGAAAAAATATGGTGGGCTGAGCTATATATGGGGCCAAGCAGAAAGGTTTGAGGCACCCCGAACCCTGTTTTGCTGATGGAACCGTGCCAAGCCGAGCCCTGTTCGAGTTTAAATTGTACTTTGTTTCTATTACAGTTCTAGGGTTTAATGCACAGCCTCACACACATTTGAGCAGGAGGAGAGATGCATGTTATCACAGCATGAGAAAAGCAGAAGAAAAAATGTATGCTTTATATAGGTCTCAAGTTAATTGCAATAGCGTGTTAGTTGGCTGGCTAAAATGAAAAAAAAAAAATCACTACTATTCTGTATCTTAGTCAGTCTTGTTAGTGTAATGCAGATGCTAAGTGACCAGCAATCTGTTTTCTAAATGTTTATAATATTTGAATAGCCCATTAGTCCATAGCTACACCTATCCCACACCTACAGATGCACATATACGATGTGTGCCTGTTCCCCTTCAAGACTGTGTGGTTCTTGTGCTGACACTTTTTTTTTGTGCCGTTAAATTGTGGTTACTGTTTGTATGCGAGTGTGGATGTCTGATTTGTGTCTGTGTGTGCCCTTCTTACCGTGCCACTGTGTTGACAGCTGGCCAGGTGGTGAAGCAGATGAACCAGCGTCTCCACACTGGGTTCACCGAAGCCGAAGTCCTTACCATATTCTGTGACACATGTGAGGCGGTTGCCAGGTTACACCAGTGCAAAACCCCAGTCATTCACAGAGACTTGAAGGTATGGCTCACTGTTCAGTTTTTTGGGGTGGCAGCCCCCATCCCCCCATAACTAGCTCCCTGACACAACAACCACCACCATCCCCCTCTTCTGGTGGTCTTGCAAAATAATCAGCTACAAGAAAATAAACCGCATGCTCTTCCCCACTGTTTCTTCTGGTAATATCTGGATATTATATGATAGTTGAGGCTAATGGTTTGATTGCTAAGCCAAATAGCAATTTAGACAGAGGGACTGGCCCACTCGTTCTCTTCATCAAAGCCTCTTTGAGATTTATGAAGTATCATCAAGTACATCAAGGTGCTGAATGGAGAATCCATTCTCTCTAATCCAAACTTTTTCAGCATCAAGAGATGGGACCATGTTTCTTCAAGAGCACATGGTCATGGTCCCATGATTTCTTGATGCTGAAAAAGATGTAACGATGCTGTAAAGATGTTAAAAACTCTATGAAGATTATCCGAAGATTATCAACCTTGAGTAATTGATACCTGTTTGGTCTTGCACAGATCAGTCTGAATAGCTGTTACAAATGATTACAGCATAAACAATGAGTTTGTAATGAACATTTAACAATGATATAAGATGGTAAAGCCAAACAAAAATAGAAATTTTTTACCGCTTTTTTCTGCTGTTACCACAATTTCCTTTGTGTGGAGAGTCCCAAACAAAGACAGATTTTCTGTTTCGCTTCCTTCACGGTCAAATGGGAACAGTCTTTAAGCCGTAGTCACGGCACATTTTGTTATATTTTGCTTTCATTCTTACACAATGCAAAAGACTGTTAAGACATTTGTGATCTGAAAATGATGTGTATTCACTGATGTATAGCGTAATATGAGCTCAGAACTTGAATCACAGAATCTGTGAACCTGCTGTTTCTTTTGCAGACTAAAGCTTTTATGTGATTCTCTTTCAAGCACGTACATTTCTCTCACTGTACATTTGGTTAAAGTAATCTGTAAACAAAGTTACAAAGACCATAAAGATGTCTGTCTAGGTGCTGTTGAAAATTGTATCCCCCCTTCTTTGAATCATTGGTAGCATTTGACAATCTCTCATGTCAATTCAATTGGGAACTAGTACTATGACTATGACTAGTCTTCCTGTGAGCAATGCTCAGAGTTGAATGGAGGTACTGTTGAGTGACCCCCAAGAGGAGAACTGTGTGGATGTTGACCGTAGCAAATGAACTGTTTAATTTAAAAGGACATAAAAGCATTTCTGGTCTTAATTATCTCAAGTGATCAAGTGGGGACTTCCACCTTTAAAATTCAAGATTTTGATTATCTGAAATGTTGCATTCATTTGCTGTAAGAACACTCCGTGTCCACAAGTAGATGTCAGGCCTTTCCCACAGAAACAGCAGGTTTTTTTTTTATAGAGGGTAATTCATTTGGTTAAGTTTAAAAGTAATAGTCGTATAAACAGTGTGTTTGGGGTTTGTGTCCTATCAGGTGGAGAATATCCTGTTGAATGACCAGGGAAACTACGTCTTGTGTGACTTTGGAAGTGCCACACACAAAGTACTGCTCCCACAGAAGGATGGAGTGACGGCAGTGGAGGATGAAATCAAAAAGTAAGTTTTTGTTTGCATGTATGTACGTATGGGTGTGTGATTTGCTTGTGCATGTTGTAATTTTAATTGATACAGTATTACTATACAGCATATTTCATTACTGTCATTTAATTACATGCAGATGTGAAGTGCAATGCATTATGTATAATTGTTCATTACTGGTAGGTCGATTAATTGGATTGTAGAAGAAAATATATTAGATGGACGTGATTAATAATGCGAGTCACGCCCAAGTTTATTTCTTGTTTTTATTAGATCAAAATTGAACATGAGTGAATGTAACATTGCCGATTTAATTTAGTACAGGAAACCCTTTCGTCTCATAACCCCTGACTTTGATCATTATTGCTAGATTTATCTACAAACTCTGATACAGAACAGTGCATGTGTTTGGTGTTTGAGCTTGTGTGTGTGGTGTGTTTGTGTACATGTGTACATTCGGGGTGTAACGGTACACAATAATCATGGTTCGGTACGTACCTCGGTTTTGAAGTCACAGTTCGGCATGTTTTCGGTACAGCGGGGAAGTAAAGAAATGCAACACATAAAATAGCTTCATTTATTATGAACTTTGTAAACAGGGGCTAATTGGCCATAATTTACTGAACAAAATAAGACACATATTTTTCTTTCTTAAATACAAAATAATGTCTGTCAATACTGCTGCGACCGCACACAAAAAAAGTTCTGCACGTACGTTAGTGGTTACAGCGCGTACCGAACCGAAAGTCCTGTACCGTACAGTACATACTAGGGCATTCACGACTGCTGAATTTTAGTAGTTATCAAGTACTCCCAAAAAGTAGTCGAGTAGTCGGGAGATATCATATTTTTTTCACCCAATAACAATGATCAATTCTCGTCAAAAAGGTCTCAAATACAACCAGTAAAGGGTTAACTGATGTAGGCGGGACCAACCTGGGGGTAGGTGAAATAGCAGAGTCCTCGATTGGCTCTGGGAGGCTGTTTACAAATGAGCCGCGATCTGATTGGACTAAGCCCCCAGCCAGCTTGTCTGAGCTGGAGATACTGTTTGACTGCAGTAACAACATGACCACTTTCTTGCAGGGATAGCGGAAGTGTTTCCTTCTCTGAATACCTTAAATTCTAAATACCTTAAATTCTGTAACGTAGAAAATGATTGTTCAAACAAATCTATGTTCAACAACAACCAAAGTTATGTCCACCTTCAGTCGTTAGAAGGCCATCTCAAAAGCTCTGAATAACCTACTATGATGCATTATGATTAGCCTACATGCTCAAACAGTTTGAAATACAAGATCGGATATAACTTGTGAAACTACTGTAGCAATCTTGCCAATAAACACGAATGTCCACACGTTGCATAAAGTTTATGAATGTTTTGTTTTATTGAAATAAACATTATTAATAGTGATTGACACAGCGGAATGAGCTGTCGTAACGACACTATTCAGATTATTAACATACATTTTACCCAAATGGCTAGTGTAAACATATCGGATGCTAATTGCGCGCGCAATTCATCGTACTGGTGTGTGATGGTGTTCCACAGTGTAGTGTGTGAGGGGATAACGTAGCTCGGTTCGAAAAAATTGACGATGTCCCTAAAGCCATCTCCAGACACTGCAGCAAGCGGTCGAATATCCTTCACAATGAAATTTACAAACAGACATGTTATTTTCCTTTTTCTGTGGTCGGTGATCGGACGTTTGGAGAATTCTCCGATTGTCGTCTGCCTAACGTTACTTTGTTCACTCTGTTGCCGCTGCTAGCGCTAGCCATAAGCGGGTGTAGCTTTAAATGGTTATGCATAGCGCTGGTACTGTTGTGGTACTTTAGGGTAGCTTTACATATATTGCAGCTGAAGGGTTTTATCTGATCTGGTAAAGTATTTCCACACTGTTGATTGTAGTCAGGCATTGGGACATACATCAATCAATCAATCATTATTTTTGTATAGCGTCATTTACAAACAGGTTGTCACACAGCGCTTCACAATTGGCATTTTCCAGAGGGAATGAAAAAAACAGAAAACCATTAGAGCCAATGTGGGAAATTGGAAAATGATTCCCTCACCCCTTAGAAGGCGGTCAAGATGAACTCCTGGAAAATGGTGGGATACAGATAAAAACAAATAGTCCTTGAGGCTCATGAGGATTAAAAGACCACCGGAAGGGCATTCTTCGGCATCCTAAGTGCAGGGGTGGGGTGGACCTCATCCCTCCAGATACCAGGGCAGGGCGGGGGATGGAACCAGCAGCTAGGGTCCGGGCCAGCGGCATCCGGCTAACACATGGCAGGGGTGGGGGGTTGACATACATCCATGTTTATTTCTGCCTCTTGCTCTTGCATGTCTGCTTCTTTAGCACCCACACTGCACAGTGATCTCCATGACAACTATGACTTGTCAACAACTACCCACAGCGCCCCCAGCTGCATATCTGCTGTAGATACATTGCCACTGCTTTATTACTGCACCGTGATAAAACCACAGATGAACGATTAGTCTACAACGATGCAGTGTCGACTAGTGGTTTTGATAGTTGAATAGTCAAATAGTCGACGATTCTGTGAAACCCCTAGTACATACATGTATTACATGGTTCTGTGTGGCTCAGTAGGTAGAGCATGGTGTTGGTTCAATTCCCACTGGGACCACATATGCTGGGGAAAAAAAGTATGCATTCACTACTGTAAGTTGCTTTGGATAAAAATGGCATATATTATATATTATTATATTTCATTACACCCCTAGTGTACATGCATGTATGTCTAAGTGTGTGCTAGTTGCATGTCAGCACCCGGTCATGGCTGTCCAGGCAAATTGGCCTTGCGATCCACAGCTTGTACTTTTCCTCTAGTCAATAAAGGATTCAGAGGAGTCATGTCAATCATCACCACCATGGCAGTAATCCAACGCCAGTAATCCATCTCTGTCTATCTGTTCAAATCGGCAAGGAATCTATTACTGCCGAGTGGAGAGCAGACGCTAGAGCACAAGTAGCAGTGTAAAGAATGCATGTTAAAGGTTCCCCATCGGAGAAAAGAGTTGTTTGGTTACACAAGTCAGTTACATAATGCCACACATTGAGCTCTCTGGTTCTCTGTGGTGTGTGGCCAATTTTGAAGAATGACCTTTAATCCTGGACACTTCCCATTTTCCCCGGTAGGTATACGACCCTCTCCTACCGTGCCCCAGAGATGATTAATCTGTATGGAGGGAAACCCATCACCACGAAGGCTGATATATGGGTAAGATCAACAGGACCACATTGCTTGATGATTGACGGGCCCCGCCGAGAGCCAGAATGGCCAGTTTGGCTTCTCGCAGGCCTTGGTTTCACATGAACACCTGCTAAACTGGTCAGTTCCCTTTGCAGCTGATAGCAGCATGGGCGTGTTTCTAAAGCTTGTTTCACTTTGCTATTTGTAAGCTGTTCTTTTGTTGTCTATCAGCTATCATGCAAGAGGAAAAATCCTCAAATAACTATTGGCAGCTTATGAATGGAATGTGCTCTCATCCATTGCCCCTGGCCAGCAGACCATTTTCTGTTAAAACGCTTAAAAAACTGTCGAAGCGTCTTTTTTTGTAATTTACCAACCCATGTGGCCACCAGTGTTGGGTGTAGTCAGCTAACGAGAGTAGTGTATTTGTTCGAGTGCCCCTGACTGGCGTGTGGCCAGTAGTCTGAGCTCTAGAAGTGGGCGGAGGGACGTTTCCTCCTTCACTTGGCCGTGAAGAGAGGAACAAGGACATCCGCGGCTTGCTTCCTCGCTCGCTGAATCCAATAGTGCAGCTCGTTTCCGCTTTCCCGAGCACCGTGCTCAGACAGTAATCATTTTAAGAGTAAAACATTACTTTTCAAGTAAAAAAATACTTTGATATAAGTGGGACATCTGCTGTATCTACATTGGTTTGGGTGATACTCATGGGATTGTTGAACTGTCTCATGTTCCTTTGCTGTTGTTGTTTTTTTGAAGGCCCTTGGATGCTTGTTGTACAAGCTGTGCTTCTTCTCCCTTCCATTTGGGGAGAGTCAGGTTGCCATATGTGACGGAACTTTCATCGTTCCAGATAATTCAAAATTCTCCTTCAAGTTGCACAGTTTAATCAGTAAGTACTCTTGCATTTATAAAAAATCTGTGTAATCATTCTTCACCTCAAAAACATGCTTCTAAGTTCAATATTTAGGTAAGGTAAGGTCAAATTAAGAAATAATTATTTGGAATCAGTGTGAAGGAAAGTGTACAATGAGGCTCAGGTCATAATATTGTGGTTTGTTTTACTTCAATTTGAAGACCCAGCTACACTAAATTAAATGTTAAACAATAGCACCACCATGTGGTACATCATAAAAGTTGCATGTGTCTGGTAAAATATGGATGATAAATTGTAATGATTGTTTACCACTTGCATCAAACTACAGCTTCTATTTGAGTGAAAAACAAAAACGTAATGCTTTTATTAATTTAATCAGTAATTATAAATGTCCTCCCATTGTCATGGTAATTAATTTAATCTTGACTAGTTGACTTTAAGTGCTGCTGCCTCATCTTTGCAATGGAGGTTTGTTTGATCTTGGATTTTGACCATGGTTACTGTCTTATTTGCTTTAAAGGATACATGCTTGAGCCAGATCTAGAGAAGAGACCAGACATCTATCAGGTGTCTTACTTTGCCTTCAAGTTGGTGGGAAAAGAATGCCCTGTGCCAAACCTCTTTGTGAGTTCATACGCCAGTGACCTCATTTCATGGACTTCGGTGCATGGTCTGTTAGCATCTTGCCATCTTAAAGACAAATGTAGAAATGAACATGCACGGTTGATCACACATTTGGCAGACGCAAACATGCTTTGCGTGAAATTATATGCTGTTGTAGATGTGCATTTCTTTCTTCCTTACACAGAACTCCCCTCTTCCGACGTCACTTCCTGAGCCTCTGACCGCCAGCGAGGTTGCTGCTAAGAAGAGCATGACAAAAGCCAGGTAGCTTTTCAGTGATGAGTCTGACATTGACTCTGTTATTGACTTTGTTTTGGACTTTACATATTTGGTTATAGCTGTGTGTTCTATTACTTTGATGAAATTTGTATTGCATAACATAACTGATTATGCTAGATTTAGATTTTGAGCCTTTGAAAACAATGTCTTTATTTGGACAGCAAAATAGTTTGGCCCAATCAGTATTTTGATACTGAGCACATTTTGAACTCAGTAGTAGCTCAATGAAATTATCAAGAAAAAAAACAAAGACGCAAACAATAAAAAGGATAAATTGCATTGCAGTGAGATTGAATGTGCAGTTTTATTATTAGTAGTTGTTGTTCTGTTCTTTAGTGTAAGATGATCTTCATTGATTTTTGTCATTTTATTTTGCTTTGGAATGCACAGTGTGTTCCTTTAGAAAGACTCATTGTCTCAATGACTCCGCAGAATAACAGACTCAGTTGGACCAACAGAAACCTCGATCGCCCCAAGACAGAGACCAAAGGCTGCAAACACCAACATTCTGCCCATCCACAACTCGGTGACCCCTGTGAAAATGACCGCTCCCTCTGGAGTAGTGAGCAATGGACAAAAAGGTGAAATTAAAAACTTTTCATAGTTTTCATACCTGGCTGCTGTTCTTCCCAATTCTCATTCTTGAATTGGGCGTGCAGTTGAGAAAAGGCAGGGCTTTTTGTATTACTTTTGTGTATTACTGGTAACTGCCGGAATGAAGGCAACGTTTCATTTACAGAAGTAAGCGTAACAAAAATCCATCAACATCTCTTAGCTATGACTTCCATAGGTTTCCCAGCTCTGTAACAAAATCAACTCCAACCTATATCTTTGGTTTACATTTAAGTCATACAGGCAACTGCCAAAATAAAAGCAACATTTGAGTAAATGAGGTATAATTTAAGCAGATAGGCCCAGTGCTCCCCTTTCCAACGAGCCCCGCCCCACTCAGCTGGGACTCCTAGCCTGGGCCAGTGCCATTTGAGTTTTCAAATAGAAGGACTTCTCAAGTATTGGCAGTATGAATTTCACCAGTAAATGACTACAAAGATTGTACAGTGAAGACAGTTAGCCAGATGTGGGGGGGGAAACATTTTTTTATTCACACCCTTGATAATGAACAAAAGAGGTATATTTTATGCTAAAAAATGCAGAAAATTCCAAACCTACAATACTAATATACTTGTTCAGAAAAACATGTTTTGTTTTATTAAGAATCTTTTTTTCCAGAAAACATCTGGATCACAATTATTCACACCCCTAACTATTCTTTTAAATGTAATCCAACAAAAACGAATTTTCATAAATCTACAACTTATTTGAAGTTCATTGGAAGGTAATGGAACTATACAGTGGCCTACAATAGTTCCCTGTTTCCCTAGGGCAGACTTACCAACCTGTACGCATTTTGCGTACAAAGCACGCAATTCTTGGTCAAAATACGCATGTACGCAAATGTCCGCTGAAACTACGCCAAAAAAGAAAAAATTCCGAGGGGCGCAAAAATTAAGAAAACGTTTAAAAAAAAAAAAAAAAACCCCGGTCCGTGAAATAAATGATCTGGTCTCAGCTTTTTTTCGCGTAGCAACCCCCCCCCGTCGACAGAACATGGGGCGCCGTTACGTGCCTCGCACCGGGTGCTGGCAACCCACGCTACGCCACTGGTCGCCCCCAATGTTCAAACGAAACCTACGCCGCTGGTTGTAGTCAAAAAGAATTCCCAAGGTTGGCAGGTCTGCTAGGGTATAAAAATGAGGGAAGTTCTGTGTGTCTCAGTTGGTAAAGCATGGCGTTGGCAACGCTTAGGTTGTGGGTTCAATTCCCACTGGGACCACTTGTATGTATGCATCACTACTGTAAGTCGCTTTGGATAAAAGCGTCTGCTAAATCGCATTTATTTTAAGTTTGAAGTACTGTGGTCAGCCATCATCATGGTGAAAGGAAAATAACTCCCTGAAAGCATCAGACAAAAGGTTATTGACCTCTACTGGTCAGGCTACAAAAAAATACGGAGTCTACTGTAACTACATTAGCTATCCTTGCTAACTGTGTGTGTGTGTGTGTGTGTGTGTGTGTGTGTGTGTGTGTGTGTGTGTGTGTGTGTGTGTGTGTGTGTTATATGTGTTATATGTGTTTGTGGCAGGGCTGGCCCCTGGGAACGGACAGCCTGCCACGCAGATGCAGGGAGGGAGCCAGCAGCACCGCGTCCTGCAGCAGCTTCAACCGGGAGATCTGCGACTGCAACAGCTGCAGCAGCAACGGCATCATCAACATCCGCAACAGCAACAACCTCATCAACAGCAACATCATCAACAACAGCAACATCATCAACATCAACAGCATCATCTCCATCACCAACAGCAGCCAAATGTGCAACACCTTCAATACCTACAGCAGGTGAGCGTTACACTCATCCTACAAATACCTGCAACAGGTGAGCATTACACTGACCCTCCAGCCTCCAGAAACCTACTACAGGTGAAGATCACAGCAGTGTCCCTCGCACCTACAGAAAATTGTTCACCATATAAGGGTACACACACACACACACACACACACACACACACATGCACCTACCCCTCTGTTGAAGAAGTTTATATACACAGGGTACAGATCTTTTATTTAGGGTAAATGTCAGTGTAACCCTAACTGGCAGGTGCACTCTTGTTGCCTGTGACCTCGCCTGTAAAATCTGCTCCTCTGTAAAGCTTTGCTCCAACCCCCCCCTTTCTGAGCAGACAGTTTGTTTTCTGCATATTTGCTTTAATAAGGTCATGCCTTCATGAATCACCATAGGATATAAGATTGGGTAAATACTGTTTAGTCCAACAGATGGGGCTGTGTCATATTTCTTGATTCAGGATATCACAGTCTGTCAGAGTCAGTCATAGCCTCACTGTTAATAGATTGAACATGTAAACAAAAACAAATCATTATTGTTTTACTGATGAATATGCAGCTTTAAACTACACATCACAGTCCATGCTCCACATATTTTAATTTGTATATAGCATATAGACGCAGTTTAACAACAGTTTAACAAGTCACAGTTTAACAACCCCAAGTCTGTAATCAGGCTATTGGCATGTGTGGCCCACGCACAGCTTACAGTTTCTTGGGAACAACTGGGTCACAGTATAGAATAATATAGTATAACATAGATGTCTATTTAAAGATCTAGGCATTCTTCAGAGGGTGTCGTTCTGGTGCTGCTGTCAGGAATGCCCCCTTCCGTCCCTGTTCTAATCATTCACCTGTGTCCCTTCCCCTCGGCAGTATCATCAGGCACTGCAGATGCAGCAGCAGCAGCAGCACTTGCTCCAGCAGCAGATGATGATGCAGCCGGTGTATCAGCAGCAGGCCCATTATGCCACCATGGTATGAATAGACTGTGAGAGGAATGTGCCATTTTTTACCCGTTACTATTTTCACTCACTCACTCACTCACTCACTCACTCACTCACTCACTCACTCACTCACTCACTCACTCACTCACTCACTCACTCACTCACTCACACACACACATACACACACACAAATACACAAATGATTTGTTCAGCTTACTGCATCTGAAACTGAACGTGGGATATGCAGAATTAAACTGGTCCCCAGGAGCTTCAAAATGATATTTCGATATTTTTTGGAGAACAGCATTATAACAAAATGAAGAACGCGAACAAACCATTGCGGGCAGGCGATGCTTCTTCCTGGAATTAGCTGTGCGACGAGATTAGCTGCATTAACTATACGTGCTAGAATCATGTGTCAGTGCTGTGCATATGCATGCACAGCTTGCCATTCTTTATAATGCGTCAAGGATGTCCCAAAATGTGTCTATCAACTGCATTTCCAGAATCCAGCTGGAGCTGGTCCTCAGGCACTGAAAGTTTTGAGGCAAACCGTTCCAAAGGTCAAGGCAGCCCTGTCTCCTTGGTTCTGCCGATAACTCGAAGATATATACAAGACCAATGTGAATTAATCTGCACTAGATGCATATTGTCAAGGCGGAGCAGTTTTGAGCAGATTTTCCTCCTAACTCTTACCATCTGTTTAATTTCAGATACAATCTGCTCCCTTCCAGGCTCTTGGGGGGGGTTTAAACGGGGGTGAAATTGACCAATTCTGTGTGTTAAATCTTAACATATGAAGCAATTACACTGTTGGGAAATAAGAGTCGCTTTTCCTCACAAAGTCATATACTCTATAAGAGAGGTTAAGACAAGGCTCAATACTGTTTTATTTATGTAATCCCTTTTCTACTTTATAATTGGAATCAGCTATCGACAGAAACTCTGTTTGGGTCAAGAAGAGAAATGTTTATAAGCATTTCAAAATGCTATATAAAACGTACAACCTGTTATTACCTCCTGTACGTGCAAAAGCTAATGGTGCAATTGATTGCACTTTTAGACATTTTAATTGCTCTAAACTTTTAAAACTGTTGGTTTTTTTGGGGGGTGGTTTCTGCACCTGTTATATGTGTGTATGCATTGGCACTTTTCACAAATGAAGTTCCTAACGTTAAAATAGTTATTTCAATTGAATTGAATTGAATAATAGAAAGGCGTTCAATCAGTGACTGAGGCTGTGATTGAATCTAAGTTGTTATAGCTGCAAAATGTTAGGAATTAACATTAATTTGTGATCCCCAAGCAGTTGATGGCAGCGCAGGCTGCTGTACTAACCCAACATCCATACCAGTGATTATTACCATAGCATCCGAGGCCTATGAACACCCCCCCCTCCTCCCTCCCCACCCCCGTGTCACGTGTGTGCTCTCTGTCGTTTCCGTGTTGTTGAATCACTGTGACCTCCCTTAACAGATGCACCAGTACCAACAAGCCTTTGCGCAGCAGCAGCAACGACAACAACAACAACAGCATCTCAATCATCAGCAGGTCCCTTATCTCACCTCCCCACTGGAGTTCCAGCCTCCCCTGGGGACCTATGCCCCAGCCGGGACTGCCACTGTGGAGCCTCCATTCACTAACACCAGGTAACACCACACCATCCCACCCCCCCACCCCACCTTTCCATGCTGTAACCAAGACAACAGGGTGTGCATGCCTTTAAAAGGCACCTGGGGGTGATCCTGTCAGGAATTGGAACACGGGGAAAGGGTTTGGTTGGACGTACCAAGAATTATCAAACATTTATTAAGTAAACTCTTCTGAGCTGGTACTGTGCGCCCAGTCGAACTTACCCTGACATTCTAAAATCCATTTCAACCTAAGATGTAAGTGTAATGACCGCTGTAAAGCAAACCGTGGACAGTATAGCCCCAGTTGCTCTTCAGTGTACCCCAGTGCAGCGCTCATACAGCCATAATACCACCCACCCATCTGAACGCTTTCCATCCGCAAGCCGCCATGTAGACTCACTGCATTTGAGTCGTCTTGCTTGGACACATTTAATTTAGTAACGTTAAGGGATGTAATGGTGACTGTGCCAAACGTAGGTGTGACCAGAGATGTGTGTGTGTTGCACTTCTCCCTGTAGTAGAAACCCCCTCCTAAACACAGAGGTGATCACTACTCCCCCGCCGGCCATCAACAACCCCCCAGATATGTCCGGCTGGAACCCTTTTGGAGAGGACAACTTCTCCAAACTGACTGAGGAGGAGCTGCTGGATCGCGAGTTTGACCTGCTCAGAGCAAGCAAGTGTTGATCTACTTCATCTCCTACATTTAGAACAACCTCCCAAAGACATTCTCTCTCTCTCTGCCCCATCTCCTACAACAACCTCCCAAAGACATGCTCTCTCTCTCTGCCCCATCCCCTACAACAACCTCCTAAAGATGTGCTCTCTCTCTCTCTGCCCCATCCCCTACAACAACCTCCCAGCATGTCTTTGGGAGGTTGTTGTAGATGGGGCAGAGAGAGAGAGAAAGCATGTTTTTGTGAGGTTGTTGTACATTTGAAGATTAATTTATAACCTTGATTTTCAAAAATGTATTATTATTTATTTAGATAATATACTTACCTATGCATTTCATTTAGCCACAAGTATATTCGAGTTTAAAGTAGAGTTTAAAGTGGTGTATACATGTAGGAATATTATTCTGTATGAATGTAACCGTCTACCGGTATACCTAGACCCAGAAATGTTTAAAAGAAAAAGTGAGTAGAAATAACAATTACAATGATAAATGTCATGACCGCTAATATGCATTCACCTTAATAAACAGTGTAGGATCTTGCCATTTGCACACACACAGAACAGTGAAATCTATATTTAAGCACAAGCTATCAGTCATTTTTTAATAACTGCGCTCACTTGCTGCCTAGCTTGGCCTCTCTCACTCTCAGCGGGTCTGTCGACTCTCCACAATGACAGATCCAGGGTGTGCATGTGTATAACTCATTTGGCCCCTGCCAAGACCCTGTTTGACTCTAGAATGATTGGTTTCCACCGTGATCCCTTCTCACAGCTGGCATAATCGTAAAAAAAAGAAGAAGAAAAAAAAGTATTGTGCAGTAAAGAAAGCAGCGAAAATGACACACAAACTACAGCAAACCTGAAACAGTATAGCCTTGTGCATGTATTGAGCAGGGGCAGGGTGGGTACACACTGGATGAGTGGGGTTGAGAGGTAACCACTATAAAGTATTTTTGTAGTGAACAGTTTAAAGAGGCTATGACATACAGCTGGAATGAATAACCCCCCCCATCCCCCGCTGCAGAGAAGCCAGTGGAAAGAGCAGTCAGCGCTGATGCCAGTGTGGAGAGACAGCCGCTCTCCCTCAAAACCCTTCCTGAGGACCTCTTTGGCTCTGTCCCGTTCCTGTCCAACCAAGGCAAGTTCTAAAGAGCCCCTGAAGACCGGCCCTGCCCCTGGACCCCCTAATCCCCCCATCCATTCACCTCTCCCATCCCCTCTGAGCCTCCTGCCGTGCTGCTGCATCACCCGGAATGCAGACTGAGACTGCACTTCCCCAGAGAAAAAGAATTATACAAAATCAGCTGTTATCACTACTTAACACTATATCAAACCACAGCCAAGACTAGCACACGCAGTAGTGGACTTGTCACAGTTGTCATTAATAGGGCTTTCCCCACTATAACTCGACTGCAACTAAATAAGGAGGGTACAGATTTAGTTTATATAATGCTTCTCTGCCTAAATATGGTAAATGAAAACAGTATTGCTGATCAGTAATTAAACATTTTCCACTATAGCATTGTGAAAGTTGTCAAAAAAGTACAGTAAGCACAGCTTCAGAGCCTCACTCTCAGGTCATTGGTTTCAGATGGAGCGATTGTTACATCACCAGAAATAGGAAGCAGAGGACATTGGTATTAGGAATAGAAAATCATTCTTCAGAGTATAAAAACTATGTTTGCATATATTAGGTATATTTTTGTTTGCATATTATTTTGAACAATTCTAGCCTCAAGTCTCTGGCAGGTCATTTTTTGTTGCTTTGTTTTGTTACACATCACCATTTCTGTCAAAATAAGCTTTTAATCCTTGAAATGGTCATTATACGGTTGTGGTTGTCAATGCCTGTTTCTTTTGCGCGACCACATTGACCATGCGTAGTGGAAACTCGCTCATAAACACTATAGCTTCAGCTTATCTCCAGGGGCTTGGCCTTGCTCTCATTTCTGCCTTTCACTCTTGGTTCTCATCTCTTGGAGGTAAATCGCTTTTTGCACTTGCTGTTTTTTTGCATCCCATTTTGAAGGGACATTTGTTTGCATGTTTATAAAAAAATACATATTTTTGTTTATTCTTTTGCTTCTTCTCACCATTTGAATGAAGGATTTAGCTTAGCTGTTTGAATGGTAAATTCTATTTACCCACAGTCAAATTTCACTGTCTGACAGGTATGTAAAACATTTCCACTTGCGTAATCTGCATCCCCTGCCCCTCATTGACATGGCCATATTTATACAGCGTATTCAAATAATGCAATAGAGTTTTAATGCTTGCATTAAATTCAGTATATATTCAGTATAATTGTGTTAGGTGCCTAGCAGTCTTAATTGTGTTAAGAAGAATACAGATGTACTTGTTACGCTAAATTATGGTAATCCGCAGTCATAGTCCATATGCATACTACTCATTAGGGAAGAATTCTTGGTACGCCATAGAGTAGGTGGCTAGGCAGTTAGCCAGTGTGGGGGTACCTCACCTCTCCTCCCTCAGTTTACCCGGGACAGCTTCTGGAAACTTGGGGTACCTGCTCATGACAGTTACAAGTTGACTGGACCTCACCCAGAACGCTGTATATTACCCAAGGGTAGTATGAGAGAATATGTTACCAAAGTCATAACAGATGCAAAAGGGCTATGTTAATACTGGTGCTAGATATTATATTGTCAGCGATATTAGTAAGGATAAGGAAAGATTGGGCCCCATTTCATGAATTGTTTTGAATTTGTTGAGTCTTCAAAAACACAAAGATGGCAAATGTTTTTTTTGTTTTTTTTGTGCTTGAAACATTTGCTTCTCCGACAGATGCTTGAAATCATTCATCACCACTTGTGGTTCATAGCTTATATCATGTGTTAAGTTCAGCTTTGGAGGATAAACCTTTCTGTGGGGAAGATGATCAGTATGCTTGTGCGAGAGCCCCCCCAGCTCTGTCTGAGAATGCGCAAGGCTTCAGACAGCACACACTGAGTGTTTCATGTCACGCTCTTGTTTTCGTCACTACTTGAAAACTGAAAGCGTGGAGAACAGCAATTCACAAAGGTGGTAATTATTAATCAGTCATCGTCCAATTACCCAAACTTCCTCCATCCGTCCACACTTCATTCAGGGGTGTAACTCAGTACATGCGTGTTTGCTCGATTGACGTTTAAAATATAGAAGCTTAGCTTCTGTTAAATAATGTGATATTACAGTCACTGTATTTTATTTATTTATTTTTCCAAAGGTAAGTTGACAGTGAAGTAGGGAGAATTCCTGCGCAGGTATTGTGATGGTTTACCATTCTATTTAATCTCATTGGCCAGATGAGTTCTGACTTTGAAGGCATCTCAGAACAGGCCTGGTGAATTCTCTTTGTTTTCTTTCCTTCTACGTAATAATAATTAAAAAACAGCCATATTGAGAAACATCTTGTTCAAATGGGGTATTGGTGGGCAGATGTGTGCCTTTAAATAGCAACTCCCAACATTCTAATTTTGAATTATTATTATTTTTTGACAAACCTGAAAGGCATTGAATGCAATAATACAAAGTGTATTCATGCAAGAAATGGAAAGATGTTGTGTGTGATTGGTTAAAACCCAAACACAATGATGCTTTCAAATTACTATTATTATTATTATTATTTTTGTTTACGTTTGCATTGTCCTCATTTTTGTTTAACTTTCCATTTATGGGTGTGGGGCTAAGCAATCATGCTGTTCCGCTTCACTATCAATTGACCCTATGCATTACTCTGGTCGTGCAGTCATGTGCAAATCAAAGCATATTTTTTTTACAGAAAGTCTTAGTGCCAGCTTCAGAAGATACTGTTGATGATTGTCAACTATATGTACATGAAAAGATGTTGCAGATGTGTGCTTCTGTAAACAATGATTCAACCATAATAATGTCATAACTGCATACAAGCTTATAGCTGTTCTGCCTTCCAACTGTGACCACTCTATATATATATATATATATATATATATATATATATATATATATATATATATATATATATATATATACAACAATAGATGCTGATAAGTTGTAAGATGTTCTGTTTTAACAGACACATACAATGTAAATAAACGTGTATTATAATGTACATCTTGAATGTGTTTCTTTAAAAACTGATAATAATAAACATATTCAAAAGCAAATATATTTTTGTTCATTTCATTGTTAAAGCCCTGGTGTGGAATTAGGAGGGAAACATGTTGTTTTATTTGTTAAAAGACAAATAACTATGATCTGCCCACCACTATATCATGGTTACAAGATGATTTTGTGAACATGGCTGTCTATTCGTCTACTGCATAACTTGACACAAAATACAGAATGTGACAAACTAGATACTATATACAAATGAGATCGGATTGGGATATTATGTTATTTGGAGGTTTGAACTTTAAGCCTCGAGGGAGGGGGAAATCATGTTTACTTTAAGTTAGAATCATTCTTTGCATACAAATTAAACTCTGGGAAAGTATTTGCTTGGATCGAACATGCATGTAGACATGAAATACAATTTAAATTACCATAGCACAGGAATATACTGATGTATTCATTCCTCCAACCCTATAAGATTGCCATAAGTAGAAACTGCTAAAAGCTTTAGTTGTGGGTCATGGGTGCTGAATGACAAGACTGACTGAAAAGTTTAATTCTTGGGAGTTTTGATTCCCTTAGTTTTTCAACTGAGTCTGAATCACTACTTTCTTCCCATGAGCAGTACTAAGGCATTTACTATATATATACACTCAGTGGCCACTTTATTAGGTACACCATTCTCGTAGTGGGTAGGACCCCCCTTTGCCTCCAGAACAGCCTGAATTCTGCGTGGCATGGATTCAACAAGGTGCTGGAAACATTCCTCAGATTCTGATTCCGTGTTGGCATGATAGCATCACGCAGTTGCTGCAGATTTGTCGGCTGCACATTCATGTTGCGAATCTCCCGTTCCACCGCATTCCAAATGTGCTCTATTGGACTGAAATCTGGTGACTGGAGGCCATTGGAGTACACTGAACTCATTGTCATGTTTTCATGAGCACTAATCTGCACATCAGATTAACGGATATTTACAAAGTTAATATTGAATTCGATCACAGAGAACAAGAGTACATTCGTCCACAAATTCAGATAATCTGTAGATCTAAGAATGCTACACAATTTTCTAATGTAAAGAAAAATTCTATTGAAAAATGAAATTGGGAAGCTATACCTATTGATATTGATTATTCAACAAATTAATGGTTGATTGATAATCAAGGAATGTAAGTGGAAATGGGTTGAAAGTATTCATTGTATAAAAGTATCGGTTTCAGCCTCCTTTATTTGTAGTTAACAAATCGCAATAGATATACACCGATCAGCCACAGCATTAAAACCACCTGCCTAATACTGTGTAGGTCCCCCTCGTGCCACCAAAACAGCTCTGACCCGTTGAGGCATGGACTCCACAAGACCTGTGAAGGTGTCCTGTGGTATCTGGCACCAAGACGTTAGCAGCAGATCCTTTAAGTCCTGCAAGTTGCAAGGTGATGCCTCCATGGATCGGACTTGTTGGTCCGACTTGTTGGTCCCACAGATGCTCGATCGGATTGAGATCTGGGGAATTTGGAGGCCAAGTCAACACCTTGAACTCTTTGTCATGTTCCTTAAACCATTCCTGAACAATTTTTGCAGTGTGGCAGGGTGCATTATCCTGCTGAAAGAGGCCACTGCCATCAGGGAATACCGTTGCAGTGAAGGGGTGTACCTGGTCTGCAACAATGTTTAGGTAGGTGGTACGTGTCAAAGTAACATGCACATGAATGCCAGAACCCAAGGTTTCCCAGCAGAACATTGCCCAGAGCATCACACTGCCTCCGCCGGCTTGCCTTCTTCCCATAGTGCATCCTGGTGCCATCTCTTCCCCAGGTAAACGACGCACACGCACCCGGCCATCCTCATGATGTAAAAGAAAACGTGATTCATCAGACCAGCCCACCTTCTTCCATTGCTCCATGGTCCAGTTCTGATGCTCACATGCCCATTGTAGGCGCTTTCGACGGTGGACGGGGGTCAGCATGGGCACTCTGACCGGTCTGTGGCTACGCAACCCCATACGCAGCAAGCTGCGATGCACTGTGTTCTGACACCTTTCTATCATAGCCAGCATGAACATTTTCAGCAATTTGTGCTACAGTAGCTCTTCTGTGGGATCGGACCAGACGGGCTAGCCTTCGCTCCCCATGCGCATCAATGAGCCTTGGGTGCCCATGACCCTGTTGCCGGTTCACCAGTTGTCCTTCCTTGGACCACTTTTGGTAGGTACTAACCACTGCATACCGGGAACACCCCACAAGACCTGCCGTTTTGGAGATGCTCTGTCGTCTAGCCATCACAATTTGGCCCTTGTCAAAGTTGCTCAGATCCTTACGCTTGCCCATGTTTCCTGCTTCCAACACATTAACTTCAAGAACTGACTTCACTTGCTGCCTAATATATCCCACCCCTTGACAGGTGCCATTGTAACGAGATGGTCAATGTTATTCACGTCACCTGTCAGTGGTTTTAATGTTGTGACTGATCGGTGTATATACAGTAACCTTCAAAAGTATTCACATCCTTGATAAAGATGGTCAAAGGTAGGTGTAACATACTTTTCAACACCCGGTTGCAATCAGAGTTAACAAGCAGTTTAGCAAACTCCCTCAATAGTTTCTTTTTTCTGGCAACCCTTCCAAAAAGTCTATTGGCATGGAGGTAATGTCTGATGGTCAATTTGGAAACTTTGTCTCACCAAGATGCAACCAAGTTTTGTAGATTTCCAACTGTGGCCCATAGATATTTATTTGCCTCCCAAACCACTGCATGGTGTCAAGATGTAAATACGTCTTCTACCAGGCAGGTTTACCACTGTTACAGTGGTTTTAAACTTCTTAATTATTGACTTAATTATAGTGGAAAGTGGTATATTTAGTTATTTATTTGAAACTTTACTTGTCAAGGTCAACAACCCTTTGTCTTGTTTCTTCTGAGCGTTCTTTGCTCTTCCCCATGGTGATGGATGACAAATGGATTTTATATATGTGTTACCTCATTTTTATACCTCAGTTGAAACAGGAAGCCATGGAGGTCACAATACACTTCCCTAAGATTGAGATAAACTTAAAAATGTTAATGAAGATTTCTATTTTTTGGCTTTAATTTAGAATAATTATTAGGGGTGTGACTGTGACACTTATCTTTTGGGGAAAAAAATATTACTTGTTAATCTTTTTCTCTGAGAAATTGTATTAGTATAAAAAACATTTTTTCATACAATATAGCTTGATTACCTGTATTGTTTTTATACAGTCTTTGCTAATTTTTATAAGAACACATACGGGCTGTTCATCCCATCTAGGCTCGTCATGTCCTAATCTAAAGAATATCTAGTACTGCATCTAGCCTGGACTTGAATAGCCCAAGTGTTTCTGCCTCTACTACCCGACCTGGCAAGCTGTTCCAGGCATTGACAACTCTCTGTAAAGAAAAACTTCCTAATATCTGTGCGGAATTTTCCTTTAACTAATTTCCACCTGTGGCCTCTTGTTCTGCTGACCCCACCAAAAATCTTTGGTAGTTCACTTTGTTAATCCCTTTTAGGAATTTAAAAACCTCAATCAAATCCCCCTTTAAGTCTCCGTTTGCTAAGCTTAAATAGATTGAGTGTCTATCATCATAACTTTTACCTTTCATACCAGGTATCAGTTTAGTTGCCCTTCTTTGAACTTTTTCAAGAGCTTCTATATCTTTCTTGTAGTGCGGTGCCCAGAACTGCACACAGTATTCTAAGTGAGGTCTGACGAAGACATTATATAACATTAATATAACCTCCTTTTATTTACACTCAATACTTTTTGCTATGTATCCCAGCATCCTGTTGGCTTTTTTCACTGCTGTAGCACACTGCTTTGATGCAGATAGGCTTTGATCAACTACAATTCCTAAGTCTTTTTTAAATTGAACACCTACCAACTTTTCTCCTCCCATAAAATACTCCTGTCTAATGTTTTTATTTCCCACATGCATAACTTTACATTTAGCAGTATTGAATGTCATCTACCATGTATCTGCCCATTCTTGGATTTTGTTTAAATCATCTTGGATTACTTTAGTCGATTCCAAACTGTTTGCCAAACCCCCGAGTTTAGTATCATCTGCAAATGTAACTATTTTGCTACTAACGTCCATATCAATATCATTTATGTAAATAAGGAAGACCAGAGATCCCAGCACCGATCCCTGCGGGACACCACTGCCCACAGCACCGAGGTCAGATACGGCCCCACCTACTATTACTCTTTGTATCGCCCTTGCAGTCAATTATGAACCCACTCTGAAACAACTCCTGCAATTCCTACTGAATTCATTTTAGCAACGAGCCTCTCATGTGGTACCTTGTCAAATGCTTCTGAAAGTCCAAATATATAATAACATAAGCCTGGTTCAGGTCAACACACTTTGTAGCCTCTTCAAAAAGGTCCAGGAGCTTTGTTAGGCATGACCTCCCTTTGAGAAAACCATGTTGGCTCTCCCTTAAAATACTATTATTTTTCAAGAATGATTCCAACTTATCCCTAATAATACATTCCAGCATTTTACATGCGATGCAATTTAAACCGACAAGCTTATAGTTCCCTGGGTCAGTACGGTCCCCCTTCTTATATATTGGAATTATACTACCCTGCTTCCAGTCATCTGGTATTTCTCCAGTGATTATGGATTGCATAAAAATATCTGTCAATGGTTTATATATAATTTCCCAATGTTCTTTGAATTCTCTGGGATATATGCCTTATTTGTCTTAAGTTTTTGTAGTACTTCTACGTCCCTTATCTTAAAGTCCTCCAAAACATTCTGTACCTTGGCTATACATTTAGGCATATTTATAACCTCTTCTCTAGTAAAGCTCTCAACAAAGTAACTGTTTAGTGTGTTAGCAATATCCACTACTTGCATTCTTTGGACGCCAAACATAACGCTGATGTGCATGTCCGAAAAGCTTGATTTTTTTTGTTTCATCTGACCACAAGACACGATTCCAATTGTAGTTCAGATGTAGTTTGGCGAATTTAAGACGCCTTTTCCAGTGAATTGTCTTCAAAAGAGGCTTACTTCTTACAACTCTGCCATAAAGGCCATTGTCATGTAGGTGTTGTCGATTGGTAGCTTTAAGCCCCTTTCCCACATGCACCTTAACCCGTAAATGTTCCGGTAATTTTCTGTGGTTAGGCATCATGTGGAAACAGGAGCCAGAGTCACTTTTCCGGGTAAGACGCTCCGGCAATTGTCAGGCTCAGAACCTAGTAAGATTTGCTGAAATCTTCCGCCACGGCTCTAGGGGGAACAAAAGCAGCCACAGTCCCAGATAAAGCATGCAAACGGTTACGACGTTCATAGGTATGACAGTTTTACATTGCCAGATAATGGTGCATTCATAATATAATATATAACAATAGAATATAATCACTTCTCAAAATTAATTGACCAGAATAAAAACAACCCAAGATTTATATTTAACACGGTAGCTAAACTGACAAAAAAACAGTCTTCAGTTTCCATCAGTTATCCTTCTAACTATAATTCCAATGACTTTATGAACTCGTTTACTGATAATATTGAGACAATCAGAGAACAAATTATGAAAATGACTCCAATATCTAGCACTCCAACTCCCGAGATAGCACAGGGCTATCAGGAGCAGGGTTGCGTAGAGACCCTTGAGTTTTTCACTCCCTTGGATCTGGACAAATTCAGTAAACTGGTTATGTCCTCCAAATCATCTACATGTCTGTTAGACCCCATACCAACAAAGCTTATTAAAGAGCTTTTGCCTGTGCTAGGCCAGCCCATGTTAGATATCATAAATACATCCCTATTATTGGGTTGCGTACCTAGGTCTTTAAAAGTGGCAGTAATCAAGCCTCTTCTAAAGAAACCAAATCGTGATCCTGTTAATCTGAAGAACTATAGGCCCATTTCAAATCTGCCCTTTTTGTCAAAAAATTTTGAGAAATCTGTAGCTCAACAATTAACTGCTTTCCTAAAAACGAATAATCTGTATGAAACACTACAATCAGGTTTTAGACCAAACCATAGCACTGAGACAGCACTTATTAAAGTTGTAAATGACTTACTGTTAGCATTGGACGCTGGTTGTGTTTCTATTCTAGTGCTCCTTGACATAAGTGCTGTTTTGACACTATTGACCACCAGATTGTCCTTCATAGGCTAGAAAACCTGGTTGGTTTGCGTGGACGGGCACTCTCATGGTTTAAATCATACTTATTAGACCGGTTTCAATTTGTGCAATTAGATCAAGAGTTCTCTGACTACTCTCAGGTTAAATATGGTATTCCACAAGGCTCAGTGCTGGGACCATTACTGTTCTCATTATACTTGCTACCACTGGGTAATGTTATTCGTAAACATGGTGTGAATTTCCATTGCTATACAGATGATACACAGCTGTACATATCAATGAAACCAGGTGAAACACTTAAACTCACTCAATTAGAGGCTTGTATCTCTGATATAAAGAACTGGATGACAGTACATTTCCTGCTTTTAAATTCAGATAAAATTGGGCCCCAAAAAATTAAGGAACAAGTTGGATCTGCAGTTAAATGCAGGTGATTGCATAGTTACATCAAGTCTTATGGTTAAGAACCTTGGTTTTATTATTGATCAGGACCTTACATTTGACACTCATATTAAAAACACTTCCAGAGGAGCTTTCTTTCACCTAAGAAACATAGCTAAAATTCAGCACATTCTGTCATTAGAGGATGCTAAAACCTTGATGCATGCTTTTGTTGCATCGAGGCTAGACTATTGTAATGCCTTATTATCCGGCTCCTCTAGTAGCTCTCTAAAGAGTCTTCAACTAGTACAGAATACAGCGGCACGTATTTTGACTAGATCCAAAAAGTATGAGCACATTACTCCAGTGTTAGCATCACTACATTGGCTTCCTATTAAATATCGGGCTGATTATAAAGTACTGTTGCTAACTTTTAAAGCAGTAAACGGACTTGCACCTTTATATCTGACCGAAATGATTGCCCCCTATAAACCGACTGCTTCGTTCTAGGATCTTATGGAGTGAGAAACTTTCCATACTGTCACCTCCTCAATGTGTTACCACCACTGTTATGCTGGTTATCCTTGATCAGGTGTGGATTGTTTGGAACTCTCTCGGCTGCGTGTTTTCTCTGTCCCTCTCCTAATAGGTATGCTGCCATAGCTTACACCTGTTGGGGCTATCTGTATATTTCCTATGCTTGTGCTCCCCTGCTCTTACATAATGCTACTGGCTATAGCACTGCTTTTTTTTCTGACTGCATGTTCTCTTCTCTGCCTCGGCCTCTGATTCGGGGGCACCTGCCCCCGAGCCCTAGATCCTGCGAGAAGTGTGAGCTGCCCTCATCAACCCTCACCCCCACGCCAACCCTAGTTCCAGGATCTGGACCCTCTCTGCGTGGTTTAGCCCCCCCCCCGTTGACTACCTAACTCAGGAGGGGCAAAGTCCTTCAGCCCTGAGCCACCTTGGACTGACCATGACATGGTCTTTTTTGGACATACCCTGTGCCGGCCAGAAGAGGATGGGCTCCCTCCCTTTTTAGTCTGGTTCCTCCCAAGGTTTCTCCCTACCAAGGGAGTTTTTCCTTGCCACTGTTGCCGTTAGGCTTGCTTTTGGGGGGGTCTAGGCCTGGGTTCCCCCTCTGTTAAGCGTTTTGTGACAATTCTATTGTGAAAAGCGCTATACAAATAAACTTGATTTGATTTGGTAATGCGCTAGCTAGCTAGTTAAATGATCAAACCAAATATTTTAACTATTATTTTAACAATTTAAATCGCAAGTTAGCATTTCACATCCTGCTAGCTACTGACACTAGTTTATGGAGGCTACTAACATTTCACATCCATCTATCTGATAACAATTAACTGCGATATAAAAATCAGATTTTTGATGATGTGGCATAGGAGCATTGTATTAACTAATTACATTGCCAAATAATTTCCAAATAGTGAACATTAGCTAGCTAGCCGATAGGGTAGTATTTGAGATGTCCCCCCCAATAATTTGTAGATATAAAACTATGTCCCCCCTAACATTTAATATGTGGTTACACCCTTGGTGTGTGTAGATATATATATATCCTGATTTAAAAATGTATATACAGTGGGGAAAATAAGTATTTCACCCCCTGCTGATTTTGTGAGTTTGCCCCCTTACAAAGAAAGGAACGGTCTATAATTTTCATGGTAGGTTCATCTTAACAGTGAGAGACAGAATATTAAAAAAAATCCCAGAAAATTACATTATATGAATTTTAAACATTTATTTGTGTTTTATTGAGGAAAATAAGTATTTCACCCCCTAGCAAAACATGACTCAGTACTTGGTGGAGAAACCCTTGTTGGCAAGCACAGCGGTCAGACGTTTCTTGTAGTTGGTCACCAAGTTTGCGCAGATACCCGGGGGGAATTTGGCCCACTCCTCTTTGCAGATCCTCTCCAAATCCTTAGAAATCCATTTTTAGTGTCCTGGCTGAGGGAAGGAGGTTCTCACCCAAGATTTCCCGGTACATGGCCCCATTCATCCTCCCCTCGATCCGGTGAAGTCGTCCTGTGCCCTTAGCAGAGAAACAGCCCCAAAGCATAATGTTTCCACCGCCATGCTTGACAGTGGGGATGGTGTTCTTGGGGTCCAAGGCAGCTTTTTTCTTCCTCCAAACACGGCGAGTCGAGTTGATGCCAAAGAGCTCGATTTTAGTCTCATCTGACCACAGCACTTTCTCCCAAGCCTCCTCTGAATCATCCAGGTGCTCATTGGCAAACTTCAGACGGGCCTGTACATGTGCCTTCTTGAGCAGGGGGACCTTGCGGGCACTACAGGATTTCAATCCATTACGGCGTAGTGTGTTACCAATGGTCATCTTGGTGACTGTGGTCCCAGCTGCCTTGAGATCATCAACAAGCTCCAGCCGTGTAGTTCTGGGTTGTTCCCTCACCTTTCTCATGATCAGGTTCACTCCACGAGGTGAGATCTTGCGTGGAGCCCCAGACCGAGGGAGATTGATGGTCAATTGGTGTTTCTTCCATTTTCTAATTATCGCACCAACAGTTGACTCCTTCTCACCAAGCTGCTTGCCAATGGTCTTGTAGCCCATTCCAGTCTTGTGCAGGTCTACAATTTTGTCCCTGATGTCCTTAGACAATTCTTTGGTCTTGCCCATTTTGGAGAGGTTGGAATCTGATTCATTGATTGATTCTGTGGACAGTTGTCTTTTATACAGGTAACGAGTACTTAATTAGGAGTACTAATTAAGTAAGAGGACTAATCTGTGTGCCTCCTGGTCACATAACCGGTCTGTGGGAGCCAGAATTCTTGCTGTTTTGCTAGGGGGTGAAATACTTATTTTCCTCAATAAAACACAAATAAATGTTTAAAATTCATATAATGTGATTTTCTGGGATTTTTTTTAAATATTCTGTCTCTCACTGTTAAGATGAACCTACCATGAAATTTATAGACCGACCGTTCCGTTCCTTTCTTTGTAAGGGGGCAAACTCACAAAATCAGCAGGGGGTGAAATACTTATTTTCCCCACTGTAGGTGAGTTACATTGGGGTTCATGGAATCAAGCATCATTGGAAGATGCATATCAACAGCATGTAATAGAGAGAATCAGTATGATGAAGATGCTCTGAGACTATTGTATCGTACAGTGTAGATATGGAGATCAGCAGTCTCAGCTTTATTTTTTGGTGACACAAAAAGTGTACCAAAAACATGTACATGTGTATGTGTATGAGTGTACATGTATGGAGCATCACCAAGGATGAATACTAATGTGCCACTGTTATTGCTTTCTGAGGTTTCCTGCAGTTTAGTTGCTTAATCCTGTTATGAAAGGTTGACCGAGCAATGGCATGATTTTTTTGAAGCACGCAATCTATCCCTTCATTTAAAAAAACAATCCTATGCAAGATTTTCTCAAAAAATGAGGAGAAAAAAAACAATCCCTGACTGTAAGGTTTTATTAGTTTGTTATTTGATATTTCTAAGGATTAACAGCTGCATCACGTCTAAATGGGCTCTCATATAATGAGGGAGCACCTGCTGTAGAGATGTGCTTTGAATTACAGCCTGCTTGCGTGTCAAGACAGGAAGGAGCAGCCCCCGTTTCCGTGACAGTTAAAAAGGAGACACAAGAAAAGCAGTGCTTTAGGTGATTAACTAGTGAAAGGTGCTTAACCTAATTCCTAGATATGATTCATTATTGGGTTTTTTTGTACATACACAGCAGGCCGGGAAGGCATCAGTCCGAGTAAATCTTTAATTTCCTCTTATTGTCATGTGAAGTTTAAATCCACCCGCAATGCACAGCAGCTGCTGGAGAGAGCGGGCACTAATCTGGTGGTCAGGCACGAGGCGGGCATCACCCCCGGACGTGGCCAGTATGTTCCTTATTCAAAGCAAGCCGAAAGAGGCCAGGCACCCACATGGTACTTTGGGTAAAGCCTGGGGAAAGGCATGCTATTGGCACTTTACAAGGGGTTGTCATCAGCCCTTTAAGCTGATGTCCTACAAAAGAACATCGAGGGGGGGATACATTTTTCCATCTCCAGGTTGAGATCTTCTTATACGATTAAATATGTTCCGTTGTGTTGCAGTTGAGATTGTTTCATGCAAAGGGGGTGGGCATGATTATTTCTGTCATAATCTAGGCAGCCCAACCAGATGTTGCTGAGCATTTTCTTTGCTCAAGCACTTTTTCTTTCAAATCCTTCCAACCATATTTTTAAAATGTATTTGACTTTTGTTGTGGCCTAGGAGGCTGGCGATTTCTGATTTTAGCTGTTTTTAGCAGATTTTAAGATGAGATCTTGAAGGGGAAAAGAGATCTTGTTACTCCAATACTGTCTGCGTTTGACGTTTTGTTCTCTGCTTTTACGGAGGAATCCTTGGTCACTGAAATTCTTGAGGAGGCTGACATTGAACAGACACACACCAGTCCACATGTACCCATTCACAATCAGTATTCCTAAAATGGATGGTTCATACATTTTTTGTAAGAAGACATTTTCTTTTCAATTCATACATTTAAAGTGACAGAAGACAGAAGTGCACAAAGGTAATTTCTGTGTATATAGCCAGGTAATGACAATAACCTGTCTCTTCACCTGTGCTTATATACTGGATTGTAAGGTTTTAGTTTTTTTACATTCATCTAAACATCTGCATTTGTGTTGCAAACACAAAGCAGCTGCCTTATTTATTTGCTGTATTTATTTGAGCAAAATCCCAGCGTGTTTTTTGAACCTCTCTGTGCAATAAGTATTCCTAAAAATGCACTTACACACCTTAATGTGTTACTGACATACAATCTTAAGTGCAGCTCAGTCATAAAATAAATGACTCCACGCTTCATTTAGAAAATACATGCTGCAATAAAACAGTAGGCATCACGCACATGGGTCCAAAGGCTCTTATGATTGCCAAGAGTGGACTTAAAAAATTCTGGGAAATGTATCATCGAACTCAACCATTCCCCTAACATTCAGTTGGGAGTGAAAAAAACAACAACATGTGGCATTCTGCCTTGTGGGTGTGTTGTCCTGCTAAGACTCTGTTCTCTTAACATTCGTTGTTGTAAAAGGAAACTTTTTCCATCACTTTTTAAAATGTATTTATTTATTTACTGGGCCATCTTGTATCTGATGCTTCCCTTCCCTTCCCTTAGTCCTCTTAGGCCAAGAGTGGTAAGAAGAGAGCAGATTTTTGACCATATGAGTTCTGTAATTCTTTTATTTGGGCCTTCTGTTTTAATACTGCACAAACTGTTGGGATTTGTTTGGTCTGAAAATTGCTGACATGTTATCAAGGTTGAACCTTGGGAGTTGCAAATTGAGCAGTCAAAATAATCCAGATTTGACTAATACTAAATCATTGTTATATTCCAGAATTTACAAGGGCTAAGAAGCGTCATTACGCAATTCACAGCAAAGCATAAATCATGTTTATAGTCTTAAGAATGCCCCCTTCCCCCTGTAGTTTTTTTATTGTTATCCTTTATCTGTATTAACACACAGTCCATCTATGTAGCTCTGTATCTAGATCATACAGTAGTTCAATGAATAACCTCAAAATGTTTCAAAAAGAGCTGCACTTTATAATGCATGCAGGTTTTATATTTGTATTCATATTGTTGATGCAAAGTGTAGCTTCAGATAGTTTATGGAAATAATTCAATAATTCAGTTTTTTTCTTAAAGAAATGATGAATAAATGCCTCATGGTTCCTGTTAATACAAATATGATACAAATATGTTTAGCATGAGCTGCTTTAAATCTCTTGACCCTAACCTGACCCTTGTATTGCATTTGCTAATTTAACCATGTAAAGGGTATTTTGATCTCTTTACATGATCTTAAAATGTTAGCAATGTATATACACCCATAAAGACAAGCTGAGTAATGTCAGTGCTCTCTAATCCTTCTGTTTCATACAGACAAAATTGAGCAATGGACAGGAGCATTTTAAAAAACATTTTATTGGTGGGCATAGTTCTTAACACTGCAGTTGTCTTTTCTTAATGGTCACATGCTACCCTGAATTACAGGTAACTGACAAAATAAAGGAAACACCAACATAAAGTGTCTTAATAGAGCGTTGGGCCACCACAAGCCACAAACCACAAGCCAAGCCTCCTGCTAGAACAGCTTAATTGCACCTTGACATAGATTCTACAAGTGCCTGGAACTCTATTGGAGGGATGCAACACCATTCTTCCGAGAGAAATTCCATCATTTGGTGTTTTGTTGATGCTGGTGGAAAAGGCGCCGCTCCAGAAACTCCCACAAGTGTTCAATATGGTTGAGATCTACATTCATTATACTTCGTGACCCTTATTTACTCAAGTGTTTCCTTTATTTTGGCACTTACCTGTATATTGAAGTTGTTGAAAAAAGAAAAACTGGTATTCTGGTTTGATCCAGCAGGTGGCAGTGTGACGAGTCCGGAGCAGCTGAGCGAGGAACACACTGCCTCCCCAGTGAACCCCATCCTGGAGGAGCCCCTTCCGCTAGCCCTCCTGTCAGCTGCCAAGGAGCACAAACCCAGCAAGAGAAGCGGCTCGGCCGGCCCACTGACTCGCAAGGCGGGGGAGTCTGACAGCGACTTTGAGTCAGACCCCCCATCGCCTAAGAGCAGTGAAGAGGATGAGCCGGAGGAGGACGAGGGCCTCAACAGTGAGCACGACGACACTGAGCCTGAGAACCTGGGCCAGCGACCGCTGCTCATGGACTCTGACGAGGAGGCTGAAGAGGAGGAGGACAAGCACAGCTCTGACTCCGACTATGACCAGAGAAAGGCGAAGACACGGGTGGACAAGGGGGTGGGAAGCAAAGCCACTACAGCAGTGACAGGAGACGCCAGGGGCAATGAGGGGCCCAACATGATCATGCCCCCACCCTCGCCTGGTGTGGTGGCGAGAGAGCCCTCCGGGAGGGAGGTGGATGTGTTCGGTGCCGTGCCCTTCCTCGGTGGTGGGTTGCAAGCCCCCAAAACAACCATCGAGGCCACCGACATTTTCGCTAAGGCCCCCTTCCGGCAGGCGAGCCAGGAGCAGACCATGGACGAGTTTGACATTTTCACCAAAGCCCCGTTCAGCAGGAACCTGTCCAAAACGAGCAGGAGCAGTGACACCCCCATGGGCCAGACGCCCCCCGTCTCACCCGACAGTGTGGACATTTTCGGTTGCTCCCCCTTCCAGCCCAGCCACCCGGCACCGCTCTCCAAGAGCAAAGAAGACATCTTCGGCCATGCGCCTTTTGAGGAGGCATCCAACCCCCAGCAGCAGAAGAACAAGCAGCGCAGCCTCCAGAAGCTCTCCTCCCGGCAGAGACGCACCAAGCAGGAGACCGCCAGTGGCAACGGTAAGCGTCACCACGGGACCCCAACCGGTGGGAGGAAGACCAACAAGCCCAGCTTCCGCACTCCCGAGCGGTCGCGCCGCCACAAGAAGGTGGGCAGTAGGGACTCGCAGAGCAGCAACGAGTTCCTCAACCCCTCCGACTCCAAGGAAAACATCAGTGTGACCAGGAGTGACGTGAAAGACAAGGCTGCATCCCTGCCGGCCGAGGAGGCCATGCTGGACCCGTTTGGTGCCAAGCCCTTCCACCCGCAAGAGGGCGGACGCCACCCCCAGCCTCAGGGCCTGGGCGACGGCAAAGGGGACCTCAATCCGGCCAACGGCCGGCCTCGGACTGGCTCCCTACATGGGGGGGATGGGAATAAAATGGACGACTTTGGCGCTGTGCCCTTCACGGAACTGGTCATCCATGGTGGGATGCAGCAGCAGCCCCCACAGGTGGAGCTGGACCCTTTCGGAGCTGCACCCTTCCCCTCCAAACAGTGAATGTCTTGTCTTCCAGCACACACACTGTGGTGTTATGCAAAGCCTACGCAATCCCATGATGGAATCCTCAAGGCCGGCAGCTTAAAAATGTGCTGGTTGCCAGCTGTCAAATTAACTGGGGATACGCACTAACGGAAGATGACAAAGATTGTAAAATATTTTAATACATAATGGATTTGAAAATAAGGAAGAATCCTGTGGAGATTAAATAATCTATTCTAGATTCAATATGCATTACCTTTAGCCTGTACCTGTTTGCTGAATAGCCTCTTATGCTGCATTTATTAATTTTGTTTGTTTTTCCAAGACTTACAGAAATAGTAACCTTAAATTTAAGGGAAAGATATGAATTGTTTGTGATCGTACTGTGACAACAAACTTGCTCCATCATCACCTGCTTGAGTGACTGCAAAGCTCTGTGTGTGGCTTCATACATAATCTACCAATAAGATTAATTTCACACCACAAAGCCTTATGGGTAAAGCCCCACCCTGCTGCACAGTACAGTACAGTACCTCTGAACCATTTGGCTGATGTTGCTTGTATGTATCTCAGCTGAATTATGCTTCAGCATAGGCCTTTAAGTTTTAAATCAGTTTTATTTCACCTATTTAGACGTAACATTTTCTATGTATATTTTTACATCGAGAAAGTCAGATACTATCTTGTATTTCAGTACATAGAAGCATATATTGTTGTGGTAAAAACAAAAAGTATATTTCATCTTTTTATTTCTTGAATACTAGAATGAAAGGGATGTTTTCTGTTTCATTCCTTACACATTTAGAGCTGTCACCTGTGACATTCTAATATGGAATCTTAAAACTAATACTAATAGGATTCCGCTGTAATGGTTGAGAAATGTATCTAACGAATACTGCTCAGTTAATTTTGCTGTGATCTTTTTAAACAAAATAAAATCACAGTATTACAAAAAATAGCTTAAATGTGACGTTTTACAATATGAAAGGAAATGTTATCCATGTAGTTAAAGGGGACTACGAATACTGCCAATCTCACTTGCTCACACTGGTTAACCAGACCACCATCAACAATATGACTTGGCCTTGTATTTCTAAAAGGGAAAAAAACCTAAATCATGCTCTCTTGTAGATCAGATGGATACAGTGCAAAAGGCTGGGTCAGAATTATACCAATTAAGTGCACTTTCCACATTTTACACTTCCGCATGTTTAAAACAAAATATATATATATATATGTTTTCTTACCTAGTTGAAAGAAAGAAAACTGCAACAGTTGTCAGAATATTCATGTTTGGCAGTGTATAACTGAACCACCGTCCACCATCTGAGAAAGTATTTACTCGTATTAACACTAATACAGAAATCTTTTTTTCTTCCTCTTCTCCCAACAGAATATATATATGTTGGGATACAATTTTTACATCCGTTTTTTCTTTTGACACATTTATGTTGTACTGCTGTCTAATAATGCAAGGTTGGATTCATTAAAAAGTGTGTTTTTTGGAGTCATATAGCCATACATTTTTCTCCCCATAAAATGAAATGTATTTTTTGAATTTGCTTACATAATCACTGTCATTCTTATATGAAGCAAAAAGTGCTGCTCATAATTACCACTCCTTAGGGCACCAGCAGTGTAGTATGTCTGATATGATTCAGTGTTAGAAGTCTAGAACAGAATGTGGGCTGATCCCTGTGTCTATGAAGGTGAATGGAATATGATTATGAAGCATGTTACCAGGGGGCCATATTTCCCTGTAGTAAATTGAATGCTTGGTGCAACATGGTTTTTAAGGTTCTTGTTCTGAACTGCAATACTACCCAATGTAATTGGGTCTTTGAAGACTAAAGTTACCTGGAATTGTCTGTGGTCATTAAATAGTTTCCAATCAAAGCATTCTTGCAAGAAATATACTCCCATGAAATGTATTGATAGTTAGTCTGACTCGCAAGTTACGTTTTAATTGTACATTGAGCTTCTAAATATGCTTGCAACAATCAAAACACAACCAAACATTAATAGCGGTTTCAATACACAGTTAGCAGGCAGATAAAACGCCACTTCAGAGGCATGCGTGTAATTCACAGCCATAACATAAAATTCATTTTAAAACTCCAGTACAAAAGCACATATTTGTACAAAACGTTTAAACAATCATATTCCTTCAGGCAATACAAATATTCATAATTATAGTTCAATGCATCCATTAGCTGGATTTTAGTCAGTCAACAGTAATTTTCACTAGTGATAGGTGATTGATATATCATGTCACAAAACATGGGTGTACCATGTACTACTTGTAACTCACAGATTTTAACAAATCATTGTGTTTGTTGTGAAGAGAAAAACCTTTTTATTAGTTCAAACAATTCAATGAATGACAAGTACCCATTTTTTGGTGTCACGATACCCATTCTTCCGTCACTCATTTTCACTCATGGTTCTATGACGATGTGACCTATATTTATCTCTCGTTATAACCAAATCATGATTCCCACTATAAGACGCATGATCCACTGACTCTTAAGCCAAGCTTATAACATGGTGGGAGATTACAGTATCTCCGCCTGTACCCAGTGGCGTAGCGTGGGTTGCCAGCACCCGGGGCGAGGCACGTAACGGTAATCCGTTAGCACTCCCTGAGGTCCCCAACCTTTTTTGCACCACGGACCGGTTTCATTCAAGACCATTTTCCACGGACCGGGGGTCCTTAAGAACTGCGACCTTGACGACATCATCCTGGAGATCTGCAACCTAGCTCTGATGGAAAACAACAAGCCCGATATTTGGTCCCCCTCTAACATCATCCCAGTGCCTAAATCTGGAGATCTCTCGAAGCCAGACAACTACCGTGGCATCAGTCTGACATGTATCATTGCAAAGATGTACAACTGCATGATACTGAACCGGATAAGGGGCACCATTGACCCCCACTTGAGAGAGAACCAGAATGGCTTTAGAGAGGGGAGAACCACTGTATCCCAGATCTTGACCTTAAGGAGGATCATCGAGGAGGTGAAAAAGAACAACCTGACAGCGGTGCTGTGTTTCATTGATTTCAAAAAGGCTTTTGACTCAATACACAGAGGCGTGATGATGAAAATCCTTAAGGCTTACAGTGTCCCTCCCAACCTACTCCGGGCCATAGGGACCATGTACACGGGAACAAGAGCCAAGGTAGTAACCCCAGATGGCAATAGCGAGGAGTTTGACATCCTGGCGGGGGTGCTGCAAGGGGACACCCTCGCCCCCTTCCTCTTCATTATAGTCTTGGACTATGCACTTAGGCAAGCTATCAGTGGACGGGAGCAGGAACTTGGCTTCACTATTACACCTCAGAGGTCTAGACGAGTCCCTGCTGTAGTCCTAACGGACCTGGACTATGCAGATGACATCAGCCTGATATCTGACCGTGTGGAGCAGGCACAGGAGCTCTTGACCAGAGTGGAGACAGAGTGTGCCAAGGTTGGTCTTAGGCTAAATGCAAAGAAAACCAAGGTAATCACCTACAACATCATCCTGGACCATCCACCTCTAATGACAACAGGGGGCACTGCTCTGAAGGAAGTCAATGACTTCAAATACCTGAGCTCATGGGTCAACTCATCAGAGCAAGACCTTAAAGTGAGGAAGGCGCTTGCATGGAAGGCTCTGAACAGCATGGCCAGTGTATGGAACTCCAACCTCCCCCGAAACATCAAGCTAAGCTTCTTCTATGCGACCGTGGAGTCCGTTCTCCTATATGGCTGTGAGAGCTGGACCCTGAAGCCCACCCTACAGAAGTCTCTGGATGGGTGCTACACCAGAATACTGCGTGTAGTACTAAACATCAACCAGAACGAGCACGTTACCAACAAGCATCTGTATGGGGGGCTACCAAGGCTGAGTGAGAAAGTAGCAGTCAGAAGAATGAGACTGGCCGGTCATTGCCAGAGACACCGGGAGCTCCCAGCCAGCAAGCTGGTGCTGTGGGAGCCAACACACGGGCATCGATTACAAGGGCGTCCCACACCAACATACGTGGACGTACTAAGGAAAGATGTAGGAGCTGAAAATGCTGGCGAACTAGCCAGATGCATGGAGGATCGAGATGATTGGAAACGCCGCTGGAGGACTCGTCTGAGGACGACATAGAGAGGGGGTGCATGACCGGTCCGTGGTGCAAGAAAAGGTTGGGGACCGCTGCCCTGACTGTTTTCTTTTCTTCTTCTGAAATTTTGCGCCCCTCAGCACCCCCCACACTACGCCTCTGCCTGTACCCATTTTGTATGAAACTGAGGATTCAATTAACCTGCACCAACAAAAGCGACTGACCTTAAGAGTTTACATTTGTGAAATTCTGGTTTAGAATAAACAAAATAATCAAATCTTAAATGGCAGCAATTAGCCTAGATGGTGGATATTTCCTTCTTTTAATTCCACAGCCTTACAGTACGTTCTTTGCTACTGTGTCTACCGAAAGGATGAGGTCTAATGACGTGTGTCCAGCAAGTATGGTTTAAAAAACTGAAACCAGGGCAAAGCAGCTTTGACAATCCAAAATACAGGAGAAAAGGTGGCCTCACCCACAGCTGTTCGAAGCCCCCATTAGGCCCACGGCAGCCCTGTCTTCAAGCTTCTGTGGAGTGGTTGGTTTATTTTGGACAAACGAACGGTTGCATGCAATCGTTCCTGTGTGTTACGTCATTGCGTACAACATGTGCCCAAAAGAAAATACAAAGGTGTTGTGTGAGACATGTTAGACCCTAAACCAGGGGTCGGCAACCTGCGGCTCCGGAGCCGCATGCGGCTCTTTCAGCCTTATGTTGCGGCTCCGCGTGGCTTGGGAAAATAAATAATAAGTATCCAATTGAATCGGGCGCAAAATTGGGCGCATTTTTTTGGCGTAGCACCCCCCCCCCCCTTCTTTTCCGTGGAAACCGGGTCCAAATGGCTCTTTGAGTGTTATGGGTTGCCGACCCCTGCCCTAAACCCATCAGCACCTGAAAATGCATTTTCAAAAACCTTAAAACTTAATTAGCAATTAACTGAACAAATTACATTGTGTGTTCATTTTAAGCAGTGATATTCAACAAAATGACCTACCCCACATCACCAATAAATAAAATGCTGTACATAAAAATAAAAAAAACCCAGTTACATTAGATTGTGTGTACAACAGATCAATATTAAATACCACTAATATACAGTAAGATATGTGGTTTTATTCATACATTGCACATGACCATTAAAAAGGTTAAATTTTTTATAGGGACAGTCTGTAAATATTTCACAGAATTTAGCTTGTCCTATATACGTGAACAAAGTAAAATAGGAGAAATGGAAACATTGATGGAAACAGTAATAGAGCTGTGCCCATCTGAGTAAGGCAGGAGCCACAACATTTCAACAAAAACGCACAGTGTCACACTGAGTTCGAGGCTCAGGACGCGTACTTCTCACAGTTGATGAAAACGGCAGATTCCATGACCGAGGCATTCTAGTTTCATAGACTACTTCGCGTTTTGGATTTGTGTCGCTCGTTTCTTAATTATTTAATAATATTTCATGCTCTATGCACCAATATAAATTGAAGGACATTCCTAATCCTAGGGTACAAAATGGTAAACAGGAGGTTCAGTGTATGGTTTGCAACTTAGTATCCAGTGTGTGTTACAGTACTTTGATTTGAATTTCAAACCCACAATGTATTTGAAAATGAATTCAGATTCAAGGTGAAAAAAAAGAAGCTTAGTCCATTTGTGAATCAAACACTGCACAGTGCACATGATATTGACATACTGACATACTGAGGTATGAAAAACTGCTTAAATAGCCTTTGATGAAAAACAATGTCCTATATCCAGCAGGAATTTAAAAAAAACAGACAAACAAAAAACATTTTCCTTGAAATAAATTGGAACACATTAGAACAAGTGCCTTATGGACAATTTCTAATCAAAGATACAAGCAATAAATAGGCTACTGTACAGCTAGACAAACATAACATAGACAATTACTGCTAAAATAACCAATGAAAATCCAATACAAACATATTTAAAATGCTCTAGAAGAGAACAAGCTCCTTAAAAATGTGTATCAGGTTGAACAAATGTGCATTTTGTGCATTACACCACATTGCTGATATACTGCAGCAGTGTTGGGCAAAATACATTAAATGCAGTAAAATAAGGCAATTTACAGAAGCTTGACAGAAATGCATCAACATTAGCTATGCTATGACTAGCTATGACTTCCATAGGTTAGCCAGCGCTGTAAGAAATTCAACTCAGATCTATATCTTTGGTTTACATTTAAGTTTTATGCGCTGATTTATTGCAGCAAATGCCAAAAAGTAAATGCATGTGCTACCAATATGAGTGGTCTTCTGAATTTGGTTACTTGTTCAAGAGCGAAATGTCCTGAATTGGTCTGCATAATACAAGCAAATAAACTCACTGGCAGCACAAGCACACACTGGTGAGTACGCGTGAAAGGGGATTAATAATCTTGGAACAGGTGTGATACCAAAGTTAGAGTACAAGCAATCCAAAGGCACAGTGCCAGCATAGTCTTATACTGTCAGCTAGCCCGAATCGCCCATTGTACGATAGTGAATATGGCACGATAGGCATGATGCATCTTCTATCATTCTGTACTGCACTGTGCTGTGCTGCGAAACACTTCCTCAGAATACTGACAAATGTAAGGTGCGTACCTCTGATGTCCCCTCTACAATTACAACAATGCGCCCAACTAATAATGACTGCTTGATTAAGGGGCCTGTCTGGCAACTGCATTTGTAAAACTGGATCAATGCACCAGTTCTGACTTAATTAGTATACTGCGGTTTTAAATGTATCTTTCATTTTACAGTGAAATGATGATTTAAATCTTTAGATATTTAGAAGAGAATAACATTAATCTGAACACTTTTACATTTGACACAATACAGAAAGATCTTGTGTGTTGTTTAAATATCTTTAAACCAGTAGAATGAACACTGCTACGAATGTGATCAAAGCAAGCTCTACTACTAATGGAGCAGGAGACGGTCTTGGGCCCTGGAGAAGCGATAGAGCAGAGTGATGTCATAATACAGAGTGACTGCAGGGCTATAGTGTTTGAAGGGTGACTGAAAGGGTATGGGCATAGCAGCAGGGCAAATGCAGGGTGACTGCAGGTCTATGGGAGTAGTCAGGAAGTGGGCAATGTCCTGGCTTGACTCAGGCCTTATAAGCAAGGTATGGTGGTCTATGAAGAAGGTAGTCTGGGCAGGTCTAACTATGGGGCGCTAGACGTGGAGCGAGTACTCCAGCCAGTGCTGGCTCTAGGGCCCTAAGGGGGAGCGAGTAGTTCCAGTAGAGCTGGCTGTAGAGCAAGTAGTCCAGAAAGGGCTTGATGCAGTGCCCTAATCCAGGCAGGACTCGCTCTAATGTGCTGGAGTTGGAGAAAACAGGGCTGGTGAAAGGCCCTCAATGTGGAGCAAGTAGTCTTGGTAGGGCTGACTGTAGGGTCCTAGGCATGGAGCGAGTAGTCCAGGCAGGGCTGGCTGTGCCTGTAGTGCATGATGTACAAGGCAGATTGGTGCCACCAGTAGAACATGAGCACTACCAGTATGTGCCAGAGCTGGTGACTGGAACCCAGGTAATTTAACTGACCTGTGAACATCAAAACAGTTCCTTTAATAGAACTTCAAACACATCTCCTCTCTCTTGCATGGAAATAGACCACAACTATACACTACTGAATTAAGTCTGAAAATTTGAAAAGAGGGCTTTGGTCAACATTTACAAGTAGATTTAAAAATGTAAAGATCCATCCAACATTCATCCTTGCAGAATGTTCCATTTCACAGCTGTAAAATAACTCATGTTGCTTACTCAATGTGAGGTTCTGTAAATAACACCAAGTACTGTACTTCCTGAACAGAGTTGTAAAAATTACATCATACCTGGAAAGTATCGCTCTGGAACTTTGAAGATGTAAAAGAGAAAGGCTACAGCCGCTATTAAGTACATCACCAAAACGCGAGGGACAAAAGTCTGTCGATAAAAATAAAGAGAATGCAAGACTCATGACTGGAGAAAATGAGCAAGTTCTCAAATATTTTAATATATCAAGTATTACATAGATAACTTACCTAAAGAGAAACCAATGCAATAGAGCAGTGTATGAAACGTGTCCTGAATACATACTGTTTGCTGAACACACCACACAGTGTATGTAGGCCAACCTATTAAAGAAGGGAGCTGCGGTGTGACTTACTGGTGTCTCACTGGTGGGATGTCTCACCTGGATGATCACGGCACCAAAGCCACCACTGAGCCAGATCCAGTGGATTGTGGGAATGACCCCGTAGCCTGCCACGGAGCACAAAATGACAGAGCGCAGGCGGTGCCACTGCTGGGTGAGATAGTGGGGATGGATCTGGGCGAAGAATACCGCCAGTATCATAGCCAGCACAGTGATTAAGTATACCTGCCGCCAGTACTAAGGGGGAAGCAAGGGACAAGAGTCAAACACAATGCAAGCTGGCCCCATCTCTTTAATAGTACAAGCTGGCCCATTATCTCTTATAACACACTCCAGTGGGCTATCCATCATTTGCCCCAGTCTAGCCCCCTCTTGTCGAACATTTTGTAACAAATTTAAACACGTTTTCTTTTCACTGTGTGCACAACAGTACAAGTTAGCAAGCTGGTTGTTGTTTTAAACCCCCTAATACTTAATCATTGTTGCATTCCAGTATTAATTTGCAGAATAGGGGACAAAAACACTACTGCTCCGAGAAGCCAAATTGTTTTAATGTTCCCTTGCCAAAATCATGAAAACAAAGGAGTATGGCAGATTTTGTAAAAAATATATATACATATGAAAAAAGAAAGAAAGAAACCACTCTTCCTCTGTGGATCTCATGAAAACAGACAAAATAATCTCTTGAGGGACTGATTAAGTAGTCACCTAAATGCAATGCTAAACGCTTGGCAGGGGGAGTGGAGATAGCTCACCCATGTGTGAATGTCATATGGTGGGGAACAGGAGTGTCGGAATGGTCTATGAACACGGCCATCTGGTTTTAACTGGAGCAGATTTCAGCAGATTCTGGGGCACGATAACGGAGCATTCCATTATGCGGGGGACTGCGGGAAAGAGCCCAGCCAAACTCTGAGCTGCACCAAAAACGGATGGAAACTAAGAGCACTTGCTGATGTCCACCAAGATCCAAGTCCTCACATACAGCACTGTGCTCAATACCTTCCTCTTTTTCCTATACTGGAAATAAAGACATTCATACAAACCACATGCCACCTTCATTCTCCCAATGTATTTATTGACTGTGATTGTGCTCATTGGGTGACTAAGAAACATGATTGTTGTGAGGACCCAAAATCCTCCAAATACATTCTTAAATAGAATATTTCCTTAAAGGAAATGATTCAATTAAAGATTGTAACTCAACTTCTGAAAGGTCACAAAACAAAAGTGTTTACAGCACATTTAAAAACCACACACACAGACAGACACACAGTTTTCCTTTTCAGAAACGGACGCTGGCTCTGCTTCTGCCTCACAGGTAGCATATGCCCAAAACAAAAGCAGGCGCACCATCTGTTGAGCGGGCCACTTTGGTAGGTTGCTCCTCAGGCCACCCGGCAACCCTCCTCCAGCCTGCGGCTCCCGACACACATCACACGCATCACGGGCTCCCTGCAGCCGCCTATGCCTGTCCCTGTGCCTTCTGCATTCCACGCCTTTCACAGACAATGCCTTTACAGCCAGCTAAATCAAATGCAGTCTCTTTCAGGGCTATTTGACTGAGGCAAATATATAAGCATCCATTCTAAACCACGTATGCGGTCAAAACACTGTGGCCCTCAACCAAAACAGAGTGCACAGCAAGGTCTCCATAACCTCAGACAGCAAAATGTTAACATTTAAGTTGAATTTTAAGGCTCTTTTTTAAAGGATCTTAAACGCACGCTGTTGCAGTAGAAGGCGTAGAAGACCCCAGGGACATAGCAGCCGAGGATGCCGATGGAGAGACCTGTGTAGTCCAGTGCCATCCAACAGCGGCTGGTTTTCTCTGAGCGATGGCAGCAGAACAGGTGATAGCCAACCGAGCACAGCATGGACACCTGAGTAAAACAGCACAATAAAGACCACTTCAATCACACAACCCCTACATCAATGCTGTGATCGGCTCCCTCAAACCCCACTGATCTTGAATCCATGATCAACACTTTGATCACTTTGGGACCTGGGGGAAACTGACCCCCAACTGAGCACACCTTTTATACCTAAAAGCTTTGTCTTAACAAAGGAGTTCTCTGCCACTGCAAAGTTCAATCCTAGTGAGGCAACACACACTTCCAACAGAAACGACTATTGCAGTTTATTCACAAATTCAAAAATCATGAAAATAGCGCAATAATCTGACCAATACTGCGCAGTATCATACACAGTTGGTCCAACATAGATTTAGCTATAGCCTACCTCATATCCTCCCCACCCTGCCACACGCTAAATCAAAGTTTCAAATAATACACATCGACAAGGAAGTTATAAATCTTTCATTCTGTGTAAATTATACTATCACATGATGTCATCCAATCACAACAGCAAAATACAACACAAACTCTAATACACATCTATTTTCTTGTTGTGGTAAGTGTGTGAAACACAAACAACTTGGTTGGCTAGGTCCAATCTACAATGCTTTCAATAATTATTTTTGTACCGTACTTTATGTACTGCTCCTTATTCCTGGGTATTTCAAGACAATGTGCTAAGCGTTTGTGGACAGGTTCTCTGTAAATGGAGGACACATTTCTGAAAAGGCAATACAGTCGTTTTATTCCACTCTACCATAACGCTATACATGGCCCTATTTTGTAATGGGCCTGTTACACAGTCTGTGGAGGGAAAGCATTCTCTTATCAGAGCGATCTAAATTCTTGCTTATTTGATAGGCAAAGAATAGATGTGTGATGATGAGTCAGGCTCCATTCAGATTAATGGGACACACCTGAAAGCAGAAGAGTCCTATGGAGTATATGACGTAGTCCTCTCTGGATGCCCCTATGGTTGGCAGCACTGTAGTCATGTCATACACCCCCAGGGAGAAGAACAGGAGGAACCCTAGCAAGTGACTCCAGATGTTCACTGTCTCGTTGGACAAAATGAATAGGCTAAGAGGGAACAATTATTAATATTGTTATTATGATTATTAATTCATTTGGCGGATGCACTTATCTGGGCGCTATATAAGACTCTCAAACAATTGCAATGTACACAGTGCTTAAGATGATCATAAGGAAAACATTTCCAATTCTCATAGAAAAGAAAGTGAAGAACCATGACAGCCATAGAAACGACATAAGTAATAACAGCTACCTGCATCACAACTAGCAGACACAGTAATTAACACCACGCTATAACATTAACTTAGTTACCTCAGATTTTCCCTATCCTCAAAGATGAACCATGAATCTGGTCTCGATACAGGTTAACCACACTTGGTTCAAACATCCTCAGTAACATCATGGAATGCTCATGTCAATGCTTATGGCCCTTTATTTACAGCAAATAAACCTCGTTGCGGAAAACGATGCGTTCATTGTGATGTACCAATGACAAAGCACTCAAACTCAGAATCAAACAGGTTAACGTTTTGAAAATACAAGTCAAAATGATCGATAATTACTTGTTTTTTTGGCACTCACCTTTTAATACACAATCTTGCCGGTAAATAGGCCCTGTACCCATCTGTTATATATGGGTTTTCTCTTAGAAACAATGGAATCTGCTCGTATGTGTACAACCGGATCCCTCTTGGAACGAGCACTGGCCAATACTGGTAACTTCCCAGTTCAATGTAGTGGGCACTCTTTAAAATTTTCTGTGGCATGGTGAAATTCTGACCTCACAACAATTCAACCTAGACAGCATGGAAGAATACAAAAACCAAAGGTGGATGTTATAGCTTGCAAGGAATAGGGCTGGGTGTGTTCATAGTCAGCACATAACGTTAGCTATGTTACATTTCTCCATTTGTCCTCAAAGGACCTCCGATGAAAATACAATGCTGAAAGTAAGCGTCTGGTTAGCTAGCTCCGTAAGTAGCCAGCTAGTAATTTACCAACTAGTTCGATTGCTAGATAGCGTTAAAAAGAAGCATAGTTCGCACCATAATTTCGCTAGTCTAGATTACACACAGCAGCAACAATATTTGATTTGTTTGCACATGCACATGTTGTTGTACAGCCACCGTTAAAGAGATTGCTAGCCACAGCTAGCCTTCCAAACTCGTTTCTTGGTCTTCCCTTTGGGTTGGTAACGTTAGTTAGCTAGCTAGCTAGCTAATCTAAGGAAAGGACGAGTGACCTAACGTTAACTATAAAACAATTTTATAAAAACGTAACTTCCTGTTATACTACATAAAAAATACGTTTATTAGCTAGTAGCAGCCCTAACTTGGTCTAACTAACACTGATATAGAGAAACCATCAACCAACCGTCTTCTCTCCGAGCTGCCATAGCGAATGCATTTCTGCGACGCACATGACGATAGGCCCTGCTCCGAGTGTGTTCTCTAAATTGCCTGGAAAGATTAGGTGATGGTTACTAGGGGTGGGCGATACTGCAAATTTTGGGTTCGATGCGATACCAAGTAATACTAGGCCAGTATCATCGATACCGATACCGATACTTTTCAATAATAAATGCTGTTGTACTTTTAAAGGGGAAGGAAAATGTCTAAGTGAACACTGTGACGAATACAGGCATTTCTACTTCCTTGGCATATTCCTTGGCTACACTTCTGAAGGAGTGAAAGCAAATTAGGTTCAGGTTTTATTGAATCTTTTACAACTAAATTCAAGGTCTGAGCAAAACACTGATACTGTCTCCACCCTGCTTTTCTCACAGCTACAACCATGTTTGCTCCATTATCTGTGATGACAGACTGAATCTTGTGTGTAATTATGTCCCATTCTTCTGTGATGCGTGTTGTCTGCAGAAATGTTGTCTGCAGTGTGCGGTCCTGTGACGCCACATGTTTCCAAAGTGCATGACTGCATTTTCCAGTTTTCGTCAATATAATGACATGACACCGTGAGGTATGCCTCTGTGCCCTTTATGTCCACATATCAGTGGTGAGGACAACACTGTTGGCAGTTTGCCGTGATTTCTTCACCTTCAACTTGACTTTGTCATAAAGTGCGGGTAATTCAGTGGACGACAATGTTTTCAGCTTGTAATGGTGGTCAAGGACATTCACAAATTCTCTAAAACCATTATCTTCAACTACAGAAATGGGCTGCAGATCCATTGCAATCATTCTCACAAGGCTGTTAGTAATTTCCAGTGCTTTTGGAGAATCACCTTAAAAAAATATGAAAACTTATGAAAAATATTTTGAATGGAAGTAGAAATATTAAACAGATTATTATTATTATGCAATGGGTAATTAATGCCAACCTATTTAGGTATAATGGTAAAGGAGAGTGGATTTACTGTATTAGGCCTAACTACAAATAAAAAAGAAAAGGTAAAACTTTACATCACAGTGCTCTGATTCCACTGTAATTACTGTGCACATACATATTAAACATCTTAATTACTTATTGTTACACTGTACTTACTACATTACCATTTTTATTAACATTAACCTTCCTAACCCTAACCTTATTCGTAGGTATTAATGCAGTAACGGCAGTGTGCAGCAATGAATACAATACTTGTTACACCGGAACAGAGCACTGTAATGTCAAGTGATACATTAAAGTAATGTAAAGAGAATATTACAAAATCTGGGTAAATCATATTGATATTTCTGAATAGTTTGGCATTAATCACCCTTTAAAACTGGTGGTAGCTCCTAGCTAGATAGCAACATTAGGTTAGTATGTATTAGATCGGGCTATCTAGCTAACAAGTAGAGGTACTAAATTCAATATAGGCATGCTGCATGAACGAATTTGACTAAAATAAACTATCAACCTCTTGAAGACTGGTACACGTTATTTGTTTGACTATATACCTGGATATGCTCTGCCTCTTAAAAATGATGCCATCAGTGGACTCTCAGTGGACATGAGTTCTTGGTGTGCTTCTTTGGGAATCTTCCTCTTTTTAGACTGGCTTTCTTCGTATTGATCGGGGTGTTTAAGTTTTAAATGTTTAAATAGATTAGTGGTATTATCAGAGTGTTGCACCATCGTGCTGCATGTGTCACAGCTTGCCCTGCTTATTCCACATGCCGTGAAGTAACACCACACAACACTTCGCTTCTTTTCAGCCATTTCACATGGTTTTCGTTTAGGTCTCCTGCTCCCGCAAAGTTCTGTGAGGTGAGGAATCAATCTAGGCCATAAGGTGAACCCGTTTTTCGTTTCATCTCGTTCCCATCAAACCCGACTACATTTTTTTACTTCATAAAAAAGATCTATTGGTGTTGAGGGAGAAAAACTAGTACGTCCTGGGCGTAATCAATAGTTTGTTGACGAGTGGTGAAGCGGCCGTCACGTGATCCCGCTAGACCAATAAGGTGGCCGCTTTTTGGAACTAGCTTCCAAGATGTGTGCCTCCACGTCGTTAACAAGCATTTACATTTACATTTTACATTTTAAGCATTTAGCAGACGCTCTTATCCAGAGCGACTTACAAGTTGTGCATTAATACAAGGTAAGAACAATCATAGTTAGCGCACAAGATCAGTGCAGTAAAACGGCAATAGACATCATTGCAGGCGTCTGCATATCATACCTGTAACACTGGGAAAGAAAAGGAAGATGAACAAGCAGTAGCGAAGATGAAGGAAATCCTGCCAAAAGTCCTCCGAAAGTGTGTTTAGTGCTTTCAAAATGATATATCGCAAGTTCAGGACTAAATAAAAGGTATCCAGGACGTTAATTTAACATTTTCTTGTTTCTGGTGAAATTTCATTGAAATCTGTCGATGCGAAATGCGATATTTTTGACCCGGAATGTGAGATATCTTTGCCCAAATGCTCACTGCCTGCGCAACATGTAATTATGTGATTAATTGATTATGTAATGTAACTTCAGATACGATAGATTTGTTCTTGCACTTACCTCAGCACTGGTTATGCTCTTGGATGCTTGTTGTTGGAGATGTACTTATGATTTCCGGTGACTAGCAGTTATCTTGCTTACCTACGTTAAATGCACTTAATTGTAAGTCGCTTTGGATAAAATAATCTGCTAAATGCCTGTAATGTAATGAATGGGAATAAAAAACGAAAATCATATGCTGATGGTTCTGCTTGCAACTTTATTCTTGCAGCATCTGTGAGACCATTGACAGCTACAGTACATATAGAACCGAGATTTGACAAAGTAATGGACATTCAACGATAACAATGCACAATTTGACTACATTACAGAGGGAATAGAGAGAGGGCTACAGAGCTAAGAAGAAGCAACAAAGCTGAAAGTTTGATGACACAGAGATGCCGTTTCCTGATTCCTGCGATTCCTGCAATCGCAGGAAGTTCATGAGCACTCACGCTGCGTAACTGCTACGCAGGAATGCCTGTACAAAGAATTAAGATACATTTGCACAGGCAGCTTCAAAATGGATGCCCCTGCACACAACTGGCGTACTCGCGAGTTTGATAAATAAACGTTTAATTTAGTGAAAGCAGTGCACTGGCTCAGCCCGGCTTCAGGTAAGCAAATATAATTTTTTACATTTATTTTTGTAAATATAGCTAAGTATCGATATGTTATGGGAGAGATCGATACCAAAACCAAAATCGCAGTATCGGCACTTTGGTATCGATCCGCCCACCCCTATTGGTTACGTCCTGCCTTATTTGCGGACGACAAGGTACTTTACACCATAGATATAAATACGTGGATGCCCTCATTCATCCTGTTCAGATGCGTCTGCACGACCGCCATATTGGGGCGGGCAAGACCCGCGTTTAAACAAACGTATTGAGAGATGCTAACTTCCCCTGATAAAATATACTGTAACTCGCTTAATTCTCAACCAATTTTCGTGACATTTGGCTTGTTATGAACGTGAGATATTCCTGTATAGCATTCCTCAACGATTTTCAGTGCAACAATGACACAAAGTTGTGCAGCATTTGGTTGTACAAATAGGAGGAACCATAGAAGCAAGGCTCCTGGGATAACATTTCGCTATTTCACTGTCACTTAAAGCTGACAGATGTCGCCATGGTGATAGTCAATGTGCTAGTTGTCAAACCACTACATGACCAAGTGATATCTACTTGATAGTCATCTAATTCGTTTTCTTATTGGTATATTGTAATTGGCAAGTGTGTGTGTGTTGTGTGTTGTGTGTTTGTGTTGGGGGGACGATGAGATTATAATAAATGGATAAATCCATACCTTACCGCAAAAACTAATTAGGTGACAGTAGATTTTATCAGGTGAAGTCTGCGTCTCTCAATACACATTCGTTTGTTTAAACGCGGATCTTGCCCGACCCAATATGGCGGCCGTGCAGGCGTATCGCTGCAACATACAACAACAGCAAATGTTGCATCTACGTATTTATATCTATGCTTCAGGCCGTGGTCTTCCTCAGACTCAAAATGACCGAAGGCTGAACGCATACACACTTATAATAGCAAATTAAGTAATGCGATACAGGAACAACCAACGTAATTCTATAGCGACATTTGGGACTTTTCCTTGAATTGTGAAATGTGTTGGGGAAAATACAGTATAGACATTTACAGTATAACTACTGGTGCAAGTAGCCTACCCGATTGCACATTGTCAATATCAAATGTTTTTCCTAAAAAAAACATGAATTTCTTCACGTGGTGATCATTTGTTATTAGTATTAAAACTATTTTTACCGCAATGCTACTGTGGGCGGTATAGTGCTAGAAAGCCACTTGTTGGGGGGTTGTACTGTACTTGAGGATAACATATGGCAGACTGCTGTCAACACACATTTTAATTAAGCCACAGTTTCACAGATATTTCAGGTGTGAGTTCTCATGCCCCCAGGACTGCAGTCACACTTGGTCTTACCTCAATCTTGACATAAGAAATTGTTTCATTTTTAAGTGGGTAATGAGTGTACCTACTTCATTAGCATCCTTAATTCAGTTCTCAGCCCATCTTATGTAATTGAACTGTTACCTCCACTGTCAAAACAATGTTTTAAGTCAGAATAAAACAGAAATGTCATCCATGGCTTGTTTCTAGTTTTAGGCGTTACCTTGAATCAACCCAGCCATCCACAGGAATCAAAATAAAATACTGGTAGAATGATCTGTCAAAATTCATAGAAACCTTTTTATGGGGAGAGATTTTCCAGAATAGCATGCACCGTTCCTCATTAAATATAAATCGTCCAGAAATGTGAATTATATAATGACACATTATTTTAACACTACAATACAGAGCATACATCTATACAGCTTAAAAGAAGCCTAACAAAAGTGGAACACGGGCTTATAGATGCATCTCCCCAAAGGGCATGACAAATAATCCATTATAATAATGTAGCCCCATATTTCGGGATGCCAAACCAATAATCATATAAAAATGTAAAGGGCAAAGACAATACATCAAAATAAAGAAAAATATGTTTCCATGAATTACAGAGGTCTCAGCTGTGCAAAATTCAGCCATCCTTATCTGGTGATTAATTAAGCATCAGTCCCAGTGGTTTCATGAGAAAGACACAGTTATCAAAAGGGCTGAAAAAAGTGACTCTGATGGTCTTTTTTCATATGGATGGGTTGACTATGCCTTTCCCAGCCACTTTTAGTCACTGAAATGATTAATTCTGACAATCTATGCTGTACTTCTATTTTTAACTTGTCCCCTATTTCTCTGTCAGGATTACTATCAAGAAATATAATTAATGGCAATTGCCCACTACAGTGTTCAGAAAAAAGGAAAATAAATAAATAAAAGGTCTCTCATCAGGGGTTTGGTGAATTAAATTGGGACTGGTGTTTTTGCGAATGAGATAATGATTATGCTCTATTTTTTGTAAGGGAGGAACATGTGAAGAATAAGAAGAATGAGACTCACACACTTACTAGATTCTCAAAAAAATAAAGTGTAACGGTTTATTTAACCATGCAGATTGGTTAACGCTTTGACCCTTGGATCTTCATCAAAATCAATAAACGTCACGTTCACGTCAAATGTCAAACTTCATCACGTTCTGATGGAGACCCAAGGGCTGAAACATTAACTAACCTGCATGGTTAAATAAACCATTACACTTTGTATTTTGGAGCATCTAATAAGTGTGCAAGTATCATTCTTTCAGTTCTTATGTACCACTTTGACTTGGCACCTTATGCTAAGACTAGTTTCTTGTGAGGACATCTGGATTAGATTACTGGGAGATCATGAGAAGGGCCTTAACATAGGAGTATGCTATAGACCTCCAGCTTCAGACAGTAACATAAATAGTATGCTCTTTGGTAACATAAAACAAACCTGTGCTGAAGGAGAGACGATAATAATGGGCGACTTCAATTACCCCTCTATAAATTGGGAGATAGTGACAGGTCAGGGCAAATGTGAAGAGGAGTTTTTAGATATGGTCAATGACTGCTTTTTGGTACAGTCTGTTACTCAGCCTACGAGAGGGAAATCAATACTGGATCTGGTTTTGTGTAACAATCCTGATAGAATTTGCAGCACAGAGGTAGGTACAGACCACAGTGCAGTTATTATTGATATTTTTTGGCAAGTTAAGACAGCCTCCTCTAACTCTAGAATTTTTTCTTTTAGACAAGCTGACTTTAATAAAATGAGAGAGAATTTAAGTAATATAGATTGGGCAAAACTTCTAGATTGCAGAACTGTGAATTAAAAATGGACTATATTTAAAAGGGTAATTGTAGATGTACAGTGTAAATTCATCCCAAAAGTAAGGAAAAATAGGATGAAAAAACAGTCTCCGCAGTGGATGACTATATCTTTACGGGAGATTTTGAGGCAAAAGAAGTCACTGTACAGAGTATATAAAAAGGATAACTCAGAGAGAAGCAAGTTAGATTATACAAAACATATAACATATAACAGAATCAAAGTATAAAAATAGAAAGAGAGAAAAAAAAAAAAAAAAAAAAGTATATATATTTAAAAAATAACAGAAGATATTTACAAGATTTATATGACTTCAAATCACCTCAATCAGAGAAGTGGCAAATGTCAGAGTCATCGGAGGATGTAGGGAGCACACAGGGACAGTTTACATAATTAAAACATTGACATCCTGATGTGCCTACCTCTAAATCCTTTAGGATAGATTTAAAAGCATTTAACGAAACCGGCTCCTTGAGATTTAAGATATTCTGTAATGTATTCCAGTTGTAGGGAGCAGCGTATTTAAAAGCCTTTTTACCCAACTCGGTACGGGCAATTGGAACATTTAATAAGAATAAATCCTGAGAGCGTAGGCAGTACTTAAATTATATTATTGTAATATGCGGGCTAGGCTAAAAAGGAAATAAGATAAAAGGTGGTTTGAAATTAAAATTTCCCAAGATGCAAAAAGTAATCCTAAGAGGTTTTTTCAATATTGTAGTAGAAAAAGGAAAGTTAACGATGAGGTTAAGTGCATTAAGAATAAGGAAGGAACTTTGGTTTATAATAAGGATATTGCTAACAGACTAAACAGTTACTTTGTTGAGAGCTTTATTAGAGAAGAGGTTATAAATATGGCTAAATGTATAGCCAAGGTACAGAATGTTTTGGAGGATTTTTAGATAAGGGACATAGAAGTACTACAAAAACTTAAGACAAATAAGGCAGCAGGCCCAGATGGCATATATCCCAGAGTATTCAAAGAACTTGGGGAAATTATATATAAACCATTGACAGATATATATATATTTTTTTTTAATTTATTTCTGATTTTTCGCCCGTTTTTCTCCCAATTTGGTAGCCAATTGTACCCTCTATTTTTATTTTCAATTCCCCACCCCCACGAGTCCGCCGCCCGTCCTCCGGGAACGAGATTCGCATTCCTGGACCTATTTCCCCGCCTTCTTTCGAGACGGAGATCTTCCACGGACTCCATTAACCTTCTCCTCGACGGACTCGTGCCGGCTCTCCCTCCCCCTTCCCCCCGGAGGCGGACAGCCAAATGCCGCCCCGATCGGGCTGACGACCAGGGCCGGTCTGGTAGAAACGTGGGTTTCGATCCGCGTCTCTGACGGGCAGCGCACACCACTCCAAAGCGTGGTGCACTAGACCGCTGCGCCATCCGCCAGGCCTGACAGATATTTTTATTCAATCCATAATCTCTGGAGAAATACCAGATGACTGGAAGCAGGGTAGTATAATTCCAATATATAAGAAGGGGGACCGTACTGACCCAGGGAACTATAGGCCTGTCAGTTTAACTTGCATCACATGTAAAATGCTGGAATGTATTATTAGGGATAAGTTGGAATCATTCTTGAAAAATAATAGCATTTTAAGGGAGAGCCAACATGGTTTTCTCAAAGGGAGGTCAAACCTTCTGGACTTTTTGAAGAGGCTACAAAGTGTGTTAATCCGAACCAGGCTTATGATATTATACGTATATTTGGATTTTCAGAAAGCATTTGACAAGGTACCACATGAGAGGCTCGTTGCTAAAATGAATTCAGTAGGAATTGCAGGAGTAGTTTCAGAGTGGGTTCCTAATTGGCTGCAAGGGCGAATACAAAGAGTAACAGTAGGTGGGGCCGTATCTGACCTCGGTGCTGCAGGGATCGGTGCTGGGACCTCTGCTCTTCCTTATTTACATAAATGATCTTGATATGGACGATAGTAGCAAAATAGTTAAATTTGCAGATGATACTAAACTTGGGGGTTTGGCAAACAGTTTGGAATTGACTAAAGTAATCCAAGATGATTTAAACAAAATCCAAAAATGGGCAGATACATGGCAGATTACATTCAATATTGCTAAATGTAAAGTGTGGTGTATCAGGTGGAAAAGAATGAAACCCAGAGTGAGTCCCAGAGACCTTTTAGTTAGCTCTTGTCAGCCACAATGAACATGACACATGGCTTTTTAAGATGGCATACTTAAACCTGGCAAAGGACAATTCGAACAGTTGGAGGCCTATTTTAAAGACATAAAAGACTGGATGTCAGATAATTTTCTATTGTTGAATACTGATAAAACAGAGATGTTGGTCTTGGGGCCCAAAAACCTCAGAAGAGGGTTATCTGATTTATCTCTGAATCTGGATGGTTGCTCTGTTGCTGCAAGTTTGGTGGTAAAAGACCTTGGTGTTACTATAGATCCGGGTCTCTCATTTGATAGTCACATCAAAAACATTTCCTGTCAGTAATAGATGCAGAAAAATTGGTACATGCCTTTGTTACATCTAGATTAGATTATTGCAATGCATTACTGTCTGGCTGTTCCAATACCTCCCTCAGGAGCCTACAACTCATACAGAATGCTGCTATGATAAATATCACACCGGATCAGGGGAAAGAGTAGTGATAACACTTTTGCACCAGCAGAAGTAATCTAGGGCAGCATAACTAATTAGGTGAGTGGCACAGGGAGCACACAGCCATGAGGGCACTCAGAGACCATCCCACCACATCATCAGCAGTCCTGATAGGGGCGGATCATCACTTATGATTGGTGACAGTAAGGATAGCTCATTGCACCAGAAGGCTCTATTGCTACGCCCCCTCCACATCTGCACCTAATGACTATAAGAGAGACTAAAGAGATGTGTTTTTAACCTAGACTTGAAAATTGAGACCGTGTCTGACTCCTTCACAGAGACGGGTAGACTGTTCCACAGTAAAGGAGCTCTATAGGAGAAAGCTCTGCCACCTGCTGTATTTTTTGATATTCTAGGGACTACCAAGTTGCCTGCATCTTGTGAACGAAGCGAACATGGGGGATTGTACGGATGAAGTATATCCGTCAAGTAAGAGGGTGCAAGTCCATGCAACACCTTATAAGTTAAGAGGAGTACCTTATAGTCTACATCAGGGGTGTCAAACTCATTCCATCGTGGGCCGAGTGTATGCAGGTTTTTGTTGCAACCAGTGCACTACACCAGGTGATTTCACTAATTAGCTTCTTTCTTCAACCAAGGAGGGGAACTAATTGAAATCACCTGGTGTTGTGCACTGGTTGCAACAAAAACCTGCACACACTCGGCCCACGATGGAATGAGTTTGACACCCCTGGTCTACATGATAGTTTATAGGAAGCCAGTGAAGTGACGCTAACACAGGACTAATGTGCTCATATTTCTTTGTTCTAATCAGGATCCTTGCAGCAGCATTCCCCGGCTTCGTGGCACCTGCCCCAGAGTCAACCCCCCACCCCTGCCATGTGTTAGCCGGATGCCGCTGGCCCGGACCCTAGCTGCTGGTTACATCCTCCGCCCTGCCCTGGTATCTGGAGGGATGAGGTCCACCCCACCCCGACACTTAGAATGCCCTTCCGGTGGTCTGTTAAGCCTCATGAGCCTACAAAATTTGTTTTGTTTTTCCCTGTATCCCACCATTTTCCAGGAGTTCATCTCGACCGCCTTTTAAGGGGTCAGGGAATAATTTTCCAGTCTCCCACATTGGCTCCAATGGTTTTCTGGTTTTTTGATTCCCTCTGGAAAATGCCAATTGTGAAGCACTGTGTGACAACCTGTTTGTAAATGGCGCTATACAAAAATAAAGATTGATTGATTGATTGATTGATTGATACTTCCTGTGTCAACCCCACACTGCCTGTGGCTACAGGATTATCTACAGTGCTTAGTGACTATTAGTGGTTAGGAGTAAAACAGCAAACAACAAATTACCCTGATACTCCATACTACATACAGTTATGCATGTGGGAAATAAAAACATTAGACAGGAGTATTTTATGGGAGGAGAAAAGTTAGTAGGTGTTCAATTTGGTTTTTAAATTCCTAAAAGGGATTAACAAAGTGGGATACCAAAGATTTTTTAAGATAAGGGGTCAGCAGAACAAGAGCCCACAGGTGGAAATTAGCTCAAGGCAAATTCCGCACAGATGTTAGGAAGTTTCTCTTTACACAGAGAGTTGTCAATGCCTGGAACAGCTTGCTAGGTCGGGTAGTAGAAACACAGAAACACTTGGGCTATTCAAGTCCAGGCTAGACGCAGTACTAGGTATTCTTTAGGTTAGGACATGACGAGCCTAGATGGGCCGAACGGCCCATTCTCGTCATTATGTATTCTTATGTTCTTATGTAGTGCGTATGTTTATTGTGTTACTGTTAGGAACATGTGAAGAAACGTCAGCTACTGTGACATAGAAGATCAATTATGATTTAAACCATCACAAATATTGAATACAAACAACTTTCATAATTCCAGGTAATTTGGCACATCATTGAGGCTTAGATTATACAACAGTAAGCTCTATTAAAGTTAATGCACAGGTTTACACAGTTTAATGTTGTGATGTTAAATTCAAATTATTGTAAAGTATGATACTGAAATGATAGCATGTCAATGCATAGGCCCACCAAAAAAAAAAAAAGATTAATTACTGTTCATCAATAGGTCTGTGTTATTGGTGTGTTTCTTGAGGAACTGGAGCCTCTCCCCCCCTCCCGGCCTCTTTATCTGGCTGTCAGGGTCGCATGTTTCCAAGAGCCTCTCGCTCAGCTTGGTGCCTCCACAGTCTGTTTCCCTGCAAAGACAGAAGTCCAGCCACGAGGATACATCCAATACGGAAGTGACAAGACCGATGTCGTCTCGCGAAATGATAGTGAGCCTGTCACCAACCTCACCACGGCCCATCAGTGGTCCCCTGGTCTCGACGGCTTTATTTATAGTCTCCGCCACAAGACATCTGCTGCAGATGTGACTTTGTCCATGGTGTCCAGGTGGAGGGAACATATCAACTTTTCGAGGGAATGCATTGAGGCCCGGTCGCCAGTAAGAAGGCATTGCTGTTTGAAGATGGGTGTCCTCTTTAATTCCATTCCCCGGGCCTGATTAATGAGATATGAAGACAGGGAGACTTCACAGTTCGTCCGGGTGGACCAATGTTTACTCGTTCTGAATGCGCTGTTATTTGGATTGTGTCTGCGGCTTATGATGGTTCTATTTCCAGCACTGACACTAGGGTGAGTGCCGCAGCCATCTGACAAGGCCTCTTCCTTTAGTTTTCTGTCTCTTTTCAGCAGTAACACACTTCGGGAGGTGTGACTTGCCCACAATGTCGTTGACACAAAATGTCAGGGTCAGTTATGTTCTTCTCTAATAAGAAAGGCGGTTTAAGGAAGAAAACCCATGTTAAAATCAACTGAAATAAAAAAAGGCTCTGCTTCTGCCACCACTGAAAAGAATAACTGATAACAAACATTAAAACCATAAATGGAAAAAAAAAATGCAACATGAATATTGATGTTTACTCTGTGAGTATATCTAACATCTATGAATATTGAATATTTTATAGCAGAATGAACAATTCCACTTATTGGGGATCAGTGGCGTGTCCAGACTGTTTTGACTGGGGTGGCCCAAGTGGGGCACTGACCGGGGGGATGTACGCGAAAAAAACCTGAGACCAGTTCATTTATTGGGGGGGAAAAAAAAAAAAAGGTTGGGGACCTAACTGTGTTTTTTTTCTTCTTCTTAAATTTTGCGCCCTTGGAATTTTGCGCCCGGTGCGCCCGCAGCATCTGGGGTGGCACCTGGGGTGGCCAATCAGATTCCAGGGGTGGCACGTGCCACCCTAGGCCACCCCCTAAACACGCCCCTGTTGGGGATTGTATTCATATTCTTTTTCTTCTCTCTCTCTCTCTCTCCCTCTCCTGGGTAAACCTGTTTTGTAAGGGGTTGTCTCTCATATTCAGGTACATTTGAGATGCCTCATCATAGAACTGTGGCGCCCATCATTTCAATTGCCCCATGAAAAACATTTATGATGCCACAAAAAATGAAACCCTTACCACTTAATCAATGTGCACCTTGCCCAAATTCAATATGTCCACAATCTGGTGGTCCAAAAGACTTTGGAAAAGATAAATTAAGCAACCTGATTAATTATTGCCTTACTCACATAATGCTTTTCATTAATTTAATGAACCACTGAACTCATATGGCACAGTAACAAACATTTTAAACATTAGGCTGTTAATTCTATATTTAGATTTTTCAAAGTTCAGACCAAAGTATATTTCAGTTCTATTGACTTTCAGCCTGTGTCTGCATTTGACTACCAATAGAATACATTTGTAGGCTAATGTCTGTCAAATGCCTGCAATAGATTAATTATATAAGAAATTCATGTTTATTTTGCTTGTAAGGTTTAAAGTTCAATTACAACACATCATATTCATGTATATATTGTAGGGAGCATGCGCGGTGGGGTTCAACAAGAAGACGACTGGAGGCAAGCAGTAAGTTGAATGTGGCTACGTGCGTCATACATCGCAAAGCCCCGTAGCCACTTTATTCAGAAGCATGAACAATATTTGTTCCCCATACACCGCACAACCCCAAATATCGTCTTTAGGTCTATCTTTTGACAGCTGGCGTGTCCCGAGAGGGTCACGCAGAGTGCACTAAGGCCACTTTGGCCACTTTGGAGAATACAGGCAACCGCACTATACAAGAAATAGCCATCGTCGCGGTGGCATCACTCTCAGGCTCACCGCGACCATCGGTTCAACACACACATAATCATTAAAAACAGACACACAACAATGTTTTTAACATACAACAATAACTAACAACCGGGGGGAACAACCAAACACACAGCAATGTTTCCCCACAATGCCCTGCACACATATTTGAATATAGCGACTGATATTCAAATTCAGACTTCAATCTTCAATCTTCATATAAAGATTTACCTAAATAACATAAATGTGCAAAGCACAATCCAGAATTACTTTTCCTATCAGTCAGTGAACTGATAAAGCCTACCAAAGTAGGCTTTGCTTTGTTCATTTCTCAGTTTATTATTTTTTATTTCAGTATGATCTACTACACATTTTAATTTTTTTATTAGTTTTTATCTGGAACAAGATTGCTTAAGAAGCACTTGGTTTTGCACTTTTTTAAAATGTCATCTTCGAAACAATATTGAAAGGAATTGCATATTGCAAAAAATGGTATGTTAATCTTGAGGTTTCCTTTGACTTTTTTCCAATTTAAATGATTTCCTCTATAAGAAGTCAATCTGGCATTCAGGTTTTATAATTCCCCAGAGGTTGAAAAGGGAAAGGGAAAGCAATTTCCCCAATAAGCAAGAGATTAAGAAGACAATTTGATTGTTTTATGATATTTAGTATCTACAGGAACAAGATTAATGCATTTCAGTATTAACAATTTGCAGTGTGTCACTTTTGCTACTAGGCTGAAGTTCAGTAAATCCTCATTTATGGATAATATGTTGAATCATAAGCTTGTCCAGCAAGCCCCACCAAACGTACTAAGCTTTTGTTGCTCTAGAGTACAGTACAACCTCCACACATTTATTTCTCCACAATGCAAAATTAAGCACTTTATTATAAACTGATTGTAGGTTGTATTTACATATTGCTCTTTCCCAGTTATCCCCCCGTGTTCCTTATTGCATGTAAATTATTATTATTTTATATTATTTTTTGTTAGGTCTTTTAAGAAGCTTTACGATAAAGATAAAGTTAGCATGTACTTTCCATATTAATGGAACATACTGCTTGTGATTGTTGTGTTTCAGTATTTATGATTTTATCTCTCAGATTATAAAAGAAAGTGTACTTTATTCTCAGAAATAGTGTGCCATTGTGAATGTCTATGAAAAAGTATTTGAAATATAAGTAAAATCATAATGCCTCTAGAAAAATATAACTCATAAAAACATGCAAGTTTCACAAAATAGCTTTTTTGGAAACAACCATTTCTATAAATTATAGTCCTTGAGAACATTGGTACTTAAGTATAATAGTGATTTTTATTTTTATTTCAGCAGACAAAATACAATTCTCATTGGAATTCTCCAAATAAGAGGTTCCCACACAGCCTAACATCCATCCATCCATCCATTATCTAAGCCGCTTATTCCTGGTCAGGGTCGCGGGGGGGAGCTGGAGCCTATCCCAGCATGCGTTCCGGGCGAGAGGCAGGAATACACCCTGGACAGGTCGCCAATCCATCGCAGGGCAACAGCCTAACATATAATGTATAATATACATTGTATACATTGTAGCATATAATGTAGCCTAACATATAATAAAAGATAGAGTACTTAAAAGAAATAAAGATAAACTATATATATACACACACACACACACACAGTAGTTGAGTTCATCAACACCCATCTCAACACCACTAAGGAGTCAGGACCCATTGGGGGGTGAGCAAAACCTAACTTTAGCACCAGAATATAATATATTAGAAAGATGCTGTGGTGGCTTCATTAAGATGATGCACAGATAAAGAGATAATGATGATGAAATGCCAAACATAACAACATTATAAAACCTAATTACCATTTTACAATCCATAGAAGGTAGATCCCCCAAGAACATGTTTAGCTATACTTTAGGCATAGGCTTGATTGATAACTCTATCCTCTTCAATCAGCTATGGTGTCTGAATATGTATTGGTACATGTGATTTCTCTATCACCATCCATATCACTGCAGTCTACTTGACTGTACTATATATGGGGCATTCTACCGAATTAGTTCAAAGTGCAGTCCCACAACAAGAAAAACTATTTAACAAAACAATTAAGTATTCAGACATAGATATTTACTAAGAATATGTTATGATCTATTTAAACCCAAGGCATTAAATTAGATAGTGATAAGCTAAATTTAAAAAACCCCATCATTTATAGGGTACTTTATATTGGGAAGTAGCTGTCCCAAACCCTGACCCCAAATTTAAATGTATGTAAATAACACTTAATTTTTTTTATAGATTTTGTTCAATGGTGTAATTTCAAAGATCTTTATGATTAAGTTTAAACAGAAGTTGAAAGATTTAGATTTATTGTGGGTTTAATTTTTAACTATACTAAACTATACTAAAAAAATCTTGTCCCCCGTTTTCATGTCACTACCGAAACCCCATAGTTTTAGTCCATTGGCTGAGCCTGGTTTTTAGCCACACCCCTGCATTTTTGACCAGGCAGTGACACTGCCTCCCTGTCCCTCATGGCTGCATGGTAAGCAGCTAAATCCCATACTTTTGAAATAAATGTGTTCCAAAGTCTGAAAATCGGTGTGTAACTTTAAGAATCGTCACCACCATCGTCACATATTCTCTTCAATTAAGTAAACTTTTGGGGGTTTTATGCAAAATATTATGTTTTTATGTGTACACCTCTTCAAAGACGTGTATGCTAGCCATGTGCTTGCTAGCATTCTTTAGTTATGCTCAAAGTTAGCTAGAATTGTCACTACCGAAACCGTCACTACCGAAACCTATGGTAGTTTCGGTAGTGACAAAATGTAATGGTAAGTAGTTAAATCCCATCATTTTGAAATAGATGTGTTCCAAAATCTGAAAATCAGTGTGTAACTTTAAGAATGGAACACATATTCTCTTCAATAAAGTAAACTTTTTGGGGTTTTATGCAAAATATGAGGTCTTCAAAGCTGTTTGCTAGCCATGTGCTTGCTAGCATTCTTTAGTTATGCTAGCAAAATGGAATGTTCAATCATTTATTTTCAGTATTTCCCTCACCATTGCCTTGGAGGGACCTCCCGTCCATCCTGAAAGACCCCAAAAGCAAAAAATTGCGGACTTTTAGATCGCTAACATTTTTAGCATAAGTCAATTGAGTTTAACATAGCGAAAATTAGCATCGCGGCTAGCGGAATCTATTTGTTACCTTTGGAGGATACATTAGTTAGCGTTCAGAAGCCTGACAGCAACAGCATAATATCAATGTTATTTGTCAATGTTTTCTTCTTCTTCTCTTTTACTGAACCCACTTGGGTAATTATTTTCCATTGATAAGTCATGTTTGTACTTTAAATGGTTATGGATGAACAATTCTTATGTCTTCAAAAATACAATTATTTTATTGACCACAAAACATTTGTGTTTGTAATATTCCCAACATAAGGCATGTTATGAGTTAAGATTAAGCAATAAGGTTGAGGGAATATGATACAACCTTGCAAACAAAATACTGTGGTCACTACCGAAACAGTGCAGTCACTACCGAAACACTGGGTGTTTTGTAAAAAATAAAGTATATTGAGTTATAAACGAAAATGTTATGATACTGATTGGTTAAATGTATGTTCAATTTCATCAATCATTAACTCTGAAATCAATATGATCAGTGTTATGCATTTTACAGAGAAAGATTGCATTTAGATTTTGATGAATTGTATCAATTGAACTTTGAAATTTGGGAAAAATGTCATTTTTATTGATTTAATTGTGAAAACCTTCAAGAAAAATTTATTAAAATACTCTTTAGAGAAGGGAAGGAAACAAAATCTTAACAGATTCATATAATACTTTTTTACTATAGTGTATTACTATGTTTCGGTAGTGACAATTTTTGGGAGAGGAAAAACATTCCAAAAGAGTCTCAAAATACAATATAAAAATTGACGGTACTTTTACTAGATATATGTACTTTAGATATGGTACAATATATATACGGATAAAGTTTTGGGAATAAAACATACAAAATTTCAAAATATTTCCAACCTGGCTTTGAACCAATTCGGTAGAATGGCCCATTATAGGCTACTGTAAGTAAGTAGCAACCCTATTGTCTTGTTTCCACAAGAAAGGGACAAACAAACACATTTCTCTTCGCATTAAATATCACGTGTATTGTGTTGTGTGTGAATTGTTTCACGTGAAATGTTTCAGTATATTGCATACATGGGTCCTATTTGCTAAATCGGTAATAATGCTCACCTTGTATGCAAAAACCAAAGAAGCAATGATAGTTTACAGTACAGTGCAGCCATACATCATTCTGTTTGCGATTTCCAACCAACAATAGATAGTAATAGCAATAGATTGTAGCCTAATATTAATCGACACTTCCCATTGTTCATCTACATATCTTCCCGTGGAACATCCACTCTTCAGTATGAATGGGTAACTGTAAATGGGTCCTGCAGATGTCGCTGTACATCTATTTACTCAATAGCCATATTGATGGAAATCTGGCGTTTATTAACACTAGTTTAGCGAACTCAATAACACGATAGGGGGATTTAAGAAAAGATATTACGTTTTTCTATGCAACTCCAGTATATAAATTCTATAATTTACTTATAAGCGAAAAAACATTAAATTGAAGAGGGTTTCCTTTTATATGTTTTACTAGTAAAATAACGATATACTATATTTTGTGCAACATAAAGGGTTGTAAAATAATAAAATAATATCAATAGGCATAATAACAACAATATGACGAGTATAATAAAATGCAAGCGCAACCATTTATGTATCAATAAATTACAACAGTTAAAAATAGGCAGAAAAAAAATTGTCGTTAGCAAATAAACAGATTTTCAAAGAGAACTGGCATCCTGTGCTGTGTGTTCTATGGCTGTCCATTAGATGGTGATGTTGCAACTCTTTCGATTAAAACTACGTCGGAAGTCAATGATGGTCATTCTGTCAGTTTCAGTGTTATAAAACGTTCATGATATCTTATTTTACACAGCCATGTTGTTTTCCATGTATTTTCGTTTTTAAATCACTTGAGTAGTGTCACAGTCAGTTGGCTGGGGATGTCAATGATGCATCTGAGTTAATTTTTAAGGTAAAAGCATTGGGATTAGATTTAATTTACAATATGAGTACCACATAGTTATGGAAAAATTGATGGCTTGCAATCTGTTAAGTAACCGCCATTTGAAGTAACAAGGCGTGCAATGAAGCAGCATATATACCATACCTCTCTGTCCTAGTTTGCCTCTACAGTGCTGTACCAGAAAGGGCCTCAAAGTATTGGTAGGATTTGTTTCCAAATTATGATTATAATTAAATAATTAAATATATTGAATCAGTGGGATAGTTGACCTGGTGTAGACACTGCATGTAAATACAGAATGAAAATAACCTCTGCCTAGTTCCACAATGGTTTATATTGCAGAGATCACATTGTAAAGGCCTACAGTAGGCTCTGGGATATCCATCTCTTTGTTTCCCTAGACCTTTGTGCAGAGATCCAGGTCTACAGCAGTGCACATGCCATGGGTATTTACAGCTCACTTGCTACAAAATTAATATCTCTGAAGTTTAGTTGCCTTTCCACAATAACCGCAGTGATTGAAAGAGATTGCTTGAAAGCCGGCAGTGTCCACCCGAGCACTCTAAAACAAAGAGAACCGCTCCGAACCGTCAGCCCCACGCGGGGGAGGGTGGTAGGCTAAGTCTCACGGAACATGAGCTGGCCATGAACCCTCGCCTCGGGAATGCCCCGCGCGGGGCTGTCTGCAGGGCTGGTGCTAATGCAGCAGAATCGGCGTCTGCCGCTCAGTAGGGACCAGGGGTACTGCAAGGGCTCCCATTTTGATTCACGTAAAAGAGGCGGGGCGTGTCTCAAGGTCAGAGTCGGCTCCGTGAATTGGGGTGGAAGGGAACTAATGAGATTTTCATTCTTTCTGCCCCGCACCAGTGGCATCACCTTACAGTGCTGTCAATCTAGTACCTTTCATCGTCTCTCTCTCTTTGAGAGAAAAAAAAGGAAAAAAACCTGTTTATTTTTTAACAGGACTGTTAATCTATTTGGACTGGGCGTAATAGGACATTTGCATGGCGGGCACAGCGACGCATCAGCGATAACCACAGGGTTGTGACATTCCCCTAAATATGCTGAGCTTTCTCTAACCTCTCATCAAACACTGTGATCTTTATGGACTGTATCATATTGTGCGGTAATGTGCTTTATTGTCCACAGAATAAGCTTTTCTTAAAGGTAATTGGAAAGCTGGAAATGGCTGCTATCGGCTGATTTTTAAATACATTATTTCTGAAATGTGGCTTGTGTAATGACCCTGTCGGTGTAAAATGTAAGATTTATCTTGGCAGAGAAAATTGATCCATTTCACCTTTGTCTAATGGAAATTTTTATCTGGGATTATCTGTTTATGTAAATGAGCGTTGCCCTGGAACGGGGAAATAAAAGGAAGTAGAGGGTGCAGTTAATCTAGCACTTGACACATCAGTCTGGACATAACACACACAGGATTCATCTCTGCTGGGGGCGGGTGAGGGAGTGGGGGTGAGGTAGGGTGGAAGAGCTGGGGCCCGCAGGTAGATACTGTCGTGGAAAAGTACTATGCACTGCTATGGCTTTTCCAAGGGGGTGATGAATTGGGCATGTGGAGGCACCTTGTTGGAATAGCCAAGAGTAACAGAATCCCAACTCCAAAAAGGAAAACATTTGATGATAATGGTAATGTCACAAATCTGGTACTATATTTGTGGCATTACTATTGCTACAAGACAATGTAAGAGTAATGTAACAAATACCAGCTTTTCTGTGCTGGATATAATTACCCCAACCTTATTTACGTATTCGATATAATATAATGTAATTGTACATTCAATAATATAGATGATTATAAAAGATAAACTATCTTGATATGAAGTGGCTATATAATTTTTAAAAGAATAGCCACACGAAAGCAATAAAGTAAAGATTGACAAACCAATCAGGTTTTATGAGTACTTTCATTTATTGATGGGGGGATTTGGCATCCTACAATGATGGTAGAGATGTGGTGCCCAAAAAAACAGCCTGAGATCGGAATGGAAAGCACAAAATGGAGCTTCACCATGTGGATCTAGTCCCAAGGCAGCCATGCTGTCATCCCAACAAAAAGAGACAAGCTTCGACCAGCCAAGTGACAGACGTGCCATCGCACGACTCAACTGAGGGGCAGTTCGCTGCAGTCCTAAACACCACCAATCTCAGAGGGCTGCCACCGAGACCTTGGGGCTTAGCCTTTGCTACCAGCCACTCAGGGCTTGTTGTGATCAAACACACTCCCAATGCATCGTAACAGCTGTGGGGTTCCATGTTGCAGGCGTGCACTGGGGTTGTGAGTGATCCCAGACATATCCTACTCCTCAAGGCGATGTCGCACTCTATATATGCAGTGCCGTCTGAAAATTAATTTTCATGGCAATCAAGGCAATTCATCACTCAGTTGGGCACGTTTTGGGACTCGTTCATCTTTGTCTTCTTCTTGGTATCCCTTTCCTCTTCTTATTTTTCTTCCTCTTCCTCTGATGGCTAGTTTAAGGACAATATTTCATGTAAAAGTCCAAGGTGGCACATCCTGTTAAAGCAGTATTCCTTGGTGCAGTGACACACTCCTTGGCCCAGAATTGAATTCTGACTGTGACAGTGCAGTCCCTGTGGTCCCTGAGTCCTGTGGGGCCCAGGGAGGAGGGATTTAAATTAACAGGGTTTTTCCCCAAATCACTGGGCAGTAGCAACTCCTCTTGCTGATATGGCACCTGTCATCTGCTTGTAGCATTTCGTACATGTATGTAGTATAGTCCCAATAACTGTGCATGTCAATGGACTGCAGACTGAAAAGAAGCTCCCGCTGGCTGCGGATGCTTCAGAGAATAAACATGCAAGTGTGCATTCTCCCAAACTGACTGAGGATGTTACAGTGATGGGTTAGACCTACAAATACAATTACATATTCAGAATATTGGTAGAAAGGTAAAAAAGGGGAAAATATACGTTCAAAATGTATATAAAGATGATGAAGGTACAGGTTCATTGTCACAGTTTGAGCTGCTACCCTTTTACACTTGTCATACAAGTAGCCTCATCCAGGCCTCATCCTTAGGTTTCTCCAGTTAAATGACCCAAACAATTTATTTTCTGGGTACGGAAAATTACATTATTTAATTGCCTTACATATATTATATGCAACTGTAACACAGCTCAATAGCATGAGTGAGCACATGAGTGTCTGCTTCACAAGATGATGTCACCCCTAGAGCTAGTACTAGCCAAGGGGCTGCACAACAAAATGGCTGCCTGGCCTACAACACATGGGAACCAGGAAACACTACATTTCCCAGCAGGCCACAGTCACACCTGAGCCAAGTGAAAGTGATGGGACTAACGACCAGCTGAAAGCCATTTTGAGGCCTATTTAAAGGGCTGATTCCCATCACACTGGGAGAGGAGTAGGAACGTGTGTGGGAAGGAGTTGCTGGGTGTTTGTAAGAGTGAGTACTGTGTGTTTGTAAGAGTGAGTACTGTGTGTTTGTAAGAGTGAGTACTGTGTGTTTGTAAGAGTGAGTACTGTGTGTTTGTAAGAGTGAGTACTGTGTGTGTGTAAGAGTGAATACTGTGAAGTCGTTGACCAGCCAGTATTTGGAGGAAGAGTGATTGTTGGAGTGTTTTTGGTGTATGAAAATTGGATTGTTTTGAGGACCCCCTTTGGATTTTGACGACGGACTGCATTACGGAACTGAACTGGATTTTGGATTGGATTTGGACATTGACGACGAGAAAGGATTTGTGGACTTTGTGTTTGTATTCCCCTGAAGACCCCACCCTTTGTTTTGTGTTTGTTAGTATAATAAATTATCATTTTGGTTTTGAATACTGCCTCCTCCTGGTTCTTGAACTTGCCTACGCCCTCTGCAAGGTCCGTGCATGTCGCCCAACCCCTGGGGACACCACAAAGGGTACAATTAGTTATTAGGGAGTTAGTTAGTTGACTGTAGACCTGGGTCTTTAGCTCTGTGAGCAAATCACATCTCTTGCTGTGTCGCATGGAGGGGCCACAGATAAAAACCTGCAGCCGACCTGCTGTGCCCCCAGTACACAATACAAGTACTGTTTTAGGTATAAGAGCATTTAAAGTACGTAAAAGTATCTGCCAAAATAAAGGAAATGTCAACATAATAATAAAAATAATGTCTTAATAGGGCATTGGTCCACCACAAACTGCCAAAACAGCTTCAAGGCACCTTGGCATAGATTCTAGAAGTGTCTCGAACTATGGAAGGATAAAACATCATTCTTAAATGAGAAATTCCATCCTTTGGTGTTTTGTTGATGGTGGCAGAAAACTCTGTCTCAGACACTACTCTAGAATCTCCCATTAATGTTCATTTGGGTTGAGAGCTGGTGATTGAGATGGTCATGGCATGTGGTTTCCATACCCATCAATCCATTCAGTGACCACTCATGCCCTGTGGATGGGGCATTGTCATCCTGGAAGAGACCACTCTCATCAGGATAGAAATGCTTCACCATAGCATAGTGATCACTCAGAATGGCTTTTTATTAATTGGTGTTTACCTCACCCTCCTAGGGATTGAGTGGACCAAAACCATGGCAGGTAAATGCACCCCACACCATCACAGAGCCACCAGAACCCTTCACAGTGGGAACCAAGCACTCAGACCTGTAGGCTTCTTTTGGCTTGTACTTGTGGACTTGTTGTGAGAACAGGGTGAATGATGACTCATCTATGCTCAGCAGACCACTGCCTGTGTTCTTTGCACCACTTCACTCACAAATGTGCATGTTTAGGTATAAGGGGTTTATGCACTGCAACCCAACCATAGTATCACTCTCTGTGTTACAGGTATGATATGCAGACGCCTGCAATGATGTCTATTGCTGTTTTACTGCACTGATCTTGTGCGCTAACTATGATTGTTCTTACCTTGTATTAATGCACATCTTGTAAGTCGCTCTGGATAAGAGCGTCTGCTAAATGCTTAAAATGTAAATGTAAAATGTCTGTGAAGGTCTCGGTGGACTGTTCTTGATAAAAACTGCCTGCTCATGCCCTGGATTGATATTTGCAGTCGATGGATTCAGAGTTGCTCGTCTATTTTGCCTTTCATCTCAAACCAAATGCATGGACATCACGGTCGAGGAGTATTCGTTTTAGACCACAATTGCCCCAAGATGATGATGTCTTTCCGTCAGACTTCCATGACAACATTACCTTAGCCACTGTTCCTTCTGAAACATCAGCAAGTTGAGCAGTCTTCTCCACTGAAGCTCCTGACAAATGTGCCCCAACAATCACTCCTCTTTCAAAGTCACTTTTTCTAGCCACAGTGGCTGAAATAATGGACAACTGGCCCTGCCCAGCATATTTATACATGACCTCAAACATGATAGGATGTTAATTGCTTTATTAACCTGCTGTGCTCAGTGTTGCTCAGGTGGATAATGTTTTTATCCTGCAAACGTAATGCAGTTAACTGTGAGCTAGGATAAGAAGCAAGACGTTTGGTATCTCAGATTACGACAGTTACGGATATGTGTGTGTATGTGAGCTGCAGTTTCAGAGCCGAATTAAGGCCTCCGTTATACTGTGGCAATCCAGCACCCCCATCATGAGAGGCCTTCCAGGAGAGACTTTCATGTAATTAAAAGTGTTTCAGATTGCCCGGAAGCATTAAAAATGAAACCTGCACAGCAAATGAAACATTTTGTCTGCTCATCTGGGATTGCGACAGTCCTGGAGGAGTGTGTGGCCACAGCTATTAGGGCACGCTCCGCACCACTCAAAAAACTGTAAAAGAGGGTACACCCAGACAGGATGTCTCAGATCCCCAGGATGTCTGGGTGGGACACGTCAGAAACACTGACTGTAGTTGCTTTCCTCTTTACTTATCTATATATTTAACACAGTAGAGGGAGGGGAGGGGTGTTAGAGTGTTAATATGGCAGTGGACAGACCTGTATACAGTACCTGGTCTAGCTTGTCTGAAGAGTAGACCTAAGATGTTGAGCAGTGTAGGGGCTATCCCTCTAGAAATTAGAATTCTAATATGGTTGACGTCACAATGTAAGGCTTGTAAATTCCTCACACAGTAGCAGCCCAAAAGTATTCTTATAATATCAGTCTCATTAAACTACAATATTAATAGTTAATTAATCTTAATCAAATCACAACATTTTAACTTTAGTTAATACCAAATTAATAATATTGATGACCTAACTAAGGGGTTGAAGGCATCAGGGAGTTCTAATCCAACGCAGAGGTTGGCTCAATTCATTACGAGTGTAACATTAAGACACACAACCTTGCAAAAGAAAAGATATAATGACATTTATTGAATATAAAGCACACTTCCATACATTAATGAACAACAACTATCTATATGAATGCATGTGTGTATCTGTGTGTGTGCCTGTGTGGGGCATGTTTGTGCGCAGGCGTTCTGAGGCACATGGCCGTGCCTGCATGTGTGTGCTCTCTCGTGTGTGCGTGGGTCACGCGCATGTGCGTGCATACTTTTAGCACGTGGTTATTGAGAACAAAGAGGAAAGATTGAAGTAAGTTACCTAGTTTGTAACTAAGGAAAAGGAAAGATGGCACTTACTGCGCAGACCAGAATAACTGGAGTTATTACATGTGTTGAGATCAGAATGTTGGGTTATGACTGGGTTAGTAGATACATGCAAGACCTGGGTCTGTGTGTAATGTATTTTACTACTAATACAGGCAGTGAATGAGCACACATTTTACAACAGTTTGTACATTCAGTCATTGATATAAATAGTCAATTTTACTGCATAGGTTATCGTCTCGTTGCATGCTAGGATCTGTAAGTAACCCGGCGTTAGATTTTCCATTTAGTTGCTGTGTTCTGTATCTTTTCACTGGGTCTTGTGGCTTAGTGCTAATCGCTTAGAATCTGTTTAATCTGTTTAATTGTTTCAGTTGTAACGTCCGTCTCTGTAGTCAAGTGTTCCCTGAGTGGTGGTGTTGGTGTCTGTTAGCCAGTTAATTGGTATCTATTGTTATCAGTTGGCATTCGCCACTTAGTGCCTAGCAGCACTTAGCTTTATAAGTAACCTTAGTTCTGGAAAGCGGCAACTTTTTGAGGCAGCATCCCTGTCCTAGCCTCCCCATACGAAGACTTGGCAGACAAAGACAAAGGAGTCTACCTGCAGGAGTCCAAAGAGGGAGGCCAGCTAGGGAGTGCTTGCCGCACGGTAAGTATCATAGTTTTGTCTCTTCCTGTTCTACTTTCTCCGCATCTAACACCACATGCAACTTCCCTATCCCAGTCCATGTCTCCTCTTCTAGATTTCCTAGAAGGAGAGATTCTACTCACAGCCGCAACCCCTCCAATCTCATCCACCCTCCTAGATCTTCCGGTGTCGACGTGGTGGTAGCAGGCGGACTATGGAACTGCCAGTCTGCTGTCCAGAAGGGCGATTTCATCTCGGCCCAGGCCTCCCTACTCTCCCTGCAGTTCCTGGTGCTCACAGAGACATGGATCACTCCGCAGAACATGGCCACCCCTGCTGCTTTCTCCGCTGCCTACACCTCCCACACTCCACGACCCACAGGTAGAGGTGGACGAACAGGTATACTGATCTCCCCCCTGTGGAGATTTGGTATTGTTCCTCTTCCTCACTTCTCACCCTCCTCCTTTGAATTTCATGCTGTCACTGTCACTGTTCCATGCAGACTGCACATCATTGTTCTCTATCGCCCACCAGGTCCACTGGGGAGTTTCCTAGATGAGATGGATGCCCTACTCAGCACCATCCTTGAGGGGGACGGCAAGATTCAATCTTCTGCTTCTAATCCTCTAAAATTCTCTCAACATTTTCCTCTCTCCTCACCCCTCGTAAGAAGGTCGATGACATTCGCAACTCCTTCCCTCCATCCTCTCCCTCACCTAACCCTCCCTCACCCATCTCGCTACCTAAACCTCTCACCCCTCTGTCCTCCTTCTCGCCCCTCCCTGACTTGGACATCCTTCAACTTGCTCACTCCCACCGTCCCACTACCTACCCTCTCAATCCCATTCCTTCCCCCCTCTTCCAGTCTGTTGCTATGGAAATCCTCCCCTTTGTCTCCAATGTTATCAACTCCTCTCTTTCCTCTGGCTCTGTCCCCTCTCCCCTCAAAAGGGCCCATGTCGTCCCTCTCTGAATCCTGCTGTAATTTCCAACTACCTACCTGTCTCTCTCCTCCCATTCCTCTCCAAAACACTAGAGCGGGCTGCCTATAACTAACTGTCTGCTCATCACCTACAGAATGACCTGCTTGATCCTAACCAGTCTGGGTTCAAGGCAGGCCACTCCACAGAGACTGCTCTCCTTGTGGTCACTGAGGCTCTTCAAACGGCTAAGTCCCAATCCCTTCACTCAGTCCTCCTCCTCGACTTCTCAGCTGCACTTGATATCGTGGACCATCAGATCCTGCTCTCATCTCTCATCGAGATGGGAATCTCTGGATCTGCACTAACATGGTTCAAGTCCTACCTAGCTAACTGGTCCTACCAGGTGGCCTGGAGAGGATCCCTCTCCTCTCCCCACACCCTCTCTATCGGAGTCCCGCAGGGATGTCCACCCACCACCTGAAGCTGAACCTGGGGAAGACTGAGCTGCTCTTCCTCCCAGTGAAGGGCTCCCCGATGATTGATGCTTCAATCATCGTGGAAGGCTCCATAGTGTCTCCGTCCCAGTCTGCTAGGAGTCTTGGAGTGAGCCTGGACAACAAGCTGGGCCACATCGCAGCGATCACCGGACCTGCCGATTCTCCCTCCACAACATCCGGAGGATCCGACCGTTCCTCACCCAAGAGGCCACACAACTCCTGGTCCAGACCCTGGTGATCTTGCAATTCCTGCTGCAATTCCTTGCTGGCAGGCCTACCGGCCTGTACCATCAAGCCATTGGAACTAGTCCAGAATGCTGCTGCACGACTGGTGTTCAATCAACCGAAGTTCACCCACGTCAACCCTCTCTTCTGCTCTCTCATTGGCTCCCCATCGCAGCACGAATCAGATTCAAATCACTGGTGCTTGCTTTTCAGGCAGCTAGAGGAACTGCTCCCCCTTACCTCCAGACACTCATCACACCCTACACCCCAGCCAGACCACTCTGCTCAGCCTCCTCTGGTAAACTGACTGTCCCATCCCTCCGGGCGCCCGGCAGCCGCTCCTCATGGTCTCGCCTCTTCTCTGTCCTTGCGATCTTCCGCAAGAGACTCAAAACCCACCTTTTCAGACTCCACTAACACTGAATCCTATACATCTACCCAATTGTCATCACCACTGCCTACTTGTTCAACACTTCTTGTATATGTATCCCTGCTTACTCATTTAATAAAAAAACCTAAGAACCTGCCCCTTCTGCAGGTACATGAGCCTCGATGCCCTAAATTGATTCCAAATGAAAAAGACATTGAAAACTGATGTTCTCACCATCCAGGGGGAGGAGGAAGCCCGCCCCAACCCTAAACATAGCAAACAAGCGAACTTCTGACACTTATAACATTATCGGACATTATCGCCAAGACGTGGAGCCGAGACCCCCCGGTTATTACCAGCGCTAAAAGAGAGCGCCCCCCCGGTGTCAGAGCCCCCGGTCCTGTCAGTAATTTGTTGCTAATCAGCTGTCAGCTTGGAGCGATGATGAGGTGATCATCTCTCATGGAAGGTAATGGCCTTAAAAGTCACAGAGTCAATGTCAATGGGAATGCATGGATTCAATCAGGGAGCGTGGTGACGGATGGGCCCTGCTGACATTACCACTCATTTTGAGCCAGAGCATCTGGGCCCTAGTAAATAACCATCAGTGGGTGGGTCTGGGGGACAGGTCATTAGCCCTGAGAAAAATAAATATCTCTTCTCACATGAAGGCTGCAAGTCATTTAGCACAGACTAGAAAATTTCACCCTAGATTAAGTATGATGAGCCAATATCAGTCAGAGGAGGCTGCACCGCGAGGGCTTGATGAGACTCTGGGAAATTTATATTCAGCTTAGCAAATGTAATATGATTTTAAAGAGTTGATGTGTTGGCATAGGAGTCTGCTATACCCCACCCCCCCCCCCGCCCCCATAAGGTATGCACTTTTCTAGAGGATGTTACATTACGTGAGTTTGGCTCGCTGTAACCTCTTGGATGTTCTTATCCGATGGCGTGGAGATTGCAATAATCTGACAAGGTTTGGAGGACATCCGTGAAGTATCCAGCATATTTTGTTTTTGCCAAATAGAGAATGGATGTAATTCACTGATCAAGTAATTTTCTGGGGCAGGGAGTCCCACGCTGGGAGTACCACCCGTTTTTGCTGAGACTGGACTGGAGAAACAGGAGTACCCTCTGGCATTAGGGGTCAGAAGTCATTTTTGAGTCTTTCCTTTTGTGCTTAAAATGAGCAGGAAATAGTTTCACCCTCTCTGGATTTTTGTTCAGTTGTTTTTATGTCAAATGTTCTGTTTTCATAGTTTTGGCCAGTTATGAAATAAGCACACAAAAAGTTTACAGCACACACACATTCATATATATATATATGTACATATATTTATATATTTTGTACATGATATATACAGTGGGGGTCCAAAAGTCTGAGTCCACTACCAAGATCTGTTTTCATCATTCATCAAAAACTAGCACAAAATCTTTACTCAGGAGAACAATTTGACCTCTAACTACTTCACTAAGCTACACAGCTGCAAAAACGTTTGCAAAGGAAGTGTCCTTTTTTAAGAGTAAAGCACCTGCAGTAGCAACGAGAACACATAGAGGACTATATTAATTATGTCAATATCTGGTATTAATTGTTAAAGACCAAAACAACTCACACTGTGTATTAGGAGTGTCCACGTATTAAAACTTAAATGAAAAATAAGGTGTCACAACATTTTGAGGAAATGAAAGGCAATGGTGTGCAAATAAAATATTTATCGATATTTCAATTTCATACCATCCTTTCTCTTTTCTAAAACAAACATTTTTTAAATTTGATTCAGTGTTTTATAACAAATTTGAATAACAAATACCACATAAGTAAACATTTAGTGTTAGTTTTCGATGAACGATGAAAACAAACAGATCTTGGTAGTGGACTCAGACTTATGGACCCCACTGTAAATTACCCTTATGTCCTTGATCAAACATTAATCCAATTAATATTTACCATGTGAAAATTCTGTAATGGACCTGAATACATTATGTCGAATGTAATGCAAACATTTGTTATGCTAACATCAGCATTACAGGCAGTCCCCGGGTTACGAACGTCCGGTTTACGGACAACTCGTACTTCCGAACGGACTGTCATAAGGCCTATTATGTTTTTAAAAATTGAGTTAAATACAATGGTTCGTAATAACGAACGCACGCACTATTTTGTGATGCTCATGAAAACATTGCGAGGTTTCAGCGGTTCGTCGGCTCAAGGAACAGAGATCACCGTCCGTTATTTTAAGTCAGATCACGGTCCCGTTTTTCTCTTTCTCTTACCCTTACAACGATTCCACCAAATCGTAAATCTGATGCAACTGCTGGTGATGCATCAAAGCAAAGGAAAACAATCAACATGGAAAGTAAAGTTGAAATGATAAAGAGATTGGAGAGGTGAAACGCCATCAGCCATTGGGAAACATTAGGCTACAGCCGGTCAACGATCGGTTTAAAAAAAACTATTTTAAAAGACAAAGGGAGAATAATGGAGCATGTGAAAGGCCATGCCCGATGAATGCCACGATTATTACCAAGCAATGCAGTGGTTTAATTATTGAGATGGAAAGGAGGATAGAAGACCAAAATCAGCGTAATATGCCTATTAGCCTTTTTAGTGCAAGAAAAGGCTTGAAGCGTTTCTTTACTGTTTTTTTTACAGTACAGTATTGTATGTACATAGTTACTTTTATTATTACTGTATTATTATTATTAATATTACAGTATTGTTATTATTACAGTAGTATTATGTACTGAATGTTATGTTTAAGATGTTTTATTGTATTTAGAGGTTTTTCTTAAGTGTTTTATATGCACAGAAAGGTAAAATATATTCTATAGTAAGACAAACATTTGACTAAGTGACGATTAATAAGAACTGTATGTACCTGTTCCGACTTACATACAAATTCGAGTTAAAGACAGATGTAAGAACGGATCTCGTCCGTAACCCGGGGACTGCCTGTATTCTTACAATTTCACAATTAATTAAATTAATTTGAAAGTGGCGGGTATTTGAATAATTGATAGCAGCACTTTAATATTCATTATTTATATCAATCCACATATCTCACTAAATATTAAGACAGTGCGTCACACCCAAATTAGGTTTTAGATGTAAAAAGTGGAGTGTGTCTGGACAGCCACAGTGGTGCAGGACTGGGGGGGTGGGGTGGCAGGCTGACCTTCATGCGGTGGACCGCCTTCACAGCTGATTACATGAGCGGTCTTCCTTGGCCCACCGGAGGAGTGGCAGCCATATATCTCCCAGCTCTGCACATGGCTCCACACTCAGCAGGTCTTGGCGAGACTTCATTAGATATAATGTACTTCCTCTCATTTGGCAGGCCTCTCCCAGAGATATTCCGACTGTAGGGAATGCGCTGACCTCAGTGAAGGGCTTGAGCACATCCAACTAGTTACCCGTTACTCCTTTCTGTAGGCTTTTCTGTACTCTGGGGCCCCCTGCGACTGCCCAGCCCATGATGTGAAAGCTAGCACACAATGTGGTAATTGGTGGGCAGAAGTGCAAAAACACACAAGCCCCTCCTTTCACTGGCAAATATAGGTGCAGTGCCCAGATGTAGCTGCCAGCGGAAAGCCTGGCACAGAGGGGGGGTCGGGAAGGGGCCAGGACTCTGCACACAGGGTCTCAGTGATTTCATATCACAAATGTTACAGACTTGTTGCCTGGCCATTGTGTTAGCTATTTATAAATATTCCGAACACACACACACACACACACACAAACTCCAAAATGCAACTTTGAAAGAATAGAGAGAAATTAGACTGATATGATTGATGCAATTAATGTGCAATTAGTTGATTTTTTATGTAGATAAACCCACTCTCCCCCAATAAAACAATTTATTTTGTTTGATAATATTATTTGGAGATTCAAACACCAGAAAAAAACTAAAAAACATGGAAGCAGGAAATATCAGTCCTACATCTGTGTTTCAGTAGTGGCCAGAGCTCGGCTCCATTCACCCATCCATTGTGAACCAGGCAACTTTGCTTTGGTGATGTATTTAACGGAAGCTGATGAAAGACACATTATTCTCAATAGCAGCTGCGGAGTCATTGCAAACAAACATCCTTATAATGGCCTTGTAAAGCATATGTTCATGTGTGGGATAAACGGAAGCTTTCTCAGGAGAGGAGAGACCGCATCCCCTGTGATAGTAAACTTCATACTTATTTCAGAGCAAATTAATTATTATTTTCCATGCATTGGATAACATTGCCACAAAATACCAAAACCTGGAGGTCGTGGCTGATAGATATGATGTAGTTTAAGAGTGCATCCGTCTCCTGTGGCCACCCCTGCTCGAGTCCGCATTGTGGCTCTCGGCTGTTTTTACTGACTCATCTGTTAAGCAAGGCTTTGATCGCGAATACCATTTTACGGATACATTCCCATGAATACATTAACATCCCGTCCCTTCCCATTTGCTACAGTGTTGTTTCTCACAGTTAATCATTGGCCAGATAAACCGTGTACATATTTGCTGTCCATCTGCCGAGAAGGTGCTATGAAGTGCTGGTATCCTCTCACTCAAGCAGGTGGACAGAGAGAGGGAAAAATAGAGGGCCTTGGCAGTGTACATCTGCGTGGGAACATTCTTACCCATGTCCATAACTTTGGAAAATTGCACATAAATAATAGCTGCAATGCAGCAATTCAAGTTGCCTTTTTTTCACTAAAAGCTTTCTTTCTTTCTAATTTTCCTTCTTTTTTCTTCTTGATTAATCAAATTATGTGTTTATTTTGCCAGATACCTTGATAAAGAACAATTAAATAATTAAGCCATTAATATATATTATTTCCAATTTCATTTTCAATTTCATTAAAGTCAGGATCTCTTGCCACAGTGGTATATATCATGCTCTTACAAGCACTGCATAAGCATGTTGAGATGGTGACTCCTATCCAAAGAAATGAAGAAGAAAAAAATGCAAATAGACTGAAAGGTTTTGCTACTCACACGAGTGAATCACACATCACATTGAACTGCTCCTCCTCGGACGTCTAACTGCTCCTCTCCTTAAAACTCGAAAACACCCCATCAATTATTTCCTAAGCAGCCATACTGAAGATATCACTTGGAACAGTATGAGGGGGCCGGGGCTGTCAAAGCGATGATGGATGTACTGGGAAGCAGTAGCCTGCCACAGCAGGCTCTCTTGGGCAAGCAGCTGCAGAGTGCTTAAGTGCCATACACATACACACACACACACACACACACACACACACACACACACACACACAAAAATGTATGCACGTATGCATCTACATGTTTGTACACTTACACACACACACACAAATCAAAAGGCACACACACACACACACAAACACACACAGGAGAATTTAAATTTTGACAACAGGTCAGCTAAACCTATACAGAGTTCTGTTCTTCTCTGTATCCTTACTAAAGCTCACTGTAACTTTGGTCTGGGAAAAACTGTATATTGACATAGCAAAACATTGTATAAATCTTGCAACCTGTATTTAAAAAAACACAAATTAGCAAAGATTGATTTTAAAAAGATTTAAAATGAATACCATGTAGGAACCACGGAGAAATTATGTAGAGGTGTACACTATGAGTTTCTAAATATCTGGCTTGGAATAATACTTTGACACCAACATTTGTCATGTTTACATCTCAACAAAAATAAAAAAGGCATAATTCTGCATGTCAAATTAATTAAAAACGATCAGCCCTCTTGCACAGCTGCAAAAAAACGGCAGTGCCCATGTCACTAATTATACAAGTGCCACTTTGATGTCCAATAGTCATTAAAGATTCAATTGGGTTTGGAGAAAATTAATAGAGCATTAATCAACATGCGCTAATTTGCTAATAACGTGTTAATTAAATCATGCATTTAAAGTTCTGAGACCTGTAATGCTTATTCTACCATACAGTTTTCATTTAGCCCCGGTTCTGTGAAGGGGAGAAAAGCCAGCCCTGCTGGTATGTGTTTGAGAAATGCACCAGCTCTGAGAGTCAGTGCAGCCCAGACCAGCTGTGCAAATGTACATATGCACAGCACATAATGAATTGAGTCGTGAACTCCTCAGCTCCTCGGAGATCTTACGTTACCTTGTGTGCCATGCGATGATCCTCCCTACCAAAGCGCATTTTCACCTCAAATGATCAATCGCGGTAAATTAGCTAAGGAAACGCCGACTGTAACGAATGATGATTTGACCGCAGCTACAGTTGTGCATTTCCACTACCATATTGTTACCGTTCACTTCGACTCTGGGATGTAAATACATACCATTGAGGAGGATGGAGAATGGCAGAAAGCCAATACCAAAGCACGTCTTGAGCCCCAGATCAATGAATTATTGTGATAGTGTGTAGCCATCGTTGTACTTTAATGTGAAATCAATAGGCCCTGGTGGTGTAAAACGGTTGACCTGAGTTTTCACTTTTTTTTCTACCCACAAGCCCCCACCCCCGTAGTTATGGGTCCATAAGCTCCGGGACATGTTTTATTTTCAAAAAATTGCAAACGTTGCAGACGAATAGGCGGAACAAGTGGCCAGAGTTAATAACGGACCTCCGATACATCGCTCTCAAAACTGCAGTTGAGTCTTTCTTGGCGGTGATGTTTTCTTGTGCAGTTGGATTGTATGGAAACGGATCATCATTTTGCAGCAGTGTATACATTGCTAATTACAAACATGAGGGGACAGAACATTATGCACATAAACATTATTCATTTTTGCTGAATATGCATGCTGATGTTAATGCAGTTTTTAAACATTTATTTTCATAAACTATTCTATTTTGGTCTTTAAATGACATCTTAAAATTGCATTTCTGGGTAAAATGCACGTGGTTTATCATATAATTACCAGTTAGCACATATTTTATTATAGATTAAAATTTATATTATATTTACTTGAGAAATATATGAAGACTATCTCTTCACATAGGAAGACTAACTCTGTTGAAAGGATAAATACACCATGTAATCCAACACACCATTGTACACTGAAATCATACATCACATGCTCCAATCGCCATTCAGTCCCAAATCCCACACTGTCCCCAGGGGTAATTCTCTCAAAGAATAACCTAAGCTATCTTTTGAGACCTATCAATATGAGTTGGAGTTATTTCCAATCACCCGCAGTGTCCCTTTCACAATGATTAACTATATTAGAATATAGCTTTTAATTACATATTTTATATCAAAAAAAATATATATATAACAAATCTACAATACTAGAATTGTTCCATGCAAAAAAACAAGGGGTAGGCAGCACCCTGAACAAACCCTTCTCTCTTTTCTTGTCTGCGAATTTCCCCCTCAGTGGCACGTTCCGCCATGCAGGCCAAAACCAATATATCACCGTTTTGTTTTGGCTGGAAGTCTTGACTGTCGCCTCACCTTAAAGAAGCCTGCCACAGATCAATACATTTGATGGAAAGCAATAATCAGCCCTATTAAGTGACAAAGGTTTACTCGGTAACAGCTGGGCTGGCGGGAGAGTGGAGCTTGTCTGACTAATGAATCGTGAAACAATCAGGCAGTAGCCATTTGTGTTTAGATCTGTAAATATGGCGTGGTACAAGTGCCAGACCATCGCTGGCGCTCCAGCTGGGGCCACAGATGGTCTGGATTCAAAGCAGCGCAGGAACCGTTATCTCCTCAGTCCCATGCTGCACCTCTGCTGTCTCTGACTGACAACTTCACTTTCGCACTTCAAGTTATCCACTTGCCCCACGTTGGGCCACCCAGCATACTTTAAAAAGCTGACAGGCCACAAGTGAGGCTCCCAGAGCTCACATGTAGGTCAGTAAGTAAAAAAAAAAAAGAGGAGAAAAAAAGAGGACAGCATCTTGCTATTTAAAGACATGATTACTTAATTAACCTTGGGAGGTGATGACTAATTCTGACATGTAAGCCTACTGATACAAAGGAGAGGAGTGCAGTGAATCTCATTAAGTGACTCTCACGCTTAAATATGAATGACACCGCTGGACTCTGATGCACTTCCGTATTTGAAAAATAATGAAAATATGTACTCTGCTTATCAGTCCAGCTGGGGAAACTGGCTCCTGACACGGGCGAGATATATTTCATGCCCGACAGCTGAATAAATACAGCAGCATTCAAATAGACAAATAAGAATTACATTTTAAACGCTTTTGTCATTTGCTGCAGCCAGAGATTGAGGGGGTGATGGAATACATTCAAAAAGCGAATGGCGAGACGTCCTTGAAGATAGAGTCATGAAAAAGATGGAAGGTTTATTTAATCTATTTTCAAGGTAAATGATGTTGTGGCCTGCCCTACCTTTCAAGTTTGAGATGCTGTAATTGAAAACAACTGTATGTAAAACAAAGCTCATTTTTTGATCTCCAGTATTTAATGGACCAAAACATTTTGTTTACACTTAATAATAATTCATAATCCGTTATCATGACATGGATTAAATGTCAAATAACACACTTGATTAATATATTTATGAGGTTTTCTAAATGCAGCTGATTTTACATTGAGATGTAGAAAAATGTGATAACTTCCTATGGATTTTTTATTCTGACATAGTACTACATATTTAGCACAAATTATTTTCTGAAGTATTCAGAATCAATTGAAAATACCACAATTTAAGAAGAAGCTGAGCCCAACTGGTGACTGAAACGCACTGTTTAAATTGTATTAATGAACTGGTAATGAAGTCTGGTATCAATTTGAAAAAAGGGTAGGGGTCATCCTTAACCTTCCATCTTCGATCTGTGAAGATCCAATGTGAATTTTTCTCTGAGACGAGAAATGGGAGACAAAATGGGAAAAGCAAGCACAACCTGTATTGTTTACAATCAAATGTGGATCACTTGCTTTGCTCAAGCATTCTTCCCAATTATAAAGCACTGCTATATATGAATCTTATATACATTATCAAAATACTAAACAAGCGTGAAATCAAAAATGTTGCGGTTCCTTCATTGAAATTAACATTTCTTATGCTTTGCATAATGGATATTGTGTTGCAAGTAAAATATAAAATCAGCTACATTTTGTACAGTGATAAGATGTTCATAAAATTCATGTTATGTTCATTGCAGGGAGGGAGTTCGTTGCAGTGTAGTAAGAAAATGTATTTGTATTTTGCAAGTTTTGTCACACAAAAAAAGCCACTCAGGGTTGTTCTATGAGGAAAGAAAACCCTGTTAAAATGTTTGCTTAGAGATACCAAGCATTTATAAATCAGCTTTACTGTAGGGTAATTATGGGGTAGGGTAATGTATAATTGGCACATCCAACTGAGCAGAGACACACAAAATTAAATGTTCTTTCCTTGAAAATTTGAAATTAATTTCAATCACCAATTAGACATACACGTTTCATAAAACTGAACCTGCTGATAATTGCTGATAATACCCTTCTGGAGAAAGCAATTCTGCACCAAACACAATGGCTGAAAATGTGTGTTTTCTTTACGTTCACCCGCAGTAAACATCTGTGAGCAGGTCAGAGGGAACCTTAAGCTCACAGTGGTAATGATGGCCGCTCCAGACTTGCTGTCCTTGCCTCTATAATCCCAATAAATACAAACCTCAGGGATGGAACTCTTTTTAACGTTAACCGTCATGACAGCGTTCAGTAGAAGGACATGGCTTAACTAAACTGTCAGATCCAATAAACCCAATAAAGGGCTTGAATAGATGTTTATTACATTGCGGAAAAAGATCATTTCTATACAGAAATTGAGGATGACCTTTGCTGATAATTCCTCACCGCCTTTTTTTTTTACACGGGATAAATCAAAAGCCCTTTGTTCCTGTCTGATGTGGTGGAACCGGGCTGACGTCGGACGTAAAACACTCGGGCCTCTCTTTGTGTCCCAATCAGCTCACACCTCAGTACGCATCCATTAAAGAGGTGGTTCTGTAGTGCCGAGAATCAAAACAGGTAGTAAATATACTTACTGGGCGTCTAAACGGTTGTGTGCAGCTACACGTATGGTAGCTATGACAATCAAATAAATCACACATGGCTGGCCAGTTATTTGAATAATCATGTATAGTGCATGTTACTAATGTGTAAATACCCAGACCAGCAGGAAAACCACTGCTTTCATATTAATCATAATTAATATGTTAACTTTTTTGGATGCAAAGAAAAAAAGCTTTAAGTTGGGTTTACATTTATGGATCATTCTAAAAATGAAGGAATACTGTGCAGGCATTGTGTTGAACAATAGATTTATATGGATCCAATGTCTCTTCTTGAAAGGGGAATAAAAACAAACATTTAAGTACTCTTCACTACAAGCATTCTCTCTCTCTCTCCGTGCATAACAGTAATACAATATTTTTGTGCTTTTGTGCTATTTTTGTGCTTCCCACTGTACTTTGCTGCTTTCAGTATGTTATCTTAATGTTATCTGTAATAATAATATACAATATTATAATTAAAATCCCTTGCTTTCTCTTCAGTCCAAATTCAGTGGTAGTGAAGTCTGAAAAGGTGGGTTTTGAGTCTCTTGCGGAAGATCGCAAGTGATTCCGCAGTCCTGACCGATTGCGGAAGGTCGTTCCACCGGAACGGGTCAGGACAGAGAAGAGGCGAGACCGCAAGGAGCGGCTGCCAGGTGCTGGAGGGATGGGACAGCCAGTTTGCCAGAGGAGGCTGAGCGGAGGGGTCTGGCTGGGGTGTAGGGTGTGGTGAGTGTCTGGAGGTAAGGGGGAGCAGTTCCTCTAGCTGCCTAAAAAGCAAGCACCAGTGATTTGAATCTGATGCATACTGCGATGGGGTAGTATTGGAGTGTAATGCTGTTAGGGAGAAATAGAGCTTCTGATGGCTCCACAGAAACAGACGAACTGTGAGACGAGGCCAGGGTATCCGTTGTTTTTGAGACATGGCCATCAACCCCCCCTTGATCTGGCCTCCTGCCCCCCCCCTCCTCACTCTCCCCTGACCAGGGTGACATCCTACTCCTTACATCTGTGGGCCAGTCTGTGGCCCTGTGCCACAGAGGGGCTTGGGAAGGGAATATGTCAGCCCAAACATAGATTTCAAGACACCAAATATATAATAACAATATTAGTCCATAACCATCATTTTTACGGCATGCAGGATTTTCTTTAGATTTATGTAGGATGTTGATTCTGTAGGATCTTGATGTTTTGCTGGTAGACAAATTGTTCTGAGTGACTAACTGTAAAAATGGGACTTGTTTTTCCTTTTTTTAAAGGATTAGAAGCACAGTGCGAATATATGATGAGTTCCTCTGTTGAGGGCCTTCGTAGGGGAGCACCACCGTGTGTCAGCTTGTGTTGCTCGCTTTGCTCCTTGGTGAATCCCGGGAACGGAGTGGCCATTTCCCATCATCCTGGCTTCAGATAGTGAGCGATTCTGCAGTCTCAGCTGCCCTCCTCCCTCTATCTCTCTCTCTCTTGCTCCTTCTCTCATGGAAAGGGGAGTTGGCCGTAAAGCAATAACGATCAGCACCCCCTCAGGAGGCGCAGCGGCAGGCCTTCTGTCTGATTCCGGCACCAGGAACGCATGTTGATGCGGCTTGACTTGTGCCGCGAAGCCGTCACTTGACATGGAATGTGCGGCGGGGGCAGAGGCACACCGCTGGGGCCTGGGACAGCAGCAGAATGTCCACCACAACTCTCCTGGGTTATGGCATGTGTGTGCGATAGAGAGAGCATGGGGGAGCCCATTAGATGTGTGCAGTGGCCCATGAGATGTTGTATCGCTTTAATTAGCATGGTGCTGAAGGGCATGTTGATGTGACGAGATTGGGAGAAGGTTGATCATGTTTAGCCGTTGCTCAAAGCCACGCTTTCCACAGAAGGTTCTTTGTTAAACCCAGGCTTCTCCATCTTATTTTCTAAAGGTGGCCTATCACATTGGTGTTTGTCTTTCAGAGGCCATCAACAAGCATATGACCCCCTCATTTATATATATATATATATACATATATATATATATATATATTTAACATGCTAGGATTGTGTGAAAGCCTTAGTCCTTTATTTATTTTTTCATTTTTATTTAATTTTTCATTTCTAGTCATAATGGCCTTGCATTATATTTCAGGGGCTCCTTTCGGCAAAGCATTTTTTGTAAGGTTTTTAGCTTCTTAATATTTGCTTTTCCACAATAGGCTATGTAAAGGGAATTCATTTGTCCTTAACACCACCAACAGAAAATGATGCATCTATCAGAACGATGCCACTCCTTAAATGTTCAGCTGATGTCTGAATAAATTGCAGAATAATGAACATTTTAGACAATTATGCCAAATCATCATGCTGAATGCACACTGGCACAGTGCCAGGCTTTTTTAGATGGTGGGGGGAGGGGAACAGAGAGGAATGTAAATTGTCAAAATTGAGCCAACATTGGACTGTGCAAGCCTCCCATCCAGTCTAAATGAGCATTTTACAATACATTTCTAAAGAAATTATAGAATGGTTCAATCCCTCAAGTATTGCCCCAATCATTTTTTTTAAAAATATGTGTGTTTTAGTATTTGACACTTCATTATTATTGCAACTGATTTGATTTTGAAATAATATGATTTGTACCGCCCTGCGATGGATTGGCGACCTGTCCAGGGTGTATTCCTGCCTCTCGCCCCAATGCATGCTGGGATAGGCTCCAGCCCCCCCGCGACCCTAACTAGGAATAAGCGGCTGAAGATGAGATGAGATGAGATGAGATGATTTGTACCTATAGGCAACTACAAATCTATTATCGCTGTTAATAAAAAAATGCAGTAGCTTAAATATACCATTAGATATTTTTATATTAAATGATCAAGTAAATATTTGCTTATAATTAGTTAGACAAGTGTTTGCCGTTTGCTTCAACTTGTATAACTCTGACGTTGTTTTATCTGTTTACGCTGTTCTGCAATACCATTGTTAAATAGGCAATCTCATTAGTCATTTTTATGCTGCATTAGTTGCGTGATTCCGGAGTAGTGGGCGGTACCTCGAACTAAGTGGTTTCAGGCACTGTCTGCACCTGATAGTCGGCGCTAAGTAATTACCCTCGTGTAAGTATTTTAGCACCTATAGTTCTCATTTCTGGTAAACTGGCAGCTTTCCGCGGCAGCCTCACCTTCTGTGCCTCACCGTACGAAGACTCAGTGTACAAAGACCTGGGAGTCTACCTGCAGGAGTCCACCGAGGGAGGTCAGCTAGGGAGTCTATGCTGCACAGTAAGTAAGTATCATAATTTGACTGTTCCACTAGTCGTTTTTGTGTTTATACATCTTCTAACATCATGTGTAATCTCTCTATTTCTGTCCATGTCTCTCCTAGATTCCCTAAAAGGAGGGTTGCAACTCACAGCCACAACCTCTTCAATCTGATTCACCCTCCTAGATTCACCTGAGTAGATCTTGTGGTAGCAGGTGGGCTATGGAATGGCCAGTCCGCTGTCAGGAAGGCTGACTTCATCTCAGCCGAGGTCTCTCCCTGTAGTTCCTGGCGCTCACTGAGACGTGGATCACCCCTCAGAACACAGCCACCCCTGCTGCTCTCTCTACTGCCTACACCTTCACACTCCACGGCCCACAGGTAGAGATGGAGGGACAGGCATACTAATCTCCCCCCTGTGGAGATTTGGTATTGTTCCTCTTCCTAATTTCTCACCCTCCTCCTTTGAAAATCATGCTGTCACTGTCCCATGTAAAGTATACATTGTTGTTCTGTATCATCCACCAGGTCCATTGGGGAACTTCCTGGATGAGGTTGATGCCCTACTCAGCTCCTTTCCTGAGGATGGCACTCCCGTCCTACTCCTCTGTAACTTCAACCTACAGCTGGACATCCCTCAGTCCTCCGGCTTTCTCCCCCTCCTCCAGTCCTTTGAGTTCCCACCCACCCACAAGGCCGATAACCAGCTGGACCATGTCTTCACCAAGAAATGCACCTCGCCCAAATCTTACAGTATATCCTCTTCACGTATCGGACCATTGCTTTCTTTCTTTCCTCTCCCCCTCCCCTCTGTACCTAAACCCACTTTACCTGCCCCCACTGTCTCTGTCCTCACAACCTCCACCCTCACTCCCCCACAGCCCTGTCATCTACTTTTCTATCATCTCCCCCCTACTGATACCTTCTCTCAACTACCTGTTGAGGAAGCCTCATCCACTCCGCTATCCTCTCTCTCCTCCTCCTTTGATTCATTCTGTCCTATCTCAACCAAACCAGCTTGTCTCCTAACTGATTGCATTCGTACTGACCAACTCAAACTGTGAGCGGCAGAATGGAAATGGAGAAAATCCAAATACCGGGTGACTTAGCAGCCTTCCACACTCTCCTGGCTACCTTTTCCTCTAACCTCTCCTCTGCTAAGTCTGCATTTTTCTTCTCTAAAATTCCTCCACTTTGTCTCCAATATAATAAATTCCTTTCTTTCTTCTGGTACTGTCCTCTCTGCCCTCAAAAGGGTCCATGTTGGGCTGGTGGATAGCGTAGCGGTGTAGCCCATATTTGGCTGGTCCTGTACAAGTGTGAGCTGCCTATCAGGGACGCGGTTCGAAACTCGTCAGACCGCCCCTGACTATTAGCCTCGATTGGGAGCGGCGTTTGGCTGTTCGCTCCTGAAGGACGGGGGAGAGTGGTCGGCACAAACTCGCTGTGAAGCACATAAGGATGTCTCCAGAAAGGGGGTCAGTGAGTTCCGTCTCGAAGGAGGCGGATCATCGCCGGCCTCGGAGAGAGTAGCTTGCTCTGTAGAAACAGGCAGCAAGTTCGTGGGGGAAGGTTAATCTAAATAAATAGCGGGGATAATTGGCTTCCAAATCTGGAAAAATCTGAAACTAAATTTATATATATATAAAAAATGAAAAAAGGGTCCATGTCATCCCTCCCCAACAAGAACCCCGCTCTAAATCCTGCTGACATCTATTTACCGACATGTTTCTCTCCTTTCATTCCTATCCTAGACTGTAGAACAGGCTGTATATAATCAACTGTCTCTGTTTCTCCTACAGAACGACCTGCTTGATCCCAACCTACAAGGCAGGTCACTCTACTGAAACTGCTCTGCTTGTGGTCACTGAGGCTCTCCACTTGGCGAAGACTCAATCACTCAGCTCCGTCCTCCTCTTGCTTGACCTATTGGATGCATTTGACACCGTTGACCACCAGATCCTACTCTCATCTCTCGGCGAGATAGGAATCTCAGGATCTGGATTGGCATGGTTGCAACAGCCTTAGTTCAGAGCCAGTTTGATTATGCCTGTACCTCATGGTATAGCAGAATGTTACAATCTCTCAAGGATATACTACAAACATGAGGTTGTACTGAAGCTACCTCCCAGGACTCATTTGGATGATAGTAATTGTGGCTTTGGGGGTCACAACACTACACATCAATTAACTGCCATCGCCACTGTTTACATGTTTAAAAATGTAATAAAAAAACATTAACTTTTCTCTCCCTGTTTTATAGGCACAGTTTGTAGCTGCTGACAATGATGTTATGGCAGTGTTACTACACTGATATCTTGCACTAATCATGATTAATCTTACCATATTTAAATGCACAAGTTGCTCTGGATAAGAGCATCTGCTAAATGCTGTAAATGTAAATGTAAATTAAAAAAACCCTCTTGTTCTACCTCAGTTATCCCAACTAGGTAGCCTAAGGGCCACACCTCCTATATAAGTGTTGATTTATGGTCCCAACAGATGTCCTAGTCATACGTAAACAAGCTGCAAATGACTATTTAAAGAACCTAAGACGTCACAACTCAAGCTGTCCCCAGTGCTTGTGAAGAACATACAACTAAAACAGTTATTTCAGTATTTGTTCAATCTTCCTGAACTGACTAATCAGTGGAAGACCAATCACAATCAAGGAGGCAGTGGCGGATCCTGGCATAGGCCAATCATCACTATGAGATTACTACTAGCTAGTTAACATGCATAAAGTCCAGCTAAACTAGCAGCAGAACAGCAGAAGCTATTTTAAGTCTGCTTTGTGCATAATGAACTTTCAGTCACATTGAGCCAGACTCCACCAGTATTGAAAAGGTGCAACCCCCCTCCTCACTGGAAGTTAATTAGGATAATCTGATTTTGTGATTTTCAAAATCTGTGTTCAATTCAGTTTTATTTGTGTGCACATTACATTTTTTTTATTAGTGTGCAATATGTTTCAGTGTTCTTCTTTATTGTCTTGGACAGCACCTCCTTATTTTTGTTCCTTTTAAAAGAAGCATGCTATTTTTATTTATTGTTCAATTTAAATGTATTATTTGTATGTATCTTGAATTTTTACAATTTAATACTTGTGTGCAATATTTTTCAGTATTTCTTTGTCTATTAGTATATTTTCTTCTAATAAAAGGGGTGGTATTGCGCCTTGTTACAACATAGACAGGCAGTGTGGTATAATGGTTAGGGAACTGGGCTTGTAAAGTTAAGGTTGCAGGTTCAATCCCCAGGTGGGACACTGCTGTTGTACCCTTGAGCAAGGTACTTAACCTGAATTGCTTCAATTAATATCCAGCTGTATAAATGGATTGTAAAGATGCCTGTAATGTAATGTAATGTAATGTAATGTAATGTAATGTAATGTAATGTAATGTAACATAGGTTTTGGTAGTCCTTGTTGGTGGCCTCCCTGGGGGGGGTATGACTGATCTCGCCTAGGGCACCAAGTGAGCCAGGACCACCACTGCAAGGAGGCCATAGGTAAATCTACTTGTGCTCTCCATTATTCCAAATAAGCTCTTGACCAATGTCAGGGTAGGGAGGCACAAACAAATTGTTAACTGGGAGGGTATAGGTGAACATTTCAGATGGGTTTAAACACAAACCTCCCCCCTCGGCTATGCTACTGGTTTATATAGCTTACTAGTTATCTAGGCAACTCATTTTCTGAAACGCCATTCATAAATATAAAATGGCAAATGAAGTATTGTTTTAACTTAAGTTAATTGTTGTTGTCATTTTAATATGGTACAGTGTTCACATCATATCATCCCACCCCTTTTCTCAGGTACTCTTACGGGGATGGTAGTAAAGTAAACAGGTCACTAGCAGGAGATATAGATTCTCAAAATCTCATTTGACTTTTCCTGTTCTTTTACATACTGTACATCAATGTAAGTCCCTCACACCCATGAGTCCACTTTCCTCTGGCTTTACCATTGCAATCATTTACCGTGATTTCCTGTAAATAATGTTATCAGTCTAGCTTAACACTGCAGTACAAAACAGAGAGTGGCTGTGTTTTGGTGTAGTGACAATTACATACACCATCGCCTGGGGACCTTTGGACTACAATGAGCACAATAACAATAACAATAACAATGGCCCATATTTTGAAATAGACTACATTTCTAAACTCAAACATCTATAATAATGGTTTCTGATGAGTTTAGAAACAGCCATTCCTGTAGCACAAGATTATTATAATCAGTCTGCAAACTGAATGGCTATGCTATACAATAAGCACATAGGAGTGGCGTACCAATAAATGCCAAAGATGTATTTGAGATGAAAGAACCCTTGTCCCTTGGTTTTGACTCCCTAGTGGTCAGTGTCATATTACATTTTTCAAGGTCGAGAGGGTACGGGTGGACATCTTTATGGAGGTCATAAAAGTTTTAGGTGCTTCCTTGGCTCTCCGCAAATTGTATTGATAGCAGCTTTCACAAAGGAAAAGGGTCTAAATTGGGGGGAAAAAGGAAACTATATTATGATAGTGCCTTAGGTATGGAAATACCCTGGTAATAGGGTAAGGAAAATAAAGACTTATGGAAAATGAAATGAGGTATGAATAGCCATAAGCGTGAAGACAATTACCCCCCTTGGAAATCGTATATTTGTGGAGATAATTTCTCTGGAACATGAGCAGTCTCCGTACACTTGACCCTGTGCGATTACCTTGTCTATGCTTGAACTCTCCTTGAACTCAAAATAACCATCGCACAAGTGGGAAAGGGCTATCTCTTTTGCATCTGGTTATTTTAGCTCCAATTTGCAGCCTAATATAGCAATTACCTTGATATATGGCGGAAGTCACCCTTCTTCGCATATTACTATCGGAATCAGCACATTTACAGAAAGAAGCACCTGACTGAGACCCAGGCTTCGCTTTTTAATGTCTTGATTAATTTTAAAAACAATTCCACCACGTCTTGCCCAGGAATTTTACCGGGATCACTGGCAGCTCTGTCTTTGCCAGGATGAAATGACTCCAACTCATGTTAAGATTTTAAAACGTTCCCATTTACATTTTCATTTCATTTTCAAAATGAGGAATAATATAAAATACCATGGCCTTGGTTTACAAAAATGATGAAGATCAAAAATATCCTGTTTTTTTCCTTTTTTCAATGATTTGGTAAGAGTGTCTTATTGTGCTTTTATAGCAAGAACACATGACATTATTCCAACCTTTCTGTACGTAAGGGAGTGTTTCAGATTGAACACTGCAGCAGATACTTGGGGGATTTCAATTTGCCAGAGGAATGAAACATTAACAGATTCATGCAACTTAATATCCTGGTTTATATTATTAAAATGATGGGTCTGAACTTAACCCTGGGTAACAAAAGGGTGTCACTGTGCGCCATGGGGTGCATGATGCAGATGTTGCGATGGGGCAATGTAGCGATTGTCCTTAATCAGTATGCAAGGTTGGGGTTGGGGTTGGGGTTGGGGTGGAGGGTCAACAGTGGAGCTGAGAGGGGCTGACAGAAAAGAGGGAGACGGTCAGGGGTTGTCTCAATTTGTCTTTTTGGAAATACAAGTTTACTTTAAGACACTGAGAATATGTGCTGGTTTTTGTATCCACTCATTTAGCTTAATATGTCCTATTAGTTAGTTGGCTATATATGATTACATATGATTAATTAAGTAATTAGCTCAATACACAATACACATATTTCAATTGTATATCAAATGTAGGCTATGCTGATTTTCTATTTATTTCCTCTGCTTTATTGAGGTAGATTGCTGTATGCTGTTTTTCATTTTCCAAAATTGTGGCTCTGTGTGGCTCAGTAGGAAGAGCATGGCGTTGGCAATGCTTAGGTTGTGGGTTAAATTCCCACTTGGACCACATATACTGAAAATGCACTCACTACTGTAAGTCATTTTGAATAAAAGTATCTGCTAAATGGCATATATTATACATATTAATTTTCTAAAAATATATCCTGAGATTGGACTGAATGTGTCACGTAGAGCATCTTGACCAATCATTGTGTGTGGAAGAGAAAAGAACAGTGCCTTTAACTCTGTATCTTTGTATCTGGCTAATGTTGCGATTTAATTGTTCAGACTTTAGATAGAACATCACCTCAGAGCCCCTTTAACTTGCTTGAACATGTTATGCTACGGTAGATGTTTGCCATGGATATTTAATAACATGTTAAGAAGAACATCTTTCAATTCACTAGTAATCATTTGTGCAACCATACAAATTGGGAACATACAGATGGAGCGTTTACATCAGGGGTGTCAAACTCATTCCATCGAGAGCCGAGTGTATGCAGGTTTTTGTTGCAACCAATGCAGTACATCAGGTTATTTCATTCATTAGCTCATTTCTTCAACTAAAGAGGGGAACTAATTGTAATCACCTGGTGTAGTGCATTGATTCAAACAAAAACCTGCATACACTTGGCCCTCAAAGGAATGAGTTTGACACCCCTGGTTTACATTAAAAAGCATTAACTGGCACACTGTGTGATTGGTTGGCACCCCTAAAAATGGTGTGTGCATCCTGAGACAGAGGAGAGGAGTAGAAGAGAGAGGGTGACAAGGAGTGGCTCCCTGCGGGTAGAGTGAACTGCCAAGAGGGCTCAGCAGATGTGGGGGTGACCTGTCACTGCTGGAGTTGAACCCCACTCCAGAAGATGTCACCAGAAGGCCAGGAGAGTCACTTAGGCGCACTCCCGCTGTGGATGACATCATCTCCGCACCACACTCTCCAAGAGGGATGGCAGAGGGAAAATGTGTGACGGGGGGTGGGGCAAAGAGGAACAACGGTCTCCAGCTAGGGAAGCAGTGCATGTACACTCACTCATACATGTACAGCACATGTATCAGTGAGATCAGCTCTTGGGACGCCGTAGAGAGGAGCATGGGAAAATGCATGTCAGTCTCCAGGTTCTCTCAAATGTTTCTCACTGCCAGGGCTGCCAACTCTCCTGATTGTGGAAGTGTGAAATGCATTTTTGTTGCTTCCTGACTCTTTCAGAGCACATCATTATTTTATGTCAGAGAGATTGAGTCATCTTTGCCGCCCTGCAAAATGTATCCTCATTAAAGAAGAGGGTGGAACGTGTTGTCAGACAGCCAAATAAATGCGCCATACATTTCCACGTTCCAATAGGACCGCAAAGTACAGAAAGTTAGACTGCATATATGTACGTTCAGAATATTGTGCATCTTCATACTCACTGCCACCAACAAACATCCGTAACTGAACACAAACATCTAACATCTAAGGCATTTAAAAGGAAAAGTATTCAGAAGAACTAGCCTCAGGGGGTGGTAAACATAAAACACAATGTCAGCAGTAACAAAAAAGGACCTTGACTCAACATTTCACCCAAATGATGTCACCTCTACCTGCCCACAGCCAGCTCTTACTGGCATGCTGCTGCCCTCTACAGAATGGCTGTCTCCTCCTCAGGCAACATTTGACCATCTGAGATCCAGAACACACTGCTTTCAACATTGTGCAACAATAGACAGAATATTTGTTATATGAATGTATTTCTTGTTGTTGTGAATATCAATTGTTTGGGGGGAAAAAGCATACAGTAAGTGATGATACATTATTCACTTATTCACTTATTCACTTATTCACTGAAGATGCTTATATCACAGCAAGGATGATGAGGATGAGAAGTACTCTTGCTGGTTTTTCAGTATGATCGAGCTAGTGTGGTCAGGCTAGAAAACAGACCCTGGAAAGCAACACAGATCATTGTCAAGCTTGGTGGCAGTTTGTGAGACCAGAGTGACTATGTTGCACATGCACACAAATCCATGCCCGCTCTCGCACACACACATACAAATGGATACATACAGACAGTCTCCCTCTCTTTCTTCTCTGTACCTTACAAGCCAAGCCCCCTTCCCCCCCACCACCACCCCCTGCCACACCCCCACCCACCCACACATTTTTTTTGTCCTTTTTTAAAATTGTATTTATTTATTTATTTTCTAGCCAAACTGTTCAAGCCTCTTGCCTGCCAGGGAGGCAAGATGGCTCTCCAGCCCCGCAGCCAATCAGACAGCTTGGCACACACCAGAGATTGCAGGACAGCTGATCCAGTCTCTGACTTCCTTCATCTGCTCTTCTGGAAAGTTTTGGATGTACATGAATTTTTCTGAGCTTTCCGGTCCACCACACTCGAGTGAAAAAAAGGAAGAAGAAATGCCCCATGGTCATTCAGGGCCGGGGAAATCTGTTCGTTGATAACCCTGCTACACCAGATCAGTGGCTCAGCATACGAACCGGAAGCTGAGAGTTTACACTCGGGTGGTAATACGGCTGAGTAGAGCTTGGCAGTGTTTTGGCCCCTGAGTGCTTTGGCACAGTTGCTCGCATTGTGAAAATAGATCTCATACGTTTGATTCCACTGAACTGGAGTTCCTGCCTTGGACACCATGCTCCAGTGGCGTGGTGCCAGTGTTTGTACCTATTTGGCATGATGTGGTTCAGCCTTTATCCATGTTTATGTCTATTTTAAGCTAATTGCGAGGCTGGAGGGTGAGGCACGAGGGTAGCCATTCGTTTTCCATGCGATGCTGGGCTCTCTGACTGGATGACTTTATCCTCATCGGAGGAGGCAGAAGAAGACATACAGTCGAAGAAGACAGGCTTGCCAAATATATATAAAGAGAAGGGCACGCAAGGTCAACACATAAAAAGGAGGCTGTGCTTTACGTAAAGCGTACCTTCATAAGGCTTTCACAAAACATATATCAATTTCATGAGTGTGAAATTAATACTTTAGAAAATATGCTCTTGTCTTCCAGGGTTGCGATGACCATGTATAGTCATGTAATGCATGTTTTTCCATGCAATTGTTTCCCCCCAAGTGTTACATCACTGAAGTTAGCTGTTATAATATCTAAGTATCTTGGTGTCACAATGTCATGCTCATTAAGGCTTTGTGAAGGCCTTATTGTAAAGTGAAAATGGTTTTCCTTCGTTAGGCTTCTGTCTGACCCCTACTGTCATATCACTTTGATGTGTAGAACAAGCAAGCACACATTCCTTCTCTGAAAGGAAATAATTCTTGTTTTGGGAGGAACAGAGTGATTATGATGAACCGCTCAAACTGCAATTACGCCAGTGTGAAAGGGAGGGAGACAACAGCAGTTTAGACTGCAATTTGGGTGGCCACGGCTGCAGCTGGTGCCTCTTTTAATGCAGTAATTGATAGACTCTGCCAGTCACTAGTGGGATCAGAATTAAAACTTAAATTATCATCATTAGGCCTGTAATTGCTGCATCAAATGCACATCAGTGTTTTTGTTTATCATTATAAAATTATACTTCTGTTATCTAATTTGATCAGCTGTGTCTGAGAAATCCTTCCCCCCATCTAGCTGCAGAACCCAATGAGTTTCTGTCAGAGAGAGAGACCGATTTTGTCACCTCTGTGTTCAGGCTCTGTAGCCAGAGAGTGACTGGGTGATGGATTTCAGTCAGTCTCCATCTGCCCTTATGCAGATGGGGCCTAAAATAATAATTGCAATTATGATTTTTTTGCAAAATCAAACAATTGTGATGATTAATTGGCTACTATTAAAGATGTTTAAACTCTCCTGTCTCCATTAACGAGTAATCAATGAAAGTTAAACATGCCACTTTAATGTCACATGCTGTGACTTTCAGTGTGGTGTAGATTCATTCTAATTGCAACACACTTTGTCCTTTCAGTTGAAGTACAAATTTAAGAAAATGTGTTAATTTGTTTTTAAATTCTTGCAAAACATTGAATTTGGCAGTCACTGAAATGGCCATATACAGTATTGTGTAAGAAACAAAAAGCTTAATTATATTTTTCTCTCAAATTGCACTGTGGTTTGACTGAATCCAAGCATGTATGTACAGTGGGTCTACATTTAAGCTTTACTTGCTCACACTCCTCTACATTTGGCAGAAAAACGATGAATTCCTTATAGCCTGGGTTATTTGGCCTAATGTATCTCATTTCCTCCTGTAGTACAGTGGAATGTTGTATCAAAGCTCCACAGCTCCAGCTTGGATGGTGAGGTCACACGTCATTCACAGTTGGCTTTGATTGTCCATAACCATTTGTGAAAGCCCACCATAGAGGAGTGGATCTGTTTGCCCCCAGCGATCTCTCATTGTGAGGTCAGAGGAAGTCACACACATAGGTGAAGAAAATGATGAGCGGGCCCATGCAGTGATATAGGCACACCAACTTAGATTGACAAGGCCTCTTTGTGCTGGGGCTAAATTTGCCCTTGATTCCATCCTCACGAGGGCTGATGTCCACAGTCAACCAACAAAATGCAAAACAGCCTGTTCTTATCTTGTGCATTAAAACCAGAGCATAAAAAATACATACACAAACAGTAAAAACCCTTGCAATAACCTTATAAGTATCAACCTAAAACTCTCTTGCTGTTCACAACTCGGAGTCTGTTCTCTGCAGGGCCAACTCAGATGTATTTACTATTGAAATTCAGACCAATTACAGAATATTAATGATTGTTAAACTTGCATATGCTGGAGCTGGGAATCAGTAGGTTAACAGACAGGCAGCGTCGAGCGATCACATCCATCAGCTTCTATTTATCTCTCCTTGGGTGGTGGCAGGTTTACAGTAAATACCTTCTGTCCCCCTAATTTCCTAATGATGGGGATAATGATGGAGAATGGTGCAGTCATTAGCAAGGACAGGCTCTGTGCATCACTCTGTCAGCGATGTCTCTCCCAGGCCCACAATGAGAAGTGATGGAGCCCAGCTGTTCTCCACCATACACCTCCAAATGCACCTCTCTTATATACCTCAAAATATAGAGAGGAGCGGGAATGTTTTTTCGGGGACAAAAGGGACTGCTGCAGTTTACAGGCAAATACCTCCCACAATGCACCAATTTTTTTCTTTGGTTCTGAATTTTGTCTGCCAGATACCCATGGAAATTAGTAGTCAGCGCCACTTGTGCCGCCATCAGCCTTGCAGAACATGTTACAATTAGAGCCGATGGTGAAATATCCCAGTTTTCTAACAGATTAATTTAAGATAGTGTCTTAATGAATGGGTTCCCTCGTCTTGCATCATGATAGCAAGTATAGTGATACGCCATAATGCAAAACCAACCTAAACCCACAGAGAAGCTCACCACGGATGAAATTGAATTATAACATTGGATAACAGGGAACTTAGGGAAAAATGGCCCTCAACCCCATGGGACCCTCAATGCGCACCAGTCAGTTAGAAAATGTATCCTGCAACCTAAATAAACAAAAATAATTAAACTTGTGTTAGGATGACACAGAGCGGACCCAAACGCAGACAGAGACACTGAGAATTCAGTAAAGTAAAATATTTATTTATAAACAAAGACTGGGGTAGGGAAGCGATGGTGAGGGCAGACGAGAGAAGCAGGCAGGACAGGTAAGCAGGCAGGCAGACAGGTGGGTAAGCGGGCAGGCAGGCAGGCAGGCAGGGAAGCGGGTAAACAGGCACGTGGGTAGGCGAGGAGTGAACCTGGACACAGAGAGGGCGAATAAACATAAGAAAACAGACAGAGGTAATACGGCTTGGAAGGGTCTTGATGTGTGTAGCTACCACTGAAGCGGAGACAACGATCTGACGGTGAGTGGATGAGAAACCGGGGTTGATATACACTGCAGGGCTGATGATAATTGATGACAGGTGTGCAGGCAGAGCAGGTGTCACAGATCCATGATAATCAGGAGGGAGCCGGAGAATGCCGAGGAGGAAAGCCGCGCCCACAACACACACGCACAAATACAAAACTGACAGGGAGAACAGGAACACAGGGTGAAGGGAAAAAGGGAAAACACGAGGAAACACGATAAAAAACAAAGTTGCGGCCGTGGCCGTAACAACTTGTTTGGAGTAATACCATTAAACCAGCTCTAGGGCACAGTATGCCATGAAATTGGCATTCATTTATTGCCTCTTTCCAAATTTCAGTGTCACCTCTGATGAACAGTTTGGAATAATTGTTATGTGACAAGGCACCACGATCTCTTTTGAGAATGTGGTGCCTCCGTCCCACACAGGGCAATGTTTACCTAATAGAAATGCTCTCCTCTACCCTCCATCATCATCATCAACTTCATATCAATTAAAAATGGCCCAATCAAACTCCATCTGTTCATTATTTTACTCTGTTCATTCTTTGGGTATGAGCAATTGGTTTATGCCCAAGAAAGCCACACTCTTACCTCATCTCCATAGGTATTATGATACCGCACTTGGAAAAGGCCATCCACTGGCTAATCTCTGTTGACCGTAGCCCAGGTTCAGTGGATAAGATTGAACAGCCATGACGTTGATCGTTAATTATCTGTAAATAGGTTATTATGGGGAGCACCATTGAGTGAAATTGGTTGAGAAGTTTGTCCCCTGCCTACCCAGAGAAAAGGGTGAAACCTGTGACAAACAGAGTCAGATATGATACATTGTCCAGTTATGAATGGAGGAATAGATTGGCTAATGTTGAATTAATTTGCATAAGATCATTACATGTTAATAGATGATATCTTGAGCCTAAGCAAATGATCTGGAAAGTGCTGTGTAGAATATAATGTGAGGTGATTTTTGTGACAGTAATTAAAATTCTGAACAGTTTTTAATAGGTTTGCATCCAGAACATAAATTGTATTTTCTGTGAGTGACAAATAGAACATCACATTCTAGCATGACATTTTTCACACATTTGAGCTAAATATTTTTTTTTTTTCTTTTCTATCTCAAGGCTAACGAAAGAAAACATTTTTTCCCCATTTATGTTTGTCCTTTCATTACAAAATTATACCATCTAATCAGATCTTTAAATTATTCAGTTCTCACTTACAGTGGCTATGAAAAGAGCTATTAACATCAGTTGTGATGTATAGAAATAGAAAAATAATAAGAATTTCTAGGAGGTTTCTAAGAAGGTATTGCTGCCAATACATTTATGAGTAATTATATTTTTCTATTAAAAACAACAGTGTTTATCAGTTAAGTTCAGAGGTGTTAAAGGACCAAAATCACATTTAAGAATATGCTAACCTTTCATATAACAAATTACTCTTATCTGTAATCTAGAGGTCTTTGAAATTGTATACCTTTACTCCAACAACAAGACTTTACAACATAAGACGTATACTATATCTTTGTAAAAATTTAAATCTTATAAATGTATAAAAATCTTATAAAAACTTGCCACAGTGCAACAGAAAGGTTTGATTTAATTGAATGACATCCTAGATGTGATTGTCCTGTAGATATAAGCAATGATATTCAATGTTTTCTGAATTAAAAAATAGGACAGATTGGGACTGTGGACATTGACAATCCCATTACAAGCCGTCACCCTACGCCAACAGTAAGTGATGGAGACAAATCCTCTATTTTTACACAGTTATTAACTCTTTAACCTCAGCCTGTGCCACAGCAGCAAGAAAACCAGCCATGAAGTCTGGTTTTGGGCAATGTGACTGATGACACCACAATGATGGTCTTCCTCCCTTTCACCAGATTCACCCCCCCTCTATCGCACCTGACTGATACTGACGCGTCACAGGCATCCTGTGATTGACACCTGGACACATCCTCTAGAAACACCTTGCCGATTTCAGCACCTGCAGTGGTGAGGATCACTGGTTGGTGATAAAAGCAGCCTGCCCCTTCACTGGGGCCCAATCTGTGTGACCCCGGCTTGGGAGCTACGAGATCCCGAGTGACTTAACACCTCTGGAGATGTCAGCCCCCGAGCTGAAGATGCATGGCCGCGCCTGCGTCCGGGCCACTGCAGCTGCTGCAGCTGCTCCCAGTAAGGGAAGATAAATACAAGCTGGAGAAGACAAGCAGCAGAGTGGTGCTGGGCTGAGGCATTCTCCCCTCCCCTCCCATCCCCGTCTCCACACTTCTCGCTGAGATATGCCACATTATCATTTCAATTAGCAGATGCTCGTATCCAGGGTGACTCACAATGCTAACAGTTCCACAGCTCATACAATACATTCTGTACTGTACATCCTGTTTGCATGGCTTGATTTAGGTAAATTACTTTGGTTACTGTTCCCTTACCAGGGTTACAGCAACAGGGTCCCACCCTGGATCAGTGCAGTAGCTATCACTGATAATGACAAGAGTCATAATGGTTGGGTCTTATATTAGAATAGATGGAAAACTTGGATAGCTCTCTGACCTGAGGCAATGTGTTGTATTCTAGTTATTTACAGTAGACTGCAACAGTAGCTGAAGGTCATTTGGTCATGAACCTTTCAGAAACTAAAGAGACACACACCAAAAAAATGTCTGGAACAAATGAGAATTTCAAGCAATATAACAGATGAATCTCAGTAAAATATCAGCTGTTTATTTTTGCCTCCTGGAGAAACACACTGCTATATTGACTCCTGATTTATACTTTCCGATTCGTAATGGTGTATTCACCTCACTTCAATCACAGTTCTTTGTATTATTTCTCTCTTATCCCCTCAATCTCACTTGATGCCATTGTATTTGTGTTCCCACAATGCACATTAACAACAAAAATATAATCAGTTCTCTGACAGAAAGAATGTTTTTAAACAGATGTTTTTATCAGATAAAAATGTTAAAATGGATCACTTTCCATAGAGCCCAATAGACTGTGTAAAAGCCTTAACTGCTTCAAAAAGAAACACATGTGCACACACACACACACCAAAAACTTACACTGACACTTTGGAAACACGGCTCACAGAACACAGTGACACACGGGAAATGCACGTCATGGCTTGGGGAGATTAAGTAGGTAACAAAGTAATGCCATTGTGAAGTCAGACAGAATGCAGGCCAGGCGTATGGGTTCCCGCATGCGTCTGCATGCTACGCTTCTCACGTGTTTAAAAGGAGAATCACAGAGCCTGTAAATCGGGTGACATCGAAGCAGGCTTATATGGCAATTTAACATCGTGACAATAATTATTATCGATTATTATATTTCATGGGCTGATAAGGGGGTTTCTTTCCCTCTTTAAAGTGCACATGGTTCAGAGAGTGGGAAGTCGTGTGCTCAAATGAGGAAATTCTAATCCAGGTCACGCCACAAACTGCTTTCGGGGGCTGAGTGAGGGGCGGAGGTTGGTGGCTGCCAGGGGGTGGACTCGATTCGCTGACTTCCACTGAGGTTTGGTGGGATGGACTTGGCAGGATCATCACGCGCCCTGTTTGCCTGTACCCCTGTGGCAATCAGAGCACCTGTGAAAAACCACATTGCCCTCAAAGCTCAGTGTCCAATCCAGATCTCAGACAAAACAGATTCAGTGTATAGTGAGTAGGACACAACATGAGTCACATGATAAAATACTATATTATTAAAATACAAGAATATCAAAATAATAGAGGGTATGTATAAAACAACCATACAGTACAATCACAGCACACTCAATCATAAGAGAAGATTCAGGGGTTAAATTATCACAAAGGGGAAGTTTGGCAACAGGTGACATGGTGATAAAACGAGGGTGAAAGAAATCTTAGGCGGTATATCACAGATGAATAAAACTTTGATAACAATAACAACATGGACCTTTTCTCTCACATTCACTTGCATTTTGCATCCCTAGCTTTTTAACTTTGAGGAACCATTATTAGTCAATAGTTACTAACAGCTTTAGAATTGGCATCAAAAATGCATGTTTCAGTGTTTTGAATATGGGTTTGAAAGTTTTTATGCAAATATGCATTTGCAATATATTTTTGTATTGTTTGCATTTATTGCTGGTTAGTTAAAGCAGCACTATCAATGAACTGGCATGCTCCCCTTTCAGGAGAACATTTGCGCATTCTGAGTTATATTGACCAAAGTGAGTTAAGCAAATATTTAATTGAAATTAAAATGTACATTTTGCTTCTGTGGTGTGGTTGATAGGCTAGTAGTATAGGCTAGTATATAGGCTAGAGTAGAGGTATATTCTACATTGTTGTGAGATACAGCAGTAGGGCATGCTGTAGGGCATGGACTGACACAAAATATCACCCATGGCAGGCATTAACGCTGTTACTATTTTCAATCACTTGTGTCACGTCTCGTGTTCGTGTTTCCCCTAACTAAGCATTTGTAGTTTGTTCCATGTTTTCCCAGCTGTCTGGTCCGTGTTTTTACTTTCGCTTACCTGTTCCAGTCTCGTCAGTGTATTATTTGTTTCACCTGTTTCTCGTTATGTCTGATGTGGTTAGCTGTTCGTTTCCCATGTTCATTTCCTGATTGTCTCGTTATTGTATTATCGTTTCCACTTAATTCCTCATGTGTCTGATTGCAGTCAGCTGCATTCATGTTTATTCCTGATTGTTTCTTGTTAGGTCTAAATGTATTTAAGCTGTGTGTTTTCCCATGTTCGTTGCCAGATTGTCTTGTGCTTTGCGTATGCTTACACTACTCTCCAGCATTATCTCTGTTTCCCTGCGTTTTGTTTCATCGTGTTTGTGTTTGTGTTTGTGCTTGTGCTCCAGTGTTCGTCTTTATCCCAGTCTCGTTCCCGCTCCTCCCTGTGTTCCCTGGACTGCTTTCTCGTTTTCGACCTTCGCCTGCCCACTGACTACGCCTTGCCTGCCCCTGATACCCCTGAAGCCCGGAACGAACTCTGCCTGTCCCCGACCATTCTTTGGATCCCTGCATTGCCCTGATTACCCCTGCCTGACCATTGCCTGTTTACAAAATAAAATACGTTTTTGCATTTCTGGGTCCGCGCCTGGTTTTCTGGTACCAGTCCTGACACACTTGAATATAAAAACACATACAAATCCCTCTCCTGTAAGTTATTTAGGTCTTATTTGTCAAACTAATATATCACATAAAATATATCTAATATATCTAATACATCACAGAAAACATAAACTCATTTTATTCTTAAAGTATGCTTTGCATAGTACACTGAAAAACCCATGGATGGTCAGTTAGTCTGAGATACACTGGCCATAAACCACATACCCTTTATTTTTTCATTGGATGATTCTATACTGATGATGAAAAAGAAAATGGCAGTGTGTAACTTGACAAGAAAGGTTGAGTCCTGTATCCCCAAATGGAAATGTATTTTAAAATTGTTATGTGAAACTACCTTACCCCTAATCTGAACCAAATTTATATTTTTTAAGGGGGGGAGGTCCTGTGTCCTGATGTTCATGTGAAATTCATGTGATTTTTCCATTAGGGATAGATTACATGATCATCAGTCTTGTGTGGACCTATTTTATATGTGCTTGGTCTGTACTACCAGACACTTCTCAAAATGTTTGGGTATGCTTATAAAATTATAACAGTATGACACAGTACTGACAGAACTGGCTTTAAGAAAGCATCCATTTGTGCCCATTAAGCAATGCATGCCTTAACTTCTTTCCTCTCTGAAAACGTTTCTGGCTGTCATTCAGTGATTGCCAGCCCAAAGGGTACGAAGGCACAGGTTCTACAGATTAAGTCCAGGGATTTATCTTGACCTTTAAGCCAAATACAATGCTGTTTGAGGTGTACAAGTGTAAATAGATATGATAGTCATGCTGCCATCTAATGTTTCCGAGTTAATTTTGCACCGAATCGCCATCGTTCATTAACTGTATTTAAGATGTTCGGGGCACAGGCTAATAATAGAGGTCACTGAGGTCTAAATAACACTGTTTTTCACATTATTCCCACAACTATTGCTCACTTTCAAACAAAGCCATTAATGAGGAAATGCCAACGCTGGTCTAGTTAGTTATACATCGTCATAAAAATTAAGCACTCTCCGGGCTAACGTAGCTTGCGATTCACAGTGACATTTGCCATTAGCTCCATGCTGAATTCAACAAATGACAAAAGACAAAAGAAAAAAACTAAAATAATTCCCAATTAAACAAGGCATCAAACAGTGAAAATCCTAGCAGGAGACTTTACGGGCAGTGCACAGGGAAAGGTCAGGCTCCAGTGGAACAATCCACAGTCACAGGATTTATTAGAACTAATGAGCACTTTGCCTTAGACTAAATTAGCAGCATTACAGAGGATCCCACCCCACAAACAAAACTCCCCCCCAAAAAAAAAAGACACACACACACACGCACATACAACTCTACCATCTCCAAAGTCTATGCAAAGTGCATTGCAGTGATATATTCTAAAAAATTTAACTGATTGTCAGAAATAATTGTCAGTCAATCATTTTTTAATGTACATTTACATTTACATTGAGGCGTTTAGCAGGAATAATTATTAATAATATATGGAATAAATAATTACAGAATTAATATCAATAACTATTGTCACACAATATAAATAAATACCATACTTGCTAACATACTTCACTTTACCATGTATAATTTGCAATATTTAATTTCACACACACAATAATGCACACTGAACTGCATTATTATGTTGTATGACATCCCTTAATATGTGTTCATGCATATATTTGATACTTTCTGTATTGTACACCCTCCCATGTTTTCAAATGTAACTGCTCATTATATACTGTATATGTGCAGATAACTGCCAAAATAAAGGAAACACTTGAGTAAATGAAGGGTTCTGCTGGATCTGTTATGGTGTGGGGTGCATTTTCCGGGCATAGTTTAGGTCCACTCAACCCCTTAGAGGGAAAGGTAAACACCAATAAATATAAAACCATTCTGATGGAACACCTCCCTCTTATGGTGAAGCATTTCTATCCTGATCGGAGTGGTCTCTTGTGCCCCCATCCACAGGGCAGGAGTGGGAAAAAATATATCAATTTATTTATGTAATATTATGTCCTGTTCTCGTCATTATGTATTCTTATGTTCTTATGTTCTTACTTGTTAAACAAAATATTTGTATTTGAGCAATTGTCTTTGTATAAAATAATATAATTTTCCTATTTCAGTATACAATACACCTCATTACCTGTACTGTTTATTTTATACAACCTTGTTTGCTCATCTTTATTAAGGGTGTGAATCATTTTGGAGGGTACTGTATAAGTTCCATCATTGCAACACGTTCTCATTCCCAACTTGTCAGATATTGCAGCTTCCACAAGGGCCCTTTGTCGTCACCTGGAGATGCGCTGGGAAGCCTTTGGCTTCACTTAATGACGATTTAGGTCTGATTCCCACTTCGGTGGATTTTGACAACCTAGGTCTGCACTTCGGCGGATTTTGACGACCTAGGTTCGATTCCCACTTCGGCGGATTTTGATGCCAAGGGCAGACCGTCAAACTATTGTGACTTTAATTACTTAAAATCACATAAACATATACCAAAATATACCAGAAATTATTTCATGTACTATACACGGAAAATGATTTTAAAAATATTGAATACCAACCAACAATATAGATGCTGGGTGATGTAGTTTATTTGGAGTGTTTGTCAACATTCAAAAAAGCATGACACGGGCCTCCCGTGTGGTCCAGTGGTTACAACGTTTGACGCTGACCACGGTGACTGGGGTTCGATTCCCACTTCGACAGAATTTGACAGAGGCAGATCGTAAACCTCAATGGAAATATGGAGTAATTTGTTTATTTTTAGACAATCAAGCTATATTAAATATTACCAATATTACCATCGATAGAGTTGATTCTTCCACCCAGACATTAAACCAACTACACCAGCTTCGCAAGACATTATATAATGATTGCAGAACCAAATACAATAATACAATTTGTGTCTCCATATAAGCCTGTTTCTCCCAATTTGGTAGCCAATTACACCTGCTATTTTTCATGTCATGTCAAATTTTTCATTTTCCTCGTACTATGAGTTCGCTGCTGTAGCCCTGTCACCGGCGGTGTGGAAGGCAAGCCGTCGACCGTAACTCCGGTATCCCAGACTCTGGTGCAACGGGGAACCTAACCCCGGTTGCTGTGGCCAGCATCGAATGTTGTAACCACTGGACCATGCGGGAGGCCCGTATCATGCTTTTAAAAAATGTTGATTACACACTCCAAATAAACTATGTCACCCAGCATCTATATTGTTGGTTAGTATTCAATATTTTTAAAATCATTTTCCGTGTATAGTACATGAAATAATTTCTGGTATATTTCGGTATATGTGATTTTAAGTAATTACATTTGAACAAGTCACAATAGTTTGACGGTCTGCCCTAGTGGGAATCGAACCTAGGTCGTCAAAATCCGCTGAAGTGCGGACCTAGGTCATCAAAATCCACCGAAGTAAGAATCGGGCCTAAATCGTCATTAAGTGAAGCCAAAGGCTTTGCGGCACATCTCCAGGCGACGACAAGGGGCCCTTGCGGATGCTGCAATATCTGACGAGTTGGGAATGAGAACGTGTTGATCATTGCATTTCCTTGCCCTGCATATTCAAGGCCAGATGTTAGAGATACAATATCTGGAAGCATTCCCAGGTCCCTGCTTATATAAATGAACATAAAAAAACAAACACCAACAACAAAAAGGCACTTGACATTAGACAGGAAGCACTGTATGAAATGCCTAATAAAAGGTGTCCCCAACCGCATGGCCCCAGGCTGTTTCAGCCTTTTAAATGTTTCTTGTGAGTATTTTTCCCCTGATAGGTTTGGCAAAGCGCATTTAAAAGGAAACAGAGCCATGACCACTCTCCTCCTGTGCCTTTGCGTGAGTCTGTCTGCAGCCAAATAACAGATATTGTGTGTGACAGCGGCAAAATGGGGCTAACGAATACTGTGATGAAAATGTGACAGGATTGCTCCATATACATCCTGCTGAATTTGCATTGAGAGAGCAGAGCCGCATGTCACAGCCCGCTAAAGCCATGTGCCACCGATGCGCTAATCCATTTAATGGATTGCATGCACGAGCACAAGCACTGGTGTCTGGGGCTCGTTCCATTGTTTGGAAGAGTAAACGAGAGGGAAGGATGGATATGGACTTTCACCTTTCTAAGGTAGTTGTCAAAACTCTCCACCATGACCTCTGTGTGACTATCCCATGTCCCTGAATGACTTAAATGTGTGCTTCTGTGTTCATGCATTTGTGTTCACGTGGGGAAAGATAATTCAGTAACAAAATGCTTGGGGTTCTGGGTAATATCTCCTCCACCCTGCTGACTGGAAGGATGGATCCAGTCTGTGGACTTCAAGTGGGCGGATTAGGATGGGTCAAATAACAGACTGTGAATAGGGATTGGCAAAGGTAATGGTGACAATATATAGGGTACCACTTTACAATAACCCTATGTAATGCCCTTATGAGGAGGATGTATACAGTAACATATGGCATAACATTGTCATAACCATTCATGAATGTTTATGGGAAATTAAGTTACATATGACATACTGACAAAATATTTTATGAAACTCTGTAGCTAACAGAACAGCTGTGCAACAACATCTCTGTATATGTATATCATATATTATATTATTATCAGTGCAATAAATGGTTCACACAGGTTATAAGTGCTTATTATAGTGTTATGTAGGCTTTATTACATAGGATTTAAGTAGTGTGTTAATTTGATAGCTCCTAGTATTCAATGCAGTATATTTGAAAATTCCCCTGGGCATTGAAATACATACATTGCTCTATAGTGAGCAAATACATACCACTCTACACCCAATAGGAAAAAGAACACACAGTACTAGTACATAGAGGTTTAATTTGACATTGGCAAATGATGTCACTCTACTTCTTCTACAGTGCCCCTATTTAGATTAGATATTTATGGGGTTGAAATGGGCCCTGTAATTCCAATAAATAAAGGCTGCAGTTGAGCCTTGAATAATTCAGCATTAACATAACATATAACATAACATAAGGGGAAGACGAGAACAGGCCATTCAGCCCAACACTGCTCGTCCATTCCTACCACTAATCTGCTCACAATGCTTAGTTTACCCAAAGGCTAGAGTATCTAACACTGGATCGAGCCTGGCCTTGAATACCCCTAGTGTCTCAGCCTCCACTACATGTCCAGGCAAGCTATTCCACGCATTGATCACTCTCTGTGTGAAAGAATATTTCCTAGTGTCCGTGTGAAATTTACCCTTTGTCAGTTTCCATTTATGCCCCCTCGTTCTGCTAACCGAACTCAACTTGAATAATTTCCTGAAATTCACTTTGTTAATTCCTTTAATAAATTTAAAAGCCTCAATCAAATCTCCCCTAAGTCTCCTTTTACTAAGCTTGAACAGTCCAAGCATCTCTAGCCTTTCCTCATAACACTTGTCTTTTATGCCTGGAATCAGTCTGGTTGCCCGTCTTTGGACCTTTTCCAGCGCATCTATATCTTTTTTGTAATGCGGTCCCCAGAACTGCACACAATATTCCAAGTGTGGCCTAACAAGGGCATTGTATAGGGTGCGTATGAACTCCTTCGATTTGTACTCAATACTCAATACTCTTGGCTATGTATCCCAGCATCCTGTTGGCTTTTTTAACTGCTACCGCACATTGACCAGTCCCTGACAAGCTTTGATCAACTAGTACTCCTAGGTCTTTTTCTACGTGTGTACATTCTAGTTTTCTACCTCCCATAAAATAATCCTGTCCTATGTTTTTATTCCCCACATGTAGAACTTTACATTTAGTTGTATTAAATTTCATTTGCCAGGTTTCTGCCCATTTCTGGATTCTATTCAGATCATCTTGGATTACTTTAGTAGATTCCTGACTATTTGCTAAGCCTCCCAGTTTTGTATCATCTGCAAATTTAACTAATGTACTTTCAATGTCCATATCAATGTCATTTATGTAAATGATGAAGAGCAGTGATCCCAGTACCGATCCCTGCGGGAGTGAACCAGTCTACAGAGAGCTTTACAGTTGATTATTTCAAACTCATCAACCCTACTTTGTTCATAACATTCAGAATTTTCAAGCATCCAATGGGGGGAGCATCACAAAAATGTTACATAAACCAGGACGACGGCACTTTTCAATTTATCATTTTGGAAAATAAAATTGACATGTCTTTCATTTTATTTTTTTCAAATGATTTTAATCTTAAGACCGATTAATGCCAGGCAGCAGGCTGGCTCCAAGGTGGTAAGCACAGGCTGTGATGGTGGAATATGGTAACGTGAAGGGTGAAGAAGAGGAATTCATGGTTTGGTGTTGAGGTATGAAAGCTCCACACTCTGCAGCCCACTTTGGGGGTGGGGAGGTAGGAAGGGGAGAGATAAGTTCTGTGAAAACAGCCCTCCGAACTGAAAAGACACCTTTGATTTTGGATTGGCCCTCCTTGCAGCCTGGTCAGCCATAAGGTGGGGAGGTGCCTACGGATAATGACAGCAGAAGGCACAGGAAATCGACAGCTGGCAAATGCTGCCCCAATATGTTTCCATGAAAGAGGCGAGGAAATTTCTGAAGATTCGATGCCTGAATGACACGCTCAGCAGCAAAGAGAAGATTAAAAATAAAATTAGTTAACATCTTGCCCATTTCACCCCATGATGCACATTTCGGTGCAGAGACCTGATTGCGGGAGCCATTTACATTACAAAAAAACAGAAAAAAAACCTAATAGTTAATTAGGAGAAATCATGTGTCGCTTCCTGAAGCTAATTCACCACACACAGATGTGGCCTAAAATTATTTAAGCCGCTTGCTGGATTTCCCTCCCACCCCCATCTCACTCACTCACATTTCTGGTTCTCCCCTGTTTTTTTCCTCTCAAAGCATATTGTGCATCTGAAATGCAAATGGATTCCTTTTTTTACCTTCAATCACCATGCCTCTAATGAGGTGTAAAATATGTACATTAATGACAGAAAGTTATTTAGTTCTCGGGGAGAGTTAATTGCTACTAATCACTGCCTACATCCATCTGGTTATGGTAGACAACAAACCTCTTCATCCTGCAAGCTCATTAGACATATTGTAAATCACTGTGACAAAAAAAAGGCATTTCACATATTGCACTTGCATTAGTTAAAATGCATTGTTTCGTTCAGCATAGAGAATGGGAAACAATTACAGGAATTCAGGCTGAAGTCGTGGTCACTCAGCTATTTTATTTTTTTAATTTTTCTGGGACACAGACAAGTTAGTTCCTGCCTATAAAAGTAAACATGGCCATTTGTTAAACAATAAGAGTGTCCTTATTACAATATTTACATTGAAAACTAGGTAAATCACCAATCATTTCATGTACCATTAGACAAAGCTCTTACAGGGATTACATTTTTACATAGATTTCACTAAGAAGAAAAGCATGAAACCCCAACATGCAAGCAAAAAGGTTTTGTTTAACAATGAGGACACCGGGTACAGAATGCAGAAATGCTCTTTGGCTTGGAGCTCATGGGTGGATGTGCTTCAGGTGGGGGCTGGGATCAGCACCCAATGGTGGTTGGACATGGTGCAGGAGCCCTGTGCGAAACATCTGATAGGGTTTGGGCCGCTGAGGTGAACGAACTCCAGAATGAATTTCTGTCATATTCAGCATTAATCCCCAGACTACCATACATTCAGAGACCTGGGTAGCTTTTGAAAGGTAACCGGATGAAAAAATCTCTTGCATGATTGAATGTGAGCTTTATAAATGATTCAACTGATTGAGTATACCAGATTTAAACAATGCGTGTACTGTAGCCTTCATTTAATCACATCATCTCACCGAGCATAGCTTCACAACACATTGCCCACCATTTCCAGCCTCTGTTAAGCTCACACCACAATTGCTGATGGATGGAATCAGAATGCAAACCATCTTGAAATACAGTCACAATGCGGAAGATAACCATTTTAAGTGACAATCTAGTTAATGTGGGCATAAACTAGCCTTTTAGACTAATGCAGAAGATAGATTATGCAGAGGGCAAACCTCTCATATGGTACAACCTTTTTAAACTCATCTGTGCTTGTTATCTTTTATTACGTTTTCAGACTGTTTTGCAGAACAGTAGAAGGAGTTGCCGATGAAGGGCTTCGCCTTTCAACTTTGTGCTGAAGATGTCTCAGTGCCTCTTGTTCGATCTCCAAGTGACACATGTGGTATGTTTTCAAGCCTCCATCAACACTCCCATAAACAGGTTTTCGGTTCACACATTTTGTCTCTCGCCTTGTTAGGACACTCCGCAACATGGTTCTTTGGACACGGTCACACTTCAGCAGATGGATAAACTGTGTTTAAGTTCAGCGGATCGTGCGTGGGCTGTGCATGGCTGATTGCTCCACTTCTTGAATGTGTTCATTAATCCTGTTCAGACAAAAAAAAAAAAATGTTGGTCGAGTAGGCTTATTAGATCTTATATACCAGGATAGTTTTCAAGGAGTACAGCTGACAGGTCGTTACCGTCAGGAACCTATACTCATTTTCAGTATCTTTATTTTATTTTTGAATCTGGACAGAATATTCTGTGTGACATAATTTGAACCTAAATCCTGAAAAATATATACAGTAACCTTCAAAACTATTCACACCCTAGATAAACTAAGAATGGCTGTATAAAATAAACAATACAATACTTATTGTAATACTTATTATATGTATATATATTATTATTAAATATATATTATTTTATAATAATACAATTGCTCAGAGGTTTTGTTTAACACGTTTTAAAAAAATGTGTCACAAGTTGCTGGGTGGCTCATCCTGTTAAGGCATTGTTCTAGTGGATAATCCCCATGGTCTGGTATCAAATCCAGTGCCAGTGCCAACTGTGGCCAGCAGCCCGCAGGGCAATGCATAATTGGTGGTAGTGTCGCCCAGGGAGGGAGGGATTAATCCAGCCAGTCCATGTCTTGTCGCCCACCAGCGTCCCTCACTGGTTAATCAGGCACACACAGTCTCCCGGCATAAAGCTACACACAAAGTATCTTCCTCCGACTTATGTCTGTGTAAGCTTAACTTGTAGACTGTGGTGTGGAAAGAAATGGTGGCTGACATGACACATTCAAAGATGAGCACGTACTTCTCCATGCTTGACAACGGTTGGGACAAAATGAACAAATGATGAACAAATAACAAGCCATTTTGACCAAAAACCAGGTTCCCTCTTCCAGGAAGCCTTGGCTGCAACTTGAATCAGCAAGACAATGATCCCAAGCATACCTCAAAATCAACCATTAACTGGTTAACTGACTACAAAATTACTGTTTTGCAATGGCCATCACAGTCTCCAGATTTTAACCCGATTGAAAAATGTATTTGTGGTTTGAGGGCAGTATAAAAGCACAGACCAAAGGATCTGAAGGATCTTTAAAGATCTTTCTGTATGGGGGAATGGTCAAAGATCCCCCCATTTGTTCACCAATCTCATAAGACACTATAGAAGATGACTCAGTAGTGTTATCCTTGTGAGGGGAGGGTGTACAAAGTACTGAAAATGGGTGTGAATAATTGTGACATTTTCTGGGGGAAGAAATATAACTTTTTTTTTATTGTTATTGGTAGAAAATAATATAATTTCCCTTTTTAATTTTTTTTTTTTACCAGTTTCTCCCAATTTAGTAGCCAAGTAGTCCCTCTCTTTTCATGTCAATCCCCCCTCGTATTGTGAGTTCACTGCCGGAGACTGGCATTGACAAAGGTGAAGTACCACCTCCTCCGAGCCAGCATTCACCAATCCGTCGACTGTAACTTTGGTACACAGAGCCACTCCTATACGCAGCAAACTCATGTCGGGTTCCCTCCCCCCTCAAAGGGACGGACAGACAATTGCCGCCCCCTAGTGGCACTCCCGGCCAGAGCGACACTGGCACGGCCGGTGGAATCGAACCCCGGTCGCAGTGGCCAGCATCAAATGTTGTAACCGCTAGACCACCTGGGAGGCCCATCATTTCCCATTTTTTGAGCATCAGACTCTGAAAAGGGTAAGTGGGTTTTCTCATAACTGTGCAGAAACTGAGCAACATTTATATTAATCAAACATATTTTGATTTAACAGCTACTGGACATGTGAGCTTGGTAACAATTTATTAAAGTGAGTCATATTAGATTAGATTAGATTAGATTCAAATTTATTGTCATTGTACAGTACAGGTACAGTACAGCGAAAATAAGTTTAGTATCTAACCAGAGTGCAAACATGTCAGTAAGTGCTACAATACAGTACTATAGCAGAAGTTATAATGCTAACAGGCACAGTATTGAATAATTACTATAAAGGTAGTTAGGTTGCTATGTTGCTATAATTTATATACAGACTAGTGCAGTTATGTATAGGTAAGTACAGGTGAGTATAAATATATAAATATATGTATAGGTAGTACAGCAAAATTATACAGAATTATACAAGGCTATATTACAATATTGTACATGGGTATGTGCAGAATGAAGGTATGACAGAGCTAGTGTGGGTAGTCAGGGGGGTATCCAGAGTCAGTGAACAGAGTTACTACATGAAGAGTAAACCATAGTATCCAGAGTCAGAGTATCCGGAGTGATCCAGAGTCTAGGTCAGGATACTACGGGGAGGTGGAGAGGGGCAGTCACTGGAGGGGGGTGAGGAGGGGATGAGGAGTTCAGGGAGATGACAGCGGAGGGGAAGAAGCTGTTCCTGAGTCTGCTGGACTTGGAACGAAGATTCCTGTAGCGCCTCCCGGAGGGGAGGAGGGCAAACAGTCCGTGGTTAGGGTGAGAGGAGTCTCTGATGATGCTCTGAGCCTTCCTCAGGCACCGTCTGTCGTGGATGGACTTGATGGCAGGGAGAGATGAGCCAGTGATGCGTTGGGCAGTTTTCACCACCCTCTGCAGTGTCTTCCGGTCAGAGGCAGTGCAGTTGCCATACCAGGCCATGATGGAGTTGGTGAGGATGCTTTCAATGGCACACCGATAGAAGTTCACCAGGATCTGAGGAGATAGGTGGGCTTTCCTCAGTCTCCTCAGATAGAAGAGACGCTGGTGAGCCTTCTTGACCAGTGATGAGGTGTTGAAGGTCCAGGAGAGGTCCTCGGAGATGTGGACACCCAGGAATTTGAAGCTGGAGACACGTTCAACCTCCGCCCCATTGATGTGGACGGGGGCGTGAGCGACAGCCCTAGTCTTCCTGAAGTCCACGATGAGCTCCTTGGTCTTCTTGGTGTTCAGTGCCAGGTTGTTGTCGGCGCACCATGTCGCCAGGTGCTGGATCTCCTCCCTGTAGGCCGTCTCATCGTTGTTTTTGATGAGGCCCACCACCGTTGTGTCGTCTGCAAACTTGATGATGGTGTTGGTATCATGCATAGGAGTGCAGTCGTAGGTGAAGAGGGAGTAGAGAAGGGGGCTCAGCATGCAGCCTTGTGGGACGCCGGTGTTCAGGGTTAGGGTGGAGGAGGTGAGGTTGCCTATCCTAACAGACTGGGGTCTGTTGGTCAGGAAGTCAAGGATCCAGTTGCAGACGGAGGGGATGATGTCCAGGTCCTTGGTTACCACAAGGTCACCAAGCTTGGAGATGAGTTTGGATGGGATGATGGTGTTGAATGCTGAGCTGAAGTCGATGAACAGCATTCGCACGTGAGTGTTGCTCGTCCAGGTGGGAGAGGGCCGAGTGTAGCGCGGAAGAGATGGCGTCGTCCGTGCTCCTGTTCTCACGGTAGGCAAATTGGTGTTTGTCGAGAGATGGTGAGAGGCCAGATTTGAGGTGAGCCAGGACCAGCCTCTCGAAGCACTTCATGATGGTGGAGGTGAGTGCAACAGGGCGGAAGTCATTGTGGCTCGTCGCGGAGGAGTGTTTCGGCACAGGCACGATGGAGGTGGTCTTGAAGCACGCTGAGACAGTTGCCTGGGCTAGAGACCGGTTGAAAATGTCAGTGAACACCTCCGTCAGCTGCTCAGCACAGTTCCTGAGCACCCGGCCAGGGATGCCATCAGGCCCAGCTGCCTTACGTGCATTAGTCCTGCTCAGTGTGTTGAACACATCCGTGGGGGAGATAGTGAGGGGTTGGAGATCAGCAGGGAGAGCAGCCCTGGTGGGCGTCTCCCGGTTGTCTCTATCAAAGCGGGCATAAAAGTTATTGAGTTCATCAGGGAGGGAGGGGTCAGTTGCGGGGGGGGAGTTGTTGGAGGGTTTGTAATCCGTCATGGCCTGGATGCCCTGCCACATGCGACGGGGATCATTGGTGTTGAAGTGATCCTCAACCTTGAGCTTGTGGCTGTGCTTGGCCTGCTTGATTGCCCTGTTCAGGTCAGTCCTGGCTGAGCAGTAGGCCCGCTTGTCACCAGTTATAAAAGCGGTGTCACGTGCTTTCAGCTGTAAGCGGACCTCTCTGTTCATCCACGGCTTCTGATTGGGGAAAGTGGTAATCCGTTTGATGGTGGTGACACTGTCGATGTTGAGCTGATATGGTCCAAAACAGAGGAGGTGTAGGAGTGAATGTCTGTGTGGGAGTCTGTGGTGGCCTGGGTGGCAAACAGGCTCCAGTCCGTGGGTTGTAGCCGGCGCTGTAGCTCAGAGTCTGCCCCCTCAGGCCATATCTTCACAGATCTGGTCAGGGGCTTAATCCGTTTGATGAGTGGGGTGTACTTGGGTAGTAGGAACAAAGAGAGGTGATCAGACTGTCCCAGGTGGGGGAGGGGAACAGCTCTGTATGCCTCCTTTATGTTAGTGTAAACGTGATCTAAAGTTTTGTTGCCTCTTGTGGGACAAGAGACATGCTGGTAAAACTTGGGGAGCACAGTCTTCAGATTGGAGTGATTAAAATCTCCTGCAACGATAAAGGCTGCCTCCGGATGCATTGTCTGATACTTGCTAATGGCAGCATGGAGCTCTTTCATTGCTGCCTTAGCATTAGCATCTGGGGGTATGTATGCTGCAATCACTAGGGTAGCTGTAAATTCCCTAGGCTGATAAAAAGTCTGCATTTAACTACGAGATATTCCAGGTTAACAGAGCAGTGACTCTCAACAGTGGAGTTGTCTGTGCACCAAGCTTTGTTTACATAAATGCACAAACCTCCTCCCGTGATTTGCCCGAGTCAGCTGATCTGTCCGCTCGGTGTAGCTCGCGTCCTGCTAGCTCAACAGCACTGTTGGGAATTTCGCTATTGAGCCAGGATTCCGTCAATATCATGACGTTGCAGTCCTTAATCAAACGGTGGTTGATAATCCACAGCCGTAGATCATCCATCTTGTTCACCAGAGAGCGAACATTGGCGAGGAATAAGCTGGGGAGCGCTTGCCGGTGTGGTGTTAGCTTTAGCTTAGCCTTTAGGCCTCCCCGCTTACCCCGTCTTTGTTTACGTTCCCTGCGCGGTCGGGGAGCACTTCCGGCCGGCCGCACTGCGGTAGTAGTCCCGGGTGTGCGAGCGATCTCGCTGGGGAGCGAAAGAACGGCTTTAACGTCGTGGTATTGCTGTAATCCAAGGTCCAAAAGATGTTCACGGGTGTACGATATTAGTGCAAGACTGTTTTGGAAAAACAGATTTACAACTAATAGGTAAATAACTGCAAATTCGCACAATCTGGGTAGATGCTGGGCCTCGCGATGTGTACGCGCCGCCATCTCATCTAAGCATTTATAACATATATAGCATATATAGCATTCATAACACCATAAAAAGGATGATGTAAGTCATAGCAAATATATATTGCAGGTGTCTTGTAATAACGGTTTGTCATAGGACATACAGTATGACATATGATGTCCGGCCACCAGTGTCATAATGCTTATTATTACATGCTTTTTAACCATATTTCAAGTGTTATAATCTAATGATAATGATTACGCTTGCAAATGATAGAGGTTATGATGATTATTTAGAGCTGATTAACGTGATAAAACAGTTTCAGTGCTCTTCTTAACTCACTGAGCGCAGCCCGACAATACCAAACCTTACATGTTGCTGGCATATTAATGTCTAGAGCCTCCCATTTCTCCCGCACAGAAGAGTGGATCTGCTCCATAATTCCCATGCAAAGAGAGCTTCAGAGAACATTATCCAGATTCTTTGTATTAATCAAAACAGCTTGATACATGGGGTTGTGAAAAATGACATTATGATGGAGCCATTATAATTTTTTTGCTATTTGACTTTTTTGGTTCCTTGGCATGGGTAACTTCCAATCACCACTGCTTCTCTTAGAAAGGACAAGCATAAATAATCACCTGGATGGCAACCTTATGCAGAGAGTCATGCAGACACTCTGTCACAATGAAGAGCATTGTCAGGAGGTTGATGATGGATCTTCCAAAATGTGATTAATGCTGTTGACATCGAGGTGGCAAACACAAGCTTCTTCGCTACCCAGAAACCCCAAACCCCTCCTCTCCCAGTTATCAAACATTCTTTGACTGAATTAAACTGGATCAGTATAATTCCTAAGATTTAAATGCAAGACTTTGTGTATTACCCGATTTTTTTTTTAATCACCAGAATTAGATTTAAGCCTAGATTTTAAGCCTGTTTGGCAAAATGTTTTAATAAAATACTGTTATAAAGGGTAAAAAGGATTAAATAATCTGTTTTTTACATTAACCTACCATGTAATTGAATAACATTCTGTGGATTGGAATATATTGATCAATACATAAATCAGTAATAAAATATCTGTTTTAATTACTTTATTATGGTTGGTGGATTGATACTGTAGTGCTGTAGAGTATTAGTTGAGAATAATTGTATGTATGCGTGATGGAGATCTTTAGATCAAAACACAACTGCTTAATCAGCCTCCATATAAAATGTGAGGAATGAGTCCTATCAAGCCATAAACTGAGATATTACAATTCAGTTGTTTATTTTTTGTGTAAGGTCACTCACCTGTCAGTAAAGTTATTTTCCCATCCACTTTGTTTTTCTTCCTTTTTGTCAATTGGTGGAAAAGCACTAGTAGTGTAATATGACAGGTAAACTGCCAAACTGGTTCTCGCACCATTTGTTTATTTTTAGAGGGACAATATTTTCATTTTCATGCAGGCAGCTGGTTAAAAAAATCCTTGAATTTTCCTTCAGTTAGGCCTCGATTTAACAGATCTTAAAGGGACCATATTTGTATGCATTTCAGAATTGATTAGTTAGTAGTAACTGAGAAATCACTTTAAACTAAACAAAAAAGATTAACATAGGCAAGTACTTTTTGCAGTCTTAGTAAGACTTCTACAAAGGACTATCTACAAGGGTCCACAGCTCTTGGGTCCACAGTGTATAGACTGTAACCAGATATAGATAAATATAAATCATTATTACTGATGATACATCATATTGTAAGTGGTAGTACAAGTGGTAAGTCTAAACAGATCAAATATTGCCAGATAAGTTTATGTATGTTATGTATTCATTTTTTATGTTAGTATTTTATTAAGTATGCAACAATTCAAGTGAATACATACACGGCACACATAAACAGTAAAGACGGTGGAAGGCAATGAGGGTAAACAAAGAGCACTCATACGGTACCATGAGCGCTTAGTAGATTTCTGCATCTGTTTAGCCTCATTGCTAGGCAAAGTGCCCAGAGCACTGCATTCCCTGGTTACTCTGAGTTAAAGGAAACTGCCTAAAACACATCCTTGTCCACTCACTCCCCCAAACCCCAGAGTACATTCGGCAGGGAAGAATCTGTAATCCGAGCACCTGCTGGCAATAGCTGTCCTTTATTACTGGACGTGCACTGCCGGTTTGTAATCCACAAAACCAGTATCAGACAACAGAAGCACTGAGTGTCCTTACATCTCAACACATTTACTATAGTACAATAACATTTCCGCACTGGTTATAAATAGTTCAGCAAGTACAGTAACATCTTGTAACTTTTTACTCTCTGACTGTTGTACTTAAAGGAGATACTTTAGATCAACAGAGCCGCAGAGCTAATGTGTATGGTAATTATTTAACGGAACAATAACCTGCATTTCAACAACCCTCCTTGACAACAATGCGTTGCGAGGGCTGGGTCAATACAAATTAGGTGAGAGAAGAGAAAAGAAAACAAATCTGTTGATTAACATATCCCATCTGAAAAGGGTTTGGAGAATTACTTTGTAGGGGTGAAGTGTCATCGATGGTGGTCAGGACAGGACTAGTGTGTTTAAAGTGCTTTTAATGGGCGATTCAGTGTCTTCTTCAGCTACCTAATGCAGGCATTTGAATGCCCTGGAGAGGAGCGCAAGCTGTTGAGAAGCAGGCCTCGGGAATGACCAGAGCGACCTACAGCTACCCCACACGGGTATGTATGTAAGTTCAACAGCCTGTCCAAAAACCCTACCATGGAAAGCAAGGCTCTAATTAAGGTAACACAGACACTGGAGTCCCACAAGTGTACAACACAGTTGGAATGTATACTGAACCTTGTCATGTAGGTCACTTTGAGATTTTAGCAAAGCCATGCATATTAATGTGCTCTTGTGCAGGAGTTGCTGTCTTGGAGCTCTGTAGACTTTAGCAAATTAACTTTTGCAGAAACATATGCAATGCAAATTGAGATTACGGGTGGCTTTAGCAAAAAGGATACTCACAGCACTGTTTTGCCACACCAAAATTAAGGGTGCACAATGCCGAAAGAACTCAGAGGTACAGGAGGAGGAATTAATGTAAAAAATTGGAGCAAACATGCTTTCATAATCCCTATTTGCGTACAATGTAGAATTTAAGATTAATGTACAGAGTTCAAATGACTACAGATTTATAAGAAGACAATTTTTTTAGGGATTTGGGGGAAGATTACATTTCTGGATTCAAAAAAAGAAATCCTTTTTGAGTATCATACAATGTTTAGACCACGGATGACTATTTGACTGTTGGGTACAATTTATTTACCAGCTTTTTTATACAACTGTTTATTTCCCATGCTTGGTACATACAGTATGTACTTCATAGTGGCACATCACATTTGTCTGAGCGCAGAGTATTATGGTGGCCTTGTGGATGCGCATTGTCCAAGGTGGTTTGTTTTTCATTACGCTCTCATTTCCTGTGATTGCCGTCAGGCCAGTGGCATGCATGTGGCATGTATCTTCAGCTAGGTCTCACAACTCATGTGGCCCTCTGTCACTCAGTGCTTTGTTTACCGGTGCCCATCAGCCGGTTACCCTCCCTCGCTGTGATCCCGTAGCGCAAGGACTGTCTCCTCAAAACTTCCACTGAGGATGTGTGACGTACACCGCTGGCAATCAAATAAGTTGGGTACCTGCCATCTTTCAAAAACAACATCACCACTGAACTGACAGAATGCAACTGTCACATTAGGAGCTAAAATATATTCACACGGCTTGCTGGGTAAACACAGCCCAAAAGATGCTTTGCATGGCAAACGATGCAAGCCTGTTTCAGTATGGGAAGAAGAAAGGCCTAAAGGTGCACATTCTGTTTGTTTGAAGTCTTTAACCCATTAAAAATGCAGAGCAGAGTGCATATTTTGACATGGATGGGATACCATAAACTATGTGGGAAAAAGCTTACATAAAGCTTAGCTTTCATGATCACCTAAGGCTTTCAAGTGCATTGTTTTAATGAAGCATTGCACATTTGGAGTAGTTGTTTGGCCAAAGAACATTTGGAAATCACAGTGCAACTTCTCGTTCTGTTACTTTCAGTGTTATTTGTCAATTATTTTATGACTGAAATGTGCCCTCACAGTGGGTCATTATGTAGTAGTCACTGTTATTTACATCCCCTTAGCTATGTTTGGTTATACGGAACATTAAGCAGTTAATTTTATTACGTGGTGATTTTGCTTCTAGCATGCCTCCAAAGTTTGCCAATTATTTGCAGATCTCAGAGCTCAAACAAACCAAATATCTGTTTTCGGATAATACTCATCAAAATTGGAAAACTCATAATAATTGCAATTATGGCTTTAAAATATACTGTAGGGCTTGGGTGTGAAATGTCAGAAGAGACAGATTAGATGTAACAAATACCAACATTAAACAATGTACTTTCTACTAATGCAGGTTTTTATCAGGATGATAGATAGATACACTCACCCATGTCTTATCATGCACAACAATGCAATTTCATATTTCATCCACAAAAACAAACAGACTTAGGATGTTAACAAATATATAAGCCAGTAGCCGAAATTCTACAATTCCAGCGGGTGCAGCCCCATCTAGTGTTAAAGTGTTACGACGTGTTGCTCCCATATAACCTCTGTGAAGACAACTAAACACAAAATGTACTCAATAAAACATATTTAATATTATAATATAATAATGTATGCCATTTAGCAGACGCTTTTATCCAAAGCAACTTACAGTAGTGAATGCATACATTTTTCCAGTATATGGCAATATGGGAATCAAACCCACAATTTAAGCGTTATGAGCACCATGCTCTACCTACTGAGCCACACAGAACCATTTATTTATATTTTTAAAAAATTGTGTTTAACCTGGTGTTTATCATATGATTTAATTTTATGTTCCAGATATTATTTTAGGCTATCAATTTTTTTAGCTGATTTAGCACATTCAGCTTATGTAAACTGTGCAGGTAAGGTACACTAGCAGAGAAAATGGAGAGGCGAAAGCAGCAGTTCTGGTACGCTTACCCAAAAGACAAAACTGATTAAGTGTAAAAATAATTCTACCTTAATGTGTGTGCCTTTGACAACATTTTCCCCAACTATACAAGACCAAACACAATGCCAGGAGGAATCCCAGGGAACCAAGAATGATTAAGCTAATGTGAGTGGTCATAACATACCAGTATCTTCAGTAAGCATGCCTGTGTTTTCAAACTTCAAGGACAAAATGTATCAACAAATTTTAAACATGAGAGCATTTGAGCGAGCACCGAAATAATACAGTTAAATAAAACCCATTCATCTCTAACTGTTAATTCGAAAGGGACATTGTCAATAATTTTCATAAATCCAGATGGATTATGGATTGTTAATATTACTGATGTTCCCACTCAATTATTTTGGGCAGTAGTAATCTCAATGGCTAAAACCAATTATTTCTTGAGGATGAAACGGACGCATACAGATCTAGCGCAAGGTGTGCCGTGGTGCTCATGGCTCCACTGAGCCAGCACACAGAATGCAACCTCTCCAAAACTCTAGATTCATCTGCTAAAAAAACCTGACCAGACCCAGTCCATTCCCACCTCCCCCACCCTCTCAGAACAGAACCGACGTGATCCACTCCTTCCAGGGCCGGGGCACAGAGACACCCCCCCTCCCTTCCTTTCCTTTCCTTTTTTTAATATTCTCGTCGAATTTGCAGTGCTTGCCAAAATGCTGCTCATCCAAAGTCATTTGCGGCAGAGTCCATTATCATCATCACTTCTGGTGATGAATTCCCTGCGATGGTGGCAGCCTCGCCGCAGCCCCCACTCTAATGACATTCTGGTCCTGTTGGCAGCTATCCCTGTCAGAGAGCTCATCCACAGCAGTCAGGGTGCCAGACGAGAGGCGGCACACAATGCTCTGTTGTGCTTCTTAAGTAAAAAAATAAATAAAATACAGAAATACAGAAAAAGTAAAGAAGAGGTGTAAAAAAAGAGACATGATCCCCCCCCCCCGTACCCTTCCTTTCCCTACTGTATATAGATGTTGTTTTGGTTTTGTGTTTTTTTCCCCTCGGAAATTCAACCTCACGGTCTGTAATGAAAGAAGACATCTCCTCTGAGTATGGAAAATACGTAATGAAAAGGACAGAGTTTCTCACAGAGAGTAAAAAAAAAAAAACGTTATAAGCATCAGGCTGTCATCAACAGAGGAAATTAAGGTTGATGCCCCATGAAAAGAAATGTATGAGGAGGACCAAGGCTAATAATGTTTAAAATGCCCTGCGCCTGGTCATTTTCTATGAAATAAAACAATCTGTGGATGCAGTAAGTCTGTCTTGTCGACTCTTGTAGTTCTCAGCATGGTACAGTCATCTCCATCTGAAAGGCACAGAATTAGCACCAGCTGCCTATCTTCAAACCTTTATTTCTGGTGTGTTTCCGTTTGAAGCTATCCCACCTCCTCGCCCCTCTCCACCTCTTTCATTATGTAATCCTCTCATATTACTTCAAGCTCATTGATATTATTATTATTCCAACTACCTCTCATCTCCCCCAAGCACTGGAGCGTCACACATATAACGTGTGTTGAGGGACATTATGTCCTCCCTTGCCTTATTACATTCCTGTACATTTTCAAATCAAGAATTACTTCATTAAGATATTACGCTGCTAACCACATGCTTTTGTATGTATGAGGTCGCCAAATTATATTCTGATTTACCGCTATGTTAATTACATACATTTTTATAAATCCTGTACTAGCTTGAGTATTATTGCTCTTTAAATAAAAACATATATAAAAAACTGTTAATGCTTAAAGGTGTTACTTCCTCTTAGATTGACAGCAGTAGTGATGGACAGTTTGAAGTTGAGAAAGCCTCCCGTTTTCCAGGAGTATCCATCTCTCCATCACAGAACAGCTGTGTGAGGCGTTCAGTGGGGAACATTTTCTACAGCCAGCATCTTGCAAGGTGCGAAAGATTTGACAAGAAGGGCAAGGCCACAAAGATGGCAGTTTACGCCAATAATAGCAAGCTGGCACACAGTCTTCCATTGTCAAAACCTTTTCATGCCACCCTCCTGCAGCTCCTCATTTCAGGACGTCTTTTCCATTAACTGAAGCAACCGTGGTGTCCTTCTCACTCCTTGACCGACTTCAGTGGTGTAGTGAGCTATGTAGTGAGAAATAGTGAGCGTTTTTCTGGAAGCTGCTCTGAAGAAAAAATCTACAGTAAGCCCAGGTTTCTTAGCTGTGTATACCCAGACAGGTGTTTTAGCCTTGAACCGGAGCATCAGTCAGTATGTGGCACGGATGGCGGTTTTTGTTGCCAGACTCACATTGATGCCATGGAAATTCACTGGCTCCTCCAAGAGCTTGAGTCACTGCCCAGCCACACGTCACATGTTATTCTGAAAACAGGGAGGGGGAAATGTACCTTCCACAAAACAAAAGCAAAGCAAAAAGCAAGATTGGCGCAGTAAGATTCCTTTCTTTCCTGATAGTGACCACTGTTTCTTTGTTAATCAGTGTGCAGTGAGGTGGTCCTTGCCATGTCGAACAAGCGGGAAAGCCCCAAAAAGATGGCTGAAGGTGACACAGGCAATAACTTATCAGGGGGTTTTATAAACAAGAGACCTGGCAACCGCGGTGTTCTGCGGCTGACAACCAGTGATAATGACCAGGTGGGATATGCTATCCTAACAGTCTGGAACTCTTGTGAATTTATTGCTGATAGATATAAACAGCTGTTATTCTTGGTAATGGAAAGCAATTAGAAACATCTGTACACTTGGCTGTGAGCGATGCCTCCCAATCGCCTTGCTCCCTGGTGCCATTGGAAAATAATTATATAATTGGGACAGCACTGGGGTTCCAGGACTGGTCGTGATCTGTGAAGAGCGAGGACTCAGAGCAGACTGCAGAAATGGCCCTCACCTCATGAACAGGAAGTGACAACGTGGGTCAATTGCAAAGACATTAGCGAATGGTTTAAACCTGGAGTTTTTGACCACCAGACCACTGAACTCTGTTAGAACTGAAGCGGCTGTTACTAATCCCACAGTTTAGGAACAGCTGTTTTGGTTTGAAAAGAGTTCAATGATCTAAACTCATTTTCTTTACAATTGGCAACACATTGACACGTCCCAACACATTAACACAACCCAACACCTTGACACATTTTCTTTCTCCTCTCAAAGAAGCTGCAGCTGCAAATAATGGAAGGTAATGAAGTGCTGTAGTTTTAGCTAGTAATATCAATGGACATAAAGCTAATTATCATTTTGTATTTGGTGCACTGGTGTATACAATTTTAAACAATCCCAGCTTAATTTGATCATATACTGTAAATTATGAAAGGTACCGCAGAAGAAATAATAGTGTTGTAATGTAATAATACTTATTACTGTTGATCACTGCAATTATAATAAATAAATGTTCTGGCTATTATATTGCCAAAAAGTAGTTAATTAACATTATCCTTAAATCCTGGGCTGCTATTTAAGGACATGAACTTTCATTCAGGTCATTTCTAATAAACTGGATATAAGAATAATATAGAAAAGTAATATGTAATATGTGATATGATAAGAATCATGGTGGTAAATTGCAAGAAGGCAATGGCAATTTTTTCAAACGCACCCCCTCATCCTCCATCCACCGACCTAATAGTCTTATGAACAATCCCTGAATGTCCTCTTGCCATTTGATATGCTGTCAGTCACTACACAGTGTGTGCTCTCTTAATTACGTTGTGTACGGTACCATTGACCTTCTGCCCCCCCAGATAGTGCCGCTACAGCGCGGATCCCACTGTGCCAAGACTGGGAATTTACTCTAGCTAAAGCATGACTGTGACTCCCTCCATATATCACTGGCCCCTACTGGGACCCTCCGTCAAGCTGTAAATACCAACAATCTCCACCACCATGGGGAAGAAGCCGGTAGATGGTGGTGTGGGGCCCAACAAGCCACGCTCTGGTTCAGTGGACACCGACACGCCTGTTCCAGTCAGAGCGAAAAGAGAGGGAACTCACCGACCCCCTCTCTGGAGACACCTTTTTTTATTTTTTTTATTTGTTTCTGAGTTTTTCTCCCAATTTAGTAGCTAATTACACGCTCTATTTATTTAGATTTAACCCTCCCCACACGGGTCCGCTGCTCGTCTCTACGAGGCAACCTAATTCTCCGTGGGCAGCGAACTCTGCTACTTTCAAGATGGAATTCGCCTACCCACGTTCTGGAGACTCCGAACCTGAGCCGGCTCACCCTCCCCCTGGGGCGGACAGCCAAATGCCACCCCAAGAGATATACAGTGTATGCTAATATTCGCTACCCATCAAAACGCATCACTTTATATTGTGGAACAAACCAAGGAATGCAGGTTTTGGCTACAATAAAAAACAGCATAACAGATTTTATTGCTATTAATGTGCATTCTCTACTTCTTATTTGAACAAATGCATATCAATATATCATATACATTTTCAAGCAGACTGAAAGTCACTTGAAAATGAGATATTTGGCTGACAAAAGCATGTGGCCGTGTTTTTTAATTCCTGTGCTTTACTTTTGTGGGAAAATAGCACCCAAAATATACTGTCAAAATTATGTCGTGAGTAAGAACTCCTACACACAGTCAGCACCGCCATATGTAGTTGAAATAAAGTAACAGCGGTGGAATGAAAACACGTACCTAGAACCGATCCGTGGCATAGGCGATATAGACAAATGCTACAGGCGCCGTCCATCCATAGGGGGCGTGCCAAATGAGGGAGAGGGAAAAAGAGAAGAAAGAACACACAGTGTCGCTCTTCTTTAAACAAAATGTTCTTAATTAAAATACTATTTCAAAATATTACAAAAAAGCAACATATTTACATGTTACATATTAAATAAGCCCTATTTCTGGGTTGCCCGCGGCCGTGACGCAGCATCACCCCCTCCGCCTCGCTCCAGTAGGAGGAGTTATCTGAAGTGACAAAAAAGGACACGACCGCTGTGGTGACATTAATATTGACATTGTAAACATTCCAGCTCAAATTCACAACAGCAGAACACGGCTTTTGCTAGCTTTTTTATTAAATTACAAATAGTTATGCAAATTAACTTTTTTTAAATTGAGGGTAGTAGGGCATGAAGGAGAGGTCATAGTAATTATTTTAATTATTCATTGTTGGAGGATCTTGACGAAAGAACAAAGTTTGGCTAATGTTAGCTTATTTGCTAGCAAGCGAACTAACAAGCTAATCAAACGGGCGGGAGAGGAGTTGAGCTGAGAGCTACCTAACGTTAGATAGCTAATTAGCAATGGCCAGAATGGTAAACGCAGAGAAGGATGTGGTGAAGTTTTTACTGCAAACTCCATTCCACTCATTGAAATACAGAGAGAAGATGAGGATTAAAAAGGAAGGAACACCACTTCATAATTACATTCACTAATGGCGTTTTTCCACTGACAGCACAGGACAGCACGGCATAGTAACCATCTGTACTGGTAACTATCCCCTTCACGGGTTGAGTCCCTGTGTAATTTTTCCACTGCACGACAGAACTGTGAAGATAGGATAAGTTAGCTGAGGTGACAAAAAAGAATGCGACGGCTGTGGTGACATTAGCATTGACATTGTAAACATTCCAGCTCAAATTCACAAAAACAGAACACAGCTTTCCCCATAACATTAGCTACAATTTTCTTACCTCTACTTAGGCATTTGGGAGTCATGTCGGGGGCAGCGAGCGCAGGAGATACCATGCAGTGACTTCACACAAGGCTATATAATCCATCATATTTATTATTCGGCGTTGGTCCTCCAATGAATTGCAATTGACCAGGATCACATTTAATACCTCATATTTCTTACATCTGTAGCCTACATTTTTTCAATCGTATAAAAATGAAATATAGCTATATTTGTTTTTGTGTTTACATCTGCGCTTTTATGTAGCTTGTTGCTGCAAAAATATATCCAGCACGAGCTATGAGTAGTAGTGAATGATATATCTTATTCCAATCGCTATTCCGATATGACCATTTGCAATATCATACCGCCAAAGTTTGCAATAGAAATCTATAGCAATGCTCGACGCTGGGCATGTTTTATCTTACATTTGTTTCCCACACATACTTGCAGACTAGCTTTGTCTCCCAGAACTCGTTTACCAAAATCAAATCCCAGACTCAGTCCCAGCGCAAGCAAGCACCAATCTCGGATGCATTACAAAAAAAACTCTCAAAGGAACAACGATGAAAGAAACAGTAGGACAGCTGTGTTCATTCAGTAGCCTAATGTTATTAAGAAGTTTGACAGAAACAGTTGAATCATTTTTTTTAACATTTCAGTAGGCTAAACTAATATTGTGGAAAATTGTATTGTTTGGGTTCCCTTAATTCATTTAATATAATGCTTATTCTTTGATGTCTGGAACACATCCATCAATAATACATTTTCCACCCATGTGTTTTGTTTCATCGTGTGCTATACTGCAATTGCATTATGTAGCAAGATTATTGCAATATGAGATTTTGCCCGAGTGTCCATTTATGAATTCTCAAGATTGCTCAAACAGTTTGTCATTTGACACTGTCCAGTTCAGATCCTTTTGTTTCAAAGGCCTGGGTTTAGCTCGACCATCAGAATGCATCGAAGCGATTCCTATTCACATAGGTAAGGGTAGGTTTGAGGTTCTGCAGGACAAATTTATAGAATTAGGAACAAAGTTAAGGGGCAGAACCTCCACGGTGGTCTTCTCTGAAATTCTGCCAGTACCACGTGCTAGCAAAGGCAAGCAGAATTGTATATGGAGATTTAACACGTGGCTACAAACCTGGTGCAGGAAAGAGGGGTACAGGTTTATGGGGCACTGGGACTCCTTTTGGAACAGGGGTGACCTGTACAAGGGTTACACTTGAACCGGAGGGGTACAGATGCATTGGGCCAGCATATGCTTAGGGTAGCGGAGGAATATTTTAACTAGGGACTGGGGGGGCAGGGAAGGAAATTAGTAGTAGTAGTATTATGGATAGGGAGGTAACTAGGGACTGGGGGGGCAGGGAAGGAAATTAGTAGTAGTAGTATTATGGATAGGGAGGTACAGACTGCCCAGATGGAAGATACAAGGGCGGAGTATAATAAATCTGAGGATATCATTAATAAAGATTTTTTAGATCATAATGTGAATAGAGGTGGTTCGGCACACTCAGGTGTGGAGGGGAAGGACAACGTAAGTGTGAGTAAGGCTCTGAAGCTCATGTGTTTAAATGCGAGAAGCATAACAAATACATTTTTGGAACTGGAGGCTGTCATGTTGAATGGGGGTTATGACATTGTTGGGATTACTGAGACATGGCTTGGTGCAGCGGATGGGGAGGAATATAATGTAGAGGGGTACAAATTGTTTAGGAAGGATAGAACTAATAAAAGAGGAGGCCCTATATGTGAAAGACAATCTTAATGTGCAGAAAATTCCAGGTATAAACTCATTAGTTTCTTGTGAGGACATCTGGATTAGATTATTGGGAGATCGTGGGAAGGGCCTTAATATAGGAGCATGCTATAGACCTCCAGCTTCAGACAGTAACATAAATAGTACGCTCTTTGGTAACATAAAACAAATCTGTGCTGAAGGAGAGACGATAATAATGGGGGACTTCAATTACCCCTCTATTAATTGGGAGATAGTGACAGGTCAGGGCAAATGTGAAGAGGAGTTTTTAGATATGGTCAATGACTGCTTTTTGGTACAGTCTGTTACTCAGCCTACGAGAGGGAAATCAATACTGGATCTGGTTTTGTGTAACAATCGTGATAGCATTTGCAGCACAGAGTTAGGAGAACCAATAGGGGCAAGTGACCACAGTGCAGTTATTTTTGATATTTTTTGGCAAGTTAAGACAGCCTCCTCTAACTCTCGAATTTTTCATTTTAGACGAGCTGACTTTAATAAAATGAGAGAGAATTTAAGTAATATAGATTGGGTAAAACTTCTAGATTGCAGAACTGTGAATGAAAAATGGACTATATTTAAAAGGGTTATTGTAGATGTACAGTGTAAATTCATCCCCAAAGTAAGGAAAAATAGGATGAAAAAACAGTCTCCGCAGTGGATGACTAAATCTTTACGGGAGATTTTGAGGCAAAAGAAACGACTGTACAGAGTATATAAAAAGGATAACTCAGAGAGAAACAAGTTAGATTATTGTAATATGCGGGCTAAGGCTAAAAAGGAAATAAGAAGTTTTTTCAATATTGTAGTAGAAAAAGGAAAGTTAAGGATGAGGTTAAGTGCATTAAGAATAAGGAAGGAACTTTGGTTTATAATAATAAGGATATTGCAAACACACTAAACAGTTACTTTGTGGAGAGCCTTACTAGAGAAGAGGTTATAAATATGCCTAAATGTATAGACAAGGTACAGAATGTTTTGGAGGACTTTGAAATAAGGGACGTAGAAGTACTACAAAAACTACAAAAACTTAAGACAAATAAGGCAGCAGGCCCGGATGGCATATATCCCAGAGTACTCAAAGAACTTGGGGAAATTATATATAAACCATTGACAGATATTTTCATTCAATCCATAATCACTGGAGAAATACCAGATGACTGGAAGCAGGGCAGTATAATTCCAATATATAAGAAGGGGGACCGTACTCACCCAGGGAAACTATAGGCCTGTCAGTTTAACTTGAATCGCATGTAAAATGCTGGAATGTATTATTAGGGATAAGTTGGAATCATTCTTGAAAAATAATAGTATTTTAAGGGAGAGCCAACATGGTTTTCTCAAAGGGAGGTCATGCCTAACAAACCTCCTGGACTTTTTCGAAGAGGCTACAAAGTGTGTTGACCTGAACCAGGCTTATGATATTATATATTTGGACTTTCAGAAAGCATTTGACAAGGTACCACATGACAGGCTCATTGCTAAAATGAATTCAGTAGGAATTGCAGGAGTAGTTTCACAGTGGGTTAAAAATTGGCTGCAAGGGCGAATACAAAGAGTAACAGTAGGTGGGGCCGAATCTGACCTCGGTGCTGTGGGCAGTGGTGTCCCGCAGGGATCGGTGCTGGGACCTCTGCTCTTCCTTATTTACATAAATGATCTTGATATGGACATTAGTAGCAAAATTGTTACATTTGCAGATGATACTAAACTTGGGGGTTTGGCAAACAGTTTGGAATAGACTAAAGTAATCCAAGATGACTTAAACAAAATCCCAAAATGGGCAGATACATGGCAGATGACGTTAAATATAGCTAAATGTAAAGTTATGCATGTGGGAAATAAAAACATTAGACAGGAGTATTTTATGGGAGGAGAAAAGTTAGTAGGTGTTCAATTTGAAAAGGACTTAGGAATTGTAGTTGATCAAAGCCTATCTGCATCAAAGCAGTGTGCTACAGCAGTGAAAAAAGCCAACAGGATGCTGGGATACATAGCAAAAAGTATTGAGTATAAATCAAAGGAGGTTATACTAATGTTATATAATGCCTTTGTCAGACCGCACTTAGAATACTGTGTGCAATTCTGGGCACCGCACTACAAGAAAGATATAGAAGCTCTTGAAAAAGTCCAAAGAAGGGCAACTAAACTGATACCTAGTATGAAAGGTAAAGGTTATGATGATAGACTTAAGGCACTCAATGTATTTAAATTTAGCAAATGGAGACTTAGGGGGGATTTGATTGAGGTTTTTAAATTCCTAAAAGGGATTAACAAAGTAAAATATCAAAGATTTTTTAAGATAAGTGGGGTCAGCAGAACAAGAGGCCACAGGTGGAAATTAGTTAAAGGCAAATTCCGCACAGATATTAGGATGTTTTTCTTTACACAGAGAATTGTCAATGCCTGGAACAGCTTGCCAGGTCGGATAGTAGAGGCAGAAACGCTTGGGCTATTCAAGTCCAGGCTAGATGCAGTACTAGATACTCTTTAGATTAGGACATGATGAGCCTAGATGGGCCGAACGGCCCGTTCTCATCATTATGTATTCTTATGTTAGGGAGGTGGTGACGCTGAGACGCTGACGCTACTTCCTGTTTCAGAGACGAAGTGTTTGAGGGCTGTTTGCTGTGTGTCTGGCATTTTACTCTTGCCCAAATAATCTGTATTCTGTCTAAATATTTGGTAGTTTGGGTGTTAGTTTTGAGCGGGACGAACGAGGGGAACTAGCAAAGTGCTTGTGAGGGGACGTGAGTTAGATTAATTTGCCCCGGAGTTTGGATTTCCGATATTAGGCTAATTTAGCTCGTGCTTTATACGTTAGCGTAGCTATATAACGTTAACCTGTATAAACGTTATATAAATATATCACCGCATTAGTTACGAACTTCTGCTTCTAAGGTGTAATCCTTTGTTGCCTTAAGGATAGGGACGGGCTTTTTTTCCTCCTTTGTTAGTACAAATTGGCACCAAAAGCTAACAAGGTTTTTTTTTCACCCTCCCAGAAGCAACCTTGAATTAAACGTAAATTCGCCTGTTTACCCGATTGGGAAAATTGTATTACTGCGGTAGTCTATTATAGTTATTTATAAACTAAGCATTGTACGTCGGAAAGTTTTAGGCGTATATTATATCTGGTTTTTGCTGTCCAGGCGCTTAGCTATAACGTGGATAGCTAGTATCTTTTAAAGTGTGGATTGGTGATTTTGTATTTGTAGCTAGCATATTACAAAGGTTTGATTGCTAAATAGTTTGACCCAGGTTGTAAATTCTAACGTTAAATACAGTATTTAGTACAATATTATAAACACAGTTTAGATACATTGTGGGTGCACTGCTTTCTATCCGGAGCCACCTAGCGTGTTTTTTAACCCTCTGAGGTCCGTGCTAAGCTTTTAGATGTTTTTTGATTTTGGCATGGTCTGATATTTATCTCAATTTCATCAATTTAACACACACTTACTCCAAAGTGTTTGATATTTTTATTTGAAGGACAATCACAGCTACATTTGTATGCCATCAATAGTTTGGTCAGTATCATATGCAGCTTGTAAATAGATCTACAAACACACAAGTTAAAAATAGTAAATTTTTCTGCTGTCACAAAAGTTGTGAAAGCACACACTAAACTATAGTGACGAATTGTTTTGCCAATGTGCGTTTGTTCATCAAGGTCTTGGTTATGTAAGGGTGTGAAAACAGTTTAGCACATCTGAGATCTAAATAGCTAAAAACCTGTTTTTATCAGAACTGGTCACATTTATTTCAGGCTGTGGGAGGGCTAAATGCTAAATACCTGAATATTCATTATTCATTGTCCACACCTCTAAGATCTGTCAGATGGGCCATCTCACTGGGCCATCAGTGTTATATTCTGAGTTCCTGTTCTGTTGTTTTTTGGTCTTTGTTTATTTTTCATTCAGTCCTTATTCATTATTCTTTATCCAGTATTGCATTTTCCCTGTTCTGTCACGTTCTGCTCCCTGTCTGTCCTTGTTCCATTTATTTCGAGATCCACTCCTTGTCTTGTCATGCACTTCGGGAGTTTATACTTTTCGGGTTTTTTCCGCCTTCGCTTATTATCTCGTTTTCTTCCTTCTTACTTTCTAGATTGCACTTTGTATATATTAGGTAGATGTGTATAGTACTAACCAACTAATCTACTAACGTTAGGGATTTAGATTAAGTTACTAACACGCTGAATATGTTTGGCGTCACTAGACGCTGAATTCATATATTTTCACAGTATTTGAAAACAAGCGAAATAAATAACATTTTAGGCTGTTTGAAAAGTATTCTTCCATTGATCTTGTGTGCATATTGCAATTTGTTACGTTGCAACACGCGGAATATGTAGTCACAAGACGCGGAATTCATATATTGAATATATCCATCCATCCATCCATCCATCCATTGTCTAAGCCGCTTATTCCTGGTCAGGGTCGCGGGGGTGCTGGAGCCTATCCCAGCATGCGTTCCCGGCGAGAGGCAGGAATACACCCTGACAGGTTGCCAATCCATCACAGGGCACACACACCATTCACTCACACACTCATACCTACGGGCAATTTAGACTCTCCAATTAGCCTAACGTGCATGTCTTTGGACTGTGGGAGGAAACCGAGTACCCGGAGGAAACCCACGCGGACACGGGAGAACATGCAAACTCCGCACAGAAAGGCCCCGGCCTGGATTCGAACCCGAGACCTTCTTGCTGTGAGGCGACAGTGCTATCCACTGCACCACCGTGCCGCCATATTGAATATATATACGAGTATTTGATAACATGGCAAATCAAATATAGTTACTTACTCTTCGTCAGTTATTGTCTTCTGTCGCTTTTCATCAATACTCTCAAACACTGCAGCGCAGAAAATCTTTCCATCTTGAATAAAATTGTATGTCTGTATAAAATCTTGCTTCAAATTGTCGGGACAGTGTATGTGTTTACGCCGGCGTTTTCACACATGGCCCCATGCCCCTCCCCACACACCTCCCGAAACTCGCACCTAGTTACCATGTCAATAGAAGGGGGACGTTACTACCAGGTAAAAAAGAGAGTAAAAGGCAAGGTTTACTTTTGGTCTAATTAACCTAATTAAAAAAATCCCATTTGATTTGCCAGTGCTCAAATCGGAAAGTCGCGATTCTAAGGTTTCTGTCAATGTTTTTGTCGCGTGTGTATGATAAAATATCGCGAAGTTAGAAATGGTAATATACTTTTATTGCTGCTGGGAGCGGCGCCGCTCCCATCGACCTCAGGGGGTTAAGAGTGGTATTGCTGACTCCGTCTAGACAGTGTCATGGTTGTTCCCCAGATTCACCGCCAGGTGGCGGTGTTGCGCCTTCCTTGTGGGAGGTGCACAGGTGGGGCTTATTTGCAATCACCCTCCTATTTAAACACGCACCTGGGTTCTGATCGGGGCGAAATCGTAAGCCATCTTTGCGATTTAGCCGGTAAGGTAAGTTGTGTCTTTTTCAAGACGCAACTCTAAAGACTTACTGTAGTAGAAAAGCATTCTCTATTCTAAACCTTAGCAAATGTAGAACTACTTTATGGTACCCGATATAGGAACCTTGCTAGCTTTTAGGAGTTTCAGTTTGGTTTCTTTTGAGCAGTCGGTTCGACTGTGTTTGGGTTTCATTTTCGTTCTTTTGGCTCTACTAGCCCTTTCTCGTTTGTTTCAGACACTCGGTGTCTCTGGTTTTTTGTTGCTTGTTTTCCATTATCATTGAGTAATCCGTGGACGTATTGTTACCACCGTGGGTTTAGTTTACTGATTATATATAAGGTATTTTGTTTGTCGGGTGTTTTTGCCACCCTTACCTTATTAACTCTGCGGAGTTCTCTTCAGTTCGTTTGTTTTCTCAAAATAAATATTATAAGGTATTTTGTTTACCGGGTGTTTTGCTACCCTCACCTTATTAACTCTGCGGAGTTCTTTATTTCTTTTGTTTGTGTCAGTGTGACACTTGGCCACCCGTTGGGTGATATTTTCCGTTCCTCCCTTTTGTTTGTCTCTTCCCTATTCTCTGTTGATCAGAGCTTGTGGTTAGACTGTAGGACTCTACAGTTTAACTTATTGATCCCCCCGGGGTACTGCGAGTGGCGCCTATCACCATCCACCCTCACAGACAGTAAAAATCTAAACTTAGGGAGAGATAGGGAGTCAGTCAGGGGCCAAAATGTGGCCAAAACTATGTGAGGTGCGCAGGATGATCGCCCTGCTGGAAAGTGATTTCCTTGGGCTGTTCACCTGCCACCGCTGCAAGCTCATTGAGCATTTCGAGGACAAGATTCTTGTTCTCGAGGGCCAATTGGCTGTGTCGGCCGCACATAGTCCCAAATTGTCAGGGTTCTTAGAACCAATTAGTACATCCGTTAGGGAGAAGGTGTGCACGCCTAGGCTGGGAGGAGGGAAGAATTTAGAGCAGGCAAGAAGTGACAGGTGGGTCACAGTGGACAGGCTCCTGGCCAAAGCAGAAGGGGATCCAGTGGTCATGGTCCACGTAAGGACCAATGACATGGGTAAGGGCAGGTTGGAGGTCCTGCAAGATACATTTGAGGAACTAGCAGCGAAGATTAGGAGCAAAACCTCCACGGTAGTCTTCTCTGGAATTCTACCAGTACCACGTGCAAGCAGAGGGAAGCTGAAGTTTATCTATAGGTTTAACACGCGGCTACAATCCTTCTGTAGGAAAGAGGGGTACAGATTTATTGAGCACTGGGACTTCTTTTGGAACAGGGGTGACCTGTACAAGCGCGATGGGTTACACCTGAACCGGATGGGTACCTACGCTCTGGGTCAGCGTATGCTTAGGGTAGCGCAGGATTATTTAAACTAGAGACTCGGGGGGCAGGGAGGATAGAGAGTGAAATGGGTAGGGTGGTGCAGACTGCCCAGATGGAGTCTGTCAAGACTACATATAACAGTGAAAGCATTAATAAAGTCTTGATTAAACAAAATTTTAGCAAGTGTGGCTTGGGATGGAAGGGAGTGAGGGAGCGGGAGAGGAATAGTAGAAACAGTGGTCTGAAATGTCTATGTTTTAATGCTAGAAGTATAAAAAATAAATTTCTGGAAATAGAGGTTGATATCAATAGCAAAGGCTATGATATCGTAGGGATTACAGAGACGTGGCTGGGAGAAGAGGACGGGACGAATACAATATAGAAGGGTATAAACTTATTAGGAAGGATAGATCCGGTAAGAGAGGTGGGGGTGTGGCACTATATGTGAAAGATAATCTCAATGTGCAGGAGTTTCCAGAAATTAGCCAACGCATGCCTAGCGAGGATATTTGGATAAAGCTCATAGGGGAACATGAGAAGGGATTAAATATAGGGGTGTGTTATCGACCACCAGCTTCAGACAGCAATATTAATATAATGCTTTTTGAAAATATAAAACAAGCTTGCAGAGGAGGTGAGACTATTATCATGGGTGACTTAAATGACCCTGGTATTAATTGGGAATTGGAGACAGGACAAGGAAATAGGGAGGAAGAATTTCTAGATGTTATTAATGATCTTTTTTTGGCACAGTATATTAGACAGCCTACAAGAGGAAATTCAATTCTAGATCTGGTGTTATGTAATGACGCCGACAGAATCAGTAGTATAGAGGTAATGGAACCCATTGGGACAAGCGATCATTCCACAATCGGATTTGATATATTATGGCAAACTAAGAGGGCCCCATCTAACTCAAGGATTTTAAATTTTAGGCGTGCCAACTTTAAACAGATGCGATTAGAATTAAGCATGGTAGACTGGGGACATCTTCTTGATTGTAGGACAGTGAATGAAAAGTGGGACAAGTTTAAAAGGGTTATACTTGATGCACAGTGTAAATGTATTCCTACGTGCGGAAAAGTAAGTTGAAAAAGCAGTCCCCACCATGGATAAATAAAGATATGCGACAGTTTGAGGGAGAAGAAAAAACTGTTTAAGATACATAAAAACGACAGTATCGAGAGTAAGGCTGAATATTGTCGTGTGCGTGCTAAGGTCAAAAAAGAACTAAGGGTAGCCAAAAGGATCTACGAAAGGCAAATTGCAGAAAATGCTAAAAGTAACCCTAAGCGTTTCTTTCAATACTGTAGTAGGAAAAGAAAAGTCAAAGAGGAGATTAAGGGAATTAAAAACAAAGACGGGGCACTGCTCTGTAAAAATAAGGATATTGCAGATGCTCTAAATGGCTGTTTTGTAGAGAGTTTTACCAGAGAAGAGGCTGCTAATAGGCCGGAATTCATTACTCAGAATGTCTTAGCGGATACAGAGATAGGGGATATGGAAGTATTGGATAAATTACATAAATTAAAGACTAATAAGGCAGCCGGCCCGGATGGCATATACCCCAGGGTACTAAAGGAGTTAAGCGAGATCATTTTTAAACCACTGGCAAGTATTTTTAGACTGTCTTTAACCCCCTGAGGTCGACGGGAGTGGCGCCGCTCCCAGCAGCAATAAAAGTATATTACTATTTCTAACTTCGCGATATTTTATCATACACACGGGACAAAAACATTGACAGAAACCTTAGAATCGCGACTTTCCGATTTGAGCACTGGCAAATCAAATGGGATTTTTAAATTAGGTTAATTAGACCAAAAGTAAACCTTGTTTTTTACTCTGTTTTTTACCTTTTAGTAACGTCCCCCTTCTATTGACATGGTAACTAGGTGCTAGTTTCGGGGAGGTCCATGGGGAGGGGCGTGGGGCCATGTGTGAAAACGCTGGCGTAAACAACACAAACTGTCCCGACAATTTGAAGCAAGATTTTATACAGACATACAATTTTATTCAAGATGGAAAGATTTTCTGCGCTGCAGTGTTTGAGAGCATTGATGGAAAGCGACGAGGACAACAACTCGTCATGTCCTGATACTGAAGAGGATTCAGAGACAGCATTTTAAATGTAGAATTAAAAAATCGTATGTAGCATATTGTCTGTGTTTACGCTTGCAATCTGCCAGCAACAGTCTATGCTGATATTTATTTTATTTCGCTTGTTTTCAAATACTCGTGAAAATATATGAATTCCGTGTCTTGTGACGCTAAACACATTCTAACATAAACCTCTTCCTGAAGAGCCAAAATGGCTGCTGCCACAAGAAGCGCTTGTCGTGAAAGGAGAAATGGTAACTCAAATATTGCTTAGCCATTTAAAATCTAAATTGTGAGTTGTTGTTTTAACTCTAAAGAGGCATGAAATCACAAAAAAAAGTTGAATTGGAAGACCCTTTTTTCCTTGGGTCTCAGGAGGATATTATGGAAGACCAGACATTTTTTCAAGATGGAAAGATTTTCTTGCAGTGTTTGAGAGCTCAGGAGGAATTTATGTGCATTTCCCGCGTTGTTTGAGAGCCAAAATGGCTGCTGCCACAAGAAGCTATGAACTCAAATATGTGAGTTGTTGTTTTAACTCTAAAGAGGCATGAAATCACAAAAAAGTTTAATTGGAAGACCCTTTTTTCCTTGGGTCTCAGGAGGATATTATGTGCATTATTGTTAGGCTGTATGACTTGTAATATGTGGCATTCCCCTGTATATCCTACTGTAGTTTGTGTTCTGTTTTAAATAAATCTTCCAAAATGAAAAAAGCATGGCTCACTGACTTGCTTACTCCGATGGCCTTTGAGAGAGAGATGGCCCATCTGACAGATCTTAGAGGTGTGGACAATGAATAATGAATATTCAGGTATTTAGCATTTAGCCCTCCCACAGCCTGAAATAAATGTGACCAGTTCTGATAAAAACAGGTTTTTAGCTATTTAGATCTCAGATGTGCTAAACTATTTTCACACCCTTACATAACCAAGACCTTGATGGACAAACGCACATTGGCAAAACAATTCGTCACTATAGTTTAGTGTGTGCTTTCACAACTTTTGTGACAGCAGAAAAATTTACTATTTTTAACTTGTGTGTTTGTAGATCTATTTACAAGCTGCATATGATACTGACCAAACTATTGATGGCATACAAATGTAGCTGTGATTGTCCTTCAAATAAAAATATCAAACACTTTGGAGTAAGTGTGTGTTAAGTTGATGAAATTGAGAAAAATATCAGACCATGCCAAAATCAAAAACCATCTCAAAGCTTAGCACGGACCTCAGAGGGTTAAAGACTGGTGAATTACCAAATGACTGGAAACAGGGTATTGTGGTACCAATATATAAGAAAGGGGACCATACTGATCCAGGAAACTATAGGCCTATTAGTTTAACTTGCATCATATGCAAAATATTAGAATCTATTATTAAAGATAAACTAGAAGTATTTCTTGAAAATTACAACATCCTAAGGGATAGCCAGCATGGTTTTTGCAAGGGTAGGTCATGTCTGACAAATCTGCTGACATTTTTTGAGGAAGCAACCAAGTGTCTGGATGAGAGAAAGGCGTATGATATTATATACTTAGATCTCCAAAAAGCATTTGATAAGGTGCCACATGACAAACTCAATATCAAAATGAGAGCGGTAGGAATTACAGGTGGCATTTTAGAGTGGGTTCGGAACTGGTTACGGGATAGAACACAAAGGGTAGTAATAGGCGGGATCTTATCCGAGGAGGGTATATTGGGAAGTGGAGTCCCGCAGTGATCGGTGCTGGGTCCACTGCTCTTTATCATTTACATAAATGACATTAATATGGACATTGAAAGTACATTAGTTAAATTTGCAGATGATACAAAACTGGGAGGCTTAGCAAATAGTCAGGAATCTACTAAAGTAATCCAAGATGATCTGAATAGAATCCAGAAATGGGCAGAAACCTGGCAAATGAAATTTAATACAACTAAATGTAAAGTTCTACATGTGGGGAATAAAAACTTAGGACAGGATTATTTTATGGGAGGTAGAAAACTAGAATGTGCACACGTAGAAAAAGACCTAGGAGTACTAGTTGATGAAAGCTTGTCAGGGTCTGGTCAATGTGCGGTAGCAGTTAAAAAAGCCAACAGGATGCTTGGATACATAGCCAAGAGTATTGAGTACAAATCGAAGGAGATCATACGCACCCTATACAATGCCCTTGTTAGGCCACACTTGGAATATTGTGTGCAGTTCTGGGGACCGCACTACAAAAAAGATATAGATGCGCTAGAAAAGGTCCAAAGACGGGCAACCAGACTGATTCCAGGCATAAAAGACAAGTGTTATGAGGAAAGGCTAGAGATGCTAGGACTGTTCAAGCTTAGTAAAAGGAGACTTAGGGGAGACTTGATTGAGGCTTTTAAATTTATTAAAGGAATTAACAAAGTGAATTACAGGAAATTATTCAAGTTGAGTTCAAAGGGTAAATTTCACACAGACATTAGGAAATATTTTTTCACACAGAGAGTGATCAATGCGTGGAATAGCTTGCCTGGACATGTAGTGGAGGCTGAGACACTAGGGGTATTCAAGGCCAGGCTCGATCCAGTGTTAGACACTCTAGCCACTAGCCAGATTAGTGGTAGGAATGGACGAGCAGTGTTGGGCTGAATGGCCTGTTCTCGTCTTCCCCTTATGTTATGTTATGTTATGTTCTTATGTTCTATATCTTTCTAAAAATCTATTTATATGAGGAATGAAAATGTTGTACTATGAAAATGTGTATTCTAAATGCGTGAATGAAAATGACAATACTATACTTTGTCCTTTCAAAGAAAACCTGTCTATTTCAGTTTTCGTAACACAAACCTAACTCGTAGAATCATGCAAACCTGACAATAATGCCAAACTCTATAATACTCTTTGAATAATAACCTACCAATAGTCGAAGTGAAGCTAAAAAAAACATGGCGGTTGTGTCTGAGCTTTATCATGAGGATTCTGTGATGATTGCGCTTGACCAATGAATGGTCTGCAGTATTGCTAGCTCCACCCTTAGGTCCCTGTTCAGCTTGGTAGTACCTAAACAGAGCAGTAGCTAAATTCAGCACAGGTACTTAGGTTCGGTATGGGTCGCTTGGCAGTGGAAAAAGCGACAAAACGTGGGAGCACAGATTGGTAACCGTGTCGTGCCACTCTTTCATGAGAGTTCTTGGGCCGTTGTCCAGAAGCACTCCACTGCCCTAGTGCGAGTTCTCTGCCAATCACACCGAGGGAGAGAGGCGGACACTGTTCCAGTGCACCCTCTCTCTCTCTTTCACAATCACACAGAGGAAGAGAGGTGGACACTCTTAGTGTGCCCTCTCTCTCTCTTTCCCACATGCACAGGAAGCACTCTACTGAGTCACTCTTAATGAACGCACACAAACTCAACACAGAATACAATATATTGTTCACTACTACTCATAGCTCGTGCTGGACACATTTTTGCAGCGACAAGCTACATAAAAGCACAGATGTAAACACAAAGACAAATATAGCTAATGTTTTCATTTTTATATGATTAAAAAAATGTAGGCTACAGATGTAAGAAATATGAGTGTGGTGAATTTAATATCACTAATACACTACACTATCACATTTAATATCATGTCAAAAAGACCAACGCCCTCTGGTGCCCAGGGAAGAAAAAGAAGAAGGGAAGCGGAGGAAAATAATGTGTAATGTGATGAAATAAACAATTTATTGCATAGTAGTTACCGTTGAAGCAGAACCGAGCTGTCCTCTCTATTGTTAGCTAGCTTACTTTGGACAATAGTAGCGTTGGCTAATTTAATAAATAGCTAGAGTTAACGTCAGTTACTTCCTACTTAAATTTACCTAAGGAAAATGGGAAAGACTAGTCAGGTTTTTGGGGAATAACCTACAACATAATTTTGAGAAATAAACTTTTTCTTTTAAGTGTGCTGCACAAACCATAAATATTTTCATTTATTTTGTGCAATATCCTTAATTATATTATATTTATAATTCTTGTTATGTTTAGTGCATTTAGCACTGATTTTTTAAATATAGTTGTTTCTTTTGTTTCTAATTCTTTTGTTTCTAAAATAAAGTCTCAAAGACATAAAGCTATTCAGTTGTTTCTGTGCGAGTGTATGAACACAATGATTGGTGGTGGAATTGGCTGTGATGCAAGGGGCACCTGCTAAAATCTTGCCTAGGGCACCAAATTGGTCAGGGCTTGAAGTGTTGTAAATTCATGCGGCTCTCAAAATCCATGTCTTCTTATGGATTTTTAGCAATCTTGCTAAGGATTATCTGAGTTAAATCTATAATTTCTTTGCATCTCTGGAGCTTCAATTAGTTTCCTCAGCTTGGTTATGTGTAAATCAAAAGCATCTCATCTCACTCGGGTGGTAATGGCTTTTCGGGTGCATAAAACAAGCCCATATCTGGAGATGCGCATGCTGTTTCCTGGAGAACAAGAGAAAGATCTGCATTGGACTGCCTTGGCACCATACTGCATATTCCGTTTATCATGCAGAACTGTAGCATTGCTTCCTCATCAGACAGGATGAAAACAAAAAAAGCAATTAACACGCGAGTTGAAATATTATGATTCGACCAGGAGCGCCATGCATGGTCGGCTTCATCTGTGCAGCAGAGAGGCCTGAGCGATGAAGAGTGCGGTCAACAAATAAACTTTTGAATGTTAACTTTGTGCCCTGCTGTGTGTATACCAACACCGCATTTGTGTATTGGTAATGCGTAGTACAATTCTGGAGGTTTAATTTAATTCTGGCAGTCTGAAATGAAGGATAATGAGGACACTGCTTTAAACTTGCACTCGCACTACGCACTTTATGATTCATACAGTATAATGCAATATGCACAAATCTCATTCCCTAGAACAGCGGTTCTCAAACTATGGGTCGCGACCCCACTTGGGGTCGCCAAAGGGTCATGGTGCGGTCGCAAAAATAATTAAAAATTAAAATAAATTAAAAACATTTTTAACCATAAGCATTTCTTTAAAAAAAAATTAAATGAAAACAAATTGCCAGTTTTTTCATAAAATTTGTATTTTCTGACCGATTATTTTTAATCTACTGACATGCATGAGTTTAATCCAACACATGCGTTTAACGTTACTGCACTAGGCTACCTCATTGCATGTGTAGCGCGCCAATACAGCAGTCACGAAAATTGACAAGTTTGTTGTCAGCAGTGGTGCTGGAGGTGAATTCTAGCAAAACACCAGCAGAAAATTACAAAAATACAAATAAAACAAAAAGGAATAAAAGAAGTTACGACGAGAAATTCCTCACCTATGGCTTTACATGGACAGGACATGAGGACCTACAGGACCAAGACCACAATATGTCGTGTGTGGGGAAGTTCTAGCTAACGAGAGCTTTAAGCCATGTAAAATGCAACGCCACTTGCAAACTAAACACAGTGCATTACAAGCAAAGCCGCTAGATTTCTTTCAGAGGAAACACATTTCAGCTACAGGCTTCATTTGTCTTCGCAAATTGGATCGCGAAGACCGGTAAAGCCCACACAATTTTATTTGTTTTTCATAAAGATATAGCCTGTGAATGCATTTGCTACTATTTTGGAAATAGACCACCAATATATGTTTCTGGACTAAAGTTTTTCAGTGTTGTAATTGCACTATTATTTATGTATGGGGTCGCGATTTTTTCCCACCGATAAAATGGGGTCATGGAGTAAAAAAGTTTGAGAAACCCTGCCCTAGAACATTAGTCTTCTCAAACACAGTGCTACATTTCTATATGGCATGTAAAGTCTTATTTTTTTTGTACACCGTAAAATTTTGTAAACCTCTTTGACAGAACATTTGAGAATTGTTTTGCTACAGTGTACGGCGACAGAGTGACTGGACACAACTCCCACAATGCATCAGCGGACTGTATCCTGCTCAAATAAATGTCATGTTTTGTAATCCACTCTGAGGGCCAGCAGTGTTTTTGCATGTCGTACATCTGATGACGTGCGCATCTGTCCAAGAAACACAATTTGAAAGGTCCTTAATTAAAATTGAAATTGAGCATCTATGTCAGCTCTCTGACAGATGTTTTAATATCCTAATTTAAGTTATTAAAACTTATATAGTGGCTGGATCAGTTACTGTAACTTGCTTAAATGACAAAATCTGGTTAAAAAAAACTAAATTCTATGTTGGGACATATTAAAAGATTAATTTATTTAGATCATTTTAAATAATGTGTGCATGATACCGTTGAGTAAACAGGTATCAGCTGCTGAGGTGTGAAAGTCTGAGGTGTGATATTTACTAAAACTGGAACAACTGCTTACATGAATACGCAGAATGCTAAGTTCTCTTCTTAATTGCCCCAACCAGCCACCACTGAACATTGAAGTGTGTAGCCTAGGATGTGTGAGCAGGATTTACAAGAGAATGACCCAAGAGCCAAAACCAGGCATTGAAAAATTATATTGTGCATATATAGATAGGTAGATTAAAGCAGACTTTTTCTTTTTGTGGAGCTGCTTTCCTCCAGACAGGAGATACAAGCAGCTGCAACGCGAACCATTATGTTTGTGCCTTGGTTTAATCCATTTTGTAATCCCTCGGGCAACGAACAGAGAATCTGCATCAGGACGGATGAACCTGCAGGTTCTTGACGGAGCTCATGACGGAGATGTTTTGGTTGGATATGTTGATGCTAGCTGGCACACCTGTCACCAAAAGCTGCAGTTCAAAAACAAGGTGGCCAGTGCCACATAGGTCGGCTAAAGGATACAGTGATGGGCATGAGGGCAATCATGCCTGCACGTGTCTGTCTCTTTGTCAGAAGTTCTTTTTTCTTGACTCAAAATGATTTTTTGGCTCTAAAGCAGCAAACCTGAAGCTTGGGTGCAGAAGCAATGTTATTGCAGCTGCCTGGTTAGTGTGGCTCAAATGACTTTCTCAAATTATACATTTGAACCACAATTATGTGCGATAAGACCTCTGTGGTGTCCATTCAGTGAGACATATTTAATTGCATTGGCTCACATATAGAAAGGTTTGCTTTTGTTGTACATGTTGAGGCACAACCTCAGTCATTCAGTGCTGGCAGATATATGTACTGTATTTATGCAATAAAGTGATTGCGTAGTGTAGTGAAGTACTGCACAACAATATTACCAGTGAGTTTAGCTGTATTAACATAAAAGTGCCTCATGTACTTACTGTGTACCTTGCTATCACTAAAAATGATAATAACAATAATATTAACAAAACAAACAAACTGAAACATACTGTATCATGTATATGAACTGCTCATTTCAATTGGTTGCAAGTCTGCTGATAAATAAACTTGAGGAAATACTTTAGAGGCAATAGTAATAGCCTACCAGTGTGTAGTGTGGGTCGAAGGAGTAAGAGCCACACGCAGATTTCACCCATTTTTTCTAAAAGCTGGACGCAAGCGACCAGCCACTAAATCTGAAAACAGACTAGGGAACGGGGAAACAAAAGAAAACCCTGGGACAAACTCCACGGGAATAAACCCAACAGAAACAACCCTAGTAGGGCGAACGCTCCTCAACGAGGTGCGTTGAAAACAAATTTCAAATTTTACTTTAGCTCTGGGGAATAATAGCCCCGACAAACAAAGAGTAGAGATAACTAAATAAGAACCCTCTCTCTTTAACTGAGAGAACCACAGAGTGGTAAGCTAACCCTTTGTTTGAAATAATATGAAGTACCTTCTCTCTTTAACTGAGAGACCACAGAGTGGAAAACTAACCCTTAGGTAGAAGTAATACGAAGTACCTTCTCTCGTTAACTGAGAGACCACAGAGTGGAAAACGAACCCTTAGTTAGAAGTACCGGCTAGAGCGTAATAATGGTTTACACACATTTACATTTTTAAATTTTAAGCATTTAGCAGACGCTCTTATCCAGAGCGACTTACAAGATGTGCATTAAAACAAGGTAAGAACAATCATAGTTGGTGCACAAGATCAGTGCAGTAAACAGCAATAGACATCATTGCAGGCGTCTGCATATCATACCTGTAACACTGGGAAAGAAAAGGTTAGTGTTTTTTTTTTTTTTTACAGTGTAGAACAAGTAAACAGTGGTGACGACAGATTGACTAGATGGACAGTGTTTAGTGGTAGTGGAGTCTGAAGAGGTGGGTTTTGAGTCTCTTGCAGAAGATTGGAAGTGATTCCGCAGTCCTGACCGATTGCGGGAGGTCGTTCCACCAACGAGGGACCAGGACAGAGAAGAGGCGAGACCGCGAGGAGCGGCTGCACACAGAAGCGTTTGTATGAGGAAAACGCAGAACTTAAATAGGAGGTGGAATGAGCACTGATAATCCACAGCTGGACGTGATCGGAAAACACACCGACGAAAGACCATATAAGGAAGATGGCTATAACAATGATTCCTCACACAAAACCAAAGAAAACAAGCCATCACATGGTCAAGCGCCCTCCAGCGGCTGAGAAAGGTAAAACCGTGACACAGTGATAATTTATGAGTGCTTTCCATTCACAACAATACCTGTCCAGAATTGTTAGGTTGACATAAGAACAAGAACAGTAATTGTAATACTTGGATGAGAATGCAATTAAACACACATGCACACACATATACAGTACATATAACCATTGATCTCAGATGACAATGCTTGCAGATATAAAGCGTGCAATTTCCGCTTACATACCTCTCAACACCTGTCAGTCAGAGCTAAGGCCTATATCAAATGTTATAATGTAACAAAACCAATCATTTGTCTTTTAAATTGTACCTTTGAATGTGATGCTTTACTCATTTAATGCATGGCAGTTCTTGATGAATTCAGTATTTTGATAGAAGCGTAGTGATGGTATTATCATGAGTGGGGGGGAAGAAGGGTATTAAATGTTCTGAACAGGGACACAGGTCAAAAGTGAACTAACACAGTAGAAGAGATACACCCCCATAATGACATTTATGCATGATGACCGGGGCCACAGACGAATAAGTGTGTCCTCCATGTGTCAAGTAAATCACATGGGTGAAACACCTTCATATCGCTGCCTCTCCTGCAATGTTCCAAAGTAAGCTGTGTGCATAAAACAGCTGCTACCATAAGTATAGTAGAGTAAAAACATAATCCTAAATACTTCAGCATCAAAAAGAATTCCAGTGAGAAAATTAAAATGCCAACAAGATTTATATTTAATGACGACTGAAGGTCTAAGCCCTAAAGTGCCTTGGTACCTGGCGTCAGGGCAGAAAGAGTGATTCTAGGCGCAGCAATAAACTTGAGGGGTAAGGGCACATTATCTTTTCTTTGAATGATTTAGGATACAGTTTCCTTGACTGTGGCCCACTGTGCAGAAGTGATCTAGGCAAGTTATTATTAGCTCTTTTTTATCCCTGAAGGAGTGCAACTTCCATTTGTATTCCACATATTAAATTATCTAAAAAAAGAAAAAAGAAAATACAGATCAAAATATGTAGTATGTTCAAATGAAAAGTATACAGTAGCATGTGACCTTTTAATGAAATTATTTTCAGTAAACCAAATATCACACAAATTTCAGGTTATGGCATACTGAGTAGTCTTGTGTTTGTATTATTTATCTATGGACATAATCTTCCATCGTCTACATGGCCACAGTTCTAGAACTATAAAAATACTCAAATACTAAAGGTTGACTGAGGTTGAAAATGTTGCTCTCAAAGGAATTAAGATACACGCAACCAGAGTCCCTCCTTGAACTCAATTTGTATGATATCTCATTATTTAAATACCCCAGATTCATCTAAATGGTATGCAAAAAAAATTCCTTTTCTTACAAAATATTTTTTCACAAATATTCTCAGAAATGTATCAGTTTATTGTGTAAAAAGGAAAAAAAAGATTTGCTACTATAAGGACAAAAGCACGCTGTGGATGGATTGACCCCTGGCCAGTGTGTACTTTATCACAGTACAGTATACCATTTTGTACATTATTGTATTTAATGATGACAAAAATAGTAGGACTCCTGCTGTTTTAAACATTGAACAACATTTACTTATGGAAACAGATTGACTGGCTATATATACTTTAAAGAGGATCGCAAAATTGATGCAATGAGCAGAATGGTAAATGAGACTGTGAGGTCTAAAACCTTTTGGTAAGCCTGACCTTGATTCACTCCATGCATAAAAATATGACCCTTACATTGCCAGTCTGCAGTCAAATGCAAGAATTACTGTGTCACCATACGTTACAGCAATTCATCGTTTTTTCTCACAAACGAGAAAATAGCAGGCACTCATCTTCAAGTAAAATGTTGGATATACATGGCAAGTTTCAGTAGTGGTGTTTATTTATTTGTTTTAATTATTCTGTGAGCATGCTTGGCAGCCAAAAGCCAAAGGCAGGACCATACCCTGAAGAAATGGCTTTCTGAGCCTTGTTTTGTCATGCTTTTGGCAATAGTTATTTTTTTGCAGCTCAGACAAAATTCACTTGAGCACTGTGATCTTTAGTTTGTGTAAAATGGTTTGCATCACACTAATATAGCTTTAGACCATGCTTAGATGTTAATGAATGGTAAAAATAGAAGACATATGAATTTCTCAGTGTGACAGAATAGATATGAACAATGAAGTTCATGTCTACATGAACTACATCTCAACCTCTAATTCAGCTCTGGGACACATGTCAGAAATGTCAGTGATATAGGCTACACTGCATAGCAAACAGTGGCCATTAATTCCTGTTTAACGTCCCTTATAGTGTGCTCAGACAGAAGGCTCTATAATCTAATCAGAGACAAACTGAGATAAAATACCCGCAAGGAGTGTATTTTGCCTACATGTTCTGCTCACGGGCACACCCAGACAGGTTTTGTGGAGACATTTTTCAACATGAAGCTTGATGGGGGAGGAGCATCTCCCTCGTAGTCAGAATGAATTTAAACCGTCCTGTTTGTTTATTCGTTTGATTTATTGTGGGATGTGTAGATTTTCAGGCTTTTTTTTTTGCCATTTATTTTTTGTTTGCAGCAGCAATGTGTGGCGGGGTGGTTGTGGCAGTATTCCCCAATGTACCGGGTGTCAGAGATAGCTCTTCAGGCGCTGTGAGAGGACCATCTGCTAGGCAGTGTAGGGCAGTTAGGAAGGGTGAATCAGTACAACATGCAGGTGCGGAGGTATTTACCCCAGCTTGCTATGCACAGGAAAGAGTGGGGGGAGCGGGTTTTAGCCCACGTGCCTTGGGTGAAATGTTTGCATCGCTGGGGGCCGGGGGGCGGGGGGTGCATATGGATTTCCGATTAATTAATCTGTGGCGCCATATCAGATAGGCACCATTTAAAAAGAAAAAAAAGAAAAGAAAGCGTTCTATGATTTTTGAAAAGGAATAAATAAGGAGTTTTTTTTTCTATTTCCATTTGAAAGTGAAAATAAACAATGATGATATTAATCATGGCTGGGGCCTTGTTTTTGAATAATTCAATTGAAAATGTTAATAATCCAGATTGTGGTTTTATTTTATACTCAAATGTATACATTTTCCCTTAACTTTAACACAAATACACCTCCATGTATTTGTCAGTCAAAGTTAATAACGCATTTTGATTGAATCCAGGCCTGTCTTTAAACAACAGGCTGTTGAACCTGGATTTGTCGGATAAATGGTTGTACAGATGTTTGCATCCATCCTATCTGGCTCTGCAGTACAATTGCTTAACAATCAACCGTTACAGTGTAATCCAGGGTTCAGATGGGGGAAAAAATCTAACAGATATGCTTATCTAACCATTTTATTTAAGAACCGTATCTGAGATATAATCCTAGTATATTATCAGCAGGGATTTTAAATCTTTGTATTTCAGGTGCATTGGCCCGAAGTCAAGAGATTAGAGAAAATGCTACTGTAATTTTTAAAACAACAAAAATGCAGTTTTAATTATTTAATTAAAAAGCTGCACAGACCATCTGGGATAGTTTGTATACATTGTGGTGTCCCTAGGAGTTGGGCGACACTCACGGACCTTTGCAGAGGGCGTAGGCAGGTTTTTTTAAGTTGGGCAATCCTTTGCCTTCAGAACAGCTTCAATCCTTCTTGGAATGCTGTTATACAAGGTTTGAGCTGTTTCTAGTGGGATATTGGACTATCCCTCAAAAAGGAAAGCCTCCAGTTCTTTGAGAGATGAAGGTGGTGGAAATCTAGTCTGCACTCCACATTCCAGAACTTCCCACAAAGGCTCAATGATGTTTAGATATGGTGATGGGGGAGGCGATGGAAGGTGCTTTATGCTGGTGTTTCATGAAACCACTCTTGAATCCGTTTAGCAGTGTGTATGGGAGCATTATTGTTTTGGAATATGGAGATCCACCACCATGTTTAACAGTTTGGCACAGGCAATGTGGGTCCAGATCTGGGGGTCTGTTGCCACAAAGTTGGAAGTGCCCAAGTATCTCAAAGTGATGTATGATGTTTCCTGCTATTAACTCAAAGTGGAGGCCCATCTTTTCCTGTGCACAGTAAAATGTAAACACATTGTTGGTATAAGAAATAATGTAAAACACAAACAATTTTCATGGGCATAATGGACTGTAATGAGTCAAATATGGGTTATCTAACTGAAATATCATTACAATATCTTATCTACACTACCAAAAGTTTGAGTACACCTTCCATCTGAACTATGGCTAATCTGGCACTCCTTCATTCTTCAGCAAGATAACGACCCGAAACATACCTTGAAGTTGTGCAAGAACTACCTGGTGAAGGAGGAACATGAAGGACAACTCAAACTGATGACCTGGCCTGCCCAGTGTCCAGACCTCAATCCCATAGAAATTGTATGCGACAAACTGGACAGAAGAGTCAAAGCAAAGCAACCCACAAGTTTCTCTGGGAATTGCTGCAGGAGAGCTGGGAAGACATATCGGGTGATTTCCTGCTGAAACGTATTAACCGAATGGCCCGTGTTTGTGAGGCTGTTATCACGGCAAAGGGTGGCTATTTTGAGGAATCCAAGATTCAATTTTCAATATAATTTTCTTGAACATTTCTTTGATGTTCATTTTGTTCATTGTTACATGTGTTTTTTGTCATTTTAAAGTATTTACAGAAATGTATACCACACCATTGTTGACACTTATTTGCTGTTTGGAGGCCTTCACCCTTACTGTATGCTTCACCTACTGGATTGGAAAATATCCTTATTAGCTATTGCAGGAAATAAAAAACCTCTTTAATCCCAATGTTTAAGCATTCTCTTCACTGGCTCTTCACTTTCTTGATGCATTTCATCTATGTTATCTCAAGCTCATTTCATCTTGTCGTGGAAATTAAAACTCGTAGGATCAGAGAGAATTTCTTTAAACAGTATTAAAGCTTTAATTACGAACAGCTGCACGGAGACCCGTGTCACGCAGGACAGCGAATCTCCCGCCTTCAAATTCAAATGGATATTTATATCCAACACAACGAAGGGGAGGGAACAGTCACAAGGGGGAAGTAACAGGGCGTTAACTTACAGGTAATTGGAGCTATGGGCTAACATGAAGATATAACAGGTTGTTATAACAGCCCTCCAAGGGTCTTAAACCAATGGGAAGGAGGTTTCCTGCCGTGGGGGAAACGTCACAAAGGAACAGATGTTCCTTTGAAGTTGTGGCGCGAAAAGCCTTTGTCTCTGACCGGATCACTCCAAACTGCAGTGTTCCACTGAGTTAATTTCTGCGTGTCCCGTGGATGTTCTAGCCTTACAACTTAATACAAAATGTTGTACTTCCACAATCTTTAATCCACTTACAAAGTGCTATTTACAGTTGATTGGATTTCACAATGCACCATGCCTCCAATCACAAAAATATATATACATTTTCCACATCACATGATTAGTTTTCTGCATATTTCCAGGTGGAAGAGCTCATAATAATTGGGGGAAGCCACATGGCCCGTGGTGTGCTTGGTGCGTCGGCAGCAATTTTTGTTTATGTGCTCGTCTTTTTAAACTTCTCTGGCAATCGTCCTATCCAGCTGAGAATGTTTTATAAAAATTACAGTCAGAATAGTTCTACTTGGAGCAAGTTAGGATAGCGACATCAACTTCAGCTTTGGAAAATATACCGTATTGGTACATTTCCTTTACTCACATAGGTCAAGTAATAAATCCTGGGCTAAAAAAACACACCAAATAAATGCCATTAAGCTAATAATAATGCTATGCCTGCTGCTATCAGGGGACATTCACCAATGCCCCGGCCCCCACTCGATTACTGACCCTATGCCTTGCTCATCCCTCTGGAGAATGTGAGACACCTGCGCCTATTGGCGTTTTTCCACCGACAGCACGGTACGGCCCTATCCCCTTCATGGGTTGAGTCCCTGTGTCATTTTTCCACCACACAACAGAACTGTGAAGATAGGAGGAGTTATCTGAAGTGACAAAAAAGAATGCAACCGCTGTGGTGACATTAGCATTGACATTATAAACATTCCAGCTCAAATTCACAAAAGCAGAACACGGCTTTCCCCGTAACATTATGTGACCAAGTAGTACAGTCAGAACCAATAGCTATGCCGGACTACGCCATGATGGGAATTGTGCCCAAATAAATATATGTAACATTTTAATGATAAAGCAGAGGTTTCCCCAGCAGGCCACTAAAAGATACACAATGTTAGTATGCATGTAGTGCTAAAATGTAATAGTCACTGAGAAACAATTGGCTTCATCAAAATAAACAAAAGACATGCGAACTGCACTAGTGCAGAAAAACAGGCTACTATGGCTGGACTCAAATCAGTCTATGTTGAGAAAGGCTAAGGTAGTGATAAATAGGTAGCACTAGATGAATCGCACCAACTAGTAATCCCACAAGTCAATGGTTTAGAAATAAGAGTGTCTCAAACGGCAATGACGGTTTCGCATTAAATAGCACACACCAAACCAACATCACGCAGTTCCCACAGTCACTGGGAACATCAAAGTTACACCAGGACATGTTGTAACCACAACAGAAAGGCAAAAACGCTAATCTAGGCAAAAACAGCAGCTAGGTGAGCCTAGAAACAGAGATACAAGGCCCATTATTACATGATAAGCATCGGATAATGCTAACATTGGAATACATTACCTTGGAATTAAGTTCCTACATTTACCGGGAATACACTTTAATACAATAAATAATTAAAACACATACCTTGGAGTCAATGCGCACTCCTACATGTACCGCTAAATAAAACAGCAAAATATCGTTACCTCGGGTTGGTGTGGAGTCTCGTCTTGCCAACGTTAAGTACTACTGCGATCACTGCACGACCTACAAATTCCCATTGCAACATGTTACAAATACATTAATGTATTAAATATACTTAGAAGCAAGCAAAGTCTTGGTTGGCAAATGTAAACATACCTCACGAGTATAACAAACGACCTGAACTACTGTAGGGCAGAACTGGAACCAGGAAACCAGCTTGATTAGAACGCGTTTTCATGGTCTTTATATACACACGTAAATCAGCCTAAATGGCTTACCTGACCAGGAAGTACTTTACGGATTACAAGTGCTGAACACTATGTCTGTTACAATTAGCTACAATTTTCTTACCTCTACCTAGGCGTTTGGAAGTCATGTCGGGGGCAGTGAGTGCAGGAGGTACCATGCAATGACTTCACACTAGGCTATATAGTCTTTCATTTTTATCATTCGGTGCTGGTCCTCCACTGAATTGCAATTTACAAAAAAACATTTAATACCTCATATTTCTTACATCTGTAGCCTAAATTTTTTTAATCGTATAAAAATGAAAACATTAGCTATATTTGTCTTTGTGTTTACATCTGTGCTTTTATGTAGCTTGTCGCTGCAAAAATGTGTCCAGCACGAGCTATGAGTAGTAGTGAACAATATATTGTATTCCGATAGCTATTCCAATATGAACATTTGCAATATCATGCTGCCAAAGTTTGTGATATAAGTCTATAGACACGCTCGATGTTGGGCATGTTTTGTCTTACATTTGTTTCCCACACATACTCGCAGACTAGCTTTGTCTCCCCAGAACTCATTGAACAAAATAACGTCCCAGCCCAAGCAAGCACCAATCTCAGATGCGTTTAAAAATGCAATGCCCTCACGGCAACCGGGGTTCGATTCCCCGTCGCGCCAAAGTCGGCTCTGGCTGGGAGTGCCACCAGGGATGGCAATTGGCTGTCCGCCCCAGGGAGGGGGGAGGGAAACTGACACTGTTTGCTGTGCACAGGAGTGGTTCTGGGGTGCCAGAGTTACAGTCAACAGCATGACGAGTGCCGTCTTGGAGGAGTCTGTGTTGAGTTTGTGTGCGTTCATTAAGAGTGACTCAGTAGAGTGCTTCCTGTGCATGTGGGAAAGAGAGAGAGAGGGCACACTAAGAGTGTCCACCTCTCTTCCTCTGTGTGATTGTGAAAGAGAGAGAGAGGGCGCACTGGAAGAGTGTCCGCCTCTCTCCCTCGGTGTGATTGGCAGAGAACTCGCACTAGGGCAGTGGAGTGCTTCTGGACAACGGCCCAAGAACTCTCATGAAAGAGTGGAGAGTGTCTCAGGGCCGGTTGCCAGAGAACTCACTGTGATGAGTGGCGAGGGTCTCTGTGTGTTTGGGTCAAAAGAAAACTCGGACTGAAAAGTTTGAGTGTCCCTGTGTGCATGGGTTTGGGAAGCAGTTGAAAAGTCACTGAATATGTGTGCCTGGCGAGGTTATAGTGGAACTGGACTGAAGAGGTGTGGTGTCCTGTTGAGATGTGTCTGGAGTGTGTCAGGACAGTGCGTAGAGTTCTACCCTGTCCCGTTAAGTGTTGATGCGTGTCCTGTTAAATGTGGATGTATGAGAGTGGTGTGGAAAGCCACTGACTGTCTGTTTGTTGTGTGTTCCCCGAAAGGGGATTCCCCCCTTGGAGGAGGTGGGCTTTCATTAAGTTTTGATTATTTTAATGAGTTATTTTAGTTAATTGTTTTTGCCCGAAAGCTTTGCAGTGAGTAGGGTGAAGACTGTGTTATTTAACCTGCTCTTCTGCTGTCTCTCTGCCGCGTCTGGGGGGAGAGACAGAAAAATAAAGATCTGGGGCCTAGAAATTGCATAGAAACCATCCTACATTTGATCTAATATAATTTCTGAAATGTGCGTACGTGCGTACACCACTCCCCCAGATGTGAAATCTCGAAATCACAAATGATCTTGAAATTGTGCACAGCTGAATGGTTTTAGATCTCCACCTTGTAAACACCCCCTAATTAATATCATTACCATATAAAGGAGCTCGAATCAAAACCCAAATCCTCTACTTGACGATGGTGTGCTGCAAGAAAACTAATTTTAGCGAGGCCGAAATTGAGGGACACTGTTTGGGAGCATTTCCAGTGGCTTTACTGGAAATGCACAACAACAAACAAAACAAAACAACAAACCAGAAAACGCAAATGTGTAGAGACACAAAACATTAAACTACTAGATACTAAAGCTAAAGAAAACAACAGAAAACACGAGAAAATCTGAATGTGTAGAGACACAAAACATTAAACTACTATATAATAAAGTTAGAGAGAGAGCATAGAGAAGTGAAACCGGCAGGAGTAAACTCAAGACATGGAGACCCAAAACTTGGCAAAGATGACTGAGTGAGACTGGACTAAATACTATGTATGATGAGGTAAATGTTATGGGGCAACCCATGCTAGACATTATTAATCTGTCTCTTTCATCAGGCTATATGCCAAATTCTCAAAAAGTGGCAGTAATTAAGCCACTTTTAAAGAAACCAAACCTTGACCCCGAAAATCTCAGGAACTACAGGCTAATTTCTAATCTTTTTTTCCTTTCAAAAATTCTAGAGAAAGCTGTAGCTCAGAGACTGACTTCATTCCTAAAATCAAATGACGTCTATGATACTTTTCAGTCAGGATTTAGACAACACTATAGCACTGAGACTGCTCTTATTAAAGTTGTCAATGACTTACTGATATCAGCGGACTGTGGATGTGTCTCTATTCTTGTGCTTTTGGACTTAAGTGCTGCGTTTGACACAATAGACCACCAAACTCTTCTGAGCAGACTTGAAAACCTAGTTGGACTGCGTGGACAGGCACTCTCCTGGTTTAAATCCTACCTGTCAGATAGGTATCAATTTGTGCAGTTAAATGATGAGCCCTCTGCTCGCATCAAGGTGGAATATGGTGTCCCTCAAGGTTCTGTTTTGGGGCCATTGTTGTTCTTCCTTTACATGTTGCCACTTGGTGATGTCATTCGTAAACATGGCGTACATTTTCACTGCTACGCAGATGACACACAATTATACCTATCAATGAAACCTGGCGAAGGACAATTCGAACAGTTGGAGGCTTGTTTTAAAGACATAAAAGACTGGATGTCAGCTAATTTTCTATTGTTGAATGCTGATAAAACAGAGATGTTGGTCTTGGGGCCCAAAAACCTCAGAAGAGGGTTATCTGATTTATCTCTGAATCTGTATGGTTGCTCTGTTGCTGCACGTTTGGTGGTAAAATACCTTGGTGTTACTATAGATCCTGGACTTGCATGGACTTGCACCCTCTTATTTGACTGATCTACTTCATCCCTACAATCCCCCCCAGTCTACCCGTCTCTGTGAAGGAGTCAGACACGGTCTCAATTTTCAAGTCTAGGTTAAAAACTCTTTAGTCTTTCTTATAGTCGTTAGGTGCAGATGTGGAGGGGGCGTAGCAATAGAGCCTTCTGGTGCAATGAGCTATCCTTACTGTCACCAATCATAAGTGATGATCCGCCCCTATCAGGACTGCTGATGATGTGGTGGGATGGTCTCTGAGTGCCCTCATGGCTGCATGCTCCCTGTGCCACTTACCTAATTAGTTATGCTGCCCTAGATTACTTCTGCTGGTGCAAAAGTGTTCTCACTCTACTCTTTCCCCTGATCCGGTGTGATATTTATTATAGTCATAATTGCACCTTTCCTCTTTTCTCCCCGGCTTCGTGGCACCTGCCCGGAGCTCACCTGCCCCAGAGTCAACCCCCCACCCCTGCCATGTGTTAGCCAGATGCCGCTGGCCCGGACGCTAGCTGCTGGTTCCATCCCCCGCCCTGCCCTGGTATCTGGAGGGATGAGGTCCACCCCACCCCTACACTTAGGATGCCGAAGAATGCCCTTCTGGTGGTCTGTTAAGCCTCATGAGCCTCAAGGACTATTTGTTTTTCTCTGTATCCCACCATTTTTCAGGAGTTCATCTCGACCGCCTTTTAAGAGGTCAGGGAATAATTTTCCAGTTTCCCACATTGGCTCTAATGGTTTTCTGGTTTTTTGATTCCCTCTGGAAAATGTCAATTGTGAAGCGCTGTCTGACAACCTGTTTGTAAATGGCGCTATACAAAAATAAAGATTGATTGATTGATTGATTAAACGAGGGACAAGTGTGTGTGATAATCACTGGGGGGCCTAGAAACTGTTTAGGATGGAAAATTCTGGGGCGACTGGGGAAAAGAAAAAAAGGGAGCTATGTTGCCCTCCTGCGGCCGACAGAGGGATTGGTCGGAATCCTCACAATCACCTGTTTTCAGGTAAGCATGGAACACAGGCGATTTCCATGTCTTGATCATAACAAGCCAGCTAACCCGCACACCTTTACTGTCGGAGTGCTGACGAGGAGGCCAATGGAGAGGTTGCGGAGGGCACCGGGAGCCTGGGACTGGCTGATGGGCAGGTGATGGGGGCGAGGACTATCGGATCTGAAGGGGAGCCGGGTCAGCTGCTAGCGGGAGATGGCGTCCGGTGCCAGTGGGAAGCAGTGGCGCATGAGGATTCGGATGTAAACGGTGAGAATGAAATAATTTTGTTGGATATCCGTAGTGAGTGTGATTCTTTATGGTATCAGCGACAGCTCTGGAAATCACTGAAGGATTTAGGCAATACTTCTAATGGGCCCAGCAACATAGGTCTTGATATTGATGGGAAAATAGAATTTAACAAAGACAAGGTTGTAAATAAATTCAGTTCATTTTTTTCACCATTTTTTTTAACCTAGTGATGAAACTCCCTCCAGAATCAGGGATATTTGGAAAGGATTACATTCAGAAATACTCACTGGCCTTCACAAAGGTGACAGTAGAAAAAGTTAAAAATATGCTAGCTGAGCTTAACACAAAGCTACAGGACTGGACAATATTACGGCAAGGTTTTTATGTGATGCTTCTGAACACATTTCCCCTTGCATTAACCTTGCATTAACTATCATTAACCTCTCGTTAGAGCAGAGTAGATTTCCCAGGGACATGAAGCATGCTAAAATCATTCCCGTATACAAAAAGGGGATCAGGTCTGACCCAGGCAACTATAGTCCTGTATCTATTTTAAATGTCACTTCAAAAATCCTTGAAAAGGTTGTGCATGAGCAGCTCTATGACTATCTAAACAAACACAACATCTTATACAATTTCCAGTCTGATTTTACAAAATTGTACTGACTCCTGTCTACTGTACCTTACAGACCTCATCAAAAAAGCTATTGATGAGGGGGAACTTGTGCGGTATGGTGTTGCTCGACCTCCGGAAATCCTTCAACATGGTGAATCACCAAATTGAAGGCCCTGGGGTTGAATACGCCAGCACTGGGTTGGCTGAGGACATATTTATCTGATAAGGACCTGATAGTTTAAGTTAATGGCTACTGCTCAGAGGCTAGCCCCTGCTACTGCTCAGAGGCTAGCTGCAGAGTCCCCCAAGGATGTGTGCTAGGCCCCTTGTTGTTTTTAGTATACATAAATTACATGAATGAGGTTTGTAAATGTGAAATGTTCCCCTATGCTGATGATTCTGCTCTGTTGGTTGCAGTTACAAACTTGGTTAAGCTCCAAGAGAGGCTAGGAAAAAAGCTTGCTAATATGAGTGTATGGCCAGCTGATAACAAACTCTCCTTACACCTCAGAAAAACAGAATCGATTATGTTTGGCTCCAAACCCAGGTTGAGTAAAGTGACAGAATTCAGTGAAGCTAGAATTAAAAATGAAGTCACAGCCAAGACTACTGTCAACTACCTGGGTTGTACCCTAGATGGCAATGTAGGTATGTGGCCCTGAAAGTGGTAGGGAAAGTGAATGCCAGAATTAAGTTCCTGGATAGAAAGGCTTTGTTTCTGGACAGAGAATGTCTAAAACGTGTGGCATCCAGCATAATACAATGCCACTTTGATAATGCCAGTACATCCTGATTCTGTAGTTTGCCCAAGATATGGAAGAAAAAAATGCAGGTTTCTCAGAACAAGTTAGTCAGATTGGTATTGGGTCTTGGCCCCTGTGATCACGTAGGGAGGAACCAGTTATTGGAGCTTAACTGGCTCCCTGTAGATGCCAGAGCGACATTGTTTGCGACACTCAGTTTGGTTCACAAAATTGTGAATGACAGAGCCACAAGTTATTGTCAGACTTCTTCCCACGGGTTTGAGAGGCCCATAGCCACAACACCAGATCTAGTGTAGCGAACCTGACACTGATAAGGTTTAGTAGCCAGATGGGCAAAAGGTTTCAGGTACACGGGTGCTCAGGATTGGAACAAGGTTCCTAATTATATTAAACAGACTGCAAAGTCTCCTTCACCTTCAGTCACCTTCCAGGCTAAACTTAAACAATGGTTTCTAGATAATGTTCCTCTGTAGAAAGACAGTTGGGTAGGTAGGATGTACACTACCGGTCAAAAGTTTTAGAACACCCCCATTTTCCAGTTTTTACAGAAATGTAAGCAGTTCAAGTCCAGTGGATAACCTGAAATGGTTAGAAAAATAATGCACATTTTTTGGCAGTGAGTAGTTTCCTACACCATCAAAAGGCACACAAAAGGCGAAAGGATGGTTCCTCAGTGTGTGACACCAACTGTCAAACATGGAGGAGGAAGCGCGATGGTCTGGGGCTCTTTTGCTGGATCCAGAGTTATTCACTGGACTTAAACTGAAATATCTTGCACAGAGTGACTATTAACCCATTTAATGGGAGTAATGTAAATGTATTTGGTATTGTTATTAATTGCGTTAACCCATTATTGTTCCCTGAAAAGGGCCTTTTTTATAACTCTTACCTTTGTATCATTTCAGGTTATTCACTGGACTTAAACTGCTTAAATATCAGTAAAACTGGAAATGGGGGTGTTCTAAAACTTTTTTGAGACATCGGACAATAGACCAAGAGTAAGTAACTGATTTGCCATGTTACTGATTGCTATGAACTCTATTGCTGATTTAATGGGAGTAATGTAAATGTATTTGGTATTGTTATTAATTGCAACTTTGATTATGCTGCCAATGCCTAGCACCACAAATATAATACGCACAGACCACCATGACACGTAATAACAACAAGGACCACAATGGAAATAAATCAGGATTTTTTGGTGTCACCCTTAATATGTATTTCAGGATGTAACTTTTGTAAATTGAAATGTCAGATAAACTAAACTAAACTAATTTCAACTAAAATAAACTAGTAAAATCACTTTTTTCAATCATTTATTTTGGTTTGTTGATTTATATTTTAAAAGGCTAAGAAACAGGCATGCCATCAATTTAAGAATGTATTTCTAAAAGGGGCCTTGTGTAACCTGATTGCCTCATTTCACCCATCGGGGACGAAAATCGGAACTGGTTCCAGGTACTGTCTGTTGTGTTACTCTGTTTTACAACAATATTGTGGGCTATTGAAGACTCAAAACTATTTATTTATAACTTGTCTTTATTAATCACTGCTCTGCATCACACCCACAAACGTCCGCTCTAATCACCGGAAAATGAATGGGCGGGAAAAGCGTCTTGTCATTTTTATCTCGACACATCACATCACGGTCTGACAACCAATCAAAAGGCATCTCCTTCAATACACTACGCCGTCAAAAATGAGGGAAATCCAGCACATGGTGTCATTTCACAACAAAAATATGGCACCTATCATATTTCTATGATGCGTATTGGCCTAGTACTGTTAGCCTTTTCACTTGTTTTGAAAAATTATTTGATCAGTGATTGGTTTGTCTTAGTTTAACCTACTTTAATATCTGCTTATTTGATATACCAGACAGCATGAAGTCACACCCAAGGTTGCTTTTCTGTGTGAAAAGAAACCTGTTGATATCACAAGCTGCTTAGTGTTTCCAACAATGCAGCATGTAAGTATCATAGTGGTGAGCAATAACAGGGTTTAGCTGCATTGCTAGCTTCAGCTAAGAAGCCCCTGAAAAGGAAAGTTTCCTGATCAACTGATTGACTGAATTATTCCTCCCAAAGTAAGCCATTCTGAGTGATCATTTCTATCCTGATGGGAGTGATCTCTTCAATGATGACAATACCCCATCGGCAGGACATGAGTGGTCCCTGAACAGTTTAATGAGCATGAAAATTATGCAAACCATATGCCATGGCCATCTCAGTCACAGGATCTCAACCCAATTGAACACTTATGGGAGAATCTGGAGCGGCGCCTGAGACTGCGTTTTCCACCACCATCAACAAAACACCAAATGATGGGATTTATTGTGGAGTTGCATCTCTCCAATAGAGTTCCAGACACTTATATAATCTATGCCAATGTTAATTGACCCTTCGCTAAACCACGACCCCCTTAGTTATTGTTGCTATGTACGTCAAGCTTTCGGAGCCAGCATGGCGCTCCCACTGTCACTAACTGCACTCCCTGGAGAAATATTGTCCAATTTTTGGAAAATAGAAAAAGCGATTTCATATAGAAGCAGACAGAAGGGTATACAATATGCATTTGAAGGTTATATTCAAGATATCACACTGACTCAGCAACAAAATGACGTAAAAAAAATTAAGATAGAAGCGAAAGCCTACAGATCAGAGTAAAACTGAACCACCGCATCACCGGGCGATTGAGACAGAGGACAATGACATTAAGTTACACTGTTCCTGTAAAGCTGGGTAGGTCTCTATTCACTATTACAATCATTAAAAAGCAAAAGCAGTAGGCCTATATAACGTTACATTCAGTAGTAAGTTAGCTAGCATTAGCTAACTAACGTAACATTAGTCGCCTATAGTGTGCTGTAACGACATTACTCTGGTTAGCTCCACAGGTAGCTCCATACCCTGGACCTCTGTAAAGCAAAAAATATCAGCAGTGTGTCAGCCCAGTCTTCCACAAGATTTGGGTACTCGGGACTGGGCTTCCCATTTGACAAAGTGCTGAAATAGTAATGAAAAAATAGTATTACATTTTGACATCAAGGTAACGTTACCCACTTGGTTTTCTAGAGCTTGACTGTAACATCTTAACATTAGCAAGCTGTCTGGATCACGAATAACAAAGCTAACATTTAGTCTAACTTTACCAACGTTGCAACCCGGAGCTGTATATCCAGACCGTAGCCACGTTAGCTTAGCTGGCTAACACTTTTCAGGATTTTATTTAGGTTTTCCATCCATCCATCCATCCATTTTCTACCGCTTCTCCGGGTCGGGTCGCGGGGGCAGCGTCCTAAGCAGGGAGACCCAGACTTCCCTCTCCCCGGCCACTTCGTCCAGCTCTTCCGGGGGAATCCCGAGGCGTTCCCAGGCCAGCCGAGAGACATAGTCTCTCCAGCGTGTCCTGGGTCTTCCCCGGGGCGTCCTCCCGGTGGGACGTGCCCGGAACACCTCACCCGGGAGGCGTCCAGGAGGCATCCTAACCAGATGCCCGAGCCACCTCATCTGGCTCCTCTCGACGCGGAGGAGCAGCGGCTCTACTCTGAGCCCCTCCCGGATGACCGAGCTCCTCACCCTATCTCTAAGGGAGAGCCCAGACACCCTGCGGAGGAAACTCATTTCAGCCGCTTGTATTTGCGATCTCGTTCTTTCGGTCACTACCCACAACTCGTGACCATAGGTGAGGGTAGGAACATAGATCGACCGGTAAATCGAGAGCTTTGCCTTTAGGCTCAGCTCCCTCTTTACCACGACAGACCAATGCAGCGTCTGCATCACTGCCGACGCCGCACCAATCCGCCTGTCGATCTCCCGCTCCATCCTTCCCTCACTCGTGAACAAGACCCCGAGGTATTTAAACTCCTCCACTTGGGGCAGGATCTCCTCCCGACCCGGAGAGTGCACTCCACCTTTTTCCGGCTGAGAACCATGGTCTCGGATTTGGAGGTGCTGATTCTCATACCAGCCGCTTCACACTCGGCTGCGAACCGCTCCAGCGAGAGGAGGTCACGGCCCGATGAAGCCAACAGGACCACATCATCTGCAATCCTCAGGCCACCGAACCGGACCCCCTCAACGCCCCGGCTGCGCCTAGATATTCTGTCCATAAAAGTTATGAACAGAACCGGTGACAAAGGGCAGCCCTGGCGGAGTCCAACCCTCACCGGGAACAAGTCCGACTTACTGCCAGCCATGCGGACCAAGCTCTGGCACCGGTCGTACAGGGACCGAATGGCCCGTATCAAGGGGTCCGGTACCCCATACTCCCGGAGCACCCCCCACAAGACTCCCCGAGGGACACGGTCGAAAGCCTTCTCCAAGTCCACAAAACATGTGTAGACTGGTTGGGCAAACTCCCATGCACCCTCCAGGACCCCGCGGAGGGTGTAGAGCTGGTCCACAGTTCCGCGACCAGGACGAAAACCACATTGCTCCTCCTGAATCCGAGGTTCAACCATCCGACGGACCCTCCTCTCCAGAACCCCTGAATAGACCTTACCAGGGAGGCTGAGGAGTGTGATCCCCCTGTAGTTGGAACACACCCTCCGGTCCCCTTTCTTGAAGAGGGGGACCACCACCCCGGTCTGCCAGTCCAGAGGCACTGCCCCCGATGTCCACGCGATGCTGCAGAGTCGTGTCAACCAAGACAGCCCCACAACATCCAGAGCCTTGAGGGACTCCGGGCGGATCTCATCCACCCCCGAGGCCCTGCAACCACGGAGCTTTTTAACCACCGTGGCGACCTCAGCCCCAGAGATAGGAGAGCCCACCCCCGAGTCCCCAGACCCTGCTTCCTCGCTGGAAGGCGTGTCGGTGGGATTGAGGAGGTCTTCGAAGTATTCCCTCCACCGACCCACAACGTCCCGAGTCGAGGTCAGCAGCGCCCCATCCCCACTGTACACAGTGTTGACAGTGCACTGCTTCCCCATCCTGAGACGCCGGATGGTGGTCCAGAACCTCCTCTAAGCCGTTCGGAAGTCGTTCTCCATGGCCTCACCGAGCTCCTCCCATGCCTGAGTTTTTGCCTCAGTGACCGCCGAAGCCGCGCTCCGCTTGGCTCGCCGATACCTATCTGCTGCCTCCGGAGTCCCACAGGCCAAAAAGGTCCGATAGGACTCCTTCTTCAGCTTGACGGCATCCTTCACTGCCAGTGTCCACCAGCGGGTTCGGGGATTACCGCCGCGACAGGCACCGACGACCTTGCGGCCACAGCTCCGGTCAGCCGCCTCGACAATAGAGGCACGGAACATGGCCCACTCGGACTCAATGTCCCCCGCCTCCCCCGGGACATGGTTGAAGCTCTCCCGGAGGTGGGAGTTGAAGCTCCTTCTGACAGGAGACTCTGCCAGACGTTCCCAGCAGACCCTCACAATACGTTTGGGCCTGCCAGGCCTGACTGGCATCCTCCCCCACCATCGGAGCCAACTCACCACCAGGTGGTGATCAGTTGACAGCTCCGCCCCTCTCTTCACCCGAGTGTCCAAGACATGCGGCCGCAAGTCCGATGACACGACCACAAAGTCGATCATTGAACTGCGGCCCAGGGTGTCCTGGTGCCAGGTGCATATGCTTATGCATGGACACGCTTATGCTTGAACATGGTGTTCGTTATGGACAATCTGTGACAAGCACAGAAGTCCAACAACAAAGCACCATTCTGGTTCAGATCGGGGGGGCCGTTCCTCCCAATCACGCCCCTCCAGGTCTCACTATCGTTGCCCACGTGAGCATTGAAGTCTCCCAGCAAACCGAGGTTTTATAAAGGGAAAAAAACGTATATCTCCTTCAAACCTCTCTGGGTAACGAGTGTCACTGTTACACGTGCCCCAGGCACAACGTTTAACCATAATTTGCAAAAAATCCGCGAAACCAGCTCGAAAATGAAGAAAATTTCTAATTTTTGCGTGAAAGTGAATGGAAGGCAGCCAAACACTGTCGGAGGCTCTGTCGGAGTATGTAAAACACGGCGCTGTGATTGGCCAGTTTGTGCTTTTGGGCGTGGTTTAGTGAAGGGTCAATTGAAGCTGCTCTGGTGGCTCGTGGTGGCTCAACGTCATATTAAAACACTTTATGTTGGTATTTCCTTCATTTTTGCAGTTACTTGTATATGGCTAGAACCAATTCAAATGAACTAAGAATAATTCCAGAAGGTGAGAGCATGGTTTAAAATTCAGATCCTGTATTACGATGGTGTTTAAGCAGGATTTACATTTATAAACCCCAAAAAATCATCACTGAGAACAACATTATAACTTGTCTCCTTCTTAAACTGAAGGTACGATTGTTGTCACGTTAGACACTATGTTCTCAAAGCAAACAGTGGCATATGTGGGGTATACTGTACCAATAAGCCAATAGGATCACATTGTGTTTTTGGTATTTTAATATATTTTTCCTCTCCTAAAAAAAGATTAACCCTCCAATCTCTGTGTCAATGCCGATTGTTTCCAGAGCGTTATTTGGTCATCCCTGGATTAAATCCAAACCACTTGACCCATAGCTAATGGGATAAGGGCCGGCGTAATCTCCTCATCGAGTCGTAACAGAAACTAGGTTTACTGGATTTGCAAGATCAGACCATTTGGACCACATACTGAGCAGGTGGGTAATGAAAACCAAGGCAGATGTTCGACATTTTCTTGTGTGTGTGTTACTTACACAACATTTTGTTTGATGCAGAAAGTGGGAGAATTCTTGATGTACTGAAACAACCATGCAAACCCCACCCCAGAGTCTGAAAATGCTTGATCCGTCCCCCAATAAATGACAATTAAAAAAAGTGTTTTTAAGTAGGGTAGGCTGTACATGTGGAAACTGTAGCTAGTATATACTAGCACTTGCTATTTTCCCATAACATTAGAGCAGTTATTGCTATCAGAATTTCAGCTAGCCACTGATCAACGGTCAGTTATTTTTTCCCCCTACTAATGAAGCAACTGACGGTTTAAAAGTAAAATGAAATGGCACTGCAAGTTGATGGACTGTGATTAATATGTGCTAGCTATTCTAACAGTAGAACAATATTTTACATTTACATTTTAAGCATTTAGCAGACTCTCTTATCCAGAGCGACTTACAAGATGTGCATAAATACATGGTAGGAATAATCATAGTTAGCGCAAGAGATCAGTGCAGTAATACAGCGATAGACATCATTGCAGGCATCTGTGTACCATACCTGTAACACTGGGAAGGAAAAGGTTAGTAATAAAAAAAATATATATATATTATTTTTTTAAATGGAGTAAGGAGGGGTGTATGGTGTTGAACAAGTAGGCAGTGGTGATGACAATTAGCTAGATGGACAGAGTTCAGTGCTAGTGAAGTCTGAAAAGGTGGGTTTTGAGTCTCTTGCGTTAGATTGCAAGTGATTCCGCGGTCCTGACCGATTGCGGAAGGTCATTCCACCAGCGAGGGGTCAGGACAGAGAAGAGGCGAGACCGCGAGGAGTGACTGCCAGGCGCCCAGAGGGATGGGGCAGTCAGTTTGCCAGAGGAGGCAGAGCGGAGGGGTCTGGCTAGGGTGTAGGTGTGATGAGTGACTGGAGGTATGGGGGAGCAGTACCTCTAGCCGCTTGAAAAGTAAGCACCAGTGATTTGAATCTGATGCATGCTGCGATGGGGAGTCAGTGCAGAGAGGAGAGTAGAGGGGTGACATGCGTGAACTTCGGCTGGTTGAACACCAGACGAGCGGCAGCATTCTGGACTAGTTACAGTGGCTTGATGGCACAGGCCGGTAGACCTGCCAGCAAGGAATTACACTAGTCCAGACATGAGATCACCAGGGCCTGGACCAGGAGTTGTGTGGCCTCTTGGGTGAGGAACGGTCGGATCCTCCGGATGTTGTGGAGGGAGAATTGGCAGGTTCGAGTGATCGCTGCAATGTGGCTCGAGAAGCACAGCTGGTTGTCCAGGGTCACTCCAAGACTCCTGGCAGACTGGGACGGAGACACTATGGAGCCTTCCACGGTGATTGACGCATCAATCATCGGGGAGCTCTTCGCTGGGAGGAAGAGCAGCTCTGTCTTCCACAGGTTCAGCTTCAGGTGGTGGGTGGACATCCATGTGGAGATGTCAGCCAGGCATGCAGAGATCCGTGCTGGGACCTGGGACTCAGATGGAGATAGGAACAGTGATAGGAAAAACCATGAGCAGAAATAACAGAACCAAGTGACTTGATGTACAGGGAGAATAGGACGGGGCCTAGCCCCGAACCGTACGGGACTCCGGTAGAGAGGGTGTGGGGAGAGGAGAGGGATCCTCTCCAGGCCACCTGGTAGGACCAGTCAGCCAGGTAGGACTCGAACCATGTCAATGCAGATCCAGAGATTCCCATCTCGACAAGAGATGAGAGCAGGGTCTGGTGGTCCACGGTGTCGAATGCCGACACGAATGAGAGGACGAAGGAGGAGGACGGAGCTAAGGGATTGGGACGTGAAGAGCCTCAGTGACCGCAAGGCGAGCAGTCTCTGTGGAGCGGCCTGCCTTGAACTCAGATTGGTTAGGATTAAGCAGGTCATTCTGTAGGAGATGAGCAGACAGTTGGTTATAGACAGCCCGCTCTAATGTTTTGGAGAGGAGTGGGGAGAGAGAGACAGGTAGATAGTTTGAAATGACAGCAGGATTCAGAGAGGGTTTTTTGAGGAGGGGGCAACATGAGCACATTTGAGGGAAGAGGGGACAGAGCCAGAGGAAAGAGAGGAGTTAATGACATTGGAAACAAAGGGGAGGATGTCCATAGCAATGGAAGACTGGAAAAGGGGGGTAAGGAATGGGGTCGCGAGGGCAGGTGGTGGGATGGTGGGAGTGAACAAGTTGAAGGATGTCTGAGTCAGGGAGGGGCGAGAAGGAGACAAGAGGGGTGAGAGGCTTAGGTAGCGAGATGGGTGAGGGAGAGTTAGGTGAGGGAGAGGATGGGGGGACCTTCTCACGAAAGAAGGATGCGAAGTCATCCGCGGTTAGAGAGGAGGTGGGTGGGGGAGGAGGAGGGGTGAGGAGAGAAAAAAACATAGAGTAGAGTTTTAGAGGATTAGAAGCAGAAGTTTAAATCTTGGAAAGGAAAATGCAGACTTAACAGAGGAGAGGTTAGAGGAAAAGGTAGCCAGGAGTGTGTGGAAGTCAGTCAGAGCCACAGGGGATTTGGATTTCCTCCATTTCCTTTCTCGCAGTTTGAGTCGGTCAGCCCGAATGGAGTCAGTTAGCCAGAGGGTGGGGGGGTCGGACACGAGCAGGTTTAGTGGATAGAGGACAGAGTGAATCAAAGGAGGAGGAGAGAGAGGAAAGTAGGGTGGATGATGCTTCCTGAGCAGGTAGCTGAGAGAAGGCATCAGTAGCGGGAAGGGAAGATAGAACAGTAGCTGACAGGGCAGTGGTGGAGAGAGAGCGGAGGTTGCGACGGACAAGGACAGTGGGGGCAGGTGAAGATGGTTTAGGCACAGAGGGGAAGGGGAGGGAGAAAGACAGAAAGCAGTGGTCAGACACATGCGAAGGAGATACCACAATGTTGGGTGAGGTGCAGTTCCTAGTGAAGACCAGGTCCAGCTGGTTACCAGCCTTGTGGGTGGATGGGGATTCAACCATGGTGAAGTCAAAGGGCCGAAGCAGGGGGAGAAATGCAGAGGACTGAGGGGTGTCCAGCAGCAGGTTGAAGTCACTGAGGAGTAAGACGGGAGTGCAATCCTCGGGAAAGTAGCTGAGTAACCCATCTCATCTAGGAAACTCCCCAGTGGACCTGGTGGGCGATAGAGAATAGTGATATGCAGTTTACATGGAACAGTGACAATGAAAGCATGAAATTCAAAGGAGGAGGGTGGGAAGTGCGGAAGAGGAACAATACCAAATCTCCACAGGGGGAGATCAGTATACCTGTCCGTCCACCTCTAACTGTGGGTCGTGGAGTGTGGGAGAAGGTGTAGGCAGCGGAGAGAGCAGCAGTGGTGGCCGTGTTCTGAGGAGTGATCCATGTCTCCATGAGCATCAGGAACTGCAGGGAGAGTAGGGAGGCCTGGGCCGAGATGAAATCGGCCTTCCGGACAGCAGACTGGCAGTTCCATAGTCCACCTGCTACCACCACATCGACACCGGGAGATCTAGGAGGGTGGATGAGATACCCAAATACTCCCAATATGTGACAAATCATAGCTAGCTAATTACCGAAAGTATCAAGCCAACAGTTAAATCAGGCAGTTAAATATCAGAGGTATGTAATTGTGTAAATTGTAAATGACCTAATTTGGCTACCGTTAGCCATTGTATAAAGACTACAATGGCTATAAGAAAACTACAGTTTAGAAAGACATGGAGTTCAAGCTCAAAATCTAGGCTTGTAATTGATAAAACGTGTTGATTCAGTATGAGCTGCGTTTACTGTATGTGTTTACCTCATATTGTTTCAGATTATTAAAGATTGTGAACCCACCCCATTTCAAACCAGCTAGCTGTTGTAGTGCATCAAGTGTGTTACACATGCTAGTTAGCTAACTTAGTTACTTCATCCAGTGCATGTTCAATCAGGTAATGTTAGCTAATTAGTGTCTAGCTAGCTAAATTAACACCTTTTTATGTTGGGCCAACATGAAAAGAAAAGCTGATATAAAAACCTTCAAAAGTCAGTGGCAGAAAATAAAAGTAAGTTTAAATCTTTAGGCCAGGTACAGACAATGAACACTAGCATACATTTAACCCATATATATTTAACCAAATTGTATTTTCCTCTTTAATGATGGGAACTTAATTCTTTACAGAGTGTATCCATGTTCACATTAAACATAAGAAGTTTGAGAAGAACGGGAATGTAAAATGAGTCAACGATGACCCCATTCTGTGACATTGATAAATAAATGCAAATTGATAAATAAATACATGCATGCAATTTTCATAAATGTAGGAAGATGAGGTACCAGCACACAGTGCATGTGTTACAAACTTGATACATTTTTTTCCAATGCAAAAGCAGTCGCTACAAGGTTGCAATGAGTCAAATCGCTATTAGGATGTAACAGTGGCGGACCGTGCCCTCTCACAATGGACCTTCAATAGCAGCGTTTTCTAAGGATTTGGAGAGGATCTGCAAAGAGGAGTGGGCCAAAATCCCTCCTGGGATCTGCGCAAACTTGGTGACCAACTACAAGAAACGTCTGACCGCTGTGCTTGCCAACAAGGGTTTCTCCACCAAGTACTGAGTCATGTTTTGCTAGGGGGTGAAATACTTATTTTCCTCAATAAAAAACAAATAAATGTTTAAAATTCATATAATGTAATTTTCTGGGATTTATTTAAATATTCTGTCTCTCACTGTTAAGATGAACCTGCCATGAAAATTATAGACCGTTCCTTTCTTTGTAAGGGGGCAAACTCACAAAATCAGCAGGGGGTGAAATACTTATTTTCCCCACTGTATTTATTTTACAATTAGGCCTACATCCACAAATGAAACTAGTGTCATTCTGTCAATTATAGAGCCATTAAAGAGCCGGAAAGCAGAAACATTGTTACAACTTAAAATTGTTATACACACAAACATCCATCCATCCATTATCTAAGCCGCTTATTCCTGGTCAGGGTCGCGGGGGGCTGGAGCCTATCCCAGCATGCGTTCCGGGCGAGAGGCAGGAATACACCCTGGACAGGTTGCCAATCCGTCGCAGGGCATACACACAAACATTGAAATTCAATTTTTAAACAACCCAGCTGCACTCACTCATTTGTAGATGAAGTCCATCCTCCTCTCCTTCTTGATGAACTGATTAATGACCTCTTCGTGCAGTTTATTCTCCCGTTTTAGTTGTACAATAAGCTCCTTCTCTATTGAAATAAATGCCAGTGATGAAAGTCGATTTTGTCCAGTTCTATTCCTGCTGTAGGTTTTAATCCGTTTAAGAGCTGAAAACGATCGCTCAACAGAAGCGGTGGAAACAGGAATTGTTCAAATTAAACAAGTGACTGAATACAGTTGAGGCATGGCTTCACAAAGCCCTTTAGTTTGAAGGAAGGTCAGTAGATCGCCTGGACCCTTTCCTTGGAAATCAGACATCGCATACATCACACGCAGTTCAGTCTTGAGCCTTGTCAAGTCAAAGTGTCCGTAGCTTTGGCCCAGGCTCGCCAGTGCAGTTTCTGGGTAAGAAGTCTTGTAATCAGAGAACAGCTGAGGTTCGAGCAGTGCAATAAAGGACAGTCTTTCGTGGTCTTTGAACCGGTTGGTTATTTGAGTGAGAATGTTTCCGATCACCGTACCGTGCAGATTTCTGTAGTGACAACGGACATCTCTGCTCCCTCTCCCCCTCAAATTGGGTGGCTCACCAACGGCCTTCACAGTATCCTCGTAGAAGCAACTGTGCGCTAGCTGTTAGCCATTTGTAGCGGCTATAATTTGCCTAATAAAAAGTCCAAGCTTTGGTTTCGGTCGACCCCTGTCAACTATTTCACTTTTTTCAGTGAGATTTCGTTGACTAAATGGCACGCTGAACAAGTCACTTACCAGATCGATCTCTATCTCGACATCTCCGCCACCAGTTGCCATTTTCCAAATTAGCCAACCCTTGCTGACGAAACATCATGTTTAATGGGCTAACGTTTATAATTGGGTAATATCACAGGACCTTCCATAGAACATCCTGAATACCCCGCGCATTCCCGCCCACCATATAACGCATTTTGATTGGTTGGTTTTATTGTCACTCTGCATTATACTGTACAGCAAGGGTCTTCTGCTATGCTCAGAGAATCCCCTGGGCTGAATGAGATCGCTGTAACTGCTATAATTACCATCATCCACCAAAGGAGGGAGGCATAGTTTAGTCAAACAGTTCAAAAAATCTAGTGAAATAGCAATAGAAATAGAAAAAAATAATTTATATAAGGAATATTGTTTACAATAATCATAACTATTTTTATTATTAAAATTGCATTGACTTCTCTAATCTACCAGGGTATTCAGAGAATACCTTGAAGGCCCTGACGGACCACCACTGGGATGTAATTTGTGGGGCTTAAGTCACTTTGTGACTTTCCTTTAGATTAATAGTTAAATCTGTTCATGCATAAACCTGGGGTGAACACATACAACAGGGTGGAGATTTAGAAAATTAGATTGATTAAGTATTCCGTCTGATTTACTAAAGCATGCCTTAATTGCGACTGAACTCTGTGTAAGAATTTTAAGAACTCTTGAAACCAGGCGACTTCAAGAGTTCATGAGCTTTTTATAAGTGTTGATATCGCCTAGGTACTATTTCACAATTCAGAAAATCTATATTCTATAGAGCATACATATTATTTACTAGAACTTGAAAAAAAATATATGAAAGGACACAGGATTTCTATTGACCAATTTGTCATCAGCAAGCAGTCAGTATAAAAATGCAGTTCTGAACAATTATATTATTGTGCGTATGCGGTCAGGAGGGTATAGAATGAACTCTGTGGCTTTCTCCCATCACAAGTTTAGCCGTTTCTATTCTTTATTCTTATCCTCGTTTAGACTACCTCTGGTGTCTTTTTTCCGTATTAGGTTGTAGGAAGCTTTTTTCTTTTTGACACCGCCTAATGTCATTATTATTTTCTTTACATCATCAGTTGTTTGTTTTCTTTACATTATCTACTGTTTGTTTTGTTATGCTTAATGAATTAATTTCTTTCATGATGTCAGTGCAAAATGTTTTCTTCTCCATTGATCTTGTTTCCCTATGCTGTAATACAGTGACACTGTACCTCGTTGACCAATACCTCTACTTCATGATCTATAAACTTAAGTTTTCTTTTTCTTGTGCATATACTTTTGTTGACAATAACAGCTCATAATTTTGAACAGTTTTAGAGCAGAGCAGTGCATGACTCAATTTACACAACAAAGTTTTCAAGATTTAAACCATGCACTGCCCTAAAATGATAAGCTAGCCTTTACCCATAAGATTAGGTTTTATTTTCTATGTTTACTGCTCAGAGGTCACTAGGATGTGGCAGATTTACATTTTTTAAAGATTTTTCTAGGGGAAAACCCCCAGACCGTCCCACCCTCACTGTTCAACACAAAGTGATGTCCCTGTGTAAACCCAAAATTCACTGGAACTTGCAACATAAAAGCACAAAGCCCAGTTAGACTAAATATTCTGGATACAGAAATAGTCTCCGAACCCAGACGGTCAGATCTCAAGAGGTCTCAAGACACTTGTCTTACTATCAGAGGACAGCATCACATCACATCAACTCAGTGAAGGAGAGTCTATGTTGGCAGCAATTCAAACCGGCAATTCAAACACTGTGAAGATGGCTGTAACAGTGGATCTGACCTCACACCTCCACAAAGTATCGTCAGAGACAATAGTTTGAATTGCCGGTTTGAATTGCTGCCACCATAGACCCTCCTTCACTGAGTTGATGTGATTGGTTAGAAAAGATTATATTAGGTACATAAAAGTGGGGTTTATCGCTCTGAGCAGCACTACTTTTGCCAGGCTTATAGTCGAGAGGTATAAGCCTGCCACACGAGGCCAACATAGAAATAACCCCAGAGTTTGACAGAATTAGGAGGGAGACAAAAACACCCAGTTTATCTTCATTTTCACTTTTAAATGTTACCGAAAGACGACGGCAGGAGCAAAGACTGAATGCAAGTCCTAGCCAGAGAGCTGAGAGCCAATCCGTAACAGCATGGTGTCCTCATAATTTTGTTACCAAACATCAATCTGTTCCATCTCTGTCCCATGCCTGTGTGTCAATATTAGAGCATGCAATACTCTATTTGCAGCAGAAATAACAGTATGTGTTACAGTGGGTTTCTGCAGGGCCTGAAACAGAAACGTCCATCTGTTCTGACTACTCTTGTAAAAGATAATGCCCCTCTCTCCCAAGACCTGGCGCGCTGTTACTTTGCCCAGTCTGGCACCTTGACCACCCTTCTCTTTTATCTGTTTATGTTCTGTTTATCCATGGGTAGTGCGGCCTTTTTTCATTTGTAGTTATTCCAATATATTTCTGGTTCTGTGGTATATTTACCACAATTATTATTATCAGTGCATATTGCCTGATTGACAGAGTTAATGTTCAGATTAGTGTACAAAGTCATTGGCAATAGTTATTTTTAAACTAATTTCACAGGTACCATGATGTACAAGGCATGTGCACACTCTAAAGGGATTTTATTTCTCATATATCTCATATTTACACTAGATTGCCAATCTAATCTATTTTACCTGGTACCACTGTGCATTATATTTTGTTCTGTGACATTACACACTGTTGCATCTTTCCCATCAGGAAAATACCAGGAAAGCAAGCGCTCTGGAATTGCCTTTGTAGCAGTGGAGCTCCGGTACGTGCGTTAACATGTGAGCGTCCGCTATAGAATGTGACATCGATAAGAGTGTGGTTAGTTCCTTGAGTGGGCTAAATCGATCTCTTGTCGCGTCAAGATGCAAGGAGATTGGTGCCATGTCTTGGATTATTTGACATGTGAGTGTTCGTTAAGGATAATATGGCTGGAATAAGGGTGTGATTAGTTCCCAGGGCTATAGACTTGAGTCTGTAGCTCAGCGGGCTAAATCGCTCTCTTGTTGCTTCGAAATCCTCAATTCGAAACTCGCTGTAGGCAGAACTAACTCCGTTACATTTGGTGGCGTGACTCGGATGCTAGGACTGATGGTAATCGGCCGGGCTGTGGTTGCTGCTGCAGGACTTTCAAGGGGAAGAATGTCGCAGTGGAGCTACAGGACGTGTGTTAACATGTGAGCGTCTGCTATGGAATGTGACATCGATAAGAGTGTGGTTAGTTCCCAGAGCTATAGACTTGAGGATTTAGCTCAGCGGGCTAAATCGCTCTCTTGTCGTGTCGAGATCCTCCTCCTCGGGAAACTCACTGCAGGCAGAACCAACACCTGAATCCGACTAATCCGCACTGACTTGCAGAACACAGCAACCTAAACAGAACATATTGATGCAGTTTAATTTGAGGTGACTTAACATGTTGATCTTTGGCTCCCTTCATTCATGAGCTGCCTACTGGGGCGCTGAGGACCGAACACTGTGTGTTTCAATCGTGAGGCCCTCCCATGTCACATCTTTATCAGCTAAACTGTTAACAGCGAGACATATTGAAAAAGAGCTCAAGAAACATGACATTTTTCATCTGTCAGATTATTCTTTGGGTAGACAGATGTTCGGGGGACAGTAATATGGTAAAACCCACCTTTTCAGACTCCACTACCACTGAATTCTGTACATTCGCTATTTGTCATCACCATTTGCCTACTTGTTCAACACTATATACCCCTGCTTACTCCATTTAATAAAATACAAAAAATAAAAAAACAACTAACCTTTTCCTTCCCCAAGTGTTACAGGTATGGAACGCAGCTGCCTGCAATGATGTCTATCGCTGTATTACTGCACTGATCTCTTGCGCGAACTATGATTGTTCCTAACATGTATTTATGCACATCTTGTAAATTGCTCTGGATAAGAGCATCTGCTAAATGCTTAAAATGTAAAATGTAACGTAAATGTAATATTTTAAAATATTAATATACAGACAAACACACAGTGGTAATGGAGGGATTTTCCTGAAAAGCAGATGAAGAGGAATGGGGAGGTCTGTTAGACAAGTTAATGTCTATATTAATAATATTTTCCTCTCTAATGCATATTCTATCCATAAGATAACCTAAGAGAGTAATCAGATGGGGTGTATCTTGAGGCAGCATTATCTTCACAACATATGGTGATGTGAGCTATTGGATATTTCAGCGGGTACTCTGCATTAAATACACTATGTGCATTAGTTCATCAAAATTATGCAGCTAAAGCTAACAGCAGGGCATTGTCTTCCCCACCCCCCATTGCAAACAGCTTAACTACATTGCCTTGTTGTAAAATGCCTTGCCTACCATTTCCTGGATGAGTTTTAAAATACAGATGGATGTTATGTTGTATTTAACCAACCAGTATGTAACCCAAACTAGCAATTCAAAGATGGAGTTTTTTTCTGCATTCTGGGTCTTTATAGGGTATCTGTTTGTATTGCATCTCATTAAGATGTATGGATTACCCCCCACAAATGACGATTTTTATCCTTACTGTAAATACATAGTACTGACATTGTGCTTGATCTAACAATGCTAATCCCATTCCTACATCAATATGTGTAATCCTAATGTATGGAAAGTCATCACAATGTCTATGTACTGTGATCATGAATTTTCTGTAAGTGATTACAAAAAAATAATAATCATACCACTACTACACACTTACAGACAAATCGGATGCTGTACAAACACAAAAGCGAGCATATTTATATTTTATCATTTAGCACAAGGAGAATAAAAAAATAAAAAATAACAGGCTGGTTTTCTGGTCACGTGACTTGTTTCCTCTCAGTTGTGCTTTTCTTGCTGTAGTTCACAAAAAATGTTTTATCCCAAGCTGGACAAGAAATTGCAATGGGTAAACAGAATTGAAGACAAGAAGTTGGAGACAAACCACTGGAATAACTTGGCAGGATTGTACCCAACTCACTGCGGAAGAGCATTTCCTCTTGTCGATTGGGTGTAACGATTCGACCGGCAATCAGAAATTTCCCCCAAGCGCCAATCAGGAGGAGTAAAAGACACGGCAAGAATGCACCTAGCTAATCAATGTCATTACAGACAGCTGTGATCATTTACCGGGAGGACATTTAACCAGCTGAATTTCTCTGTTCCTTGCTTGGACATTATCTTGCTTGTTTGGTCGAAACCTCTATTGCCTAGTGTTCTTGCCTCTCGTGACTTTGTTTATTCGTGTCTTGTTTGTTTTCTTAGATTGCCAGTGTTTTGTTTATTCCGTGTTTCTGGAATACGTTTTGGAGTTTCTTATTTAGCTAGTTTGGTTTGTTCCGGGTCGTTTGTTTATTTTGTTTTGTTTTGTTAGTTCTCTGTGTTTTCGCGACACGGTTTTGCTTTCGTTCCTGCCAGCGTTAAGATTAAATAAATATTCTTAACGCATCTACGCATTCTGGGTCTCTCTCTCTCTCTCGCACTTGGTTCCACACCTACTAAAACCCTGACATTGGGCTCCAACAGTCTCCCTGCACCAGCTCTGCATTCAGTGTACCCCTTCTGGGCTGCAGAATGAAAAAGAGCAGAGGCTGGCAAGACGTGATTCAGAGAAGACGTGTGCTTGTCTGCACTCTTATGAATTAATGGAGGATATTGCAGTGATGGGATAGATGTACAAATATGATTGGGCATTCAAAAATAGGGAGAAAAGAAAAAAAGAAAAGTAAGTCCACTGTAATAGAGCTGGTCATATTTGCAGTGATTGTAGTTGAATGGAAATATCACATAATGTACAGTGAAATATATTTGGCCATACACTGTTATGTTTATATCATACACTGAATAAACAATAGGTAAAGAAGTGAGAAAATACAACCCTCTTTGTAATCCCTGGTGCTTCTTTTGGCCTAAAACAATACAAACCCATATGACATGCTCCACTGATAAAAATAATCTCCTTACAACAATCCAGTCATGTTGGATTTTAATAGTCTTCAACAATAACATTAAATCCCATTTACAGATGTCTTGTACGTAAGTAATTGTATTGCATGCATACTGAACAACCTTTTGATAGTACAGAGGTGCTACATATTTAGCACTGTGATGCTGTTGTGGTGACAGGAACGAATCCAAATGCGGACACAGACAAAGTTAGGATGGAGAGTGATGTTTTAATAATAATTGTAGTAGTAATGACAGAGGTAGTGGAGACGATGAGCTGGACACTGGAAGGGATGCACAGGAGGACAGACAGGATGAGGAAACCGGGAGGGGCAGCTAAGCGTGCAGGCAGGCGGGGCTGGCAGGACGGACAGAGCTGGCAGACGGATGAAGAATGAACCTGAACACAGGGGGGAAACAACAGGAACAAGGGTAAACAAACATATAACACAACACGCAGAGAACAGTAAACACAGAGTCTAATATAAGGTAACAGAAGTCAGCTTCTACCGAGAAGGAAAACAACGATCTGACGATGAATGACTGGAAAACCGGGGTAGATATACTGCAGGGCTGATGATCTAGATGGGAAGCTGGTGTGCGGAACGGACGACGGAATTGGTAACAGGTGAACATGATGAGGAGTAATGAGGATGATAATTGAATGATGGAAAATAATAAAACAATTAACAAACAATCACAAGGGAGAAACAAGACAGGAACAAAGGGAATGTGACAGTACCCCCTCAACGGATGCCTCTGGGCATCTGAACAGGGTGGTTAGGGTGAGCTAGATGGAAGTCCCGAATGAGGGCTGGGTCCAGAATAAGGCGCGAGACACCCAACTGCGTTCTTCGGGACCATAACCCTCCCAGTCGACTAAGTACTGGAATCCACGACCTCGGCACGTGCATCCAGCAAACGCCGGACGGTGTAGGCCGGGTGGTCATCGATGATCCGGGGGTGGAGGGGCGACGGCAGGAGAGGGCAGAGTGGGCTGGTGGAGACCGGTTTAAGGAGAGAGACATGGAAGGAGGGGTGGATCCTCATGGAGGCTGGAAGTCGAAGCTTGACAACAGAGGGATTAATGACAGAGTCAATGGGGAAGGGACCAATGTAGCGGGGTGTGAATTTGCGGGAAGTAGTGTGAAGGGGAAGATCTTTGGTGGAGAGCCAAACCTCCTGACCCGGTTGGTAGATGGCGCCGGGTGCGATGGCGGTCGGCGAAGCGCGGTTCGGTCCGCGGAACTAAGCAGGGCAGTGCGGGTGAGCTCCCAGGTCTTGCGACAGCGATCCAGGTGGGCCTGGACCGAGGGAACCGCTAGTTCCTCCTCCTGGACAGGGAAGAGAGGGTTGGTAGCCAAGGGAAGCCTCAAAGGGAGACAGACCTGTGGATGCGCTGGTCAAAGAGTTGTGGGCGTATTCGATCCAGGGAAGTTGAGTGCTCCAGGCAGAGGGATCTTCTGAGGTGATAACACGGAGTGATGCTCCCAGGTCTTGATTGGCGCGCTCAGTCTGGCCGTTAGTCTGGGGTGAAAACCAGAGGATAGGCTTACCGAAGCTCCAAGGGAGGCACAGAAGGTTTTCCAGACGTGTGAAGTGAACTGGGGTCCGCGGTCGGAGACGATGTCCAGGGAATGCCGTGCAGGCGGAAGACGTGGAGGCAGAGAAGGTCCGCTGTTTCGGAGGCTGTGGGGAGTTTGGGAAGGGCAACAAAATGCACGGCTTTAGAGAAGCGGTCGGCGATGGTGAGGACCACGGTGTTACCTTTAGACGGCGGGAGACCGGTGACAAAATCAAGGGCGATGTGCGACCAAGGGCGACCAGGAACAGGCAGGGGACGAAGCAGACCAGCAGGAGGTTGGTGGGTAGCCTTGGAACGGAACACACGGAGCAGGCGAGCACGAAAGAGCGGGTGTCGGCATCGACGGTGGGCCACCAGAAGTGCCGCTTGAGCAGGCTAAGGGTGCGGCTGATGCCGGGATGACAAGCGAACCGGGAGGTGTGGACCCACTGAAGGACCTGAGATCGGACGGGTCCGGACAAAAGTCGGTTCGGAGGTCCGGTACCTGGGTCAGGATGGGTCTGCTGGGCGTCACGGACAATTGACTCGATCTGCCAGGAGACTGCGGCCACCACACAGGACGGAGGAAGGATGGTCTCAGGAGTCACAGGAAACACCTCGGGGACATGGAGACGGGGAAAGGGCATCGGGCTTGACATTTTGGAACCTGGACGAAAAGTAAGGTTAAAATTGAAACGCCCAAAGAAAAGAGCCCAGCGGGCCTGGCGGGAGTTCAGACGTCTGGCCGTCTGGATGTACTCCAGGTTGCGGTGGTCCGTCCAGACGATAAAAGCCTGCTCGGAACCCTCAAGCCAGTGGCGCCATTCCTCAAGGGCGAGCTTGACCGCCAGGAGTTCACGGTTCCCAACATCATAATTACGCTCGGCAGGGGACAAGCGACGGGAAAAAAAAGCACAAGGGTGGAGTTTTTGATCCAAGGCAGAGCGTTGGGATAACACCGCTCCCACCCGGTGTCAGAGGCATCAGCCTCGACCACAAACTGGCGAGAAGGATCTGGTAAAATGAGGATGGGTGCGGAGGTGAAGCGCCGTTTTAGCTCCGCAAACGCAGAGTCTGCTTCCGAGGACCAAACGAAATGGGTAAGGGAGGAGGTGAGACGAGTGAGGGGAGCGGCAACCCGACTGTAATCCCTGATGAAGCGACGGTAAAAGTTAGCAAAGCCCAGGAAACGTTGTAGCAGCTTCACGGAGGTGGGTTTAGGCCAAGTCACCACCGCCTGGATCTTTTCGGGGTCCGTCCTAACCTGACCGCTCTCAATAATGTAACCCAGGAAGGAAACTGAGTGAACGTGAAATTCGCATTTCTCCGCTTTAACAAATAATTTGTTCTCCAAAAGTCTTTGGAGAACCTGGCGGACATGCTGGACGTGCTCCTCGAGACTGTGGGAAAAAAATAAGTATGTCATCCAAATAAACAAAAACAGAGCGTTTTAAGAAGTCCCGGAGAATGTCATTAATGAGCGCCTGGAAAACGGCGGGAGCATTAGTAAGCCCAAAGGCCATGACCAGGTATTCAAAGTGACCGAGGGGGGTGTTGAAAGCAGTCTTCCACTCATCGCCCTCACGGATCCTCACCAAGTGGTAGGCGTTGCGGAGATCCAATTTAGAAAAAATGACGGCACCTTGAAGTGGCTCGAATGCGGAGCTGATGAGCGGAAGAGGGTATTTGTTTTTAATGGTGATGTTATTGAGACCCGGTAATCGATGCAGGGACGAAGGGACTTGTCTTTCTTAGCCACAAAAAAATCCGGCACCCACAGGGGACGAAGAAGGCCTGATGAGACCCGCGGCAAGGGAATCGCGGATGTAGCGCTCCATGGCCTCCCTCTCTGGACGGGACAGGTTGAAGAGGCGGCTGGAAGGCAGGGAGGACCCGGGAAGGAGGTCTATGGCACAGTCATAAGGTCGCTGTGGAGGCAGGGAAAGGGCGCGTTGCTTGCTGAAGACCTCGACGAGGTCATGATAATCAGGAGGGATAGAGGAGAGATCGGGGGGGTTCCGCGGTGGGCGTAGGATCCTCGGGCAGAGCAGGAGCAGGAGCAGACAACAAACAAGATGAGTGACAGGACAGACTCCAGTTGGTAACTCGACTAGTGGTCCAGTCGAAGTGGGGTTGTGTGCCACCAGCCATGGCTGGCCGAGGACTAGGGAAGCGTGGGGTGAGGAAAGGACGTGAAACTGGAGGGTCTCGTGGTGATTACCGGAGAGGGTGAGGTGAAGGGTGCGGTGCGGTGGGTAACTTGGGCGAGGAGTTGCCATTGAGAGCGTTGGCTTTCAGAGGAGTCGTGAGGGTTCCAATGCAATTCCAGCTTGGGCGACGAGATTGGAATCCAGGAAGTTCTCGTCAGCTCCGGAGTCGACCAATGCAGACAAGGGCAGGGACTGCTGGTTCCATGACAATATGGCGTTGAGCAGCATATGAGGTCGCGGTGTTGGTGGGGTGGTAGTAAGACTCGCCAGGACCCCCAAAATCACTGGTGAGCCCCTCTTTTGGCGAAGGGAGCAGGAAGACAGGTAGTGACCAGGCTGACCGCAGTAGAGGCAGGATCCCGATTGCATCCTCCGAAGACGCTCAGCTGGTGAGAGGCGAGCCCGACCCAGTTGCATAGGGACCTCTTCGGAGACGGCTGAGGTGGAGACAAGACCGGGAAGAGAGGCAGTAGGGGTTCAGGTCTTGATTTAGGGGGTAGAGAGAAGAGCCACGGGAAGGAAAGGTGGAGGAACAACGGACAACTCTTTCCCGGTGGCGCTCGCGAGGCGGTTGTCCAGTCTAATGACCAGGGAAATGAGGTCGTCGAGAGTTGATGGGTCATCCCTGGCAGCCAACTCGTCCTTCAGTGAGTCGCTGAGACCGTGCCTGAAAGCACCTCGGAGCGCCAGGTCGTTCCAACCGGACTCCGCAGCAGTGATGCGGAACTCCACCGCGAAGTCGGCCACAGAACGGGCACCCTGGCGAATGGACTGGGTGGTCGAAGACATTCCTTAGTTCAGACATGAAGCGGGAGTAGGAGGTGAGACAGGAGGAATTGCTCCCCACAAGGCGGACGCCCATGCCAGCGCATCCCCCTTGAGCAACCCCATTACGTAGGCGATCACGAGACCCATCGGTAGAATAAGAGGTGGGCTGCTGCTCGAAGACCAGGGAGCATTGGATGAGGAAGGCGCGGCACATCCCCAGGTCTCCGGCATAGCGATCCGGAGCAGGAACGTGAGGCTCCTTGTGCGGGAACACTGGCGGGTCCGGGGGTGAAGAGACGACAGGAGGAGCCTTGGGCAGGGATGAGGACTGCGAGTTGTAAAGACAAATCTTGCATCTGGGTCTTGATCTCCTTTACGCTGGTGGCGAGGCTGTGCAGCGCTGTCGTCAGCTCCTGGAGGGATTGGCCCTGTTGGCCGACAAGAACGCCCTGTAGGGAAAGGGCCTGATGGAGCTGGCTCGTGTCCGCTGGATCCATGCTTGGTCAGATCGTTCTGTTGAGGTGACAGGAACGAATCCAAATGCGGACACAGACAAAGTTAGGATGGAGAGTGATGTTTTAATAATAATTGTAGTAGTAATGACAGAGGTAGTGGAGACGATGAGCTGGACACTGGAAGGGATGCACAGGAGGACAGACAGGATGAGGAAACCGGGAGGGGCAGCTAAGCGTGCAGGCAGGCGGGGCTGGCAGGACGGACAGAGCTGGCAGACGGATGAAGAATGAACCTGAACACAGGGGGGAACAACAGGAACAAGGGTAAACAAACATATAACACAACACGCAGAGAACAGTAAACACAGAGTCTAATATAAGGTAACAGAAGTCAGCTTCTACCGAGAAGGGAAAACAACGATCTGACGATGAATGACTGGAAAACCGGGGTAGATATACTGCAGGGCTGATGATCTAGATGGGAAGCTGGTGTGCCGGAACGGACGACGGAATTGGTAACAGGTGAACATGATGAGGAGTAATGAGGGATGATAATTGAATGATGGAAAATAATAAAACAATTAACAAACAATCACAAGGGAGAAACAAGACAGGAACAAAGGGAATGTGACAGATGCATTTAGTGCTATAAAAATCAAAATGACAATTAGCTGATCATTTAGGTTGGGGAAAGGTTTATTTAAGCTCAAGGGGCAGATCAGAAGAGAGAGAGCCCAATGAGAAACTACTGGGACAGCAGGGTAGACCTACAGCTAGTATGATGGCATTCTGTATTGTTGTTGATTGATATTTTAAATATTATCATCACATTTCATCCTAAGTGCCCCAATATTACTTGATCACCCCAAGGAGTCAAACATCAAACCCCAATCCCTGGTACTCTCACTTCCCTGAGCGAGGCGAACTTGGACTTTATCTCCAATGTCAACGATGGATGAAGCCTGTTTATGCTTTATTCAGACCAAGAAAGAAAGACATTTCATTGGCCACTGTAATCGCATAAACATCAATCTGTCTGAACTGCTGTTTAAATGACTGTGTAACCTTTACAGCCCTGTTACCGAAAGATATATAATTTCTATAAAAGATGTACATAATAAAAATAGCCCAGCTGATGCTCTGTCATGTTACTGTATCTGCAGCCTCGTTTAGACCCAGTCAAAAAGGTGCTCACTGAGAGAGGCCCGTTAAAGGAGTTGCAGATATTTTCTGCTGCGGAGGATGGTGTCCAAAAAATTCCACAAATTTTTACGGATTCCAAAAAAAAAAAAAAAAAAACGCCGGAACAACAACAGATTGAGAATCATAAAAAGCGATATAAAGCCTTTATTACCCAGTGACATTCCATGCATAATGGAAATATTTTACAATGCCTTCCATTTATGGACCTCGATCCACAATAAATTACATTATGCAAAAGCATCAACAGCTTTAACAGTCACTGGTATTAAACAGGTTCCTGGAACAGAGGGAAAAATGAACTTATACTAATGAACTATATTTACCCTGGAACAAAATTCAATCTACCACCATATTTAATGTTAAAAATGTTTTATTATCTTGCAAGCATATGTTGGAACTGCTACAGATGATGAAATTAGCTGCTGGGCATAGTGAACGTCATTCCTTTTCATCTTTATTTTAATAACAGGAACAGGCAAATTGTTGGTGACCTTTGTCAAGGGCTTACAAGGGAGAGAAGAAGCTCAGCAGTGGCTACACTAGCCTGCAGCGGGTGTGAATATGCGAAGCTCTCATTTTCTTTTCCTATTTCAGCATTATGCAGAGAAAATAAAATCGTTTCAAAATCCCCCACCTTACAGGGCCTTCTCAGCATGCAGCTGCATTGATCTACAGTTTACAAGAATGCTTGATGACCCTATCTTAGTTTAGCATATGCCAGATTCATTGTTCAGGAGGGTTGCATTTGTGTGGTGGCCTTTTCACAAAGCCACAGATAGGGGAATGAGACAAACAATGGCACCATTTTTAAAAATATACTTTTTTTGTCTTTTCTTTTTAAATAGAAGCCTGTCTAAAGGAGAGGTCAGCCTCTGACACTGTTTTGGGGATGTATATATTACGAAATGTACATGATTTCCCTTCGATGATAGTGTAAGCACAGTCTGTTGTGAAATGGGGTCGCTGAAATGCAGTTTGCATGGTGGGAGAAGGACCTTAAAGAGGGTTGAGGAGGAGCTTGGTTGATGCCAGAGGGTTGGGGGTAGGGGGGGTCTTGAAGGAGGGGCAGGTGGAGCCTACCAGTGCATCTGCTGGTGGTGGAAGTATTGACGGAAGTATTTCCCACAGCCCCGAGCCACCTTGGGATCATCGCACATGATTACGCCGGGATCAGCCTGATCGGCTGTTGCTGATTCTGGTGACATCTGTCCATGAGGTGAGACAAGCTGGAACATGAATTACTGAAGACTTACAGACATACAGATTTTCAACCATGAAGGCAATCTCTTCCCCCACCCCCGTCCTCCCTGTTTTATTTACCTTTGAGGGGTTAATGGTCCAAGCCATCTGCTCACAGTGCCACTCAGACACACTTCCTGAAAAGTGGAGCAGACAGTAGCTTACTGTACTCCAGCAGGAAACAAGTCTCCAGCAGGCAGCATAAGGACAAAGCCTTTATTGTCTTCTGTAAAGGTGCAGATTAAGTTGGACTGTAAAACCTAGCTCCCACGGACACAGATCAATTGCCTCAATTCTGGCAATGGGTTGTGAGCTAATAGCAACAATCTGGTAAATGCTGTACAGCACAAAAGAACAGAATACCAACAGTGGAAAAAACAACACCATAACAGGACGCCATGCCAAAGCATCCCACAGTGCATCACAAATTAGAACAGAGAGGCTGTTAGCGTCCGCAGTTACAGAATGCCCAATGGCTGACATTTTTGGAATGCTGTGTTTATGGAAAATGTATTTTTTTGAGCAGATCATAGTTTAGGGGGAATTACTGGACATTTGGAAGTTGTGCACAGGCCTGCTCATGGAAGCTTGTCCAGATTTCTGTGGTGAGAATGCATCTAGGGCTATTGGTTGCGACCGTCTCTGTGATACTGAAAGCCAAACCATTTGCCAGTGGCTTGTCCGCGAGTCTTTTGGAGGGATTGAGCCCACAATGCCCTGCCAGCAAACACTTTAATCACAGAGTCACTTTGAAAATATTTATTAAATCGGATATAAAAAAATAACAGAGGAATGTTATAGTCTTCTTCTCTCCATCTGAGACTCAGGTTCTGGCACGGATCTCTGCATGCCTGGTTGACATCTCTGCCTGGATGTCCACCCACCACCTGAAGCTGAACCTGGGGAAGACAGAGCTGTTCTTTCTCTCAGCGAAGTGCTCCCCGATGATTGATGCTTCAATCACTGTGGAAGGCTCTGTAGTGTCTCTGTCCCAGTCTGCCAGGAGTCTTGGAGTGACCCTGGATGACCAGCTGTGCTTCTCGGGCCACATCACAGCAATCACCCGGACCTGCCGATTCTCCCTCCACAACATCCGGAGGATCCGACCGTTCCTCACCCAAGAGGCCACACAACTCCTGGTCCAGGCCCTGGTGATCTCATGTCTGGACTATGGCAATTCCTTGCTGGCAGGCCTACTGGCCTGTGCCATCAAGTCACTGCAACTAGTCCAGAATGCTGCTGCACGCCTGGTGTTCAATCAAACAAAGTTCACCCACGTCACCCCTCTCTCCTCTCTGCACTGGCTCCCCATCGCAGCATGCATCAGATTCAAATCAATGGTGCTTGCTTTTCAAGCGGCTAGAGGAACTGTTCCCCCTTACCTCCAGACACTCATCACGCCTACACCTCAGGTAGACCCCTCCGCTCCGCCTCCTCTGGTAAACTGACTGTCCCATCCCTCCGGGCACCCAGCAGCCGCTACTCGCGGTCTTGCCTCTTCTCTGTCCTAACCACTTAGTGGTGGAACGACTTTCCGCAATCGGTCAGGACTGCGGAATCACTTGCCGTCTTCCGTAAGAGACTCAAAAACCACCTTTTCAGACTCCACTACCACTGAATTCTGTACATCTACCCAAATGTCATCACCACTGCCTACTTGTTCAATACTTCTTGTATATGTATCCCTGCCTACTCCTCATTAAAAAAAAATACTAACCTTTTCCTTCCCAGTGTTACAGGTATGGTATGCAGCTGCCTACAACGATGTCTATTGCTGTATTACTGCACTGATCTCTTGCGCGAACTATGATTGTTCCTACCATGTATTAATACACATCTTGTAAATCGCTCTGGATAAGAGCGTCTGCTAAATGCTTAAAATGTAAAATGTAAATGTAATGTTATAGTCAGTTGAATTGGATTTTCTTTTTTATTGAATATCATATCCCACATACGTTTCTTAAAGTGGAGTTGAAGATATGAGTCAAGGCAAAAATCATTTACACGTAATCCTGTGATTGCAGTGTCCTTTACTAAAACCAATACTCTTCAATCTTCATCAAATTGATTATTTATTCTGGGATATAATTGCATAGTTCCTAACAGGCAGGGCAGGATTAAGGAATTAATTCCAGTCTTCTGCCCTGCCCAGCTTGTATACAATTATCCTAAGACCATCTAAGAGGTAGAATCATTTCGTCAACATGGAACTCAGGGGTACTTTGATTTGACCTCCATTTTTAAGGCTCAGAAGTTATGAGTAAGCTAAATCCTTTCTTCATTTTGTCTTAGTTCAGGGGAAATTCTTAAACATATGGCCTTAAATGACTGGTAACGACCCAGCAACATGTCATTCAGTACTGGTCTGGTGTGGTGTGTGCTGCTTGTCAGGGACGCGGTTCGAAACCCTGGTCATCAGCCCCGATTGGAGGCGACATTTGGCTGTCCGCCTCCGGGGAAGGGGGGAGGGTGAGCCGGCACGAGTCCGTCGAGGAGCAGGTAAAGGCGTCCGTGGTAGAATCTTGGAAGAGGCGGATCAATCGGCCCAGAAAGGGTGTCTCGACCCGGAGGACGGGTGGCGGACACGTGGGGGAGGGGAATTGAGATAAATAGAGAGTATAATTGGCAACCAAATTGGGAGAAAAATGGAAAAAAATAATTTAGAAATAAAAAACTAAAACTAAAAAAAGAAAAACAATCAAGATGTATCATTTCTAAAAGGAAAACTATCCAATATGATAATGTCCCCCTTGTACTCCCTCTAGTGAGAGATCTGATTTGACCTTTAAAAAAAAAAAATGACAGTAAGTGTATATGTTCTATTCCATGAGAAATCTTCAGTAAGTCAAAGTCACTGATAGACAATAGGACGGAAAATGTTTTACTGTGGTCTAACCAGTGTTGTTGTATATGGCTAATTAGATAATTGAGCCAGGGTAATTGGTGGAAACAAAAACCTGCACACACACCAGCCCTCCAGGACCTGTGTTGGCCACCCCTGAAATAGGGTGTATTATTGCTTCATGCAGCAGGGAATTTATTATTTATTTCTATATTTATACAATTTGTAGATGAAATGTAATTAAGTCTTCTTGGCAAGAAAACAAAATATCTCCCATACTGTTGAAGAAGTATGCAAAAACATTATTGACAGGTGTTATGCCAAATATACAATATCTATACAGTAGAAGCAGGGATACCTAAATGATACTAAAAACAGCAGCCAAAAACAGACAGGAATTCACCACTGCATGATAATGAATGGAGAGCTAATAGCTCTGCTAATAACTAATGGTAAAACAGTGCTTTTCCAGTTGTTTATCATGCATCCACCAGCCATTTGCATGAGCAACGCTGCCTAAGTGTATTACCAGAAGTGTTTATTACAGATTAGGTGCAGGCTTCCAAATGAATTTCATTCTAGTTATTTTTCTTTTAATGTATGTGTGAATCAATTAATCCTGTCATAAAAGGCCACAGTAAACTGTGTGCTGAAGTTAATGAGTCCGACATTATCACATCATTACACCAGCTGGCATAATGGAGCATGTGTTGTTTGTCATAATATATGCTGCCATGCCTCCCAGTCATTAATTGTTTACACTAGCACTTTTTTCAGGTATATTAAAGTTTATTTTTTTATGCATCGTGAAGGTAGGAAGATTCTATGTATGTCTGCCAGTCCTATGAAATAAAATCAACAGAATTTACGATACATTTCACATTTTACAAATCTGGCTCTGATTGGAAAGTATAGCATCTCTTCATACAATAGAAATGTTGATACAGGAAATAGATAATAGTATGGTTTTCCAGTACAGGAAACCTCAGACAGTAGACAGAAAATGTATGGGCTGTCCTTGGACAGGGTTTGTGAAATAAATATAAAAACAAATCATGCTTTGTTTTTCGTAGGAAGTGTCAGAATAAATTGTGTACCAAATCTGCGCTGATTGCTGTGTAAGATTGACTGGATGAAACAGAGTTTGAAATTATATAAAATAAAAGAAGCTGGCTGAATGAAGGGACAGGTGTTGCTAGCTCACTGAGAAATTGTTCTAAATGAACAAATATATAAATCCACCTAACCTGCTACAGCCGTGGATTTCCCTCCCTCTCTATTTCCTTATGTATGCTATCTATGCCTAGGAGAGAGCCGTTTGCAGCATAGCACCAATGAAAAGGTTGACACGGTTTCAAGGTCACCCGGCCCGTCAGGACTGAAGGATGATGGGTATTTGCAGCGCCTGCCAGCTAGAGAGAGTTCATGGAGACCCGGTGTACCACTCTACCTTGAAAAGAGGGGAGAGGGGTGCCATGGGCCCCCCATGGCTCGGTAACTGTTACCAAATGTTGCCTCCCTCTGAGGTGCTGACCCATGAACAGTCTGCATCCCAGGGCAGTGCATTGTGGGTTTGGAGGATGTGGAGACAGCTGTCTTCTGTCACCACGTTTACAGAAGACCACGAAACACCTTACACTGGACACTTCTACACCCAAAATGGGTCGTTAAAGTAATTCAAGAGCTAACAGAGTACATTTGATGGAAAAAAGAGAAAAGTCACTAATTATTGAGTGTATAATATTATACATAGTATAAAGAGTATGATATATTAAATAACTTTTTTTGCAAGCCTTTGGTTTTATACATCAACATATTTAATATTTCAATTTTCAGAGGTCCGTTCAGCTAAAGCTCCTAAAAAATAATCAGAAAATTATATTATTCTGCACCAGACCAGACTGGTATACTGGTATTAAATGAAGATATTTTTTACGAAAATGGTCAAATTCATTCATTTTTTGCTCTGGGTATGGTCATGTTTAATTAAAACATTAAAATATAATAGAATAATCCTTTTAGATCTTTGTCTTTTCCTCCCTTCATAAGACAGGAACTCTGGGCGGTATTATATTGGTCTTGATGGGAAGAAGCTGCATAATTAATTTGTATATTCCAACGTGACAGATGTTTGATTTTGGCTATAAAAGTAATTAATAACATAGTGGAAGGAGGCAGATTGTTTAAAGATTATTTATGGGGACTCCCTCTCCTCCTTGCCGCTGATATCAGGGTAATGTCATCTCTCCTTCATGGAGGAGTCATCACCTGCTCTTTCGCAGCAGCTGTTTGCCTTCCTCTGCCGACTTCAAACGTTCATTTAGTGTCCTTTACTCCAAGGGCCGTCCATGCGGCCCACAAACAAGCTACATAGGCTGGTTTAGTGGTTTTGCCTCAAACATAGCTTCCCTCCCCTCTCCTCTTTAAGGAGAAGCCAGGAACACTTGTTTACCTAGAAAAAAGTAGCTGACAACTGCCTCATGCAACCTTGTTTGGATACAGAGCGAGATAGGCGAAGGGGCCTTGGTGCTCAGGGTTTGGGGGGGGGCTCTGGGAGCACCAGTTACCCCGGCTGGAAACCGTAAGTAGTGGCCCATAGAGGTAGTTGGGGCTACGGTTGCTGTAACTCTGCCCATCTGCTCTTTTTGCTAACCCACCCCCCACTCCAAACTCCCTCTCCCCCAATCTACCACAGAAATCGGCTGCCCCCTGCTCACGCTGCTGTCGATGGCCTAGTTCGGTAACATCTTCATTATCACCTTAAACAAAGCCACACGGGATTATTGCTGAATTTGCATGATTATTAATAAAGCTTCAGTATCGAGATGTTCATCTGGGGAGGGGAGGTTAACAAATGAATAGTGTTTCGGCCAGAAATGGCCAGTGCTATACAAGTCACCTCAAAATTGTATTATATACATATTTAACCTCCTCAAAAACTAATTATTTGAAATTATCATCATGTCACTGACTATTATTATAAACTTGACCATATATTTAAGTTTTTTTAAGGACAGGTTTCCCTTGATATTACACCACTCGTTTTTCATTACAAAGCACACAAAATGCACTAATTATTCATTAAACTGGCCATGATGGTCATAATGTTCTTTTAAAAAAAATGCTGGCATGTTTTTAGTATCTTACACATGTAATGTTTGTCTTGCATTTGATGAGGGGCAGATTTGGCACAATAACATCCATTATCCATCAATCTTATGAACTAGCAGTCCATCCAACGGATTGATGGACTACAATGAATCAGAGGATGATTCATTGTAGTGCGAATTACACTATCGGTCAAAAGTTTTAGAACACCCCCATTTTCCAGTTTTTACAGAAATTTAAGCAGTTCAAGTCCAGTGAATAACCTGAAATGGTACAAAGGTAAGCCGTAAACTGCCAGAGGTTAAAAAAAAAAAGTTTAGGTTACCAAAATCTGAAAAATAATGTAAAATTCAGAGTTATAAAAAAAGGCCCTTTTCAGGGAACAAGTAATGGGTTAACGTGGGTTAACAGTCACTCTGTGCAAAATATATTTATAAACATGCCTTTAGTTCAAATAAAAGTAAGAAAAAATATTTGCATCTATTTGGGATAGTCTTTATGTTTGTGGTGAGAGCAGTGTGTGTGTGTGTGTGTGTGTGTGTGTGTGTGTGTGTGTGTGTGTGTGTGTGTGTGTGTGTGTGTGTGTGTTTTGTTTGAGTGTTTGTGTGTGTGTGTGTGTGTGAGAGAGAGAGAGAGAGAGTGAGAGAAAAACGTATTTATACTAGCTGCTAGTTCATAAAGGCCTATTCTATTTGTGGCCAAAAATGGCCGAAGCATCAAAATGGGGTGCAAAGTGTTTATAGAAATAAACAAAAACATCTAGATGTCAATATTCTGTATAGAAGTTCATGACCCCAAATTAGGCAAAGTCACCTGGCCTCAGGCTAAAACAAGTATGTTAACCAGCCTTTTTGTGATGATAAACACCTACATTCGGGTCAAATCTGTCCAACATAATACAATTAAAAGATCACAAGAGAGGGATATAAATTGTAAAAAATATAAATGTTTTAACGAATGTAGCCAGTAATCCCTCATCTGTGATAAAGAGTTTGAGGTTTGGTCACAGCATAATATTATTACTGCATAGAGTAAAAAACTGACAAGTGCACAATAAACATTAACAGAAGTTCTATGAGCTGTTGCATGTAGGAATGGGCAACATATAGATTTATATTGATGTCATTAATTTCTGGGCTTTTAAGACAATAATGATTTTTTTCTTCCACTTTAACAGAGTAGGCTGAGGGTCGGCTGGTAGACGTACTCGTTAAAGGTGAAAATAAATCACAGCGCACAAGCATTTACAAAAGCACATTTATCCCTTGTATTATGTTTCAATTTTAATGACATGTACTTGCCCATAATACCTTGACTCTGTGTAATGAAAAATAATTATTGCTTATTTGCTGGAAAACACAAAAATAACACTCTTAAGGGAAAAACCTTTAAATATACAATTTTACAATTTGTCCTTAACACATACAAATCACATTTTCTTCAAGAACAGGACTGACACCAACCATTTAAGACTTAGTTAATCTTTTGAGATGTTTTCAATATAACATAGATTTTTTTGTAGGTATAAAGACAAACAATTGTGATTTCACAGCATAATTATGGCAAGTATGAAAAACAACCACTCATGGTAAGCTTGTAGCAAGAATACAGAATACTTTATTCTGAATGGTGTAATATTTATGAATGGAAAATTCCATAATAGCGAAGTGCAGTGGTGCATCCGATAACCATAATGAAATCTGTACTGTGCCAGTGCCAACTAGCTGGGAGTCTCACAAGGCAACACATCATTGGCCATAGTATCCCTCAGGGAAGAAGGATTTTAATCAACAGGGTGTCCTTCACCTCATTGCTCAATAGCGACACCTTTGCAGTGATGGGACAGGCCTACAACTATGATTGGGCGTTCCAAATTGAGAAAATGAAAATAAGGATTCAAGTGTTGTTAAAAAAGGAAATTAAGGATGAAAATCTTTTTTTGCTATCTTAAATTTACATTACATTTTGGCGACTTGTGCAAGATGTGCATTAATATATGGTAAGATCAATCGTAGTCCACGCAAGAGATCAGTGTCATAGGGTACAGTAATAGACAATCGTTGGTAGCTGCATACCATAACCTTAACATAGGGAAGTTGTATTTTTTAATTTTTTGGACAGTTATCAACATAGATACATATTACAAAATGCAGCATTGAACATGAAAGCAGTGGTGATGACAATTAGTAAAAATGTACAGAGTCAGTGGTAGTGGAGTCTGAAGAGATGGGTTTTGAGTCTCTCGCGGAAGATGGCCAGTGATGGAGTGTGGAAGATCGTTCCACCACCGAGGGGTCAGGACAGAGAAGAGGCGAGACCGCGAGGAGCAGCTGCCGGGCGCCCGAAGGGAAGGGACAGTCAGTTTGTCGGAAGGTAAAACTGAACGTCATTGGGGGTGAGGAGGGGGGTCATTGGGGAGGAATGTGAGTGAATGGTTGGATCTGCGTGCAGATGTGGATTGAATGATTAAAACTGCGTGTGAATGTCAATGGTGGCAGAAGGGGTGCATGTGAATGGTGGGCATAGAGGGAACTGATAAAAAGACAGGGAGGGGAGCGAGGGGAGAGACGAACAAATGTTGTTTTATGTGTGTATTGCTGCTGGGAAGTGGGAGGAGGCTCTCTGTAGAAATAAATAGGAACTTTTTGCCAAGCTAACACGGAGGTCTCGTCCGTGAGACAGTGCTGGATCACAGAGGAGCAAGTGAGCGAGCTGTGGCGACAGAATGGGCAGAAATCCCAGGGTGGAGAATTGGCTAACAACGGAGCTCCGCTCCACCACGACAGGGAAGTGCCCAGCTGTGTTGTTTGTGCGTGAACATCGTAACACATCGAAATTGCTGTTTGCTTGCTGTTCCATGCAAGCGAAGACCTGGAAGGGGTGTGGCCAGATGAGGAGAGTCTATCTTTCACCGGAGTAGAGTGGCCGTGATTGGAGTGGGAGAGGCCAGCTGGAAGAACTGACGTGGCCCCTGTGTGATTTCTTTTCCTTTTCGTTATTTTTGTGTTTCTTTTGTGTTGGGTGTTGTGTGACTGGGAGTGTGAGTTAGGGCCCCAATTGTTGGTTCCTGGTGGAAGGAGGATTAAGGGACGGCAGTAGCTACGGGAATGGTTGGGCGGGGTGGATGCCAACGGGTAGTGGGGGGAAAAAAAATTGCTGTGTAAATACCCCTCCCTCAAAATGTGTGTGGAACAGGGGAGTGTGCTTACTTGGTTAAGCAGGTTACCGATTTATGGTGAGAGTGGGGTGGAGCTTACCTGCCCTGCCTTTACAGTCCACGGGCCTTGTCGCTACAGTGGGGGAAGGGGGAACCAAGTACATTGGGGTCAGTGTAGGAATACTGTCTTACCTTTTATGAATTTTAATCAATAATTACTGTATCTTTTACTTACCTGTTTGGGTTGTTTGGGTTGTCCCCAAAAAATTCTTGAAAACAACAGGATAGAGAATCTTAGTGGAGGGTGGCTGGGGTTTGTCCCACACCTGGCACCGACACGTTTGCCAGAGGGGTCTGGCTGGGATGTAGGGTGTGATGAGTGACTGGAGGTAGGATCTAATCTATGCTATATGCTATCTGCATCTACACGTTGCACCATCATTCTTACACCCTCAAAACAAGGTACAGGAAGAATAATTTTTCTTGGAATATTGTATCATGAATGGGTACAGAAAGCTGCTGTAAAGGAGAGAGAGAGAAAATAATCAGATACGGCCCAGTGTTTTGCAACAGCGTGGAAGAAATCATTTATGCCTCAATCTAGGCGCAAAGTTCTGCTTTTCTTTTTTACCATTGAGTGGTATGGCCTGAGCAGATGATAATGAACTATAATAGATGCCAAACAGTGAGGACAGGAAGCGAATGTAATTTCCTCAATGTGTGAATAAATCTCATCGCAAGTGTTTTCCTGGAAAGTCTTGTGGATATTCAAATCTGCTGCTTGCTGAGTGGATCATAGGGGCTGTAATTCGACAGAAGTTTATGGCAGGTGACCCACCACAAGATATGATCTTGTTTATGGGAGGAAATTGCCGCAAGATTATTCTCTGAGGTCTTATTAGTCCGCATGATTAAAAACAAAGCTTTGATATTCAACCCAGGAACAGGGGCTGGAATTATTATTATTTTTATTATAATACATAGTTTTTATTTTACAGGGGCCTGTTTCATTCAACGTTTAGCCACATACTGTCAGTGCAAGGGGCTTACATTAATTCAAACCATAGCTTCCCCCAGGATTATGGGTATTAAACAGTATCAAAATGATAATAGAAGCAGCAGAAATCATGCACAGACAGATAGACTGGGATTAAGAACCCACTGATCCCTCTAAATGCTTATTCTTATGATGAGGGGAAGACCCTCTGTTGAACAGCTTTCTGGCCTGTCTTCTCCAGGTGTCGCAATGAGGGGAAGGGTTGGGGGGGTAAGAGGGAGTGCCCTACTTTCACTGGACTATGACAGCCACCAAGTATAACATTAAATAGAATGCAAACCCATCCAAATGAGACAGGGCCAGTGGGGTCAGTTCCAACTAGGAACTTTTGATCACAAGGCAAGATTTAATTTAGAATTGAATAGATTAATATTGAAATAGAGAAGAAGCAATGGATAAGGTTGCCTTGGGAACCCTTGTTTTTATGTTTTAATACAACCTTCCTCCATGCCTTTAGAGACCTATATCTATGAATGACCATTTCATAATGGTCATTCATACAAAGTAGTAAAATACAGTATTGGCAATATAATTTTCATATGAGGGGGCACTTCTGTTGATATCAGTGAATTATATATTGTTGTGCTTGTTAGTGTTTGTGTAGTCAAATGTACAATATGAGGCAGTATGAACTTATGTTGCAAACTTTCCATAATAATGGTTTGCAATGTGCTTGAGCAGCTGGCAAATGATAAATATAAAAAAGCACACAAATGTACCCTACATTTGACCTCAAATTGAAGTGATTATGATCAAAGCCTGCCTCACTCTTTCCCCTTTTCTGTCAAATGCTCAAGGGAGCATTTAGAAGTAAATATTAAATTAAAAGCTGTCATTAAAAGTGTGTGTGCTTCTTGAACATATGCACATCTGTTCAGACTTTACACATAATCCTAAACTTAAAATATGTACTACCTTTTTTCCACACCTCCACTCACCCGCACCCAACGCCAACCTCCCACACCACAGAACAATAGACAATACATCAGTGCTTATCTTTGAAATATATTCACAGTTTTAATCCCTGCTATTGACCTTAATTAAAACTTTTCAGAGCTTCAATATTAATCCTTGCTGAGAGCTGGAGCTTTCACTAAATTAATGTCTGTGAAATTATGTTAAAATATGGAGACATCTCACAATCAGCCTTCCCATTAAAGTGCTTATCAACCTATGTAATGCAGTGGTTATTTTGCAGTAGAACTGGAGAAGGTGTCAGGGCCTGGTGATTGTATTTTTTGTGTTCAAATTGAAACAGCAAGGAAATAATTGAGTAATATTAATGTATCATGAGAATGCCCCTTTCAACCCTCATTTAAGTAAAGAAGCATGTTTGTATATTTCCATTTGTTGCTATATTCTGGAACATGAATGGGAACACACAGTTAAAGCAATTGAAAGAATGCCATTCTATATTTTCAATATACATAGTTTTTTCAACTTGGTCAGAGTATAAAAATGCATACTGTATTTGACTGCATCTTCCTCTTATGCGTACAGTTGTGCGTGACTGAAAAAGTAAGTGAAAAAAAACAGACTTATGAGTAATACTTTTGAAATTAATTAACAAAGCAATAAATCTTAGAACACTTTTACACTGCAGATCAGAATTCAATCAAGCTGTTACTTGAAGGATAAATAGTGCAGGGTTGGATGTGATGAAGAAAGTGAAAAAAGTCATCATAAAGGAGAAATTTGCATACTAATTAACACCATGTCATTTCTCACAGATATTTTCAAAACCAGTGCAATAGACCATCACTATAATAATTTATTTGAATTTAGTACTCTGTTTACCACGTGAAATAGATACTTTGGTTTGAAATCAGTAAACATGTTTTAAAGCAACTATTGTAGAACACACGGTTCATTTCTAAGTTCAGAGGTTTTAATTGGAAGTCACAGTGCATAATCTTTTACCGCCCATTAAAGCCGTTATTTATTTGCACATTTAATTTATGCCCACTATATTCTTCTATCTGCTATAAATCCTGTGCACTCTTAGTTAGTTTTAATGAAATCATCACATTGACATGTAAATTAAGTATTCCTCATTGAACATTTGGTTAAGAAATTCCTTCTTATGACAAGATGAGATTAAACAACAGAATATTGGAAGTGTGTTCAAGATCTATTAATTGTAATGAACTGCACAATGCATGCACATTTTGCAGTGGTCTATAAGGCATAGGCGGAGAGTGAACCAACTGCAGGGTAAAGCTATCGCATATGCACATTTAAAAGTCAAGGCGCATGCGCATTCGCTGTGCATTCGCTGCGCATGCACTACATTTTGACCAGTAGATGGCAGTGCGAAGGAATTATGATGCAATTAATCAAAACCGGAGAGTTTGCTTTTCCGTTATCGCGCTACTAGCTTTATTAAAACAAAGCATCAAGACGCTAGGAAGTACTCTCTACACATATACCTACCATCATAGTGCACAACAGAAAGGGTCACATACCCTTCATAACGTTCGCAAAGGCCTGTGGGACATTACGTAGCGCACAGCGCCACAGCCATACGTTAGCCGTGGTAGCTAGGCTACAAACAAGAACTAGCAACCGCTGATAACACACACAATATGGCGAATACATTAATTAGCATTGTTGGTAGCTAAGCTAACTGCTCACCATTACACTGCTAAAAGTGAGTCGAATATCTACATAACGTCACGGTTGCCTTGCACTGCCGAACTCCACTGGTTGAAGTAAGTTAAGTCAGTCAAGTTGTCAGAGTTTTGTGCCTGTGCTAATCTTCAGTAAAATAATAGAATGAACTTTCTCTAACGTTACACCAGTGTACTTATTCAATTCGATGCCAGGTGTAATATAAGGCTTGCTTATTAATTATCATACACATAATTTATAACACTTTTTATCCTTCAGCTTTCAGGGTAACATAGTCTAGCTATGTTGACTGCCATTTCACTGATAGGACAATGTGTTGTTGGATGAGACTGGAGCACTGAACTAGCTAGCTAACTAATGTTAGTAGCCTAATAACCATGCTGCAATCGGCTGCAGCTGGCCAGCTTAGTTACGTCCTCCGCAATAGGCAGTGGATTTAGTGAGCTAACTCCAAAATCCTCTATCGCTAGCATTTGTGTTTAATTGTTTATATATATATGGGTGGTTGACGTGACATGGCCTTTTTTTGGTTCCGGGCGTCAAACACAAATAAATAATAGTTACATTTGTCAAAAAAATTTCTTATATTGTTAAGAAGATGTTGCTTTATGTGAACATAATTAGGATTCATGCAAGCTATTAATCACTTTTTCACAATTTTCAACCAAACATGTAAAAGCTCATATGGTGTGACTGTCCCAAGCATGTTTCACAAAGTTTAAACTAAAGTAAAACGAACAAAAATAAGTGCAACTCCCCTCAACAAATTACAGTATGATAACACAGATGTATATTTGTGAGCCTGCTATTTTCAACGTCCAGGCATAACATTTTGAGTTAGTTTTGATTAACAAACAAAACAGATTTTGTCCCAGAAATAGATATCGTATGGTGTGACACTATAATGTGATATTTAAATGGACAATTATTTGGACACCCTTGTGGAGGAAGGGTCCTTGCTCAACCAGGAAGTACAGAAAACATCTCAGAAGGACATTTAGGGGTCACAAGGTGAGTTTTCTCTTGTCATTTTTTCAATAAATCTAATAATTTTTGCACTCCCACTTTAGTACCCTTTCCGCTTGTCTTTTAGTGTGACGCTCTTTACACAAAAATGCCAAAGATAAAATTACTTTTTTTCATTAATACATAGAAATCTATGTTACCATGTTACAGTGGGTATGCTATTTGGATGCTAGCTTATAAGCACAAGGCCCAATATTGTGCTAAGTGCATGAAACATCATACGGTGTGACACTACATCATGTTGTGTGACAGTTTTTGCTTGTCATTCCATATGATCCATTTGTCACACCATATGATATGAACTGTATTTTCCTACATACAGAATGATTATTTATTTGAGTTAACAATTTATTCTTGTATTTTATAACTAATTCAGTTTTATCTGAAGTTTTTGCTATTTTTTCTCAATATCACATGATAAAAAATGTATACCTACTCCACTCAGGGAAATCCATACAAAGCAGATGCACGTATCATGTTTATTCAAATGAAAACTATCTCCTTCTGTCATACTTACTCACACAAAAAGAGGACATCACGATCGGTGAGAAAACCTACAAAAATTGGGTTAAAAAAACTAAAAGAGGGACACTAGGGGAGTTGCAAGAAGTCTTCCAGAAGGGGCTGGAGGAGATTGCCAGTCACCAGTATAACTGGCTTCACCAGGTGCAGCAATTCAGGCATGTCAAAGAGAACATGAAAAACAATGAGATGGTGTTGCACATAGACTTCTCTGAAAAATATGCCTGTAAACTCAACAGTGAGATTCAGGCATTTCACTTCGGTGGCAATAGGCAACAGGCAACAATACACACTGGAGCTGCCTACTCGGTCAATGGCTCCCAGTGCTATGCCACAATTTCTAAGTCCTTAAGACATGATGAACGAGCAGTGTGGGCACACATTAAGTCAGTTATAGATGATTTCCGGAAAATAAATCACCATGCAATCGACACCATGCATGTCCTGAGTGATAGCCCAGCAACTCAGTATCGCAATCGAGCAAACTGCTTCCTCATGAGCAGTATTCCCTATACATGGGGATTCAAGCGGGTCACCTGGAACTTTTCGGAGCGATCTCATGGCAAGGGTGCACCTGATGGTGTTGGGGGAGTGTTGAAGCGTAAGGCAGACATGCATGTCCTTGGAGGCAGTGACCTTAAAACTCCAATGGATCTGTATAACTATTTACAGAAGAAAACGTCTGAAAACATCACAGTCAAGTGGATCGAAGAAGAAGATATCTCTGCCATGAATGAAATGCTGCCTCCTTCAGTGCGTCCAGTGACTGGGATCAGTAATACACACCAGGTTCTGTCTTTTTTCCCAGGGAAAATATTTTACAGAGCTCTAAGCTGTTTCTGCAAGTACCCAGAGATCTGCCCTTGCCACAAGCTGAGCAAACTTGAGTTTGACCATGTCTCCGCTGCTGAGGGGCCCTGTGCCCAGTCAAGTGACTGTGGCTCTTCTGCTGAGATGCCCAATGCCCAGTCAAGCCACCCTGGCTCTCCCACTGGTGAGCCCCATGCCCAGTCAGAAGATGCCACACCATGTGAACCTGACCTCGGGACAAGTTCAGATGAACAGGAGAAGTACATGGAGGGAATTTTGTCATTGTTAAATATGATGGCAAACCGTATGTGGGACAGATCATGGGGATACATGGTGAGGAGGAGGAGGAGCTGGAGGTGAACTGTATGCAACAACTTGGGGAGAAAAATGCTTTTGTCTGGCCAAGCAAATCAGACTGCATTTTCTACCATCACAATCAAATAGTCTGTATAATATCAGAACCCAAGCCATGCAGTCGGTTTGCCATGCTCTCGAATTATGACTGGCTTGTGTATAATGAATTGTGAACACACACACACACACACACACACACACACACACACACACACACACACACACAAAACACACTTCACACACACACACACTACACACACATAGAGCAAAGATATCCAGACAATACTATACCTGTAATACTATTCTTTACTAGTGTGTTCTTCACTAAAAATACTGTTCTTCACCAGTCCTGTGTCAGATACCCAAGTACTATGTTAAGTGGCACAATGTTTCACACATGTGTGATTTTTCTTCAACTGTTCTTGAATGTTTTAAATGCAATGCTTTTCAGTCATGTGATTTCAGAACATGCTATAATACACTTTTTTGCATAAAAAAAGTTGACACGTTTCATTTGTGGTGTGGTTCATCCTATGGTGTGACACTATATCATTTGGTGTGACATTCAAAATTGTGACCATAAAAAGGCTTTTTTAGTGATAAATAGTAAAAATCTTACTGGAACATATGTAAAATAGTATAGGTGTGAGTCACAAGCATTTTGTTAGATTTATAACAGGGTTTGTCAGAATGAATCTAAAACTTATTGAAAGATAGAGGGGAGATGTCTTACTCTGCACCATGATTAAGAAAAATAATACAAAATATAATGAATTTGGACAAGGATATGCTGGATTTCAAGAAAGTAATGATAAAGAATTATGATAAAGTGAGTTACTTGAGAAAAGTATACCCCATTTTAATTTTATATACAATAATTTTAATGTCACACCATATGACAGTTTTAGGCACTAATACACAAAACAGTGAATACATTCAGATTCAAATGCAAAATCTTTAAAAATCACATAGATTTTTAAAAATGTAAGAGTCAGTACAACACAACTAAATAATTGTCATGCCTCTTATTTGAAGTCTAAAAAACATTTTTTTTCAGGCTTATACGTCAACCACCCATATATATATATGGCCCTTCAACACATGGGAGCCAGAAAAACAACATTTCCCAGCAGCCCGCAGTCCCGCACCTGAAAGATGTTAAGTGTTTGGGACTACGGACAGCTGAAGGCCATTTGGAGGCCTATTTAAAGGACTAAAGGCCTCTACATGCTTCTGCGTAAGCAACAGGACTGCAACACGACTGCGACGCGACATTCCTCTGCAACATGAGCACTTGGCAATACATACTTCTGCGCAATCTACACAACATGGTGTCCTTACACTTCCTGAAGCTGTTTCATTTTATACCATCTCATCTCTCATCTCATCTCATTGTCTAAGCCGCTTATTCCTGGTCAGGGTCGCAGGGGGGCTGGAGCCTATCCCAGCATGCATAGGGGCGAGAGGCAGGAATAAACCCTGGACAGGTCGCCAATCCATCCCAGGGCACACACACCATTCACTCACACACTCATACACTCATACCTACGGGCAATTTAGACTCTCCAATTAGGCTAACGTGCATGTCTTTGGACTGTGGGAGGAAACCGGAGTACCCGGAGGAAACCCACGCGGACACGGGGAGAACATGCAAACTCCACACAGAAAGGCCCCCGGCCTGGATTCGAACCCGAGACCTTCTTGCTGTGAGGCGACAGTGCTATCCAATGCACCACTGTGCCGCCCCATTTTATACCATGTTGAACAAATTATGCTAGCTATCTATATCATTAGCTACTGTTAACTAGCTTTATTTGGCCATAATACCAGGTTGCTAGCTAGCTAGCTAGCTAGATATTGATAGTTTTGCTTAGCTAATGTTGACATAGATATATTGTGGAAAACAGATATGTGCGCTTCCCAGTGTTTACCTCTATGCCCATACATGGAGTTCCTGCGTCGCCACCGGTGAGATTGACAATCAAGTCAATGCCCATATATGGAGTTCCACAGCAATCGGGAGAGAGAGAGAGAGAGAGAGAGAGAGAGAGAGAGAGAGATATTAACAGTGTGTATGATCTTGTTTGGAAGGAGGAATCTGCTGTGTGCTGTTACCCGTGACTGTCTGAGAACCTGCCCCGTGATTGACCCTCGCCTGCCTGACTTACCTCCGCCTAGCCCAATCCTGGACCGTCTGAGATTCCGTCTTCGTGTGCCGAACCCTGCTTACGGATATCGACGAGACGATTGGAATGTGGATTGGACTGTATTGTTACGAGTAACATAACAAAATAAACAGAGCGTACAACAAATGAGAATATAAAAATAATAACAACTTATTAAACTACAAAACAAAGGTTTGCAGCAAGCAAAGCAAGTTTGTAAAAGTATGTTTTTAAAAGGGTTTAGTTTAGGTTTAGGAGTTTAGGAGCTTTGATAGAGAGCTCAGTCACCTTTAGTTGTCAACCTAGACTCTGAAACCGCCAGCAGTGCCTTATCAGATGATCTGAGTGGCCGTCTGGTATGGTAAGGTGACAATAGCTCAGTCATATATTCTGGAGACAAACCATGCCTTGCTTTGTAAGTAATTAATACAATTTCAAAATAAGTTATAAACTGAACTGGTAGCCAGTGCAAGGAAGCCAAGATTGGAGCAATGTGGGCAATTTAGCCTGGTTAGCAGCCTAGCTGCTGAGTTTTGCACTAATTGGAGCCGGGCCAGAGCTTGACGGCTCAAACATGTATATAGGGAATTGCAATAATCTAACCTAGAGGAAAGAGAAGCATGTATAGCAGAGGATCAGCATGTCAGTGTTTTTAGACAAAAAGAATGACCAGAGTTTTGAAATAGTTCTTAGCTGATGATAGCATGACTGAACTAACCTTTTTGTATGTTGGTTAAAATTGAGATGGGGATCAAAAGTCACACCAAGTTTTCTCGAAGTAGGCTTTACATTAGAAACAAGAGAGCAAAGATTCAACTGAATTTTATCGGAGACATGCCTTGGACCAAGAATCAATGCTTCAGTTTTATCAGAGTTAAACTGGAGGAAATATTGGGACATCCAGCTTTGAATGTCAGTTAGACAGTCACGGAGAGCAGCTAACTTGCTAAAATCATTTGGTTTGACCAACATGTACATCAGCAAAAATGTGAAAAGAAATATTGTGATTACAAATAATTTGGCCCAAAGGTAGCATATACACTCAGTGGCCACTTTATTAGGTATATCTTTCTAGTACTAGGTAGGACCCCCCTTTGCCCCCAGAACAGCCTGAATTCTTTGTGGCATGGATTCAAGGTGCTGGAAACATTCATCAGAGATTCTGGTCCAGGTTGACATGATAGCATCGCGCAGTTGCTGCAGATTTGTTGGCTGCACATTCACGTTGCGAATCTCCCGTTCCACCACATCCCAAAGGTGCTCTATTAGTCTGAGATCTTGTGACTGTGGAGACCATTGGAGTACACTGAACTCATTGTCATGTTCTTGGAACCAGCTTGAGATGACATGTGTTTTGTGACATGGCACATTATCCTGCTGGAAGTAACCATTAGAAGATGGGTAGAATGTGGCCATAAAGGGATGCACATGGTCAGCCACAAGGCTGTGGCATTTAAACAATGCTTAGTTGGTATTAAGGGGTCTAATATGTGCCAAGAAAACATTACTCACACCATTACACCACCACCACCATTCTGAACCATTGACACAAGGCAGGATGAATGCATGGATTTATGTTGTTTATGTCAAATTCTGACCCTACCATTTGCATGTCGCAGCAGAAATCGAGATTCGTCAGACCAGGCGACGTTTTTCCAATCTTCAACTGTCCAGTTTTGGTGAGCCTGTGCCCACTTTAGCCTCACTTTCCTGTTCTTAGGAGTGGAACCCGGTGTGGTCTTCTGTTGCTGTACACCATCCACTTCAAGCTTCGATTTGTTGTGCTTTCAGAGATGCTCTTCTGCATACCACTGTTGTAACGCATAGTTATTTGAGTTACTGTCGCCTTCCTGTCAGCTTGAACCAGTCTGGCCATTCTCGTCTGACCTCTCTCATTAACAAGGCATTTTCGCTCACAGAACTGCTGCTTACTGGATGTTTTTTGTTTTTTCACATGATTCTCTGTAAACTCTAGAGACTGTTGTGCATGAAAATCCCATGAGATCAGCTGTTTCTGAGATACTCACACCACCCTGTCTGGCACCAACAATCATTCCATGGTAAAAGTCACTTAGATCACATTTCTTCCCCATTTTTGATCTGAACAATAACTGAACCCCTTGACCATGTCTGCACACTTTTATGCATTGAGTTGCTGCCACATGATTGGCTGATTAGATAATTGCATTAACGAGCAGGTGTACAGGTGTACCTAATAAAGTGGCCCCTGAGTGTAGATGGAGAACAAAATCAGCTGTAAAATTCATCCCTGAGGAACACCACATGTAATCATTGCTGATGAGGACACATAATCACCAATAGTGACTGAGAATGTTTTATTTGAAAGATAATACAAGAACCAGTTCAGTGCAGTTCTGGAGATGCCAACCCAGGTTTTGAGTCTATCAATTAGAATAGAGTGATCAATGGTATTGAAAGCTGCACTGAGATCTAAAAGGACTAACAGATCATTAACCTTGAGAAGGGCTGTCTCTGTCCTATGATGTGTCCAAAAACCTGACTGGAAATTTTCAAAAAGATTATTGCTGTTCATTGCAGATAAGAGTTGCTTAGACACATTTTTTTTCTCCAGGATTTTAGAAGTAAATGGCAACTTTGAAATGGGTCTGTGATTATTCAGAACAGAGGTATCTACATTAGGTTCCTTAAGGAGGGGTGGACCACTGCACAGGAAGTAAGCAGGAACATACCCTGTAACAAGTAAGCTATTAACTCTATTTACAATAGAGAGTAATACTGGGCCAACTGCCCCAATAACATTTTTAAGGAATCTGGTAGGGATGACATCAAGCGGACTAGAGGAGGATTTCATGGGGGACACAATATCCATGAGATCCTCTGCTGAAATTAGCTAAAAATAACTCATCACATCAATGCTCTGGCAGGGCACATTGACCACATGTAGAGGAGTAATCTTGGTTCTAATGTTTTCAATCTTCTTCACAAAAAATGACAATAACTTCTCACATTGATCTGTAGAGGATTCAGATATACAATTTGGAGAAGGATTTACAATATTATCTATAGTTTTAAATATAAATCTAGAATTGTGACAGTTCTCAGAGATTTGATTGGAGAAATATTTAGCTCTCACATCTTTAACTGCCTTATTGGTCCGTCATCAGCAGATAATGCACTTGTAATTTAGTGGTTTTCCAATTGCATTCTGCTCTTCTACATTATGTTACGTATACAGTCATTAAGCCATGGGGAGCTTTTGACAGTTGACTTTCTCCTAATTTTAAAAAGGGCAGTAGCATCAAGACTAGTTAGACATAAGCTATTAAAGCTATTTACTAATTCCTCAGTCTGTAAGAAGGGGAAGTTTTACTAGACCTTGAGAAGGCCAAAGAAAACGTCTCACCAGTTAATGATGCGAGAACGAAAGGAGCGGCTATTGTTAGTACATGTGATGGGAAGCTAAACATAAAAAGTAATAGTGAGATGATCAGAGACACAAATATCCTTAATTTCAAGACTGCTTAGGTTCAAGCCAAAAGTAAGGACAAGATCAAGTGTATGACCCACATTATAAGTTGGCCCTGATACGTGTTGCACTAGATTAAAGGATTCTATGAGATTTAAGAACTCAATTGTGAAAGGATTTGAAGGAATATCAACGTGAATATTAAAATCACCAGCGATAATGATTCTATCATATTTAAATTCTAGAGAGATAAAACTGTGAGATAAAACTATTATTATCTGTTTTGGAGGGCTACACACCACTACACAGAGAACCAGAGAATGACTATATAGTTAACATAAGCACTTCAAAAGAAGAGAATTCATTAAGTGTGGCAGAAATGCACACAGAAATGTCTCGAAGGAAGCAGTTTGCTGCCCTCTGAGAACTAGCTTGCCTCGTAGAGATGAGCGACGGACTCGTGTGGGGAGGGTAAATTGAAATAAATAGAGGGTGTAATTTGCTACTAATTTGGGAGTAAAGCAGAAGAAAAAAATCTTAAATGTGCATTTAAAACTACAATTAAATCTGTTAAAACCTTTAAAACAAGAAATAAAACCATAGGATACAACTCTCAGGTAGTCAAAAACGCTTCTCGCTCAAACAGGAAGTGACGTAGTAGTGCAGTGATGCATGTGACAGCCTACTATAGGAGAGCTCATCACAGGTAGCCTGATGAGAAGCTAGGGGACACTTATACAGCAGTATCCCAAGGAACACTCACTACTTGAGTCCCTTGACTCCTGGTTATAGTCAGTTAATGAAATAGCCCAAAATGAAACTAGCGATTCAGACTATAAAAGACTCTGTACTGCAAGTAGAGAGATGCTTTTTGGCCATTCCAGAGCTTCAGTTGTCACATCAAATGAAAATGTGGTTCCCACACAAATTTGCGTATACATTGTGATGTCGTGCAACCACAACTATTGAAATAAGTGGCCTCTATTTATCTGCAGTGGTGTGCCTCTAGCCAACAGTAGGTTAGCCTCTCTGAAGGAATATGTAATGAAATGTAGGCACCATATTTTTAATCCTAAAGCTATTATGGATTTATGGCCAATGCTTCTTCCAAGCATAGAATTGTATATCTCACTACACTCCAGAAACCCCCCACCCTCTCCATATTGATGTGGAATTTCCTTTAAAAAGAGTTAAAGTTGTTCCTTCGTACCTTTGTTTGTAGAACAATTAATGCAGGCTGAAGTCTTTGTTTCCGTGTTTCAAAATGTATTTCTTTAATAGAGTAGAGAACATACTGGGTTTGTCCTCTCAAGTACAGATTGACAAAAAACCAAAGATGCAAACAGAATGGTCGTGCTTTATACATTGTAAATGAGTGTGTCACATCTCACACTCAAACAAGATGAGGTTTCAAAGACAGGAGATTACACCTGGGGAAGGAGAGGGGAGCTAAACTGGGGGGGAAGGACTGGGGCACCCAAATGGCACCATTGTCTTAGACACATCAGGGGGGAAGACACACAAAAGGGGGGTTAGATGTGCAAACTCTCCAACATTGTATTCCAACACATATATGTTCTTAAATGGGTAGATAAAGGTCCTTAATTCTGGCTTGTAATAGGAGTGGGAGGTAGTGTCACTGCACTCACTGTAATCCTGTTTTTTGTATTGGGTCTGGCATGGATGGAAAAGCTTATCTACTGAGGAATGTAATTATTGTGTCCCTCCCATCATAACTGACATATTTTTGAACCCGTTGCAAAAGCATCGGGGCTACATATATGGAATTGCAATTACAGCAAATTCTCGTTTCAACCTACCAGTATTCAGAAGAGGATTAATACACAATGTTTAATTGTGATGTTCTAAGTTTTTAATGCTGTATCAGATTAAATACTATGTGCTAATGCACAAGCATGCCACTTTGAACTTCTTTATTTGTGAATATTGAACTTAATTGGTACATGCATTAGTGTAAATCTGAACACTGATTCTGTGTAGAATCATATGTCTGATGCAAAATACACCTCGTGGACAGAGAGGGACTTTTTCATGGGCAGATTTACATGAAGTCGAACAGTTGGACTCTTTGTCCTTCTCTGTCACATTCAACTGGAAATCATCAGGTTCCGGTCTCAATGTTAATGTATTCCCTTTTATTTGACTTTTTAATGGGCTTTTACCTAATTATCATCACATGATCCCCTAGATCAGAGCAGGAGATGAAACTTGGAGGGGGCTGGTGGGGGAATGTGGTGGGGGGGGGGGAGGGGACAAAAGGAGGTCAAATTTGGAGGTGTTGGCGAGCGGCCTGCTCCGCATCAGTACATCCTTCTGCCACTTCCGCGAAGATACATTTTTCCCCTTGAACATGATGTCAATATGTTGATGTACCTTCTTTTATTAAGACACCATCCAACTGATATCTGCCCTGCTGTGTGTTACCAACATAAATAATTAGAACAGAGACCAAGGAACGGTAGGTGGCTTTTGGCACAAAGAAATAATCATACTTGATGTGGAAAATAAAGTAAAAGCAGCCATCTGTTCTCGGCAGGGGTAGGGAAAAAAACACGTTAACATATTGTCACTAACATTATGAAATACACAGTTAATAATTTATCCATGGCACCCGACTCTGGACACTTGTTTAAGCAATATAAGCAGGGAACAGGGCCTTCGTACAGGCTTAAATTAACCCTCGCTTTAACTGCTCACGGCAGATCCGCCAAGCATTTTGTAACACGCTCTGTCAATATTTGCTTAAAGGATTGGTGGAAGGGGCCATAGCAAGGCACAGTTAATGACAGAAATCATCTCAGATATGAGTTTAACCAAGTGTCTGTGCCAGGAGGAAGTTGAACTGATTTCCACGCTGCTGCTGGTCTCTGGTTGATGATTTCATTGTCTGCTGGGCACGTACACAGATAACATACACACACAAAAACAAGACTCATGCCTTTGTGTACAATCAAATATTTATAATATAGAAATAATAAAATCTTGGTGTTATGATGTTTATAAAAAAATGTTAATGAATACCCATATTAATGAATACCTATATAAAATGATTTGCATTTAAACTGCACTGTTATATTTTCTGCATGTAAAGCATTATAAAAGTTAATCGAAGCTACAAAACTTTAAACCACAGATGCAACATACAGTCATCCAGCTGTGCATGATATTGCACCTTTGAATATACTCAAGGCACTCAATACTTGGGTGACTAAGCTTGAGTTGTCTCAGACACAAAGCATGGCAAATGATTTTGAGATATACAGTATATATATCTTTTTTAAATGTTGTTTCAGATTTTTCCCAGTTTTTCTCACCAATTGGGAAGCCAATTATACCCTCTATTTATTTTGCCGCCCATCTCTACGGGGCAAGCTACTCTCCGAGGCCGGCGATGATCTGCCTCCTTCGAGATAGAATGCACCGACCCCCTTACATGCTTCACAGCAAGTCTTAATCTCTTAGCTCCGTCCTCCTCCTCGACCTGTCAGCTGCATTTGATACCGTGGACCACCAGATCCTGCTGTCATCTCTCGTCAAAATGGGAATCTCAAGTCATACCTGGCTGACCAGTTCTACCAGGTGGCCTGGAGATGATCCCTCTCCTCTCCCAAAACCATAACCACCGGAGTCCCACAGGGCTCGGTGCTAGACACCGTCCTATTCTCCCTGTACACCAAGTCACTTGGTTCTATCATCTCTGCTCATGGTTTTTCTTATCACTGTTATGCCGACGACACTCAACTGTTTCTCTCCTTCTTTCCTTCTGAGACCCAGATCCCTGCATGGATCTCTGCATGCCTGGCAGACATCTCTACCTGGATGTCCACCCACCACCTGAAGCTGAACCTGGGGAAGACGGAGCTGTTCTTCCTCCCAGCAAAGGGCTCCCCGGTGATTAATGCTTCAATCACAATGGAAGGCTCCATAGTGTCTCTGTCCCAGTCTGCTAGGAGTCTTGGAGTGACCCTGGACGACCAGCTGTGCTTCTTGGGCCACATCGCAGCGATTACCTGGACCTGCCGATTCTCCCTCCATAACATACGACCGTTCCTCACCCAAGAGGCCACACAACTCCTGGTCCAGGCCCTGGTGATCTTATGTCTGGACTACTGCAATTCCCTGCTGGCAGGCCTACCGGCCTGTGCCATCAAGCCACTGCAACTAGTCCAGAATGCTGCCGCACGTCTGGTGTTCAACCAACAAAAGTTCACCTATGTCATCCCTCTACTCTCCTCTCTGCACTGGCTCCCCATTGCAACATGCATCAGATTCAAATCACTGGTGCTGACTTACCAAGCAGCTACAATAACTGCTTCACCTCCAGACACTCATCACACCCTTCACCCCAGCCAGACCCCTCTGCTCCGCCTCCTCTGGCAAACTGACTGTCCCATCCCTCCGGGTGCCTGGCAGCCACTCCTCGCAGTCTTGCCTCTTCAGTCAGGACCACGGAATCACTTGCGAAAACCCACCTTTTCAGACTCCACTACCACTGAATTCTGTACATCTAACCAATTGTCATCACCACTGCCTACATGTTTAATACTTTTTGTATATGTATACTTGTTTACTCCTCAAAAAAAAAAAAAAAAAGTACTAACCTTCCCAGTGTTACAGGTATGGTATGCAGCTGCCAACAACAATGTCTATTGCTGTATTACTGCACTGATCTCTTGCGTGAACTATGATTGTTCTTACCATGTATTAATGCATATCTTGTAAGTTGCTCTGCATAAGAGCGTCTGCTAAATGCTTAAAATGTAATGTAAATGGCTAATGGCCAGGACCGGTCTGGTATAGACGGATTTCGAACTGCATCCCTGATAGGCAACTCAAACAGGACCAGCCAAATACATGTGCGTTGCACCACTATGCTATCCGCCAGCCCCTGATTTTGAGATATTGTGAATTAAATTGACCTAATGCATGCTCAACTTGATGTTGAATGCTTGTTGTTTGTACATTTTGAGACAAACCTAAATGCACAACTGCCAAAGTAAAAAAAAGCTATTTCTATTTGTTTAACAGCCTCTTCAAATGATCCATTATGTGCTATTCTGCCTGTAAAAAGGTGGAAGTACGTATATTTTGCAATGCACAGGGTCTTATGGGAAACTTGCACATGTTGCTGATGTCTGTCATTGAAGATCTGACACAGTTAGCTAATGTATTCTCTGTCACTGTGGTAACCATATTACCCTGGTGGAATTAGTATTAAAGGAGGTGAAATTATCAAAAGTGGGACATAATTCATCTTCAGGTGAAAGAAGATGGCCCTATCAGACTGCTACTGAAAATCTGTGTTTGAATCAGTGCAGTCAAAAATATATCAGAGGACATTGCCATTATCAGAGGACAACTCCAGGATCTTGTGGGCAGTTGTACACACAACAGGGGTTAACATTAATGCACTTCACCAATGTCATTTGTGAATAAGCAGATTCACCCCAGGAACACGACTTGAGTGACTATTGATTTAATTTCTGCCGCTTATATGTATATCAGTTTCATAATAAAGATTTGTAGCAAAGAGCATTTTTTTGTAGACAGGCTGTGATGCTTGGAGACACCCTGGTGTATTAATGAAGTGATTAGCCCTTAGCGTTCTCCTGCGCTAGCGCTGATTACCACCTACAAGTGTAATAGTCCTGCTGTGGAGACTGTTAACTTTGAAGCACATTAACTCCTAATGAAAATCTGGCCCTTCTCAAGCCCCTCTCTGTGTAGCTGCAAGGCGCCATTGTTTTCCAAAAAAGATCAAAAGGTTGAATCTGATTGGTTTAAAAAAGTTTCATGGGCTTTGATCATTTGATATTCATATTTATTCCATCCTCTGTGAAGCCAGTTTCAGATAAGTGGCTTGTTTTTCCATGACTTTCCAACACCACATTAAAGTTAATCAGCACCCCTTTAGTTTAATTAGTCAACATATTCATGACCATCACTTAAAAGATAGCTCCGTAAAGATTTTAGGACATATCTGAATGTACAATTGATGAGCATGTCCATATAAAACAGGTTAAAAAAAATTCTGTAAATAATAAAATCTATGATTCTTACTCATCTTATGCACGTTAAATAAATATGCTGTGCAATACGTATTTGTACCATATCATGAAAATATTCGGCTTCAGCTGTGTATTCTGAAGGTTTTTGACTTCAATCATTTACATTTTCAGTTTCCAAATCAAATTAAATGTATTTGTATAGTGCTTTTCACAAATGCATTGTCACAAAACGCTAAACAAAAGAACCCAGGCCTAGACCCCCCCAAAAGCAAGCCTATGGCAACATTGGCATGGAAAAACTCCCTGGTCAGTCCAAAGGTGACTCAGGGCTGGCTGACTTTGCGCCTCCGAGTTAAGTAGTCGGTAGGGCGGTGGAGGCTGAACCACGTGAAGGGGGTCCAGATCCAGGCACTCGGGTAGGCGAGGGTTGATGGGGGCAGCTCACACTTCTTGCAAGATCTAGGGCTCGGGGACAGGTGCCCCCAAGTCAGAGACCGCGGCACAGGAGAGAACATGTAGTCAGAAAAAAGCAGTGCTATATCCAGTAGCATTATGTGAGAGCTGGGGCCTCATTTATAAAACGTACTTACGCACAAATTTGATCTTAGAACGTGCGTACGCTCAAATCCACGCCAGATTTATAAAACGGTCTTGACGTGGAAAAGTACTTACCTCCACGTCAGGTTTCAACCTGGCGTACGCACTTTCCCTTGTGGCAATGTTTGAGTACTGCAGGTATTCGCGGTCTCGTCTCTTCTCTGTCCTGACCCCTCGCTGGTGAAATAATCTTCCGCAATCGGCCAGGACCGCGGAATCACCTGCGATCTTCCGCGACAGACTCAAAACCCACCTTTTCAGACTCCACTACCACTGAATTCTGTACATCTAGCTAATTGTCATCACCACTGCCTACTTGCTCAACACTATATACCCCTGCTTACTCCATTAAAAAATAATAATTGACTAACCTTTTCCTTCCCAGTGTTACAGGTATGGTGTGCAGCTGCCTGCAATGATGTCTATTGCTGTATTACTGCACTGATCTCTTGCGTGTACTATGATTGTTCCTACCATGTATTAATGCACATATTGTAAGTCGCTCTGGATAAGAGCGTCTGCTAAATGCTTAAAATGTAAAATGTAATGTAAAATGTATTCGAAATCTAACAGCGCCAACATGTCTGCTGCCTATTATTATTATTATTATTATTATTATTAGTAGTAGTAGTAGTAGTATTACCAGATTGAACACATTGCTTAGGCTATACGTAATGGTTTGCACAATACATTTATTAATAAATTAAAACAACATAAGCTAAGCTACTTGTGGAAAACAAAACAAAAACACACATTGGTTTTCCAAAACTACCCCAATTAGCATAATTGACACATCCTTGAAATGTATTTAATACATATTATGGTTCCACGCGTGTAAAACACTTCGGTCAATCTGTAGGCTATAAAATAGAATGGCTTCGCTTCAAGATATCGCCAACCGCGCAATAAGAAGGGAACGAGTTATTAGAGATTTTGACCTCAGTTTTAAATCAGTTTTTAAATTATTTACGTCCTTCAGGGACCTTTGCTGCCCCCGCTTCACAGCCTGGGCTACAGACTGCCAGGCCACGTGCTTGGTTGTACTGGTAAAGCCATTGGAAAGGCTCCCAAACAGCGTCCCTGCACGCAGCTGCACCTCCGCCAACAAGACCTCGATTTCCGCCTCGCTAAAATTCTTTTTCTTGCAGCTCGCCATTATCAAGTAGAACATTTCTGTTTTGATTCGTGCTCCTTTATATGCTAATGATATTAATTAGGGGCGTTTACAAGGCGGAGATCTAAAACCATTCAGCTACGCACAATTTCAAGATCATTTGCGATTTATAGATTTCACATCTGGGGACTGGCGTACGCACGTTTTTTGGGCGTACGTTCAGTTTCTCTGAATCACACTTACGCACATTTCAGAAATGATCTTAGATCAAATATAGGATGGTTTCTACGCAACTTTTTATAAATGAGGCCCCAGGGGAGCACAAGCATAGGAAATATACAGATAGCCCTGACAGGTGTAAGCTATGGCAGCATAACTATTAGGAGAGGAACAGAGAACACATGCAGCCATGAGGGAGTTCCAAACCATCCACACCCAATCAAGGATAACCAGCCTAACACTGGTGGTAATATGTTGAGGAGGTGACAGTATGGAAAGTGTAGTGTCTTAACTGACTTAAATAAGACCACGGAGAGATATTCACGGTTCCTTTACTGGCACATAGTAGAACTTACAAAAGCGTATGACGTAGCACGTACATATGACAATATAGCCTGTACCACAGAGGCTCTTAAAGGAGCCTGAACCATAACACTCCTCCCTTCTACAATCAAAGTTGTATGGACAATAAAACAAACACTGCAGATCTTCTGAACCTATCTGCTTAAACAATTATCAAGAACAGATTCAGTGCAACTGTCGAAAAGTTCTGGTTGACCATCCCTAGGCTAAGGCCTACAGATTTAATCTGTCTGGTGGATTCCGTGTTCTCTGGGGATATCTGGACAGTACTATCATTTCAGGTTCCCTTACCCCCCCTGCATTCCTGTCCAGCTCTTCATGAACGCTCCTTGGCTGAGCGTCCTGTGTGGCTGCAACAGTCTGTGTGGCTGCAGCAGTCTCAGCTGTAGTTCTGCCGGTGTCCTGTGTGGCTGCAGCAGTCTCCACTGTAGCTCTGCCCTTTTCTTGCTGTTGTATTACCGGTGACTTTGTTGGTGCGGCTTGTCCCCCTGTAAGATGCATCTGGTCTATGTGTCGCCGCCACACCATGTTCGGACCCACCTGCACTTCATAGCTCCATGGTCCTGTCTGGGCCTGTACTATTCCATACGCCCACTTCCCACCCCTTCGATAGTCTCTCACCATGACTTCCTGCCCCGCGGTGACTTGGCGCTCCCGCCCACCATGCAGCATCTTTGCTTGTTTATTTAGCACCTCGTTGCGTCTGCTTGGCTTCATGAGGTCTAGACGTGTACGCAGACTCCGTCCAAACATCAGGACTGCTGGGCTCTCACCCGTGGTGGCGTGTGGCGTGTTCCGGTATGATGCCAAGAACCGAGACAGTCTCGTCTGCATGGTTCCTCCATCCCGTTTGGATGCTCGGAGCCCCTGTTTGAGGGTCTGGACGAACCTCTCTGCCAGCCCATTTGTGGCTGGGTGGAACGGAGCTGAGGTTGTGTGTTTGATCCCGTTCACTGCCATGAATTGTGTAAATTCGTCACTCGCAAATGTTTGTGCGTTCTAGCTGGAGGGGAAGTCCAAAACGAGCAAAGATTGTTCTCAAGTACTCAATGGTTTGAGCTGACATCTGAGACTTGGTGCAAAAAACCTCTGGCCACTTAGAATGTGCATCTATGACCACCAAAAAGTTGTGCTCCTCAAAGGGTCCCACGTAGTCTACATGTATTCTCTGCCAAGGTTCTGTTGGCCACTCCCAGGGATGGACCGGGACCGGGGGAGGCATGTGGCGTGTCTCTAGGCACCCACTACAGTTCTTGGTCATTGTTTCGAGTTGTTCATCCACTCCAGGCCACCAAAAATGGCTACAGGCCAGCAGTTTCATTTTTACTGTTCCCACGTGGCCCTCGTGGATCTGCTGTAGCACTTGACTCTGGAATTTCTTGGGTATGATCACTCTCATGCCCCACAACAAGCATCCCTGGTGTGTGGTTATTTCCTCCTTTCTCTGTCGGTAGGGTGTTACCTCCTTGCTGCATGTGGTCGGCCAGCCAGTCATGGTATATTCATACACCTCTGATAAGATCGGGTCCCGTCTTGTCTCCCGTTTCACCACAGCGCTGGTCAGCGGCAAGACTTCCAGCTGTGCCGCATGGAAAACCTCCACTGCGTCCACCCGTTCGTCCTGACCCTTGGCCAATGGCAGCCTCGATAGTCCATCAGCATTAGTGTGTTGCGATGTCTGTTTATACTCAATGTCATACATGTGACCAGACAGAAAGAGTGCATAACGCTGTAGTCTGACAGCGGTCATTGCTGGGATCCCTTTCCGTGGGCTGAAGATGGACAGCAATGGCTGGTGGTCTGTCACTAGTGTAAAACGTCTTCCATACAGGTATGTGTTGAATTTCTTGACCCCCCAGACCAGAGCCAATGCTTCTTTATCGATCTGTGAATAGTTTTTTTCTGCACTATTCAATGTCCTTGAAGCAAATGCCACGGGCCTCTCTGATCCATCCGGTAGAACATGTGAAAGAACGGCCCCTAGACCGTAGGGCGAGGCGTCGCATGCTAGCTTCACTGGGAGTTTGGGGTCGTAGTGTGTCAGTACCTGTTCCGAAGTGATGAGCTGTTTTGCTTCTCTGAACGCCTCCTCACATTGTCTTGTCCAGCACCACTTCCTGTTCTCTCTAGCAGCTAGTTGAGGGGCTGCAGGACTGAGGCCAGGTTAGGGAGAAACCGGCGATAGTAGTTTATCAGTCCCATGAACGATCTCAGCTGTGACACGTTCTGTGGCTGTGGTGCTCCAACCACCGCATCTATCTTTAGTTTTGTGTAGTCCGCTGCTGTCGATCTCATGTCCACAGAACTGGATTCTGTCCTTGAAAAACTCACACTTCTGTGGGTTCACACGCAGCCCATACTCCTCCAATCGGTTGAGGACACTCTCCAAGTTGGTCAGATGTTCCTCATCCGTTCGACCAGTGATGATCATATCGTCCAACAGGCATTGGGTCCCCGGAATGCCCTGTAAGATCTGATCTGGAACATCTTTCTTCATGATGGGCACCACCGGGGTTGCCCATTCACTCCTGTCCACCTTTGACAAGATCCCTGCCTCCAGCAAGCGATCTATTTCCACTCCAACCTTTGGGCGTAGGGAGAATGGCACAGGCCTGGCTTTGCAGAATGTGGGTGTTGTATCCTTTAGCACCAGTTTTGCTTCAAAGCCCTTTACCGTTCCCATCTGATCTTGGAACACAGCCTCATGTTTCTTCAGTAGCTGTTCCAGTCTTTTGTGGGTCTCCGTCTCTGTGGTCTTTGTGGTTCTCAGCAGCTTTATCTCGCTCCAGTTTAGCTTCATGTGCGTCAGCCAGTCCCTGCCAAGCAGTGGGGGGCCATTTCCATTTACTACATACAGTGGTAGTTCCTGTGTTTTCTCGCCATATTTGACATGCACCTGTAACATCCCCTTGGGACTCAGTTTCTCTCCTGAATACGTCCTGAGTACGACGTCTGTCTTCCTCAGCTTCTTGTTTTTGAAATGTTTCTCGTACGTGGTTGCGGGGATAATGGAGACTGCTGACCCCGTGTCCAGTTCCATTTTCAGTGGTGTGTTTTCTATCTCTGGCATCACCCATATTATGTTGGTGTTTTCTGCTGACACTGTGTTTAACTCCATGGTTCCAATGAACGTATCCTCCGAATCACTGTCACTTCCTTGAGCTACTGCATGCACTGGTTCTCTATTTTTCTCTGTTTTCCTTTGATTTTTGCATGCTGCTTTAATGTGGCCTCTGCGCTTACATTTGTGGCATGTCTCCTCTTTAAAACGGCAGTCGTCAGCTTTGTGTCCTTCTCTATTGCATCTATAGCACTTTTCCGCCACACGGGGGCGCTGCCGCCCACGATCCATTCTATGGATTTGGGGAGCTGTCTCTGTCACGTGACCTCTGCTGCTCTGCAATTCTAACGTGTCTCTGCTAGCTATCTCCATGCTCACTGCGATTTCTACTGCCTTCACAAAAGTTAAGTCAGACTCTGTTAGTAAGCGTTTCTGTATGTTGTCGCGTCCCAAGCCACACACCAATCTATCTCTGAGTGAATCATTTAAATTAGTCCCAAACTCACAATGTTCTGAGAGCCTCCTCAGCTCTGCCGCATAAGCGTTCACACTTTCTCCTTCTTTCTGGTCCCGCCTGTGAAAACGAAAGCGTTCCGCGATGACGAGTGGCTTGGGAGACAGATGGGCTTGCAATATTGCTACCAAGTCGGCGAACTGGTTTTGCTGGGTGGTTTTGCTGGGGCAGTCAAATCGCGGAGTAATCCGTACGTCTTTGGACCAATCAGACTTAGCAAGGCAGGCACTTTCTTGTCATCTGCGACATCGTTGACAATGAAGTATTGCTCAAGACGCTCTGTATAACTTGCCCAGCTTTCCTGCGTGTCATCAAACACATCCATCTTCCCGATGTTCGCCATCTTCCTTGTTGCTGCTAGCGGCTGGCGAGGCTGCTCCAAAACGGACGGTACTTGGTCAATATCTCTGTAGAACCTTCACTCTCGGTACCCGACATGGGCTAACATCTACCTCTACACCTACACCGTGGGTAAGTATCCCGTCGCCATTTGTAGTGTCTTAACTGACTTAAATAAGACCACGGAGAGATATTCACGGTTCCTTTACTGGCACATAGTAGAACTTACAAGTGTCAAATGAGTGTCAAATGTAAGATCCTGGGCCGGTATTCACAAAGCATTTTAAGGGTAAAAGTTGGTCCTAACTCCGCAATTTAGGAGCAACTCCGAAAAATAATGGGCGTGTCACTCATAAATTTAGGACTCATACATTTTTGGGATAAGAGCATTTCACAAAGGGTTTGAGAGCTAAAAACAGCTCCTAAGTCCAGGAGAAGTTAGAAGCAGTCAAGAGAACTTCTAAGTCGCTAAAGACCTACTCACACCGATCCAAAAATCTGCTGCTGCCGGCAATCGTCGTAGCAATCGCGTCAACACTTTGGAGATATTGAATGATACAGAGCTCATAAAAAGGTACCGCCTCAATCGCGAGGGTATTATATATATAATATTATATAGCTATATTATATATAGTTACCCGCTGATTGTTTACGAGATGCAGACATGTAATCAATTGACTAGTCAGTATTCTTGGTTTCATGTTAAATCAGTGACACGTAGCCTACATTTGTATTTTAGAATATTTATTAGAATATAATAGGGGTGCAACGGATCACAAAACTCACGGTTCGGATTGTACCGCGGTTTTGAGTCACGGATCGGATCATTTTTCGGATCAGCAAAAAAAATTATAACGGGAGCCAAAGGTGCGTTTCCACCAAAAATGTCCAGGAACTATTCTCAAGGAATTGAATTAATGATAATTTCAGTTTTTCAATTTAAGTTATTTCACTAAATCTTTATTCGAAAATTTCACAAAATACGTTTTTAGATTCAGTACGCCTTAGGCGATTTAACTAGGGTGGTCTTATGCCTGAATTTTAGGTTTCTAAAAACCTGCCTCCCAGAAAGGCATTTAGTATGAAAAACAAAGCAAACCAAAACATACATGGTTGTCTATCTCTTCACTGTAACTCTGCATCGAGATTTAGGGAATTGTTACTTTAAAACGTAACAGCGGCAGAAAAACTGTATTTCTCTATGATGGTTCAATTTAGCTATTAATCCGCGGATCATATGCGTGCCGAACCATGGGGGTTGATCCGTACGGATCACGGATCAACTGCGATCCGTTACACCACTAGAATATAACAGGAACACGTAGGTCTACATACCCCTTTACAGTAGCATATAATTTATTTTCTAGGTTGAAATCGCGGGCAGAGACCCATCCCCTATATCAGCCAATCGCTGTGGGCATTCTGAGTAAGCTCGTTCATGAGAAACAACGTCATCCATAGCAACGACGTAAACCCCGCCCTCACTCTTAGCTTGAAAATTCTAGGACTTCCTTAGTATGAGTTTGTCTTTGCAGCTTTGTGAATAGGTTTTAAGGTGGGACTCCTAACTAAAAGGTTTTAGTGCGATTTAGGAGTACTCCTAGTGGTAAGATAAAATTCTTTGTGAATACCGGCCCTTATCAATAATAAAACTAAGGTTCTTGACCGTCAGATTTGATGCAACCAGGCAATCACCTGCATTTAACTGCAGATCCAACTTATTCCTTAATTTTTTGGGGCCCAATACCATCATCTCTGTTTTATCTGAATTCAAAAGCAGGAAATTTACTGTCATCCAAAATATCAGAGATAGAAGCCTCTAGCTGAATGCGTTGAAGTATTTTACCTGGCTTCATTGATATGTACAGCTGTGTATCATTTACATAGCAATGGAAATTCACACCATGTTTACGAATAACATTACCCAGTGGTAGCAAGTATAATGAGAACAGTAATGGTCCCAGCACTGAGCCTTGTGGAATACCATATTTAACCTGAGAGTAGTCGGAGGACTCTTGATCTAATTGCACAAATTGAAACCTGATACATATGATTTAAACCATGAGAGTACCCATCCACGCAAATCAACCAGGTTTTCTAAACTGTAAAGGAGAATTTGGTGGTCAATAGTGTTAAAAACAGCACTTATGTCAAGGAGCACTAAAATAGAAACACAACCAGAATCCGATGTTAACAGTAAGTCCAGTGGCAGATCCTGGCATAGGCGACATAGGCAGTCGTCTAGGGCGGCACGCCGGCACGGGGCCCACACACACAGCTCTCCATATACAGACACAGACGCACACTCACTTCAGTCTCGCTCATCTGTGCTCAGAGCTGCGCTACAGCGCTATGCTAACATTGGGCAGACATGATGTGACTTTTTTGTCCCACTGCTTCTGCTGTCTCTCAGCCTATGAAGTCTCCTAGTTCTCACCTGCTAGAAGCCCGAAGTGGGGTGGAGGTCAATAGCGCCTCTCAAACTCACACTGTACAGTACAAGTCAATCAATGAAATTACAAAATAACATTGCAACCAAATGCGCCCCTGCTCTCATAACACACACAAGCAAATGGAAATTATATCTCAATATCTACTGATGTTCAGCTGCAATTTTGCCTGGTTTTAAATATAATGATAAATGAAAACAAGTGGGAAACCTCCAAGCACTCATGCAGGCAGTGCAGAATTGAGACCAAGCCACGTTTGCTCAAGCTGCGCCTGCACAGTTCACCACCACAACTATGCCGGTTCACGCTCCGTACCGGGAATCTCGACTACCCGCGCCGAAGCGCTATGACGGCAGCCCGGGAGGGTGTTGGGGGTTCATCACCCAGTGCTCCCTCACTTTCGAACTACAGCCATTCACCTTTCCCACCCATTGCTCCAAGGTAGCATACCTCATACACTATATGGCCAAAAGTCAGTGGACACCTGACCATCACACCTATATGAGCTTGTTGGACATCCCATTCTAAAACCATGGGCATTAATATGGAGTTGGACCCTCCTTTGCGGCTATGACAGCTGCCACTCTTCTGGGAAGGCTTTCCAGTGCAGTCCACTTTGTGGACATTTCTACAGCCCAGAAACTCCCATCTGCCGCTCAACACGCTCAATCTACCCCTTATGATCACCGCACTCGATGGCAGACCCCTAGGTTCGGGTGGCATTCAACATAACACTGTTCCCCTGCAGTTAAGCATGGGTGATGCACACACTAAATCCCTGGAATTCCACCTGAGCCATTCCCCTGAGTTTACCCTAGTTCTAAGCCACTCCTGGCTGACACAACACAACCCCCACATCGACTGGAGTGCCGGTGCTATCCTCAAATGGAGTACTCCCTGCCAAAATGCGTGCCTACTGTCCCGAGCCTCAGCCCCACCTCCTGTGTCCCCGATCTCTTCCGAGTTTTTCAGAGTGCCCCTCGAGCACTCGAGTATCATAACTTAGCCTAAGTCTTCAGTAAACACCATGCCACGGTTCTACTACCACATTGGCCCTACGACAATAGAGCTGGTGCCGGGAACTTGTCCTCCCCAGAGGCAAGCTCTTTTCTCTCTCCAGACCGAAAATGGCCGCCATGGAGGCCTACCTCCGTGAAGCGTAATAGCGGGTCACATCCGCCCCACATCACCGGCAGGGGCTGGATTCTTTTTTGTGGCTTAGAAGGATGCGGGGCTGCGTCCGATTACCGCGCCTTGAACAAGATCACGGTAAAGAATCAATATTCTTCCACTGATGTCCACCGCCTTTGAGTTGCTCCAGGGGGCAACAGTGTACACCAAACTCAATCTCCGCAAGGTATACAACCTGATCCGGATCCGAGAAGGAGACGAGTGGAAGACAGCCTTCAATACCCCGACGGACCAATATGAATACCTGGTGATGCCTTTCGGTCTGTCCAACAGGTGTTCCACCGTGACCGTCCTCAGTTTCATCATTAACCACAGGAACAATCAATTGGATCCAACTAAGACTCAAGCTGTCCTAGACTGGCCACGCCCCACCTCCATCAAACTGGTCCAGCGCTTCCTATGATTTGTGAACTTCTATTGCTTGCTGCTTTATTCGCAACTTCGGCACCATAGCAGCACCTCTCACACCTCGGACTCGGGGAAGGCCCACCCGATAAGCCTGGTCCCCGGAAGTAGAGAGAGCTTTTCTCGAGCTCAAGGAGCACTTCGCATCCGCTCCGGTGTTGGCCATTCCAGACAGCTCTCTCCCGTTCATCGTGGAGGTGGACGCATCCGGCGTGGGAGTCGGGGTGGTCATTTCCCAGCAGTTGGTCTCGGACCACAGACTCCACTCCTGTGCCTTCCTCTCCCACCGTCTCACTCCCACCGAGGGGAGATATGACGTCGGTGATCACAAGTTGCTGGCGGCCAAACTGGCGTTGGAGGAGTGGCATTAGTTGGAGGGGGCTTCCCACCCATTCATAGTGTGGATCGACTATAAAAATCTGGAGTACATCCAACAAGCTAAACGCCTCAATCCCCGTCAGGCCAGATGGGGACTGTTTTTTAACCGCTTCGATTTCATCCTATTGTATCACCCAGACTCCAAGAATCAAGAACCAGACATTCTCTCCCGACTGTTTAAGACCCCCGAGCAGGAGACCACACCCCAGTTCATTCTCTCTTCCTCCAAGATCGTGGCTCCGGTCCAATGGGGAATCAAGACCGTAATCAGGAAGGCCCAAGAAGGAGACCCTGGTCTGGGTGATGGGCTGCCCAGCTGTCTGTTCGTTCCCACCAGAGTCCGGTCACTCGTGTTGCAGTGGGGTCATTCATCGTGGTTGATAGGCCCCCCCGGGGGGTCCAGAACCCTGGAAATCTTCCGCCGACAATTCTGGTGGCCTATGGACAGGGATGTGCGCGCCTTCGTTGCGGCCTGCACCATTTGTGCACAACACAAGAACCCTCGGTTACGCCCCCACAGTTTGCTCCACCCCCTTCCCATACCTCACCGTCCCTGGTCACACCTCATGATGGACTACATTACGGGGCTTCCGCCCTCCCAAGGCAACACAATCATCCATCACCATCATCACCGACCACTTTTGAAGAGCATGCCGCGAGTCCCCCGTCTCCACACCCCCTGCTGCCCCACCTCATCGACGGACAGCCCGCCTACACTGTCCGTTGGCTGCTGGCCTCCCATCGGGTCCGTGGTGCCCCCAGTACCTGGTTGACTGGGAGGGCTACGGACCCAAGTAACGCTCCTGTGTCCCTGCGCGCCGGATCCTGGACCCGACTCTCATCCGGGACATTCAAGCGCACCACCCAGGGCATCCTCGGGGAACCATTCCTAAGGGGGTTGGGGGGTACTGTCAGGTCTGCCCCTCTGGCTTCCTCCACCAGGGGCCGCCAAAGAACCACCTGAACTTTGTGTTGTTCGCTCTCTGTGTCTACACTTGATTATTCCCTGATTGTCTCATTGTTTAATTGATTGATGGTTTGATTGTGTTGAGTCTCATTGTGTCTCGTTGTGTCTTGAACTCCACTTGTGACTCGTTGTTCCTGATTGTGTTCCACCTGTGCCCCATTATGTTCTCATTATTTCAGCTCTGCCCGTCTGTGTTTCTGTGCTTAGTTTTTTTGTGGGTTATTGCTAGCCTCTCAAGGTTCCTCAGTTTTTTGTGTGTTTTGTGCGCTTTTGTTATCTGGCCTTTGGAAGTCGTTTGGTTTATTTTGGAATACAATTTTTTTTAAAACCTTTGTTTTGAAAACTACCACCTGTTGTCGGTCTCAGTCTCTGCTTATGGTTCCGCTCACCCCCAACCCTGACAAATTTAGTTTTATTTGTGTGCACTTTCAATTTTTTAATTAGTGTGCAATATGTTTCAGTGTTCTTATTTATTGTCTTGGACAGCACCTCCTTATTTTTGTTCCTTTTAAAAGAAGCATGCTATTTTTATTTATCCATTTATTGTTCAATTTAAATTTGTTATTTGTATATATCTAGAATTTTCACAATTTAATATTTGTGTGTGATTTTTTTCAGTATATTAGTATATTTTCCGCAAATAAAAGGGGTGCCTATTGCGCCTTGTTACAACATAGGTACTTGTTTTGCGTGGCCTCCCTGGGGCTTGAGGGGGTATGACTGATCTCGCCTAGGGCACCAAGTGAGCCAGGACTGCCACTGAGTAGTTAATTCACAACTTTAACAAGTGCCATCTCAGTGCAAGGGTCTAAAACCTGATTGTAGTGTTTCATACAGATTATTTGTTTTTAGGAAAGCAGTTCATTATTGAGCTACAGATTTCTCTCAAATTTTGGACAAAACAGGAAGATTTGAAATGGTTTCTATAGTTCTTCAGATTATCAGGATCAAGATTTGGTTTCTTTATAAGAGGCCTGATTAATGCCACTTTTAAAGACTTAGGTATGCAATGCAATAATAAGGATGTATTTATAATATATAACGTGGGCTGGCCTAGCACAGGCAAAATCTCTTTAATAAGCTTTGTTGGTATGGGGTCTAACAGTCATGTAGATGATTTGGAGGACATAACCAGTTTACTAAATTTGTCCAAATCCAAGGGAGCAAAAAACTTGAGGGTTTCCCTACGCAACCCTGCTCCTTATAACCCTGTACCATCTCAGGAGTTAGAGTACTAGATATCTGAGTCATTTTCATAATTTGTTCTCTCATTGTCTCAATCTTATCAGTAAAACAGTTCATGTCAAGTCATTACAATTATAGTTTATAGTATTATAGTACAATGATCTAACTGTAGTAAGAGTGTGCTTGTATTCTATGAGGCTATCCTTCCAAGCAAAGAAAAAACCTCTAAAACTTTGCCTGGAGAAATGAAATTGCTTACCAGGGTATTCAATCCCCTAAAATCCTAAAACCAATTGATTTTCCTGTACAGTTCCGTGTATCAGTTAATGAAAACATGTTTGAGCAAGACACAGATTATAGCAAGGCCCCTAAAGTTTTCTAACCTGGATTACTGTACATGTATCTAAATCTCTTGGAGGGGACATTATTTCTAATAAAAGTGTAACAAACACTGCAGGTCCTTGGAGAATTCCTTGAACCTGAAAGGAAACTCTCTCTGTGCCCAGGAGCAAAGAAGCCATTACAGCTTGTACTAGAAGATTTAATAGGTGTCATAATTTATCATGTAAACCGAAAAGTGTTTCTTAATTAAGTGCGTGCGTTAATGAATTTTTTAATTTGATCCCTGTAAGTACTTTGCTATGCTAATTGCAATATTCCACACATTAGTTATCGGCTATTGCCCTTGGCTATTTGCTACTGCGAGGAAGGGACATTTTTTTAATCTAAAGTTCATTAACTCATCCAGCCCCAACAATTTGAATTTAAAAATGGATGTCTTTGAGAAGGTAGTTAACCTTTTGCTTGTGTACTGTACCAAGAAGCCTTTTCAATTCAAGGTTAACACATCTAAAAATAATTTGGAAACAAATACAAAAATCAACCTTAAATGTATGAAGTGCACATCTATTGCTGATTTTTATACTGACTTTTGTAGGTCATCCAGCACCCTCATAAAATGTACCTAGTTGGAGTTACATGAATAAACCAGCAATAGGCACAGGTGTTCCAAGGCTTCCAACAGTAAAAGGATATTCCACATGTCATTACTATCCATATCTATTCGAAGGACGGGATCAAATCCAGTATCCAAGGAACGCTAATGAAAATAACGTCAGCACACAGTCAGAACTTTGGGGTATTCTGTCTGTTACAGACTAGTTACAGGGATATAACTTCATAATTATGGCCAGTTTAAGGTCTGGAGTAAGCATAAGTGTCTAGGAAACAGTCTACTGTTTAAAGCTATATTACACAATTCAACTCCCAGTATGTTGTCATATTAAAAAATATATATGAATAGCACACAGTTACACATTTAATTCAAATGTGGCATCACTTCATCTTATAGATGGTATAAAACCTACTATTACAGATTTGTGTGACATTTCTGTCCTGAATATAGATTTGTTCAGCTTCAACTGAATATTTTATTTATTTATTTATTTATTTAACCTTTATTTAGCCAGGCAAAGCCATTTAGAACAGGTTCTTATTTGCAATGGCGGCCTGGGTCATACTGAACCATTCACTCCACACTCTCTTGAATAGCCTGCTGTATTTAGTATCTCAACAAAACTGTTGACAAGCTACTCATGTATGCAAATCATATACTCTCTGTACATCTGTAAAATATGATTCCTAAAATCGGGCATTGTTCCAAAGCAATGTTCCCCATATTTTCTAGTATGTTTGATGGGATTCACAAATTGTTGCGTTAAATGGTGAGCAGACTATGTGAATTGACAGCAGGTAAAAGGACATCTGAAGATGTCTGAGAGTTATCAAGGACAGGAAGACACCCTGTCCCCCGCAACCAGCTAGCAATAGATAGATAACATTAGCTGACAGTACATTTTATTAACTGGAGAACTAGGTAGTATGCTGTATGAAATATAGCTAGCTAGTTAACGAGGCAGCTAAGTAAACATCAAGCAAAGGTTAATGATGGAAGATATCACTGGTGAGGTACCTACATTTCAGTTAGTTTATTTCGTGGCAAGTGAACTGTCGGAAGCAAGCTATCTAGTTGGCTGGGTTTTTTTTCTTCCCAATTTTCTCCCAATTTGGTGGCCAATTATACCCTCTTCAAATTCAGCTACCCCCCCTCTCGTACTATGAGCTTGCTGCCACAACTCTGGGACCGGCAGTGACAAAGATGCTGAACCACCTCCAGGACAGAACTCACCAAGCTGTCGACTGCAACTCCAAGACACATAGAGCTGGTTGCACGCGACAAGCTCATGCCGGGTTCCCTCCCTCCTTCCCATGGGGGCAAACAGTCAATCACCGCCCCAAAACAGGACTTCCGGCCAGAGCTTGGCCGGCGCAACCCGGGCTCGAACCCAGGCTGCAGTGGGAAACTTGCACTTTATCGCAATTGGTAACTAAGAACAGATGGTAGAAGTAGACCTGAACAGATGATGTTATTGGTTGAAGTATATATTAGCCAATGGGGAGCATTTCTGATGATCAGTAGGAAAACTAAGGAGAAGCAGAAGAAGAAGAAGAAGAAGAAGAAGAAGAAGAAGAAGATAAGGAAGAAGCACAAACAAAACCACAAGTTGGAAAAAAAAAGTTTTTACGTTTTTGACTATAAAACCTGTTTCTATCACTCAAGCCATTATGAATCGTTTTTTTCACAAACCAGATATCAATGCGATAACTCAAAGTGTCTCCTTATGTCTCCAAGTGGCACAATTCACTTCTGTGACACTGAGAACCACACTACTATGTTGTTGCCTATGAGACTAAAACCAAAGAATTGGATAGCAACAACAGAATACAAACAGGTATTTACCATTGTCAACTTGAAAAAAATAAATAATAATAATTATAATCACTAAAACATATACAAGGTGGAGGGGTTAATATGGTGCCATCTACTGGTCACACCCCAACCTCGCAAGACCAAAATGACAGCCACCTGTGAAAAATCAGCCAATTAACACCCAATCAATCGGGAATAAAAGGGGCCAGGTTTCCCTCATGGAGAGAGCGAGTGGAGGGAGAGAAACAGAGAGAAAAGAGGAGAAAAGTTGTTGGTAGTGTTGGTAGTGTTGGTAAAAAGAAGCCTGTGAAGCCTTTTCACCAGCCAGGATTTGGAGAGGCTTTGGGTAAGGGGTTAGCTCCCCAGAGCGGAAGAAACCTTTTTGTTCAAGTTTAGAGATTTTGAGTTGTGTTGGACTGTTTATTTAAATGTTCAAACCGTTTGAGTGCCTTCCCCATTGTTTGTGTTATTGAGCGAATTACCCTTTAATTGAAGCAATTTTTGGTACATTTGACCTTGGATCTGTTTCTTGGTTTGCACTACTCCATGTAACACCTACAATAAAACCCAGTAGGGTGGGGGATATATAATTTGAAGGTATTTACATCCAAATCGGGTGAACGGTGTAGGAATTACAGCACTTTTTATACATGGTCCCTTCCTCTTTAAAGGACCAAAAGTAATTGGACAATTGGCTGCTCAGCTGTTCCATGGCCAGGTGTATGTTATTCCCTCATTATTTCATTTACAAGTAAACAGATAAAAGAGTTTAGAGTTGATTTCAAGTGTGGCATTTGCATTTGGAATCTGTTATTAACTCTCAATAAATCCAAAGAGTTGTCACTGCCATTGAAGCAAGCCATCATTAGGCTGAAAAATCTAAACAAACCCATCAGAGAGATGGCAAAAACATTAGGTGTGGCCAAATCAGCTATTTAGTACATTCTTAAAAAGAAAGAACACACTGGTGAGCTCAGGAACACCAAAAGGCATGGCCATGTATGGCTGCCAATGGAACTGGTTCCCTTGTATTTATTGATGATGTGACTGCTGACAAAAGCAGCAGGATGAATTCTGAAGTGTATAGGGCTATATTATCTGCTCAGATTCAGCCAAATGCTTAAAAACTCATTGGACGGCGCTTCACAATGCAGATGGACAATGACCCGAAGCATACTGCGAAAGCAACCCAATACTTTTTTAAGGCAAAGAAGTGGAATGTTCCGCAATGGCCAAGTCAATCACCTGATCTGAATCCAATTGAGCATGCATTTTATTTGCTGAAGGCAAAACTGAAGGCAAAATGCCCCAAGAACAAGCAGGAACTGAAGACAGCGGCAGTAAAGGCCTGGCAGATTATCACCAGGGAAGAAACCCAGCGTCTGGTAATGTCTATTGTATTAAAAATGACAATTTAATTTATGATTATGTTAGTTTGAGACAATTACTTTTGAGCTCCAAAAATTTTGGGGGGATGTGTAAAAATGGTTGTAATTCCTACACGGTACAATATTTTTGACAAACCCCTTAACTTAAAGCTGAAAGTCTACACTTAAAGCACATCTTGATTGTTTCATTTCAAATCCATTGTGCTGGCATACAGAGCCAAAATGATAAATTGTGTCACTGTCCAAATACTTATGGACCTGACTGTATATACAGTATATACAGTATATATATATATATATATACACACTGATCAGCCACAACATTAAAACCACTGACAGGTGAAGTGAATAACATTGATCATCTCGTTACAATGGCACTGGGAACCGGTTTTAATGTTGTGGTTGATCGGTGTATATATACATATCAATGGCGGCTGGTGAGTTAAAAATTTGGGAAAAAATGAAATAATAAGTCCAATCTTTAGGCTTTCTTTAACTACATGAGGCATTTATTCATCATAAAATGCATGTTTATTCAACAAACAGTATAAATCATTGATGATCCCAGAATGTCACCTGTAAAAGATAAAACACAAAAAACCCCACAAAAAAACCACAGGAAGCACAAAGTTTTGAAGTGGATTGTACTCTACTATTCCTCTCCAAACAGAAGCTACTCACAGTGCTCTGATGGCTTGGTGAGGGACTAGAGACTGGTTGACCTCTTTTTCAGCTGGATAGTTGAGGTAGGGAGGGACACAGAGGGCTGTTTCTTCTCCAAGGGCATAAGGGAGGGATAGAGAAGGCCTCTGAGATCAAGAGTGGTGTTGGACACAGGTGATTTTATCTGGGAAGGCCCCTAAGATAAGGAACAACTCTGCGTAACCTGTTTCAGCTGGACAATTGAGAGGGGGACATGAGGGGATAGATTCTTCTTTTTTTCCTTTCTTTTTCTTCTTCTTTTTTTCTCTTTAAACTGATCGTTTACTTTTTAAAAGAGCAGTGGAGGGCATACCTTAGTTCTGTGCCCACTTGACACATAAAAAATAAAAAATAAAGGTCCTGAATGGCACCCTGGTTATCGACATATCTGACAATGGCAGACAGCTGTGAGTGACAGTTTATGTCTGTAGTCTCTACAGTATCTACCTCTTCTTTTATTTAACTTTTGATAGCGGTGGCTATTGCAGAAATGAAATAATTTTGGATAGTTTTCGTCATACCAGTGAATACATTTGGCGTTTGTAAATGCTCCGCTAGTAAAGGGTCATACCGTGCAATTACGTCAGCCAGCTCTCTGTAGTTGCCCTTATTAGCAGAATTGTCCCTCTCATTATGCAAAAGCTAGCACTTGCATGCCTAGAAAGACTGTAGTATCAATCAAAGGTTTAAGAGCATCCCTTTTCCTCATCACCTTTTCATTGCATTGCACAGTTTGCAGACGCAGACTTGCCTGGCATCCTTCAAGCAGCTTGTAGCGAACATTAGGACTTGTCTTTTTACTGTAAATACTGGCATCCTTCACATTTCAGCAGCCCCGTTGTATGTGACAAATAAAAATCTTGAATCTTGAATCTTGAAAATGTGGTCCTTGCATTTGTCATGACATTTGGTTGCCCGATCCAAATTCTTAATGTCTCCAAACCCCTGGACAGTCCATGTCAGTGATTTTTCCATGAGAAGACATACGTACGGTTTTCCACCGGACAGTATGGTACAGCACGGCATGGTTACCAATCCGTGCTCCCACATTTTGTTGCTTTTTCCACCACCAAGCGACCTGTACCGAACCTAAGAACCAGTGCTGAATTTAGCTACTGCCCTGTTTAGGTACTACCGAGCCAAACAGGGACCTAAGTGTGGAGCTAGCAATACTGCAGACCATTGATTTGTCAAGCGCAATCGTCACAGAATCGTCACGCTAAATCTTAGTCACGCTAAATCTCAGACCGGCTCAGATACAATTGCCATATTTTGGGGATTATTGGTAGCCTATTATTCGAAGAGTATTATATAAAGTTTGGCATTATTGTCAGATTGTACGAGATAGGTTTGTGTTACGAAAACTAAAATAAACACGTTTTCTTTGAATGGACAAAGTATCGTATTGCCATTTTCATTCACATAATTAGAATATACATTTTCATAGTACAACATTTTAATTCCTCACATAAATAGATTTTTAGAAAGATATGGCAATCGTTTTGATGCATTCCAATGCTCAAGCTAAACCCAAGCCTTGGAACCAAGGATCTGAACTGGACAGTGTCAAATGACAAAGTGTTTGAACAATCTTGCGCCTTCAAAAATCGACACTCGCATACATTTTTTTCCCGCTTGTAGCTAGGGATGCACGATATGGGCAAAATCTCATATTGTGATAATCTTGCTACATAATGTTATTGCGATATAGCACAGGATGGGTGGAAAAATGTATCATTGATATATGTGTTTCAGACATCATAGAATAGGCATTATATTAAGTGAATTAACCCAAACAATACCATTTCCCCCAATATTAGAATTACTGAATGAACGTTTGCATTTTCAAACACATCCAAGATTGATGTATGGGCTGGGACTGAGACTGGGATGTGATTTTTGTAAATTAGTTCTGGGGAAACAAAGCTAGTCTGCGAGTATGTGTGGGAAACAAATGTAATAAAAAACATGCCCTGCGTTGAGCGTTGCTATAGACTTATAAGGTAAACTTTGGCGGTATGATATTGCAAATGTTCATATCGGAATAGCGATCGAAATACGATATATCGTTCACTACTACTCGTCAGCTCCCCTCCTCTCCCGCCCATTTGATTATCTTGTTATTTTGCTTGCTAGCAAATAAGCTGAGGTTAGCCAAACGCTGTTCTTTTGCCAAGATCCTCCAACAATGAATAATACAAATAATTACTACGACCTCTCCTTCATGCCATACTACCCGCAAAAAGTTAATTTGCACAACTATTTGTAATTTAATAAAAAAGCTAATCTCTCTCTCTCTCTCTCTGTGTCTTTCACAAAATCTCCTACACATCTACAACTGAATAACATAGACTGTGCATGATAACCCTAATCAACCCCTCCCCTCTCTACTTTAATTGGATGTACAGTATGTCATTATTTTATTCCGATGGCTGATTGGCCTATTGGACTTAGGGAGGACATCCTCCTTAACAGTCATTTCTAAATAATAGGAGAGGAGAAAATATGGAAAAAAATACATTTGAATGGGAGCTTATGAAGGCTTAGGGAGGACGAGGAGATACCGTCCTCCAGCTAAATTTTTCCATTGCACTAGAGCAATCGCTGTTGAGACTTATAGCAATAGGGGTTTTATGTATCCTAGATGCTTATAAATGGATTTGAAGGTGATTTCTTTACATTGTTATTTGCATTTCCATTTTTTTTTTTCTTCTTCTAATTTTTGCTGAGGACTGTCCTCCCCATCCTCTATGTACGATGTAGACAGCCCGGCGGTGGGCCGGTGACAGTTATGCGGTTAAAGGTAAGGCCTGTAGATCCCACAGTATGCTTGTGGTTATTACAGGTGTTAAGTCATGCTTCTGATGCTTTGCAATAAGATTCTGAATTGTTACTTAACCATTTAATCTCTTTTTGTGGTTTTATCATCACTGTTGCCCAACAGATCATTATCCTTCTTTGTAAAAATGTCAACCAGACCATGAGATTGTATTTGTTTAACTCTGTTTCTTATTTGTCTCCAATTCTGAAATTCCCAATCATATGTGTGGGCGAGTACAGCTAAGCACTTGTGTCCTCAAAAAGGCATGCAGTCTTTTCACTAGTTCATCAGCTGCACAGTGCTTGCATTGGACGGCTGCACTGTTATACAGCCAACACAGGCGGAATCTAGGAGGACTCGCTCTTGCATAATGAAATGGGGTTGGTCTGTGAATGGAAACCTTCCCTCCCTGAGTCACACTGGAGTCAATTATGTGCCATCTTGTGGGGCTGCCAGCAATAGTTGGCACTGGCATGGTCAGGATTCCATACCAGATTGTAGGGTATGCCACTGCATTGAAAAGCAGTGTTTTAGCTGGACATGTAACCCAACAGCTATAGGATTGCTTTTTTGTCCCAAATGCATGTTAGACCGACTTCATCAAAGAACATTAGTACTTTGGCAATAGGGCATGTTAGTTAAGCTTGCCAATGGTTTGAAACCATTTTAAACAAAAAACAAAAGTTTAAACAAGCCAGTATTTACTCAGATATAAGAGAAGTGGTTCTGTGTGGCTCAGCATAGCATTGGCAATGCTTAGGTTGTGGGTTCAATTACTACTGGGACCACATATACTGAAAAAAAAAGTATGCATTCACTACTGTAAGTTGCTTTGGATAAAAGCATCTGCTAAATGGCATATTAAATTAAATATTAAGATAAAGAAGTCAAATGATGACACAATTCACTTATACACTTCGGTTTCAATAGGATTCGATAAAAGGAATAACGTTCAAAACAAAATTTGTTTGATATTGTTTGCTTGTATAAAAAGTAGAGGGTTGATTTGTTTTGGTCAAGTAATCTATGAAAAATCAACAAGTCCATATTTGCCAAAGTGACAATTGGCTTTGGGTCTAATGACAATGTCAGATGACTTTTGGCTAATCTGGCAATTGTATCATGAACCCTTTGTCTCACAGCTGTTGTGGTGTTCAGCTGGGTCAACATAATGGGCTCATTCCATATGTGCTTTTATGTGTATGTGTGAGCATTTGTTTGAGTATATTATTGTGAAGAAAAAAAAATATATCTATTTTATCCTTTCCAAACAATATATATTCTCTTATGGTTCGGAGGACAGGTTCTTCACAATTCACATGAACAAAAAATCGAATGGCTGCTTCAGCGAATCACATACAAACTCATAGTCACCACAATATGTTGAACATGCATCATTACATGCATTGCTATATGCTTCATGACAGTGTTTGGTGATTTGCCATAATCTGTCATCAATAATCAGTTATGCCATGCTTATAAGCATGGAGGGAAATTAGTTGTAGTATTAAGAATAGGGAGGTACAGACTGCCCAGATACCAGGGTGGAGTATAATAATAACTGTGAGGATATAATTAATAAGGATATTTTAGACCATATTGTGAATAGAGGTGGTTTGGCACAGTTATGTGTGGAGGGGAAGGATAACATAAGTGTGAATAAGGCTCTGAAGTTCCTGTGTTTAAATGCTAGAAGCATAAAAACAACATTTTTGGAACTGGAGATTGTCATGATGAATGCGGTTTATGACATCATTGGGATTACTGAAACATGGCTTGGTGCAGTGGATGGGGATGAATATAATGTGTAGGGGTACAAATTTTTTAGGAAGGATATAACTAAAAAATGCCCTTTATGTGAAAGAAAATCTTAATGTGCAGGAAATTCCAGGTATTAACTCATTCATTCCTTGTGAGAACATCTGGATAAGATAACTGGGAGATCATGAGAAAGGCCTTAATATAGGAATATGCTATAGACCTCCAGCTTCAGACAGCAACATAAATACTATGCTCTATGGTAACATAAAACAAGCTTGTGCAGAAGGAGAGACATCAAAAACTATTAATCGGGAAGTAGTGTTAGGTCAGGGTAAATGTAGAGGAGTTTTTAGATGTGGTTCATGACTGCTTTTTAGTACAGTCTGTTACTCAGCCTACGAGAGGGAAATCAATACTGGATCTGTTTTTTTGTAATACATTTTTTTGTAAATTCATCCCAAAAGTAAGGAAAAATAGGATGAAAAAACTGTCTCCACAGTGGATGACTAAACCTTTACCTTGGGAAAATTATATATAAACCATTGACAGATATTTTTATGCAATCCATAAACACTGAAGAATTACCAGATGACTGGAAGCAGGGTAGTATAATTCCAATATATAATAAGACTGTACTGAGCCAGGGAACTATAGGCCTGTCAGTTTAATTGCATCTCTTGTAAAATACTGGAATACATAAGAACACAATCTAGACTCATCTAGACTTGTCATGTCTTAATCTAAAGAGTATCTAGTACTGCATCTAGCCTGGACTTGAATAGCCCAAGTGCCTCTACTACCTGACCTGGCAAGCTGTTCCAGGCATTGACAACTCTCTGTGTAAAGAAAAACTTCCTAATATCTGTGCAGAATTTGCCTTTTACTAATTTCCACCTGTGGCCTCTTGTTCTGCTGACCCCACTTATCTTAAAAATCTTTGGTAGTTCACTTTGTTAATCCCTTTTAGCAATTTAAAAACCTCAATAAAATCCCCCCTAAATCTCCATTTGCTAAGCTTAAATAGATTGAGTGCCTTAAGTCTATCCTCATAATTTTTACCTTTCATAGCAGGTATCAGTTTAGTTGCCCTTCTTTTAACTTTTTCAAGAGCTTCTATATCTTTCTTGTAGTGCAGTGCCCAGAACTGCACACAGTATTCTAAGTGAGGTCTGACAAAGGCATTATATAACATTAATATAACCTCCTTTGATGTATACTCGATACTTTTTGCTATGTGTCCCAGCATTCTGTTGGCTTTTTTTTTGGCTAACGGGAGATGAAATCAGTGTATTACATACCAGCAAACCCTGGCTCGCATGGGGGAAAAAATAACTTTCAAAGGGGGTTGAAAGAAGAAACTGATTCAAGGTTAAATAATAATCAAGTCACAGAATGGTTAGCGGGCTTACACATTGCATCGAAACATACCTTTAAAATTTAAGCGAAACTGGGTTTTTGTTTGCAACGTAGACTCACAATGGCAAGCTGATCTGGTTGATATGACTAGTTTTGCCACACAAAATAACAACAAGAAGTTTATGCTAACTTGTATAGGTAGCCTATACTGTCAAAGTATGCTTGTGTCTGTGTATTAAAAGACAAATCTGGTTCTGAAGTTGCAAAGGCCTTTGAGAATATATTAAAACAGGGGAGAAAGCCATTGAAACTAGAGTTTTTCAACAAAGGGTTACAAAATCTAATGAAAAACTATAACATTACACATTTTGCAATAGGAAACTAAGCCAAAACAACTGTGGTGGAGAGGTTTAACCAAACGCTGAAAACTAAAATGTGGCGCTATTTTACTGCAGTCAATACCAGAAAATATTTTGATGTTGTGCAAGATATTATTAGTGCTTACAACCACAGTTATCACAGCAGTATTAAAATGAAACCTGTTCATGTTAATAGTGAAAACACCTTTAAAGTTTTTAGAACTTTAAATCAACTACAGGCTTTGATCAACTACAATTCCTAAGTCTTTTTCAAATTGAACACCTACTAAAACTTTCTCCTCCCATAAAATACTTCTGTCTAATGTTTTTATTTCCCACATGCATAACTTTACATTTAGCAATATTGAATGTCATCTGCCATGTGTCTGCCCATTCTTGGATTTTGTTTAAATCATCTTGGATTACTATAGTCAATTCCAAACCCCCAAACCCCAAAGTTTGCCAAACCATCCTCTGCAAATTGAACTATTTTGCTACTAACGTCCATATCAAGATCATTTATGTAAATAAGGAAGAGCAGAGGTCCCATCACCAATCCCTGTGGGACACCACTGCCCACAGCACCGAGGTCAGATACGGCCCCACCTACTGTTACTCTTTGTTTTCGCCCTTGCAGCCAATTATGAACCCACTCTGAAACTACCTACTGAATTCATTTTAGCAATGAGCCTCTCATGTGGTACCTTGTCAAATGCTTTCTGAAAGTCCAAATATATAATATCATAAGCCTGGTTCAGGTCAACATACATTGTAGCCTCTTCGAAAAAGGCATGTTTGTTAGGCATGACCTCCCTTTGAGAAAACCATGTTGGCTCTCCCTTAAAATACTATTATTTTTCAAGAATGATTACAACTTATCCCTAATAATACATTCCAGCATTTTACATGCGATGCAAGTTAAACTGACAGGCCTATAGTTCCCTGGGTCAGTACGGTCCTCCTTCTTATATATTACTTACAACAAGCCACATTATGTACCAATCAACAAGCATCATATTGACGATATTGTCATTGAAGTCAAATCAGATCAAAACCAAGATATCCTCTTTCGCTATGGAAAACTTTAAATGTTACATTTTGTTTCAGATTTTCTCCCATTTCCTCCCAATTTAGTAGCCAATTACACCCTCATGTCATGTCAATCCCCCCCTCGCAATGTGCCGTAGCCCAGTGACCGGTAGTGACAAAGACAAAGTATTTTCTCCTCCAAAACGACAATTGCCAGGCTGTCGACAAAACTCTGGTACTACAGAGCCACTCCTGTGCGCAGCAAACTTCCTGTCAGCTTCCCCCCCCCCCTCCCTGGGGCAGGAGGCCACTCGCTATGGAAAACTTGTCGCAAAATTACATTTTAGACCTTCAAAGCAGTCTTTTTGTGCTTAACGGTGGTCCTGGCAACCTATTATGTGGATCCTCAAAGATATATAAATTATTTTACAGCTGAAGCTGGCAGCGGCGTTATGTACAGCACAGGGCTTGGCGGTCTGATTCGGGGGCTTTTTAGAATGGTTGTTCCTTTGTTAAAGAAAGGTTTTAACCTCACAAAACCGCATCTGAAAACAGATGCAAAGAATATTATCAGTGATGTGGTAAGCAACACAGAGGGCACTGGGCTCAGGGGCATCGTTTTGGTATGGCAAGGTATGGCACTCGCCATACCTTGGCTTCTAGCCAAATTACATTTTTTAAATCAATCTGAAATAGCCTACGTTTTGTCATTTTATGTGATTTTATCCGCTCCACAAAGGTAACTCAAAATCCTCCCGGCTCCTCCTCACTTTTAGTACACCCCACCACCCAGCCTATAGATGGCGATGTAGTTGAACGGGAGATAGAGGTTGCTGCTCTGGCTAGTAACGTTACAGTTCCTCAGAATAAACAAGCCACAGACTAACGTTAACATTAAAACCGTTATTCTCATTCATTCAGGTGGGTTAAACAAACTGTATAAACGCCATAATACTGTTGATTCAAATGTAACAAGTCCATGTCATGTTGTGTCAATATGAACACGTTCTATATGTTATTTTAGTGAAAAAACTGACTTAACGTCACCCACAATTGTGAAGCTAACAAGCTAGCTAGCTAACGTTAACGGGTACAATCGCATAATAATCGGGTAATAATTTACGTATGTCAAGGTTATTAGATCTCAGAATCTCTCCTTTTGGTCACAAATATACTAGCTATGGTCTATGTGTAATACAGTGTTGATGGTGAAATATGTGTTTGTCTCCTCATGAGTTTATAATAAGTTACAACGATCTATTTTGTAAAGTTAATCCTGAATATGTTTGCCAGCTCCACTTGAACAAGCGTGAGCACTAGCTAGTGCGCTAACTGACTGCCATATGGCAACGCACATACTGAAACCAAGCCAAGGTCACTAGTTAGTTAACGTCAAATACATTAACGTTACATGGTCTTATTATTGCCTATACGGTGGTTTACAGGTTAATGTACACGAAGTAAATATTAATAGTAGTTTAATGAGATACAATGAATAGAATAGAAGGAGAGAAAGTGACAAGTAAAGTATTATTCTTAATTTATTGTTGCATTGTATAGTTATGTTACAATTCCCGTGCACAGTGGCGGTCTAGATGTGCCTGTGTCCCTGGCGAGCAATTACGAGAGAGCTGTCAGGTTTTTTTTCACCATATGTCTGCGAAATAACGTAGTTGAAAACTCGATCCTCTATCTTGTTTCCGAAATTTGATTAAACATTGCTCGGTTTGGTCATACGCTACACTTCAGTACTCGTGTTTAGTGCTTTAAAAATGATATATCGCAAGTTCAGGACTAAATAAAAGGTATCCAGGATGTTAATTTAACATTTTATCTTGTTTCTGGTGAAATTTCATTGAAATCTGTCCATGCGAAATGCGATATTTTTTAAAAGCAAGGGGGGTCAATATGCAAATTTTCGAGTGTTAAAATTACCATAACTTCCTTAAAACCTAACATATGAGAGTGAATAAGGTATCAAATTAAATTTATTTTCATGCTCCATCTGGTGGGATACGTTTCAGGCTCGATTGATAACATTTCAAAATTTTGTAACATACCTACATTGTATTTTACTACTGTGATTTTAGGTGATTTGACCTGTTTTTGATATTTGATTGATATTTGATATTTGATTTGAGAGGACAGTTCCTCAGAATAAACAACCAGACCAGCGTTGAAACCTTGTCTCTATTCTCAATAATTTCAGTCATTTCAGTTTCTGACCCCAGTACCAGACTGGGACCAGTAACACTAACTTGTGGTTCTCTGTGGCTCAGTTGGTAGAGCACAGCGTTGGCAACGCTTAGGTTGTGGGTTCAATCCCCACTGGGGCCACAAAAATGTATGCATTCACTACTGTAAGTCGCTTTGGATAAAAGCGTCTGCTAAATGGCGTATATTATTATTATATTATATTTGTGAGTAACTTGTTTTGATATTGTCAATCATCTCACTTTTACTAGCTGACTAATTCAAATATGCCAGCAGAAAAAAAAAGGAAAATGGACATACAGACGTTTTTTAGTCAAAGGGCAGCAGAGACAGGTGATACAGGGACACAGGTGAGGTCTTATAATGGCTTAGTGATTATAACAGTGCAGTTCAGCATTCAGTAACTCATACTTTTTGTGAACATGTTTATGATACTACATTCTGTTGAACACACAGCTCAAAACCATACCTAAGGAAAATTGGCTCAATGGCAAGAAAAAGAATAGACAGTTCATCATCAAGACCTTACCCAACGAAAACTGGCTCTGATAAACTAAGTTTAGTTGCAACTACAGCAGTAGAGTTATTATGATACTACATTCTGCTCAGCATAATTTGTATACAAAATATTGTGGTTCCCTGCTTTAGTCTGTTGACACATTTCTATACTAAATGCTTTTGTGGTCCTGTGTAGCTCAATGGGTAGAGCATAACATTAACACCACTAGGGTCAGGGGTTTGATTCCTGTTCGGGCCACCCATACTAAAAATGTATGCACTCACAGTACTGTAAGGCGCTTTGCATAAAAAAGGCATCCACCAAATTGAATATTATAGAGTAGCTAAATCTGTAATGTTTTGTTTTGTTTCTAAGGAGATTGAACCAGGTCCACCTGCTAGGAAAGATGTAGACAGCAACAGTGACAGTACCAGTGACCATGGCATTGGCAGTGCAGCTCATTGTAGCAGCGAAGACATGGACATTAGTAAATCAAAAACCAACTCTCCAGTGCAACCTATTTTATGTCAGTTCCCCTTGAGGAATGGGAGAAGGTTCAATACCCAGCTATACAAAGCATATGAATGGATTGAATACTCAGTGCAAAAGGACAGTGTATTTTGTTTTGCGTGCAGGCACTTTGGTAGGGTGTCAACATCTCAAGGGGACAGGCTTGGACACAGAGTCTTTATGGATAATGGGTTTTCCTGCTGGAAAAATATGCAGAGCCAACTGAGAGAGCACAGCGAGAGCAAGCGGAACATCAGTGCAGTTGTGGGATGGGCCGATTTCAAAGCAGTAAGTGCAGGTCGAAAACAGTCTATCGTGGCTGTTATAGATTCTAACAGGTCAGTGGAGATTCGGCAGAACAGAGCTCACCTAAAAGCAATGCTTAACGTAACATCCCTGCTGGGTCGACAGGGCCTTCCCTTCCGTGGGCACAGTGAAGATGATGAGGGAGACAACAAGGGGACTTTCCTAGAGGCTATTGATCTATTAGCAGCAGAGAGTGGCAAGGAGGGTGGGGGGGCACTGAGGCAGGACAGACGGTATGGGCAGTACTCATCCCCAGAGTCACAAAATGAGATGATCATTGTTTTTGGAGAAAAGATAAAAAAGATCATTGTTGAAGAAGTAAAAGAGGCAGGCTATTTTTCCATTTTAGTTGATGAGACTAAAGATTTATCTAAAAAGGAGCAGCTAGCAATATTAGTCCGTTACACACTTCATGGCCACATAAAAGAAAGGGCTATTGGCACCTACCATATGAAGGACCTTTGTGCAGAATCTCTGGCCACAGCCATATGTCATGGCATTGATATGCAGCTGTGTGTGGGACAATGTTACGATGGAGCCAGTGTGATGAGAGGCAGTGTCAGAGGAGTGCAGGCCAGGATACGAGAAGAAGTGCCGCATGCAGTGTGCATTCATTGTCATGCCCACAGACTGAACCTGGTACTAGTGAATACTATTAGCGACATACCTCAGATGTCTGAGTTTTTAAATATTGTACAAACACTGTACAATTTCATTGCAAACAGTAATACAAGGCACACCCTTTTTGTTGAAGCGCAAACCCATCTTGCCCAAAGAGTAATACAACTCCTCCATCCAAGCATTTGATGATAACTCTCCCATGTTCATGGATGCATCTACTATTGCAGAGTTCGCCAACCTGTATGAGAGCCATATTGACACCACACTGCTCCAGGCCCAGTGCCACTCAGCGAAAGCCTTCCTAACCATGGAGAAAGAGGATGAACAAGATGATGATGATGGCAATGGCATCCTTGCCTCTCTCTCGAAGCTTAACACCCTGCCTGTGGCCTTCTCAGAAGTGCTGAAGCTTTTCAGGATTGTGGCCACCTTACCTGTTTCTACTGCCTCCAGTGAACGCTTCTTCTCTGTGCTCAAGCGAGTGAAGACTTACCTGAGGACCACCATGGGCGATGTGAGGCTGACCCACCTCATACTCATGGCAGTAGAGCAGAAGTTAGTTAAATCTCTGAACATGGATGATTTGGTGGACGACTTTGCCAAGATGAAACCCCGTCGTTACCCTCTTATGGATTGATGCACCTATCTGTTATAAGGTAAGATATGCTTTTTTATATGATAATATACTATTATTATACTAATATTATTATCCATATTGTTATTATTAGATTTCACAAAGGCAAACTCACACAAAACACAGTTTTCTTACACTGCTCTGTTTCTGAAAAACTGTTGAGAACCTCAAATCTTGGTTTTATTGTTTTTACAGGCTTCAATAGCATCAACCCACATGGCACCTGCACCTGCTCCAGAATCTCCACTAAACTGCCATCTCCATTTCTGGTGACCAGGAAGCTATGATCCTTACCCTGATGAGGTCCTGTAGCGCTTATCACTACATTTCACAAAAAAAAGATTTGTATAACACGATATCATTATGATCCACTGGAATTAAAACATTGGTTTACTAGTTACATACTGTAGTTGTCTCCTTTTAAACATGTTTATTAATGTTACCTAAATATCATATAAGTAAATTGTATAGAAACAACTCACCAAAACTAACTATTGCACAACTGATTTGGCAAGGGACGGGTTGGGGGGGGCCTTCCCAACCCCCCCCAACCCGTCCCTTGCCATACCTTGGCTTTTGCTGAAATTACACCACTGACTGGGCTTATGCTGATGTTCCATGGTAAAAGATTAAAACCTCCCGGTGGGTGGCAACAGACTACTATTAAAAAGCACAAAATCACAAAATCATCTCGGTCAGTGTCGACAAAGAGGAAAGAGAAAACGCTCCAGCTCAAGTCCTAAAAGAAAAACCTGAACTATCTTCTAAAGAGCAATGTCTTTTGTACATGTCAGTGGATTGTGTAAAGTCCGAATTGGATTTGTTTACAGTACCCTTCACACAAACCTGTATATACAAGAGCCAATATGTGGAAATATCACCCCTATCAGACATGGTCCTTTGGTAATTTTCATTGCGGGAAACGGGGAAGACTATTTTAAGATGGCAGGAACCATAGATGCAACGAATCCCGGAGGAGACAATCTGGGTTTACAAAAACGCACTTTATATTCTGTAAAAAGCAAGACTTTTGAATTACTAGGACATATACATACCGATATATTTTTTCAAGAGAAGCTAATGTTAAATGGGGTGGACCTGAAGATTAAAATGGTTTGCTCCAAAGATGAGTTTTGCCTTGTGGCTGAGGGGGTTGAGGCATTCAAACTAAAAATTCTGAATGCAACACTTTTTATTTAAAAAGTTTCTGTATCTCCAGATATGAAAATCAAGCATGGCCAAGCCCTTTAACAGCCAATGAAAAATATCCTATAGAAAGAGTAAGCCTGAACACATTTAGCATAGCTGTAGGTAGCTGGGTGTGCAATCAAGAAAATCTGTTTCTGGGGACTCTGCCCTAATGGGTGGTTATAGGACTGGTGGATAATAACAGCTTTTCAAGACATTATGGCAGAAACCCCTTCAATTTACAAAATTACCAGGCAGAGTTTATAGCTTTATATGTAGATGGCTGACAATTCCCCTCAAAACCTCTCCAGTCCGATTTTGAAAACTGTATGGTGGTAAGGGAATTCTACAGTCTAGTCCTGGCTACAGGGAGGATCTAAAGCAGGGGTGTCAAACTCATTCCATCGAGGGCCGAGCGTGTGCAGGTTTCTGTTGTAACCAATGCATTACACCAGGTGATTTAAATTAGGTTCCCTCCTTAGTTGAAGAAGTGAGCTAATTAGTGAAATCACCTGGTGTAGTGCATTGGTTGCAATAAAAACCACCATACACTCGGCCCTCGATGGAATGAGCTTGACACCCCTGATCTAAAGGATCAGGCATTGGCCATTAACAGAACAGAATACCTGGACGGTTACACACTATATGCTTTCAATTTGACCCCGGATGAAGAATGTGGTCATCATCCTTCTCTGGTGAAATCTGGAAACATGCATTTGGAGATGAGGTTCAAACAGCCCCTGCCCAGGCAAAAACAGCAAAAAAAATTAGCAAAAACAGTCTATGCCATCTTTGACAACATTATTGAAGTGAGTCAGAGAAGGGATGTTCTTTAAAAAAAAAAAAAAAAAAAAAAATTGATTTTATCCTATTTTTCTCCCAATTTGGTAGCCAATTACACCTGCTATTTTCAAGTCAATACCCCCCCTGTTTGCTGCCGTAGCCCTGTGACCTGTAGTGACGAAGGCGAAGTATCGTCTCCTCCGAGACGGCACTCACCAGGCCGTCGACTGTAACCTGGTACTCCAGAGCCACTCCTGTGTGCAGCGAACATCCTGTCATCTTCCCTCCCCTCTCCCTGGGGCGGACAGCCAATCGCCGCCCCCGGTGGCACTCCCAGGTAGAGTTGACTCTGGCACGGCGGGGAATCGAACCCTGGTCACCGTGGCCAGCGCTGAACGCTGTAACCACTGGACCACGCGAGAAGGGATGTTCTAATTGATCATTATTAAACATGAATACAAGAGAGCTGAACAACATGATGAGCTGTAATTTCTTTACCAAAAAACATTTGTATGGCGTGTTTTCAAGTGATGAACTACCACAAGATAAGATCAAGGATTTACCAGCAGAGTTTATAATAAACACTCAATAAACATTCTAATACTAAGCCCGGACAATATTGGCTGGCTATATACATTATGGAGAATTTTTTTATTCTTATGGCAACCCTCCAGATTTTATCTACTTTCCGAAATCCCTAACTGCTTTCTTGCTGTTAAACTGTCATAGAGTGATTTACAATTCCCGGCAAGTGCAAGACATGATCTCGACCACCAGCATTGCATATTCTATCTGGTCCAAAGTGGTCAAGGTTATTAGTTTGTGGATGTAATGTTTATGTATAGTGATAACTTACAAAGAAATGATGTTATGGCTTCTAGGTTTTTTCATAAAATGCAGCCTTTTAAACATAAAACAAACATCTTTACTTGTATACAGAATGCATGCTCTGGCGATATGTTTAATGCCTGTCATGGTTGTTGAAAAACACAATTTAAGACAATGATTGAATATAATGTCATGATTTATTGTTTATTATTTTATCATCATTTGTGTCATTTTTCACGCTTCTCTATTACTTAATGGTTAATTACAAACCCCCCAAGAGAAAACACCTCAAAAGTCTAGACACATTTCGATATACTGTATTATAGGCGGTGAAAAGTGCGGGTCAGGAATCATGTAGGCTGGTCGGGTGCTTGTGGTTGTGGGAGACTTGCTAAGGATGATGCTAAGGATGTTGGTGTTTTTTGTATATGCTTAGCTTGCAACGTACTGGATATGTTGATTAGGCATTATAGATAGAGGCATGTTAATGAACACCATTGCTTCAAGACATTTTAACCATCCCCACAGTATCTTCTATCTTTGGTTATCTTATGTGATGATGTTAGGCTCCTTATTAAGTCAACCATATATGATCCGTTCACAGTTTTACCATTGAAAATAAACTCTCCTTTATCCTTCCATGTAGCTACATTTCCAGGTTTATGCATTTTTTCTTGCTCCTAGCTGCAACACTTTGAATAGCATCAGAAACAATAGCCCCACTAGCATCTGTGTCAGGGTCTGATACATAACCCTTAAGAGGGTCAGAGGGTTTTTTCCCTTTATCAGGACTAACGGGTAAAGATTATTTGTTTCTTTCGCCCCCATCTTAACTAGAGATAAAAACCTTTAAAAAATGTTTTAATATTGAGTATTGTTTGGCTTTTTCGTACTGATCCATATTTGCCTTTGACAGAATACTCAAAATAGCCAAATCCAGTTCATTCTCAATGTTTTGTCTGATTGCTGTTGAGGGACCAAATACATTTTCTGAGCAAACTCCATAGTTTAAGACTTATGTATTCCGTGAGGCTATTAGACTAGTTATAAAAGGTACAGCAACGCTCAGGAGAGGCAATGAAAACCTCCGGACTGGTTAATAGCTTTCTTTTTTCTTTTAAGCAACGTTTTTTTATTAGCAAAAAGTTGAATCAAGCCCTTTCGTCTTTTCAACTTATTGAATTGCATCGATCTTAAAAGGATGTTACCTCGCAGAACATTGAGCGCTATCTCACAAAGAGCAAGAATGAGTTTGGAGGATGCTGATTTTAAAAGAAATTTTCTTTGTAGGGCCGATCCTTCAAATTAAGCGGTCAGTAAAGGCAGATTTCTCTTTAAGCGAGGAGACATGTTTAAATTATTATTCATTTATTTTATACTTTTTCTTGAGCACGTAGACCATCGGCCACTCCCATGAGAACAAACCTGTCCTGATCCTGTACTCCTCAGGAGTTTGGGGTTTTAAATCCACCAAGAGACAGCCATAGGATGTTCTAGTGGAATCCTAAAAACACCCAATGAAATCTTTTGAATTTCTTGGAAACATTTGATGGGCCAAAAGAATGATTTGTTGTTTATCCCTAGGATTTTTAAACAGTATTATATAGTTTGGATTAAGATGTATTGTTTTTCCTTAAAAAAATGATTTTGTACCAGGTATATAACACTCAGGTTTCTGTGATGGGTATATTTTGTAAAAGCTTTCTCCACTTCTTTAGTCCTGCTAGGTGTTTCCATTAGATCATCAATAACCAACATGTTTGTCTTGTGCACAGGAAGCAAATTATTGTCACACAAAGAGTGAGGAATTCCTTCAACAAACGCCAGCATGCAGGGCCGGCTCTACACATTTTGGTGCCCTAGGCGAGATTGGCATTTGGGTGCCCCCCCAACAAACATCAATCAGACATCACCATGGATTCAAGAGAAAAAATAATAATTTTCTTTTTCAAATAAAATCACTTCTCAAACAAATCACTTACCAAAGTCTCATTTAAACAGGGAGGATAAGAGAAAATGATAAGAAAACTCACTTTTAACACAATTGTTAACAAAGTCTGGGGCTTTTGTTAAAATTTGCTGAGTGTATCTGCACAGACAGGTACAGTTATTAGCCTATTACAAGCAAAAGCAGCTGTAGGACAAACAACTTAAATCGTTTTTTTATGGATAGCTAGCCACATTATTATCACTGATATAATGTTGTAGCCTACTACTAATTTTGGTAGTCTAATAATAAAGCTTGAGACTCAAGGCAAGCATGAGGGTTTTGCAACTCTGCAATTCAGGTGTAGCAGCCTAGTTTTGGTAATAACTACAGGTGGGTACTAATAAGCTTCAAGCCAAAACGTGAGGGTAACTCAGCATCAGCATGCATTCATCCTTCAATCTGTATGAGTCTAGCAGTAGCTCTTAGCATCGCATTATCTAGCTAGCATTAGCTTGTTTATTACTTAGCTAGTTAGCTCCCTAGCCTCCTACAATAACACAGAAACACAACAAAACTGCATTTTGATGACATAGTCTACCTCTTAATTGGGCTCTCTTTTCCTCCTCCTCCTTCCTCCGTTTTCTCCCCAGCGTACCTGAAGGCTTGTGCCTTTTCAAAGTCATTGTGCAAATATAAAATCTGTCATCGATCTGATATCTATCTTGCGTCGCGCTGATGTTGGCTCTCTGCCTCTCTGACCCCGTCACCTGCGCTTGACCCTACAGGTGACAGCACGTGTCTTGGGTTGCCTGTGATGCATGCACGTAACCCCCACTTTCAGCAAGCAACCAGGCATCATATCCCCCACCTCAGTAACAGCATCTCTGTCAGATGGCCAGATGAAACATTGTGTGAGGAACAGAACAGGGGTGCAAAGTGTATTTATTTTTGTTTATTTCTTCATTGGGAGGAAAGGAGAGGGCGCCCACCAGCCACCAGCGTTTTTTTTGTTTGTTTGTTTGTGAGGGCGACCTGGCGCCACTAGCCGACATGGTGCCCCAGGCAGCTGCCTCTATGGCCTGTGCCTTGAGCCGGCCCTGCCAGCATGTATAACACCAGACAATGTTATCAGGTATTTTGGTAAAAACATGTTTAGAATTTTCCAAAAGAAGCTTTATGAAATATGATTTACCAGAATTACTAGGCCCAAACATTTTACATGAGAAGGGGTGCTGAAAGTATTCATCAAACCCCTCAGTGCCAATATTTCCTAGGGCTTTACAATCCATATGGTAATGTATTGAAATCCGGCAGGAGCACGTGTTTGTTGTAGACAACCCTGAACCTTTTGGTTAATGTACTGTTTTTCAAAATGAAATTTTCAGGCTAATTATTTGATCAATTAACCCATACCCACTGAACTACGGGATTTTCCATAGACCGCAAAAACCCTTCATTCACTGATCTATGGAAAATCCTGTAGCAGAAATTCAATTAAATTGAAATGCGTGTTGAGGTACAAACACATGGGGGGTGTAGACTTCGCTGACAAAACAATTGCCTGTTACAAGAGACAAACAAAGTCACTAAAGTGATACTAGAAAATAATTTGGTACATGCTTGACATCGCTATCCTAAATGCTTGCATTGTTTGCAATAAAGCTCATAATACAAAGATGAAATTGCGCGGCTTCAGAGAGTCTCTATCGACAAACTTGATAGGTATAAGCTACAGGAAAGCAGTAGGAACTAGAGGAAGTGTAGAGGAAGTCTCTCTCTGGAGAGAGACAGAAATAAAGATCCGGTCCAGACAACGGCCCCACTCCTCTGCCACTTCTTACCATCAGCTGCTCTGCTCACATCCGGGCATTTGTCACGTGGCATGTGATAATGTACAAATATATATTTTCACATTTTCATAATTTGTATATGAGGTTTTTCAATTGCAACTTTTTTGTGATTGGGCATAACACATCAGTAATAATAAAATAAAGATAATTTCATGCTCTTTCCAATGATACATAATTTGCCTATTGATTCTCTTTCCATTTCCAATAAGAGGGAAGCGTTAAACTGAAGGTTGGCTGAGCGTGAATGAGTGTGTTTCTCACACTGGGCTAGACACACACCATGTTTATACAGAATAATGCATTAGGCAGATATGGGTTAAATTACTGGATAATGTCCTGTGCAGCCCTTCTCCACAACCACCACCACCACCACCATTTGGGTTACGTACAATCTGTAAGTATTCAATTAATCTGTAAGTATATCGGAATTACTCTGGACAACACTCTCAATCATGATGAGAAACATATCTACATTTAAGTAACCGGACTAAGACATGATTTGTCATTCAATCACCCTGCAACTCAAACTGTAAAAGGTCATTTTCACCGGCTAAGTCTGTGACTCTGTTCAAAAGACCCTCTAGTGTTTCTCAAACTAGAGTATAGAACTCTGCATAACTTTCAACGTTGCAAAGCCTTGCAAAATTTTAATTCTGTCTAACTTCAATATTATTGAAGCGCTCCCTGTGAACAACCAGGATTGCTTGGGGGTCTTTGTTGTCAGCACCAAGGACAGGGCCCCCTTGTTGTAAGTGTTCTAAAGCAGTGTCCAGTTGGTCAAAGACCAGTGTAGCAGAATTCTGCTCTACAGTTTCTACTATAGGGTCCACGTGATCGGGGATCTGCAGTTCATTTATTTGATTAGCCACATGACTCATTTCAGATGTTAAAAGTATTGATTTCAGTAAGCACTTTTAATATGTTCTAAAGCAGATGTAGCCTAATTCTGCTGTGGGGCATGTGTCGTGTAACTAATGTTATTTTGGGAGGTGTGCAGATCATTATTTGATTAACCACATGTCTCATTTCAGGGGGTGTTAGCTCACTGTTTACTGCATCTACCATCTCTATCAAATCAGGATTGATTTGATATAGTCAAAACTGTCATTGTGTGTGCTAAGCCATTATTTCTTAGCATTACACCAAACCAAAACCTTCTGCAAAGTATTAATATTCCTTTGTAACTCACAAGTCAAGAGATTCATTATTTCCTTAGGGTGGGGTAGAGTTCAATGTTTGTAATCCAAAGTTAACCCGGCCATCGAAAGGATAAAATCTTGTATTCCAGCATAGGTTAGGCCGTCCAGCGAATGGGGAAAGTAAATATTCCCTAATAATGTCCGAGTCGCTTAAAGAGATTGTAGATCTCTCTGGAACTTCTAAATCTAAATTATAAAACAAAATAAAACCGTGTCACACAAAGCGATTTTCAAAATAAAAAATAAAATACATAATAACTATCAATCAGGGTTATTTTATATGTTTGATACTTACTGGATTGATTTGCGGACATGCTTTCCAGAGAATTATCAGATTATATGTATAAAAACACATTATTATTACCTTCGGCTATCTGGGCAGAGTTTGGGGTTTCTAAAATAAACATAAAAAATTAAAAAAATTCTCAAGAAATTGACTGGAGCGCCAACCTTAAAAGATAGATAGATAGATATATAGGAATCTGAGTTCACAAATACCCCCAAATACAAATTTAAAAAAATACAAAAACGAATGAAAAAAGCCAGATTTGTTAACAAAAATAAATTAATAAACATTAGGTAAATGTACAAATTATTTTTACTCTCCTGATGGGGTGTTTTCACTGTGTGACAGAGAACAAACAAACATCTTACATGTGGCAGTTATTTTAGTTGGGGGGTCTAAACATTGACATTACATTTTACATTTTAAGCATTTAGCAGATGCTCTTATCCAGAGCGACTTACAAGATGTGCATAAATACATGGTAGGAACAATCATAGTTAGCGTAAGAGATCAGTGCAGTAATACAGTGATAGACATCATTGCAGGCAGCTGTGTACCATACCTGTAACACTGGGAAGGAAAAGGTTAGTAATTATTATTTTTTTCACACAAAAAAGTGTTTTTTTCTAAAAAGCAGTATGTAAAAGCAGTGGCTACAAGGTTGCAATATCTACATCAGATTTACAGGGTGGAGATTTTGTAAATTAGGTCAATTAAGTATTCTATCTGATTTACTAAAGCACGTCTTAATTGCGACTCTCTTTGAATGAGAATTTTAAGAACTCTTGAAACCAGGTGGTATTAAATGAGCGCTGATATTGCCTAGGTATTTCTCAATTCCTGTTTTGTATTGTGCTTTCCGAGGTGCTAGTTGCTGTCCCAGGGATGCAAAACAAATAATCACAAATGTTGTTGCAAAGTACCCTGGTTCATGTCACAACAGCCTTATTTTCAGGAATACCTGTATTTACGATGGGCGGCACGGTGGTGCAGTGGATAGCACTGTCGCCTCACAGCAAGAAGGTCTCGGGTTCGAATCCAGGCCGGGGGCCTTTCTGTGTGGAGTTTGCATGTTCTCCCTGTGTCCGCGTGGGTTTCCTCCGGGTAATCCGGTTTCCTCCCACAGTCCAAAGACATGCACGTTAGCCTAATTGGAGAGTCTAAATTGCCCGTAGGTATGAGTGTGTGAGTGAATGGTGTGTGTGCCCTGCGATGGATTGGCGACCTGTCCAGGGTTTATTCCTGCCTCTCGCCCCTATGCATGCTGGGATAGGCTCCAGCCCCCCCGCGACCCTGACCAGGAATAAGCGGCTTAGACAATGAGATGAGATGAGATGAGACCTGTATTTACAGACAGCTAAGTCAGAATTTTAAACATATATTCTGTATAGCATAAATATTATTTACTAGAATTTTAAATAAAAATTACACTACCTGTCAAAGGTTTTAGAACACCCCCATTTTCCAGTTTTTACTGAAATTTAAGCAGTGAATAGTCCAGTGAATAACCTGAAATGGTACAAAGGTAAGCGGTAAACTGCCAGAGGTAAAAAAATAAAGTTTAGGTTACCAAAAACTGAAAAATAATGTACATTTCTGAGTTAAAAGGCCCTTTTCAGGGAACAAGTAATGGGTTAACGTGCGTTAACAGTCACTCTGTGCAAGTCGCCGACTCTGGATCCAGCAAAAGAGCTCCAGACCATCACGCTTCCTCCTCCATGTTTTACAGTTGGTGTCACACACTGAGGAACCATCCTTTCCCCTACTCGACGGCCTACAAAAACCATTCCAAATTTCAAGATTTAAATCGGTCCATAAGACCTTCTTCCAGTCTTCAGTAATCCACTGGTGGTGCTTCATGGCCCAGGCAAGCCGCTTTTTCTTATTTTGCCATCTTAGCAATGGCTTTCTTACTGCCACTCGACCTGTCAAACGTGCAGCTCGAAGTCTTCTCTTCACAGTTGAAACTGAGACTTCCTTACTTCGACCAGTGTTAAGCTGTGCTTGAAGTGTTGTCCTGTGAGCCGCCTATCACACAAGCTATTGACTCTCAGAAACTTGTCTTCTGATTTTGTTGTGGCTTTGGGTCTGCCAGACCTCTTCCTGTCAGAGTTTCCAAGTGCCCTTTGATGGTGTAGGAAACTACTCACTGCCAAAATATTAACATTATTTTTCAGTTTTTAACGTAAACTTTTTTTTTTTTACCTCTGGCAGTTTATTGCTTACCTTTGTACCATTTCAGGTTATTCACTGGACTTGAACTGCTTACATTTCTGTAAAAACTGGAAAATGGAGGTGTTCTAAAACTTTTGACCGGTAGTGTATATGAAAGGATGCAGGATCTATATTAACCAATTTGTCATCAGCTAGCAGTCATTGTAAAAACACAGTTCTGACTTTGAATGATTATCTTATTGTTTGTATGCAGTCAGGAGGGTATAGAATGAATCATGAATACAGTTTTACTTTCAGACGCTCTGTGGCCTTCTCCCATCACATGTTTGGCCGTTTCTATTCTTTATTCTTATTCTAATATTCTTTCCTCAGGTGGACCACCGCTGGTGTCTTTTTCCATCATTAGGTTGCAGGAAAGTTTTTCTTTACATCATCTACTGTTAGTTTTGTTATGCCTAATGAATTTCTTTCATGATGTCATGTTTTTTTTCTACTTTGTTGGTGTTGTTTTCCTATGCTGTAATATGGAGTTGTGATGCTATAACTCGTAGACCAATACCTCTATTTCCTGATCTGTAAATTTAAATGTTATTTTTTTCGTTCCCGAGCTGCTTGTGCCTGGTCGCTGTGTATCCATTTCTTGCCGTGATCTGGACGTGTGAGCGTGCCATGTTGTTTCAAATCCTTTTTATGGGTTTATCCTACTGTAAATTGTGAATGAGAGTGTTTCATTCCTTTGATTGCGTAATTATAAGCAGTCTTATTAAATTGGTTGTTAATGTGTCACTATTTGTGACCACAAAATAGCAGCAACAAAATAGTGACCATCTTTTTGCTGTGACTATCTTAGTAAATCTGGCCCTCAGTCTGTTGACATCACCGATATAATATTTTAGAAGCATCTGCAGTGAAAATGTATTCAATATTCACCAGGGTTCTTTAACACTGACATTAGGAAAAAGATAATCCTCCTTAGATTAAATTAAATGTAGGCTTGAGTATTTAACCCCACTATTGTTTTCATTATTACAAAAGACATTGTGCTTGCAGCACATGATATTAAATACACCCATGAGCTGGTGTCATCCATAGCTTCTTGATAAAATATAATTTCATTCTGGTTATAATCTCCCACCAGCAGGTTAGCATTATAGAATTTAACTACACTTAATGGTACTAAATATACATTTGCAGTATTAAAATAAATATTTTATTAAGATAAAAGCAGGTGGTGTATTATTCTGTATTACTGTTGACCATTTGACCACTTTCACTTGTGAGGACAATCATATGAAATTATAATAATAGCATCACATTTAATTATTTATTTGAATTTTACAGGCAATATTTTTATTGAAATGTTTTTGAACCAGTGAGCTTCAACAGGTTGCGGATAAACATGTATAAGTGTAGCTGATTCGTTTTGGTTGGACAGATGTTCTTCCTCTGAATCCTAGGGGTTTTGGATATAAAAGATAAAAAGATAAAGCTCAGACAAACAGGTACCTCTTACACCTCTTCTATTACAGATGAAAATGGCAGAAATAAAATTCTGCGTTTTTATTGGTACACTTCCAAATTGCGATAGTCTAGCCCAGGAGATTAGAGACAAGAGGAAGGCAAAACCAATGGCCTGAATAATCAAATAATTTTTTTAATTTTTGCTAAAGTGGACTGTTATTACCATTTGTTCTAAAATTAGATGCCAATGTGTTTTTTTGTTGGTTTCTTTTTAATTTGATGGAGCAATCACTATGAGTGCGTAATATTACTTTGGAACCTAACTGCTAAATAATAATGTGTTAAAAAGGAGAATACATGGTTATCCATATTTACCATTCATATTAAATGTTGATGAAAAGGAACATTTTGTTTTATTCAATATTATTTGATAACTCAACATGCAGGATAACAAAAGCTGTTATCACTGGACAAGTTTTAGACCATTCTGAAAAAAACATTCCATTGTGCCTATTATTATAACTACTAAAACAAATAGAATGACTAAATAAAATAAAATAAAATGTATTTGTATAGCGCTTTTCACAATTGAATTGTCACAAAATGCTTAACAGAGGGGGAACCCAGGCCTAGACCCCAGGCCTAAAGGCAACATTGGCAAGGAAAAACTCCTTGATAGGGAGAAACCTTGGGAGGAACCAGACTAAAAGGTGGGGAGCCCATCCTCTTCTGGCCGGCCCAGGGTGTGTCCAATAAAGACCATATCATGGCCAGTCCACGGTGACTCAGGGCTGAATGACTTTGCGCCTCCTGAGTTAGGTAGTCAGTGGGGGGGCTAAACCACGTGAAGGGGGTCCAGATCCAGGAACTGGGGTAGGTGTGGGGGTGAGGGTTGATGGGTGCAGCTCACACTTCTCGCAGGATCTAGGGCTCGGGGGCAGGTGCTCCTGAGTCAGAGGCTGAGGCAGAGAAGAGAAGAGAACATGCAGCCAGAAAAAAAGCAGTGCTATAGCCAGTAGCATTATGTAAGAGCAGGGGAGAACAAGTATAGGAAATATACAGATTGCCCCGACAGGTGTAAGCTATGGCAGCATACCTATTAGGAGAGGGACAGAGAATACACAAAGCCCGATATTTAACAGGAAGCCAATGTAGTGATGCTAACACAGGAGTAATGTGCTCATACTTCTTGGATCTAGTCAAAATACGTGCCGCTGTATTCTGTACTAGTTGAAGACTCTTAAGAGAGCTACTAGAGGAACCAGATAATAAGGCATTACAATAGTCTAGCCTCAATGCGACAAAAGCATGCATCAAGGTTTTTGCATCCTCTAATTACAGAATGTGCCTAATTTCTTAGGTGAAAGAAGGCTACTCTGCAAATGTTTTTAATATGAGTGTCAAATGTAAGATCCTGATCAATAATAAAACCAAGGTTCTTGACCATTAGACTTGATGCAACTATGCAATTACCTGCATTTAACTGCAGATCCAACTTGTTCCTTCATTTTTTGGGGTCCAAAACCATCATCTCTGTTTTATCTGAATTCAAAAGCAAGAAATTGACTGTCATCCAATTCTTTATATCAGAGATACAAGCCTCTAATTGAGTGAGTTGAAGTATTTCACCTGGTTTTATTGATATGTACAGCTGTGTATCATCTGCATAGCAATGGAAATTCACACCATGTTTATGAATAACATTACCGAGTGGTAGCAAGTATAATATGTTGATAAGACGTCTGTTGCAGGGAAAACCCTCAGGTAGGTAGGACTACTACTACTATTACTGCTGCTGCTCCTATCACTGGAACTAAAAGGGTTTTCAATCACACTACATCTAAGTTCAGAGGTTACCAAGATGTCTTGACCTATACAATTCTCACGTGACCATTGTTCAGCAAAATTGGTGACCACATAACCTTGGAAAACAGCCTCATCTGAAACAACATCACCCACCAGTCCTGTTGAACCATAATTGGAATACCTAACAATTGTACCAAAGTTATTCAGGAGGGCCTACATGTCTTGACCAAGGATAGCTACTAGTCTGACAAAAATCATGCAAGATGCCTCGCAATTGTCTGGGACTAAACTCTCTCCTGTCTGAAAACCCAGCCTGCAGGATCACCTTGAATGATGCTTTGGGAAGTTCATGCGTCACTTTTCCAGCGTTTGATCACATGTCCGCTGGCTGCTCTCCCCCCCCACCCCCATCCCCCTGAAAGTTCCCTGACACAAATCACCTCACCACAAGCCTGGCGTGGCTGATCAAGCTGTTCCAACAACTGGAAGACATCACAAGTTAAACACTCATTATTTTAATTTGATGCTAATCATGTGTTAATGAGACTAATCCTTGCAATGATTCAGGTAATTTGCTTAATGGCTGCCCAGAGTACAGATTACAGCAATCAGTCACGTTTGATAAGATGTCTGTTGCAGGGAAAACCCTCAGGTAGGTAGGATAGGTGGAAGGACATGGAGGAACACGTGATAGGCTCTGCTGACCAAAGTCCTCAGAGGAATGAACACCACCATCACTGACCACCCACCCCCAACACACACACCCACACAAGCACATAAGGTACAACATTGTCCTCTATGTACTGTGTGTTCCCTGTGTTTCTTCATTTGCATGCTTACACTGAAAGCATAACCATACAACAGAGCAACCCCACACAGACTGCAACCCCAATGCATTTTGGTTAGACTCATACCTGGTGACACGTGGCAGGGGAGGTCAATGGCCAGACTGAGTGAGTAAGCATTTTGCTGGGTGGAGGCAGACGCTCACTGATGAATGGTAGGGGCATAATGATAAGCAGTAACAAATATAAATAGGGTTATCTTGCGTTCCACTGTCATCCTCATTAGGCTTTAAAACATTTTTTTTTAAAATATGATGAATATGTTTTAAATACTTCTGGCACAAACTTGAATTTATTACAACCCCCACCAGAGTTCAAGATAAACTCATCAACAAACTGAAAGTGTAGAGGAATGCATGGTGACATTTATTTTGTGAAAGTTAATTGGTGTTGGTGTAGATTGTGAAAAAAGGCCTTATGGTGGATACTAAACGTATAGAAGCATGCTACTCTATGAAAACATCAGCCCCAAAGTCAAAGATTATTTGGATTATTCTTTATATATAAATGAATAACGTCTTGTGAGACATTTAAAAAAATCTATTTATGCACCACAATAATGTCAGGTACATTTTATTTTTCCGCTAGCACCTGAGACACCAGAGTTGGCAGTCATGTAAAAAAATATATTTCTTTTTTAAAGCTTTTTAGAAATTGGGCTTCTTGTTACCTACACCTGCACAAATGTTTAATGTTTAATGTTTACTGTTTTTCTGTTATGTATATTTCTGCTATTGGTCACTACTTAGTTGTTGCTTGCCATGTCGCAAGAATGTAATTGTTCAGAATGACCTTGTGTTATACTGTGCACTTGATAAATAAAACACTTTGACACAAGGAGCACTGCAGCTGAAGCACATGCACCCCTCCAATACCTCATGAGCTAGTGACAATTTTAAGGGCATAGAGTTCTACAGGAGAACTAACACCAATTGGAGGCGAGCCATATCTCTCACTGATGAAAACTAGTAATCTGTGGGCACTGGAAGCTTTGTTGAGAGGAGCAACTTTAGAGATAACTCAAGAAACCTTGGATAATATAATCCCACCCTACAAGGTACAATTTTGTCTTGCTGCTGTAGACTCCTGTCATAGTCACCTAATGGCTTACCCTAGACTGGGGCCTGTGATGTCTAATCTATAGGCCTCTATTTGTGGTAAGCGCCTTTACCAACTGAGCTACTCGGGGGCCCCCCAAATTAGTTGTATTCTAGAACATTCAGCAAAACTACGTCCTCACCATCTGACAATTAAAAAACAACAACACTGCTCATGTTCCTCAAATATATGCAAATTTGTGCAGATGTATTTTTACATGTAAAGAATGCATATGATTGGCACCTAATGTTTAATGGTAATCTTCAACAAAAATGGAAGTTTACCCAATATCAAACAATGCATTCAATTATATGTTAAGACTGGTATGCATATACCAAGGCCGGGGCTACTAGGGTGATATAGATAATAATGTGTATATATATATATATACACATTATTATTATTTATTTATTTATTTATTGCTCCAAATGGGGTGGCAGTCAGGGTGGTAAGACTTCCTGTGGGGGTGGCGGCTGCCACCCTGTGCCACCCTAGTAAATAAATAATAATAATGTATATATATACACACATTATTATCTATTTATTTATTTATTTGGGGGTGGCAGTAAGGGTGGCATATATATATATATATATATACTGTATATATAATGTTATATACTGTAAATTGTTCTGTATAATGTCCCTAAACTCTTATTTTTGATTAAAATAATTTAGCAAAATTGTATTTAATGTATTTTACCTCTTAACATTGAATAGGTTTTGTTGCCAGGTTTGTGAGACCACACAAATACACCCATTCAGAAACCTATGCACGAATATCAGGTTTTTAAGAGACCTCTGGAGCTCTCTTAACTCGGTTAGGAGTAGGCAAGACGGCACAGTGGCGAAGACGGAGAAGTACGCGCACCTTCCAAGACAGGCAGAATGTTTTAGAAATGTTTGAGGATGCATAGTTAATCAAATGTTATCGCTTAGATTGTTAGGGAATCATCTTTGTCACTGATCTTGTGCGGGATGTAATATCGCCAGCAACTTTGAGAAGTAGCACTTATGGCAGAGATGCAAGTTATTTTAACACTTCGCTTCCTAGCCATGGGAAAAATGCAATTATGTAATGTGACAGCCCTTGCAGCACCTGACATAGTTTGGAAGTTTGTGGAATTACCTCTGCCACTGCGCTTAAAGGTTTAGGCGCAGTACCTCCACCTGAATATAAAGTATAACTACAATAAAATAATTGTAGCTGAATACTCAAAATAATTTTTATAACTGTTGTTGTTCATCAGAAATATTGCAATATGAAACAAATGTGTCTCATAAATAAATAAATAAGACTTTGAACCAGTGCCAGATGTTTCCTTCTTGAAGGCGGAGATTTGGATAGAACATTGTACCGTTTTTTTTCCACTTTCCTCTGGGCTCCGAATGGCAGAGGCGAAGCTTGCATTAATGTTGTTTGCGATCTGCCTCCATGCCTCTTTTTTATGATGACTTCTAAGTGTGGGGCTAAACTTTCCCTTAATAATTTCTAGATATAGTCTATATCCTCTACCAACATCACCGTTTCCTCCACAGTCCAATTTGATTTTCTTTTTAAATCCATTTTGCTCAGCCTAACATTAGCCAACAAGGCATCTTTTATAATGAGGGTCTGTTTAACGTTATTGAAAACTTGTGTTGACCATCAAAGAATACAGATTTTTCAAAGGCAGATTGGTTCTTCCTCTTTGCAATTTCAGCGATTGATTACCTCATCTTAATCTTTTCATTTGTGGAACCCATGATTGTCACACTTAAAAGCTACTCTTGATAATATTTGAAGACTTCCCTATGAGAAAGTGTGAGCTGCTTGATAACTACGCTTTACCGACGACTTTAAGCGAAGACTGATTTCACTCCAAAGTAAGCTCTTAGGTGTCGTAAGTATAACTCTTAAGATATTTGATACATATGGTGCCCTAGTGACTTTGAACCTGAACTGAGAGGTGATGATGGGTTAAGCATTGTGGCAATTTTCACCACAACCATCCTAAGTTGTTATTAATGTAGGCTACTATGTGAGCATACAGTACAGTTAGCTTGATAGCGTTAACGTTAGATAACAGATTGAACAATATCGATAGCTAGCTTTAAGTTCATGACAGCTTCTTGCAAACAGTAATGTTAGCTAGTTAGCAAGCTAACGTTACCACTAATATATGTGTGGACAGAGACTAGCAAGCTACTAACATTAGCTAGCTAGCTAAGCAGGCAGGTTATTCTTCAAACTGTGTTTAAGCAGGCTATTTCTGGTGTACTGTTTCTTCAATCATACAGTATTGCGGCAGGGAAAATATAGCATTAGCCTAGCTAGCTACTATGTTGCAGTCACAGAGGTATGAATAATAAGCTGACAATGGGATTGTTTTGGCTTGGGAAAATCATAGAGCCCGTATCAATTAATCTCTTTTCGGAATCAATTTTTTTGCCCATGATATAACGTTAACAACGTTATGTTGCATTTTCTACTGTGACCGATTGGACGGCTCTGTCAGGCTACAGACTAACATTCAGGCTAACATTAATCAATTTGCATTTGATTATGCAGTAAAGTTATTAAACACTTTCATGCCATTTTTTTAAAATTGATTTTTTATGATGTTGCATTGATCATGGACCCCTATGTGTTTATGACTTAAGACTCGAGATATTGATTTCCTTTTACATATTGTATAGGTGTACAAAAGTACGAAGAACATGAAGAGGAAGCAGTTTGATTGCTTTTTTTTAAAAAGGCCAAAATCTGTTGCGATATTTTGAAGTGCTGTGTAATTCAGTAAATACATTTTCTCTTTTGTGGACAATCTGTATACTATATTACTTTAATAATCATTAGAACCTCCTGTGTTTTAGGCTATAGACTATTTCGATGAATAGGCTGCGCCTTACATTGAGACATCATGGATGCTCTGTTCCAGAGTAACTTGCATACAATACTGTAAAATAAACCTCTGAGCAGCATTATAAAGACAGTCACCCAAGTAGTAATAAGTAGTATTGAATAATAAGAAATAATTGGTACATTCAGCATGTGCCACCTCTTAATGTCATCTTTCCTCCTCTCTGAGACCCCATGTGTAAGATCCTGGAAATGCCACTGGCGCATACTGTAAATAGTGGCATTTTTGGACGAAAGCCTGATTCTTCTGATGACAATGCATCTTTGATTAAATATTTTACAGTTGTCATGCAGCAGGGCCCGTCCTTTTCAAACAATATCATACAATATAAACTTTATCATGCATGCCATATTTCTAACTTTACAATATTTTTATATAATAATTTTAGAAGGGTTTTTCACTCATAAGATTGTACTGTATGAATGCGAATGTGAACACTTTGAGCTACAACTTTGTGCAGTAGTAGTAAGTTATATTATTATCATTCTAGGTTTAAAATGTAACAGAGCCTTGTCCAGGCCATCTCCTTCCACTACTGTCACACAGTAGTGCCACACCATTGTGCTGATCCTTATTCACCATTCTGAGCGAAAACGGGTTTATATACTGTGCACTCTACGAATCAGGCTTTAGGAGTCGCGGATTGCCACTCTCCTCCTACTGCGCCCGCTTGTTTCCTGACATGTGGCAGGCTCACTCTGCCTGAGACAGGTTCTGCCTGAAAGCATGAACCCCCGGCCCCCGTCCCCCATCCACCCAATCCAAATGCAGCCACTTATAACAACCATTATGGAGATTACAAAGGTAGTTCCCTTGTGTTTTCATTTATATTATTGTTTCAGCACTGCATTTATACTTAACGGTGCCTATCTATGGATTAAAACATGGGTTATCCATTATATGGATTAGTACAATTTTCTATATTAGATGTGACACTCTCATCCATGGAATGGAATGTGATGTAACAGAATCGCTGTATATACAGCAGTATGTCATTGATATGGACCACATATTACAAAACATCTTTCTTTGAAATATACGCCAACAGAGAAAATACTGATTTCTAGTGAATTACATATATATGTATCCATTAAGAAATGTTGCATTGCCTTTAGTAATAAAAATGCATTCAAATAATTCTCAGGACATTTTACAAGTACATACTGTTTATATGTATATTCTTTTTCAAAGATTTATTTTCCTATGAAGATTATTCTTCTGAAAAGTCTCTGGTGAAATGGGGAATGAGGGCTTCATTTAGTAAGAAAACCAAATATATTTAGCAAAGATGTGTTCAAGCTGTTCAGACTTTATTTTATTATTTTACTGCATGGTGATTTGACATAACTCGTCACTGTAAATGGTGAATTATGTTTGCTTAAAAATGATTGACAACCCTTTCCAATGATTCCGCTGATCACTGAGGTGATTAATGGAGGTGGAAGTAGATGTTTAATCGATTGTGGCAACAATTACAATTGTTCTCCCTTGATCATTTTTGAGGAAGGCAATAGCACTCAGTTTGCCTCACTCAGAGCCTTTAGAGGGCAGGAGCTCAAAGTTATTATACTTGCTAATTATTAAATATAATTATGTTTTTTCATTCATAATTCAAAGAATTTCAAAGATTTCACTTGAAGGTCTTAAGTTGGCAGTAGCTAAAGTTACCATTGCCATCAGATGCAAGGTCCTTAGTGATGACAGCTGTCAGGAACACTAGCTTGCTAGCAACTTATCTTTCTAGAAAGCTACTGTACTGTACTTCATTTATGTTGTGTCGCATCATTTATTAAATAAGGAGAACATGGTCTATGTTCTGGTTATGACACAGGAAAATTATTAACAAGTGGAAAAATACAGCAGAAGCTAACTCCATGCCGTCTTTGTTTCATTCACGTACTGTAGCTTGCTACAGTACATTGCTTGTCTGACCATGTTGTTCAACAGAAACAGTAACCATTGATGGGTGTGGCCCATGGATAGGTCAGTTGTAGGTGCTAGGAAGGCAGAGGTGCTAGGAGAGGTAAGTGTTTCTTAATCAGTGACAAGCAGGCAAATAAGTGCTTTGTGTAAGATCATGATTACAAATGTGGCCCAGGGCACATTTTTAAACGGCTTCAATACAATAATCAGCAGAGAAGGGCACATATAAACATCAGGGGTTCTTTTGAACTGAGTAGAACCATCAAGATAGGCAATCAATTTGCCTGACAATTTAGTGGCCAGTGTTGCGGGCATTAAAATATCCTCTCTTTTATGATTGCATTAAAAACCATACCGGCACTGTATTCCTGCATTCTGTTATGCCACATGCTCATGCCAACATTTATAAGCCTACATTTAGCTTTGTGATATTTAAAAGCATTAAACATTAAACCCTTTTGGAATAAATAAATTACATGTAAACCACATCATTAGTTTTTACATTTTAAGCATTTAGCAGACGCTCTTATCCAGAGCGACTCACAAGATGTGCATTAAAACAACTTGACAAAAGCTGAAGCTCTTTTCCAGTGCTGTCATATGGAGGCAATACTGCATAAAGTCATGTTTTCCTCCCTCATGTGGATTAGATAACATGGTTTGTACTTCAGAGTTGGGTGAAGGAAGTAGTATTTTAGCCATTGATGGATAGTGAATTTTGCAACATGATCTCCAGCCTAAACAACCATATAGGTCATTTGTCAACATGACTCATATGACCGTTTCGCTGTGTCAAAAAGTCATATGAGTCATTTTGACACAGCAAAACGGTCATATGAGTTGTTCTGACAAACAACCTACATGGTCGTATAGGCTGGAGATCATGTTGGAATTGTAGGATATCAGCCATACATTTAGGACTTCCCTGAAAATTCTTCCTGGATACATTCTGGATGTACCATTAGGAGGCAATCTTTGTTTCAAGACCAGTTCCTTTCATTTGCCAACAAAGAGACCAGACCAAACATATTAAACTAAATAGTAGTCCAGTATTATACAGACTTTATTTCCTTCTTTTGTCCATAGGTTTTATTGATTCTGCACCTACTGAATAGTTTTAAAGTGCTTGCGACTTTTGTATTAAATAAAATTAAAATCCTTGCCTTTCTACTTCAAATGATAAAATATGCATTTTTACCGATCATTTCAATGCATTATCAGGAAAATATGGCCTCTGTGGCATGCCTCACATGGGTGGTGTTCAGTGGTGGGCCGTCAGGGCCTGCAAGGCCTTCTCTGCTGGCCTAAAAAATATCTGAATCACAGACTGATGTTAATTATATTTTGTCCATGAATACTTATTAAATAATTCCAAATGGTCTGTTCGCTTCCTTTCATAGCTGTTCCCCTGGTTGCGCTGCATCCAGACGTGTATTTTCATATTAAATCATTTAACCAATCACATTTCAGCCATCATTTGTTGCCAGGGTCAAATAAATCTGCCTGAAGGCCTTCACAATCAGTTCTGCAGGCCCTGTAGCATAAAATAAGTGTTGATCAAACTGTTGCTTCAACCAATCAGATTTTGAGTTGGGGACACGAAGGCCTTCTAGAAGGCCTAGGTAACATCAGCGTATTCACACCCTTTGATTGGATAGTCAGAGAGTGTCTGACTATGATGTAATGTGATTGGTTAAATGCTTGAATATGAAAATACACGTCTGGATGCAGCGCCACCAGGGGAACAGCTATGAAAGGAAGCAAACAGACCATTTGGAATTATTTAATAAGTATTCATGGACAAAATATAATTAACATCAGTCTGTGATTCAGACATTTGAGCAGACATTTTCAGCCCTAAAGTGAGTTAAAACTTATGCCAGAAATATGACAGGGCGGGCTCGACTTTCAGCATTAGCTTCGATGGCGATAGAAAAGGACTTCTTGATGGAACTGAAACACACGGATAATCTGTACGACAGAGTAATTGAACTCTTTTTGAGGAAAGAAAGGAGGATGGATTTTGTGTACAAATAACAAGGATTTGCTATTTTCCTAAATAATATTGCAATTTTATGAGGTTATTATTATTGATGCTTTTTTATGTGTGTCGCAGCTGTAGCACCCCGGGTTTGTTTCTTCAGTAAAGGCATTTATTGTGGATACACGAGTTATCTATCTGCGATGCAACGGCAACGGGTGTCTGTTCGGTTTGTTTTTGCACTTTGTTTATTTATCTTTCTTCAGTCATGTTTCATGAGAGAGAATGACAGCGATAGAGACGAGAGAGAATGACAGCGATAGTTAGAAGCGTGAGATAATTAGTGATTAGTAGTGTTAGTAACTTAATCTAAATCCCTAATGTTAGTAGATTAGTTGGTTAGTACTATATACATCTAACTAATATATACAAAGTGTAATTAGAAAGTAAGAAGGAAGTAAAACGAGATTAGAAACGAAGACGGAAAAACCGAAACATAGAATTTCCCGAAGTGCATGACAGAACGAGAATGAAACATGACTGAAGAAAGATAAATAAACAAAGTGCAAAAACAAACCGAACAGACACTCAAAACATAACAATAAGATGGCTTTTATAGCCATAAAATAGTTATTGAGGGGTGGATTGATTCAGACGGAGCACTACTGAAGGCCTAGGTGTGAAATGCACGGCCCGCCACTGGTGGTGTTACACAATTCATACAGAGAATGTTTCTCACCTGTAGTCCTCCACATACCTCAAAATACTATTTTATACAAGTAATTACATCACTTTATACTGTACTATAATACCACTGAATCACAGAGCATCTGAAAGTCCACTGTTCATACACTCATCTTTAAGCACACATTCAGAAGAGTATCAGGGGTTTCCTTGAACACACTGTTGAGGAAAGAGCCTGGACCATCTGAGTCTTATCTTATTTTTTTGACAGATGTTGTTGGTTGAAGTGTACATTGCATTCTGACCCAATCATCAAAATGTAACTGCCTCGATGGTCTGGATGGTCGATAGTCATTGCACCGTAGGTCACTGCTCGGAGAGAAAGATTTTACCAGGGTCCATATGAACCAAATGTTACATTTTGAACAGAATCATTGAGTATGCTGAAAATCTGAAGGAAGAAAATAAAAGTTTGCATGCAAATTTTCACAGCTTTATCTTTGTCAAAAATGCCCTTGTCTTTTTTAAAGGCATTTGTAGGGTGTGGGTGGTAACATTTGTGAGCAATGTGTGTGTGCTCAGCTACTGCCTGTACTTGTTTGGAAAATAGTGGATTTTTTTTGGGGAGGGTAGGTGTTGTAATGGGAGAATTTGAGTAAGAAGTCCATGGCTTTCTCTTTTGCTTTTTTGTGATTTCACTTTCTTACCACTCTTTAATTATATTATAAAAAAACATACACAACCAAAATCAACCATAGGGGGGAAGAACCCAAATAGAGCTGAGCTAGCGCATTAACAAATCATTCAAAGTGTAAACATTTTTGCTTGGGGGAGAGAAAAATAAAAACTGGTGATCTCACACCTGGACTACTGCAATTCCTTGCTAGCAGGCCTACCAGCCTGTGCCATCAAGCCACTGCAACTGGTCAAGAATGCTGCTGCACGTCTGGTGTTCAACCAACCCAAGTACACACATGTCACCCCTCTACTCACCTCTCTTCACTGGCTCCATATTGCAGCATGCATCAAATTTAAATCACTGGTGTGGGCCTATCAAACTGCTAGAGGAACTGCTCCCTCCCTTTTATGTTCAATAATGCATTTTGTAATATGTATCTATGTGGTCCCCAAAAGACAAAAAGAAACAAAGAAACAAAAAAACAACACAACTTTTCCCTCATTATGTTACAAGTACGGTTTGCCAACAATTATGTCTATCACTGTATCATGACACTGATCTCTGGCGCGGAGTATGATTAATCTTATCATGTATTAATGCACATTTTGTAAGTCGCTCTGGATAAGAGCGTCTGCTAAATGGCTAAAATGTAAAATGTAAAAATGATGTACCCATTAATTATGCCGGTAAGTTCTGCAGGTATTCATTGCATGCCATTGCTTGTTACTGGGGCTTTTTTCAAAGTTAGAACTGGAGAGATCATTGTAGTGATTTATTCCTTTCAAAAAAAGAGAAAAACTTCAAAGGCTTGTATAGTGTACCTGCTGAAGAGTGGCACTGCTGTGCCACCTGCTCTCATGCAAGCAGCACTCCTCCAATGCACTCTCCCAGACGCCAGTGACTATTTCCCACCCTGCAGGCCTAGCATTACTACAGGAGGGATAGCGCCAATCAGAGTTGAGGCATATCTGTCACTGATGACTGATGACCTGATAGCATGTGTGCACCTGGCATGTTGCGGGAGGAGATGATGTCCCAGGGCCAAGCCCGTGCTTATGGTGAGAACATTTACCATGTGAGCTACTCTCGAGTACATCTGTGCAGATTCAAAATGGCTTGTGCAATCACAGAATCCAAAGCACATGATGTACTAAGCATAGAAGTTAATTCTAATTAATGTTAGCGAAGCACAAGCCTGAACAAATGTGACAAAATGTTTTCCCTGGTACAGTATGTTTCCCACACTGTTCTGCAACATCATATTTTGCTTTTCATTAGTTTCTGTTTACGTACATTTTTTCATAGTATTTTTGTCTCATGGGAAAGTAGAATTGAATGAAAAAAATATAGAATCAGTAGCAAAGTCTAGTTCTTGGAACCGGGAATGATCTAATGAGAATCGTATTGGCATATGTCCCATAATTTCATGTTCCCAATCCAACCACCTGAGGTTTTTGGTCCTATGCAAAAAACAATCTGCCATCACATTATCCTTCTGTTCCCAAAAGTTATACCTTGTTCTTTCAGGTTGAGTCAAGATACTGTTCTTTGGACTCTATCCAAGTCTTTAATGCCCTCTTTGGGATATCAAAAGTGCACAGATTTTGATCAAACATTATGCAGATTGATATACAATAAGGCTTTTTTAATTGAACTCAACACTAGGGGGTCATTACAATGCCAGGAATCGCTTCACTTGTGAAAAGGCCGCTGTCAGCTTAGAAAAAGGATCTCTTTGTACTGTATTTTATCTTAAATTACATAATTAATATGTCAATCATATTGACTTTGTGCCTGTAGCAGAAATCCTCAGGTTTGAGAGTTGCAATATATGATAGGGGGTTATTGGGCAGACACATTCACAAAGCCACTTCCTCATAAATGGGAGATTTTGAAACAGGACCCAAATAAAAGGGTGTCAGGAATTGGGGTATGCAATTTCATTTTCAAACATTGAACATATTTGAATCTGAACATTTAGAAAGCAGCTAAATATTTTGATTTCATGTAGGACTACATGCACAGCCCTGAACCATTCCTCAGTGGGTCATCTTACACCAGACTTTCTCTGTCAAAATGCCATGCCCTACATTACACACTGGCGTTGAGGTTATAGAACAACAAAACCACAAAGAAAGGGGGTACACTCTCTCTGGCATTGTTTTCATTGACAACCGGCATCAACCATTACTTAGAGCTGCAGCAGCCGAGGGCGCCCTCTACTGTTTGGAGTGAGACGGTCACTTTGCCACAGTTATCAAGGCCAGAAATGGTTTCATCTTGAAAAAAAGTACAGCTTGGGGAGAATGAGCAAGCATTTGCTCAGTTAAAGAAATAAGTGATCTTAGAAACAGCATACATCTTAATCTGCAACATATGCAAGCTGCAAGTAATTTTTCTATGAACTAACAATCTAAAGAGGCTGAATTTTTTACCTCCCTCTAAGCTGCTTTCATTTTGCACTAGCTGAATCAAAATGGAGCGATTACTATATTGAGGTCAGGAGGCAATGACTGTGTGCCCATGTGGTGGTATGTTTTCAGGAAGTGACCTGAGTGCCCATCCCTCTTTTTTCAGGACTGTAACTGCTTAGTAATGGTTGGCATTACAAAAAAGGCACATTCAAAATGTATTATTGGTGTATTATTATTTTATTTGGTGTTCAAGTAATGACATGAACCTCTTATCCACTCTTGCAGGTGATAGAGAAATGTATGGTCTCTTTGCTACTTCTGGGGGTTTAAAAAATGTGCCCTACATTGAGAAAGATAAATTAATCATAAATGAATAAAAGGGACAATAAATGAATGAAAGGGAAACTGAATGAAATGGGCAAATCACATTCCATGGTTTAAATGTTCCAGTACAGCTACCTTAAAGGGAAATACTGTATTGTATTGATCAGGGGGAAAAAAACGGATTTGTTGCAGGGAGCTATAAGTGAAGTGGTCCAACGCTGGTCACAGCGACCGGGGTTCGATTTCCTGGCGATGCCAGAGCCGGCTCTGGCCGTGAGTGTCACCGGGGGCGGCAATTGGCTGTCCGTCCCAGGGAGAGGGGAGGGAAGCCGACAAGACGTTCACTGCGCACAGGAGTGGCTCTGGGGTGCCGGAGTTATGGTCGTCGGCTTAGCGAGTGCCATCTTGGAGGAGACGATACTTCGCCTTCATCGCCGCCGGTCACAGGGCTATGGCAGCGAACTATGAGGGAGGGATTGACCTGAAAATAGTGGGTGTAATTGGCTACCAAATTGGGAGAAAAATGGGAGAAAATCTGAAACACATTTTTTTAAAGCTATAAGTGAAGTGGCTATTCATCACTCATACATTAGAGAGGGCATTAGCCCTCTCTAATGTATGAGTTATGAATAATCATAATAGGTGATGTCATTATCACCATAATATGGTGATGTACACCTACTAAACTGTTAGTACGGAACAACATATAACATTTTTGACTTTGGGAAAGTTTACCCATTAACATCAATACAAAATAATGTCTATAAACAGTACCATTAGTGCTGGGACCTATAGATGTGGAGTGATTTTTGTCTGTGAATGACACAATACTTCGCTGTGCGTGTTTAAGGATCTGTCCCATATGAGAAGCTGAAGAATGAATGTTTCATTCCATGCCCTGTGCTTGTTTGATGTGTCTTAAGGATGGGTGAGTGGCCTGTCAATTTACTCTCAGAATCTCTCCATGGAGTAGCAAACAACAGAACCAAACAAAAAATCAAACATACTGTATGTGCATGTCTTTATTGTAAAGTAATGTCATATTTAAAGGATGTCTTTTCACAAATACTGCTCTGTTTGTATGTATGAGCTTGCATTTTGTGTGTGTGTGTGTGTGGAAGGGAATTGTATGTCCTGTTATTGCTCATGTTACATAAGAATACATGTAAAAAAGCACACACACAAACACATACACACACACACATATACAGTATACTGCATGTATATGGAGTAAAATTTGGATTAAAATTGGATTATGCTACGGAATATATATTTCCTATAGTATTAAAATAACAATAATTATGCCCCTTCAATAAATAAAACACATGTTAACACACACACAAACACACACACACATATATATATACATAAATGATGGGCTGTTTGTTCAAACTAATAATTATGTTTCAAGTCTTTTAAAATTGAATTTTTATTAAGGAAAAAGTTGAAATAGGCTAGTATTTTTCTTTCATATGTATTCATCAAAGTTTCCCTGTAAACTAAAGTTTTCACATTTGAGATTCACTGCACAGACCAAATGGACTAACATGGCTTCTGAAACTGAAACACTAGACAGCTTGTTGTAACGATGGCAATTTTCTTTCCCTGTTGAGTTGCATTCATGCATATATTAAAAATATTTCCGCATCTCGGCTGAGAGAGGCTTTTTGCGAGTGAATGGACAGGCACTGAGCAGCAAGATCTTGACACGGCACAGAAGAGCTGTTGACAATGCATTACTGGATCAAGCATAATTTATTCACTATAGTTGTAGCAACAGGGTCACTTAGTTAACCTGAAATAAATAGGGTTTTTCAAGTACACCTGTGAAAGGGTCCTCTCATTTAATATCTGGAAGCAGCAAAGGATGCTGGGTTCTATGTTAATTACCATGGAATTATTGTATTGACAGGATACATTTCTGCAAAGCTGTCAAGAGGAACAAATCCGAAGAGGAAAAGCGTAAAACAACACATTCTCATTTTATGATTGAGAATGATTGGAAGCATGAACCCCTCTGGAATAGATACAAATCATCATTAAATGAACTGATTTCATAGAAAAAGATAAAAAGATATTTGGTGGACAGAGATTTTATATTTACAGTTATGAAATATTTGAACTACACTACAAGCAATAAATAAACCTCATCTTTTGAACTGTTTATTGGTCAGAATATATTGTTTACAATGATGCTTTAAATATAGTAAGGCACTTGTCATTCATACATAAAACAGAACCTTAATTTGACAAAAAAATAAAATCAGCTCTAAATTAGTTCTGAAGGTTTGCAAGGATGCACACACTCAACTGAGCAGTAATGTACCCAAAATGGTCACCAGGCAAGTGGTAACATTCTCATATAACTCAAATAATTGTACCTCCTTCATAAGGATTATGCAGCAGCCATTAAATCCATAGTGTTTAAGATAATATCCGAACATTAAATATATTTTAACTGGGGCAAGGTTCTCTGGCAGTATTGCCATATTTTAGGAATAAGTGCATGGGAAGCACTTTTTCTCCCAAGTGTTGTAAAAACCGCTTTTATCTCATCCCACTCATAACTCAACTGTATGCAGTAATGAACAATGTATCACTGAGGCTTTATTGTAATTGGCTTCAGTAAAAGTCCCTGCTCCTTTATGCCATTAACACAGAGCAGGACACTGAACTGGTAACCTGTGCCAGTCAATGAGGATTGCTTCATATCACTGGTGGTGGAGGGACGTCCAGGTTGTTTTAAGTCAGATTTTCAGAAAAACTCAATGGGAACCAGAGACACAACCTGCGTCGGTTTGATCCCCCTGCATGCTACATGATCTTCACCACAGACGTCACCCCGAAGACAACAGCCTGTTACAGGAAGGCCCTAATGGCATGCAGCTCCAGAAAATGATTGATTCCTTCCTAATTCTCGCAAATAGGATATGTATTGGGATCTGAGAGAGAAAAAGTAGGGGACAGAGGGATCTGGGAAAGCGAGAGGAAGGAGGTATGATTAATTGGGCCACCCTGTGTCAGGTAAACATTCAGCTAGTAGCTAACTGCACATGTCAGGCCTGCTAAATGTTCAGCTGTGGGGCAAATGGGGGTAAAGATATGGCCTAGAAATCTTATGCTCTAGCAGTACTGGCCAAACCATTGTTCTGTGAAACATCATACTAATTGTCATCTGTGAAATATGTTGGGGAACACAACAGAGGACACCAGAAGGAAAAACAAGGCCAATGAGAAAGCTGATGTATTTGCTCAAAAATATTTTCAGGGGGGATTACGGTTTTCATACAAATAACTCAAATCACTTTGACATTAGCTTAATTTGAATTAATTGAATGAAATGCAGCATACAATTATTTCAAGTGAAAATACCTACCTGTCATTGTATATTTCTGAGTGTTTATGTTTTGCTGTTGTGAGTGACTACTGCAGTCTATTTTCTCTCCTTCTTTTTTCCATTACAGCCAACCTAAATGTGGCAAAGCACTCAGGAGAGCAATGTTTATACATGTGATTATTGAATCAGATTCCACAGTCATTACTGCACCATTAAAGTAATTTCAGAAAAACACAGAAAATTGGCCAGGACAGAAAATTGGCTCTAGTTAAGACTTTTTGTTCCGTCACAACTGCATGGATTAAATTTAGGGCCATTCTGTTATTTTTTTAATTTTATTTTTTTGCCACACATTCGTGGGGCTCCAGGCAATGGATGCTAAGTGTTCTAATAAGTCACATAAACGTATGGGACAAACAATGCAGATTCAACGTGTCTGGAGATTGGGCATCTGCCTCCATTAATCAATTTCCTTTCCTGAATTTGGATTGGAATAATGAGTCAATTAATGGGCTAAAATGGCAATCGGGGGAGTTAGAGACTGTTACGTTGGCTGGGCTTTTAACAAGAAACCCATGACTGATCACCCACTGATGCTAACATCCCTCTCCCTGTCTCTTTTAAGTAAGAAACCTGGAGGTTTAATTGCAAAGGGCAAATTACAAATGAATTGTGGGGGAACAGTTGTCATGCCATCTCCTGGTGAAATGCTCCAACCTGAGAGCTGATGACACGTGGGCCCAGTTTGGAGGCGATTTAGCTGGAGAACAAAATAAAGTTTATAAACTTTATTTATACAGCACCTTTCATACAACGATTTGCAGCCCAAAGTGCATACAGAGAAAGACAACTGATAAAACACAATAACAGAGGTGACTTTGACATAATAACACAATTAAAAATTACTAAATAATTAAGCAACTTTTTTTTCTGACTGCATGTTCTCTTCTCTCCCTTGGCCTCCCTTGGCACCTGCCCCCGAGTCCTAGATCCTGCAAGAAGTGTGAGCTGCCCCCATCAACCCTCACCCCCATGCCTACCCCAGTTCCTGGATCTGGACCCCCTTCACATGGCCTGGCCCCCCCCACTGACTACCTAACTCAGGAGGTGCAAAGTCATTCAGCCCTGAGTCACCTTGGACTGACCATGATATGGTGTTTTTTGGACACACCCTGGGCCGGCCAGAAGAGGATGGGCTCCCCCCCTTTTAGTCTGGTTCCTCCCAAGGTTTCTCCCTATCAAGGGAGTTTTTCCTTGCCACTGTTGCCTTTAGGCTTGCTTTTGGGGGGATCTAGGCCTGGGTTCCCCCTCTGTTAAGCGTTTTGTGACAATTCAATTGTGAAAAGCACTATACAAATTAAATTGATTTGATTTGATTTGATAAAAGGTCAGTTTTAAAATAATAAATCAATATGAATTCTAAAACAATAAAACAACAAATAAAAACAGGACCTCTAAAACAGAGGTGTAGGTAGAAGAATATATAATAATAATAGTAATAATAAATAATAATAAAAAACAAAAGTAAATTAAAAGCACACATAAAAATATGTGCATTAATACAAGGTGAGAACAATCAAAGTTAGCGTACAAGATCAGTGCAGTAAAACGGCAAAAGACATCATTGCAGGCGTCTGCGTATCATACCTGTAGCATTGGGAAAGAAAAGGTTAGTGGGTGTTTTTTAAATTTATTTTTTTTAAATTTATTTTTTATAACAAGTAAACAGTGGTGACGACAGATTGACTAGATGGACAGTGTTCAGTGGTAGTGGAGTCTGAAGAGGTGGGTTTTGAGTCTCTTGCGGAAGATTGGAAGTGATTCCGCAGTCCTGACCGATTGCGGGAGGTCGTTCCACCAACGAGGGACCAGGACAGAGAAGAGGTGAGACCGCGAGGAGCGGCTGCCAGGCGCCCGGAGGGATGGGGCAGTCAGTCTGCCAGCGGAGGCGGAGCGGAGGGGTCTGGACGGGGTGTAGGGCGTGATGAGTGACTGGAGGTATGGGGGAGCAGTACCTCTGGCCGCTTGAAAAGCAAGCACCAGTGACTTGAATCTGATGCGTGCTGCGATGGGGAGCCAATGCAGAGAGGAGAGTAGAGGGGTGACGTGGGTGAACTTCGGCTGGTTGAACACCAGGCGAGCAGCAGCGTTCTGGACTAGTTGCAGTGGCTTGATGGCACAGGCCGGAAGGCCTGCCAGCAAGGAATTGCAGTAGTCCAGACGTGAGATCACCAGGGCCTGGACCAGGAGTTGAGTGGCCTCTTGGGTGAGGAGCGGTCTGATCCTCCGGATGTTGTGGGGGGAGAAACGGCAGGTCCGAGAGATCTGCATTAAAGACTGCCCTAGAGAAACCTCTTTTAAATAAAAATAACTTAGATTCCTCAGTTCTCAGCAACTTTAGACCTATTTCAAACCTTCCTTTCCTAAGTAAAATTCTTGAAAAAGTGTTTTTTAAACAACTGAATGACCTTCTTTGCAGTAATGTTATTCTTGAAAAATTTCAGTCAGGTTTCCATGCAAACCACAGCACAGAGACTGCTTTAGTTAAGGTGGTAAATGACCTGAGACTCAGTATAGACTGTAGTAATGTCTCTGTCCTTGTCTTATTAGACCTAAGTGCAGCATTTGATACTGTGGACTATACAATTATTTTACATCGTCTTGAAAATTGCGTTGGCCTTTCTGGTATGGTACTACAATGGTTTCAGACTTATCTGATAGTTAACTTGTGCTGCTGCGTTCTGAACAAGTTGCAGCTGATCAATGTTTGTTTTGGGACCACCAAAGAGAGAATTACAGTAGTCTAGTCTGCTCATAATAAATGCATGCATCAGCCTTTCTGCATCTGCCTGTGTGAGAAAAGACCATACCTTGGCAATGTTTCTAAGATGATAAAAAGCAGCTTTGGTCACATTCTTAATATGAGGCTGAAAGCTCAAATCAGCATCTAGAGTAACACCTAGGTTCTTTACTCCAGTTTGTATGTTCACAAACAGTGACTCTAGGTTTTTAGATAGTTTTTCTCTCTGGGCCTTCGCTCCAATGACTATTTTTTTTCTTTCTTGGTTTAGTTGTAGAAAATTCTGTGCCATCCATAGTTTTATCTCAGTCATACATTCATCTAGAGCATTGATTGAGCTTACATCCTCGGCTGATACAGAGATATAAAGTTGTGTATCATCAGCATAACTGTGGAAATCAATACCATGTTTCCTGATGATTCTGCGAAGAGGGAGCATGTATAAGGAGAAGAGCAAAGGGCCCAGAACTGAGCCTTGTGGTACTCCTTAGGCAACAAACAATTTTTTTACCTATCAGATAAGTCTGAAACCATTGTAGTACCATACCAGAAAGGCCAACGCAATTTTCAAGACGATGTAAAATAATTGTATAGTCCACAGTATCAAATGCTGCACTTAGGTCTAATAAGACAAGGACAGAGACATTACTACAGTCTATACTGAGTCTCAGGTCATTTACCACCTTAACTAAAGCAGTCTCTGTGCTGTGGTTTGCATGGAAACCTGACTGAAATTTTTCAAGAATAACATTACTGCAAAGAAGGTCATTCAGTTGTTTAAAAAACACTTTTTCAAGAATTTTAATTAGGAAAGGAAGGTTTGAAATAGGTCTAAAGTTGCTGAGAACTGAGGAATCTAAGTTATTTTTATTTAAAAGAGGTTTCTCTAGGGCAGTCTTTAATGCAGTTGGGAAGTTTCCAGTTTGTAAAGAGCAGTTTACAAAGGCTAGCATTTCATCTGACAGACAGTTAAAAACGTTTTTTTAAACTTGGTGGGAATAAGATCAAGAGAGCATGTAGAGGGTTTTAATTGCAGTAAAACTTTATTAAGTATCTCTGCATCAACCTTGGCAAAGGAGTTCATGATACCCTCACATGGTGAACTAGGACAGTCCAACACTGAGTTTGCTTTTGTTGATGTTATTGTGTGATATCCCTTCTAATAATGTATATTTCCTTGAAAGTATGTTGCCAACTCTTCACATTTAGATGAGGAAGATAGCTCACTGCAAGATTCAGCAGCTGGAGCTGGATTTATCAGGTGGTCAATTATAGTGAAAATAATTTTGGGATTATCCTGATTATCAATGATCAAGTTAGAAAAGTTAGTAAGACTGTCTAGCATCCTTTATAGCCCTATTGTAGCTAGCAAGATGTTCTTTAAGAATTTCATAATGGACCTGTAGTTTTTTCTTTCTCCATTTTTGTTCAGCTTTGCAGCAATTTCTTTTCAGCTGACTTACTTCTCCATTTCTCCATGGAGACTTATTTTTGGAGGAGGACTTTTTCATTTTGACTGGAGCAACAATATCAAGGGTTGTTTTAAGTTTGCTATTAGAACTGTTCACCAAATTGTCACAGGAGAAAGGCAAGACTAGCATAGGCATATAATTTGCACAGTTTACAAACTTATCAGCTACTTCAGAATTAAAATAGCGCTTCTTGATAATGCGTTGTAAATGTTCATGTTCTAAGGTGACTCTAACCTCAAAAAATACACAGAAATGGTCAGACATAGCAACATCAATAATAGAGGATACAGTGGTACTTAGACCTCTAGAGGAAACCAAATCCCAAGTGTGGCCATGTCTATGCGTTGGCCCGGTAACATGCTGGGTAAAATCAAAAGACTGTAGCAGATTGATGAAGTCCATAGCCTTGGAGTCTGAACCATTGTCCACATGTACATTGACATCTCTAGTCATAAGGACTCTGTCATAATCAGTTGATAAAATGGATAAAAGCTCTGCAAATTCGTTAAGAAATACTGTGTTATGTTTAGATGGTCGGTAAGGACTGCATCTCAATTTCGTTGTACATGTACAATGACAATAAAGGATGATTTGATTTGATTTGATTTAAATAGTCATGAAAAGCACAGGAGCATCACATTGCAGTACAAGGGCAAGATATCCAAAGGCAGAAAAATCCCCAATATAAATCTGTTTGCATGTTATATTGTCTGGATAAATACTTGCTAGTCCACCTCCTCTCCTGCCTTGCCTTACTGTATGAAAAGGGGGAATTAACAGCTCAGTTGTCGCAGACACATGCAAGAATGTGGCCTGGATTCAAAACACATTTGTCCTTAACTCAATGAAGTCCAAGTGGTACTTTTTATTAATGCGAAACAATCATTTTAGGGTTTTTTTGCAATTGCTTTTTTGTGAACAACAAACACAAATTGTTGTTGTTGTTGTTGTTGGGCATAGCAAACACAAACAAACACAACAAAAACAAACTATTGCATTTAATTGCGAGTCAAAGTTAAGGACAAATGTTGATTGAATCTAGGCCTGTGTTTCATTTCACCATGCTTTCAAAGGCAGTTTAAGCATTAGAAAGGACTGCCAGCTCAGGTGCCTTTCATGGAGTTTAACGCCTCATAAATATTGTGATCGATCTATCGAAATAATGCATGGCCCTCATATTTGAAGAATGTGATTGAGACAATAATTATCAGTGTTCGCAGAATGTCCCGAGTAAAGTTCATGATTTAGTGGACATTAAATAGTATGGCTGTGAAAATAGTTTTTTTGCCCTAATTATGATATAAACGTTTAATTGTCACCCAATTAGCAGAATGCTTGTTTTCCTCCTTGTTTCAGGCAAATGATGAAGTTTGCAATCTTGTATTATTCATCAGTCGAAGACATCATCACCTTTCTGCATATTTAATGGAGGTTTGTAGTATTTAATTTTATTTATTTAACCTTTATTTAACCAGGCAAGCCATTAAGAACAAGTTCTTATTTACAATGGCGGCCTGGGTACATACCTGGGTACATACACCATTCACTCACACACTCACACCTACAGGGCAATTTAGACTCTCCAATTAGCCTAACGTGCATGTCTTTGGACTGTGGGAGGAAACCGGAGTATCCGGAGGAAACCCACGCGGACACGGGGAGAACATGCAGACTCCACACAAAAAGGCCCCGGCCGGGATTCGAACCCGGGACCTTCTTGCTGTGAGGCGACAGTGCTATCCACTGCACCACCATGCCGTATATTAATACAGATGACTTCAGGTCATATTAAAATGATTTCTTTGTGTATTTTAAGACATTTACTATACGATCTATCCTTCTACCCTGTTATTAAACAATCAAAATCTTAACATAATAAGCAGTACTATTACATTTTCAACCATGCTGGAACTATCTGTGTGGTCTGTGTACATTAGGGAGAGGTGGTGGGGGGGATGGTCAAACAAAGAAACATTTTATTTGCCACTGGAGGCATTTCCACTCATAAACCACTCTAAATGTTTACAAATGAATGCAATTTAGGAGGTGACAAGTCTAATTCGTTGTCCGGACAGATATTTCTGAATCGGTTAAATATTCAGTCATTTCCGCAAAGTAGGTGAGAATATGCGCTAATAGCTTATTGCAGTAGCCTTTGAACTAGGAGGCTATGGTGGAGCGAACCGAGAATGTGACGGGCCCCTTTCTTGATTGCAGATGAAGGATGCAAATTGCTGTCTTTGATCATTTCTCGTGTCCAGCGTGAATGTGAGGGAAGTTCTTGATTTCCTCCCTCTTAGCATTTTGAATGCTTCAGTCCACGGTCAAACTTCCATGACATCATCTCCCAGGTTTTTCCAGAAACTAAGGCGATCCCTGGGGACCCCATTTGACCTTCATAACCGTGTCACTTTATAGTGTATTTGCCCAGAATTTTGTCTCTTGTCTGGGGTACTGTACGAGTGTTGGCTGAGCTTTTCTCTCATACAGGCAGCAGGCTATGGAGTCCTACTGATGCCAGCAAGTAAAGCCCTTCCAATGCTTGTGGGTGTTTCATCCATAAAATCATAGTACTGCTATTATGACCATGAGAATGTATTAATGACATCCCCATAATAACTGGGCTGTATGTCACTCCATATAAATGTACAGTACTCATTACAGCAGAGGAACAATGTGGCGAGGAAAAGCAACCCAGATCTTCATGTGTTGTATTCTGACTCTTCTCTCTCCCTTCACACCAGGATTAGAAAGCAGAACAATTTTGCTGCTGAAATGTTTCTTTATTTGTGGATGTAGGTCACCATGGGCAGGAGAGAGCTGTGACGGAATGAAAGAAATTCCTGGTCATGCTCTCCAAAATGACACTCACCGTCGCTCGCCTCTGAGTCACCACCCCAGTGACAAAGCAGATTGACTCCAAACATAATTTATTCAAGTAAGGCTCCCGTGTCCTAAGGGAGCAGATTAAATGAGTTTTTAAGTGCAGCAAATCTTGTGTTGTCAGACAGGAAGCAGGTGATATGATGCTATTATATATACAGGTAACTACCAAAATGAAGGAAACACTTGAGTAAATGAATGGTTCTGGTGGCTCTGTTATGGTGTGGAGTGCATTTTCCTGGTGTGACCAGTATAAATAAATCTCCCATTTATACACCTTGAATTATGCAGCTATCGTAGTACTGTTCTCCTGCAGCCACAGCCCCCTGCATAGTTTTGAGCGTGGATGCGGAAGTAATAGGACAATTGCCTCGTTTACGGTACAGTATGTATAGCTCCAGTAAAACCCTTCGTAGCCAAGCTTGTTTCCGGGTTTCTCTATGCAGTGGCGTTTCTTGTTACTGAGAGGTATGTTCACTGCTGGATTCTTCAATATATATGCTCTAGTTGTATTTTAATACGTGGATGGTCAGAATAGGTGTGTTCTCTCCTCTGTTTCCACTATGGAAGCGTTGCATTAGGGTATCCAGTGCTGAACGAATTGTCGCTACTAACGATGTAGTACTGTGACAAAGGTAAGGCCAAACTAATCCTTTGTGGAAGCCCCAGCTCCTTAAAATGTGCTATTTCCGACGTCATGGCCAAATGTATTTTTTAATTACTTACATATTGTATGCACATTTGTTAAAGAACTGATTGTATTTTTAACCAGTGTAAACTTTGTTATAAAAATATGTATTGTGAATGACTTAATGAATGAATTGATGCCTTTTTATAACGTGTTTAATAATTGGTGTTTGTCTTTTAAGGACTTTGCCACTGCTGTTTTGCC